>CM055614.1:651581-1851581 GCA_029379385.1 Quillaja saponaria
AAACAAAACACTTTAGAAGTCTGATATTATAAATGAGGTAAAATATTTCGTTATTTAAGTACAGTAGATCTTGTGGGACCAATAACGGGCATATTATACTTAAAGTCCAGGTCAGAGACTTGTCCTTGATGCTGAAAATCATGCATATCTTGAAAGCCTGGGTCAGTAAGTTGTCCCCCCCGCGTGTAACTTTTCTATTATTGTTTTCTTTTTATTGTTTGCCGACGACAACGATTCAACTGTAGAAAATATCAACTTTATTAGCTTGGTAACCAAGTTTACTCGTGCTTTAAAGCAAAAAAAAGTTTATTCGTGCTTTGCTTGAAGCAGCACGTGCATGCTAGAACAGAATATTAAGGGGCATATTCTTCCTCATCAACCTTTGGGAAAATACCTAGATCTATCCACTGACATCTCAAAGTGGAAATGCTAATTGTTCAAGTTTTAGAAAACAAAAGGAAAGAGATAGAGAACAAGAAGAATATATAATACTTGGTTTGTTTTGGTAGGAGAAAAGTGCGAAAGAAAATTAAAGCTTAAGTTAAGCGGACTTGCAATTTTAAGAATCAAATAATGTAGTTTTTATTGTATGTTTTTTGTCTAATTTAACTTGATACAAAAAGTATACTCCCATTGTAAATGTTTGTAAACGTTTTATTTCCATGGTTTATTCATGTATTATGATTGGTGAATAATGAATTGCATGCTATGTGTATTACGTGTGTTATATAATAAATAAAAATTAGTTTAATTTTTTGTTTTATAATGACAAAAAGTATCAAAATAAAAAAATAATGAAAAACGGGTACGAAAGTTAATTTTTTTCTTCTAAATCATGTTTGGTTGCCCGGGCGAAAAATTCAAACCACCATAATACATTTCAAAAATGTAACATTTCCTCCTTAATTTATTGATTACAATCACAAAGAACATATTGCATTATCAACCAACTTCTTCGGCACCCAAAGACAATTCTCTACGGTCATATACTAAAATTAAAACATTTGATTTTCATATTATTAATTAATTGATTTTAAAAGTAAAGTTGTATTAACCGAGTTCCTCTTCGAATTTAAGGCCCAAAGTCAAGAAACTCAAATCCAGTAGCAACGGAACGAAATCTTAACCTCATTCCTAACAACTTTGCCTCTACTTCTTTCCTTGATCTTAGATCTGTGTGCAGAGGAACTTTTGAGTTGTTAGAGCCTCACTCTTAAAAATTAATCAATTGGTGACAAGAGAAGAGGCTAATTTACTTATAATGAGTGTGTTTTTTAGCCTCAATAATATGGGAGTTTACACATTGATATCCACTCACGTGGAATGTAAAGATTCAGGAATCATAAGAGGAGCCCATCAGTTATGGGCGGATCAATTGTCAGGTATGAGCATAATGTGATGGCCCATCAATCGTGGGCTTAGCTTTAATATTATATTAGAGATTCACTTTTGAAAACTAATCAATTGGTAACAAAATAAGAGATTCATTTACTTTTAAGAAATGTAAAGCCCTCGAAATTAAAAGAAATTAAAAAACCATAATAAATCTAGAAATCTAGGAAAAGGGATAGGAATCAACAAGTTATTGAAAATGGTTTTTCGATAAAAAAACTGGTTGGGGAACAATTAGGATTGATTTTGAAACAATTTATTGTGCCTCAACAACGTGGAAGTTTATTTATTGACAAGGGTCAAACAGCCTTGAGGTCTCAAGGTGGGCAGGGTGGTCCAAGTATAAGGCGGTAGGGGCAACTGCCTCTGCGAAAAATTACAAAAATGACTTTAGTGATAAGAAAAGAAAAATTATTTTTAAAAAATTTGTTTAATTGATTCCACTTATTTGTAAATTTATAGTTCTTGCCCCATTAATTTATAGATTTAAAATTTTCCTCATATTTTTAAATGAAATAAATTAAAAATATTAATTGATTATAATTAAATTAGTTTATATTTATACTTCTATATTATTTTAAAAGTCAGAAGACGTCTCTTACTTTATTATAGTATAAATTAATTACTTTTAAATTAACTAAAAATAATTAAAAAATTAGTTTTTCTCTTCTAATAAGTACCTATTACTCCAATCACTCACAAATAAATTACAACTCCTTTATCTTTTATTTCTTACTAACTACCTATATCATTCTACTTATACATTAACTCTTTTAAATAGGACTAAAAAAAGTTTAAAATAATAACTTTATACTTTTTTAGAAAATCATTCAACATGTGCGTAAGCTCGTGCATGTGGCTAGTAACATATATATCATCAAGCTATTTCCAAGGGTATTAGTTAAATTCTTATGGAATTTAACTAATTTCTAAAAAGTAACAATTTCCTACTATTTATCTGTATAAGAAAATTTATGCGAGAATTTTTTTTTTTATATAGGAATCATATAAACTAATTTACACGAGATTAAGAAATAACTTTTAAGTAAACTTTTCTCTATTTATTAGCTTTAGTAGTTTGAAAATGTTGAAGGTCTTATAAAAAATGTGTTTCTATATATATTTTTTTCCCTATATTTGGATGTTCTTTATTTTGATTAATCAAGTAATATTATCTCTTACTTAATTTTTTTTTATAAATAATTTAATAAGAATCCTCAGTATTATGTTTTTCTAAAGCACATCAACCTCTTGCTTGGGTTACAAAAGTTTTGTTTATTTTATCCTATCCATCTTAGCAATTATATAAAATAATACTTTTTTTATGAATAAAAGTAAACTTTGGACATATTTTTTATAATAATAAAAATTTATTGTTGTAAGGCCTTTTATTAAATCATGTTATAATTTATTTATTTATTTTTTAGAATTCTATCATTGTAAAAATGATAACATAATATGGTAAAATGTTATGGTCTACGTAGTAAAAAATTAGTGTGGGTATAAGTTTGAAAAAAAATTTAATGAATGTATATATATAAAAAAAAATATATGAATAGGAGTTGATTTTGAAAATAATGTATTTTTAATTTTTTTAAACTAAACAAAAAATATAAAAGTGGCTTATTCAATTTAAAGTTTAGGACTTATTTAGACAAAAAAAAAAAAAATCTTAAAATACAATATTTTGAAAATACAAATTGATTTATTCTATTTATGCAAAATAACACTTAAAATATAATTAATTACTATAATAAATATTACAATGTTTCTATTTATATAATATTAGCTCTTTGCCCACTCATTAAAAAAAAATTAGGAAAAAAATAGTGATTGAATTTTGTAACTAGTACTTGATAACATATCGTAAATATATTGTTTGGAATGTAAAATATTCCAAAAATAATAAACAATTTATTACATTTCACAGTTAACAAATCATATCGTTTTGGCGGTCGATACTGTACGCCAGATCCAGTACTCTATAAAATGTAAAAAATTCCTGCCAACAGTTTCTCTGTATAAAGTTGGTAACAGAAAACGGTTTACGGTTTTTCTCCATCTGTGTGACTGTGTATGCTGGACGATTTTGGAAACCGTGTTTACGTGTGGGGCCCAGTAATCAGAGCACTAAGAGCGGTGACGAGCCGCTGCCGACTCGAAAAAACATCACATCACGTTTACGTGCTAGAGCTCTGTTTGTTGACGAGCTCGTATCGCCACGTCAAAAATCAAACTTGTCTTGGACGTATTAATATAGATAACATGGCTAAGTTCATTCAATTACAAATCCTTTCTATTATTATTTCTCAGTTGAATGACTATTTTTTCTTTTCCGTCTGAATTATTACAAGTTTAATTCAATACTTAATTTTATTAAGCGGAAAAATGACTTTTGGAGTGAAAAGTACATTAATTTCTTGACTTTTTACAAATCAATCAATTATTGGCATTTTGTTGATAATAAATTAACGAGTGTAAGTATTAGTTTTATTAAAAAATAATAATGAAGATGAGTATAAATCAATGTAATATTATCTAATCATAAAATATATAAAAATTCATCATTTGTATTCACAAATCATCAGTAAATTAGCATAATATTTTTAGGCTCCGTTAAAATTAGCAACTGAATCTGAACTTGATTATCACACTGGTTGATTCTTTTCCTTTTTCATTTACAATTATTCAATTTTGAGGCTGTATCCAATTTTACAGAAAAAAAAAAAAAAAAAAAAAAGGAAAAAGATTCTATAAATATCCCAATATCATCGGAACCTGGTCATGCTAACCGATTGCCTCATTCGAATAAGTATAATACATGCTGTCACTGATGATGTATGCAAAGTTTTTTGGGGAAGAGTCAGCGGTTTTTTTTTCCTTTTATTGCGTTTGTTCCTTTCTATGCAGGAAACGACAATGCGTTCATGACACTGTGTTAGCTCGTGACGATTCCAAGTTCCCACAGTAACCCTAGTTAGTACCACGTATTAATTTTCACAAATCCACGGTTGGGTTCTAACGTGCTCTCCTTTGCACGGCGCACACAGCTTACCCTCTCATTTCATCGCTCTCAGTTCGTCATTTCCATCTCATTTCGGTCTCTCTCTCTCAATACACATCGCCCGCCTCTCGTTTCCGGCTACACAAACCCTAAGGCTCTCCTCAAACTCCAAGCTCTCCACCGTCAAAACACAATCCCGCGAGTCGAAGAATTTAGGTAAGTCTGTTAACATTTCTTGCATTTATTCTCCAATTTATTTTCTTCTTGTACTCCAATCGTTCAGAATTTGTTTAATTCATTTCGAATTTTCTGTTTGGTTGCTGAGAAGAAACTGCTGAAAATGAAAGGATTTGGATTTTTAAACCCAATAAACTGTAATTCTTTCTTAAATTGAACATATGTGCATCTCTTTATTTTCTGGGTTTATATTCTTGAGAATTCTGCAACTATAATTGTTGGAATTGAAGAAAAGGTGTTATACTCTTATTCTTCTGTTCTTCCTCCCCTCCCCCAAATGTTTTTTATGCAATCCTCCAGCGAGGGGAGTACTTCTGTTGAGCTTGTGTTGGTGTTATTCTTCAAAATTTGTTGATTCGCTGCTCAGTTAATTATGTTTGAGCTTGTATAGTATATGTTTCTTCAAGTTCTGTGTTTGTTTCTTTTGTTTTGTTTTTCTCTCCATCTTTCTCTCCCTGTTAATGTAAAAAATTCTTATTCTGTTTTACTTAATTGCGTTATGCTATTTAGTTCCCGAGAATACTAATGTAAGATGGATAATCTACTTAATTGCTAGGTCCCCCGGACTTTCTTAAACAATACTTCAAGGAATAATTATAATGTAATTCAAAAGTTAGATCTGCTAGTTATTTGTACCCCTTGTAACAAGAGAAAACTATGCCATTATCACTGGCGGGATTTTTTTCTCGTTCTCCCTCTCTCTCAATGCTTTTTCTGAATCCTATAGAATCATGGTCAGTGGTCTACATCTCTTTAGTGCATGAAGGATCTAATATATGGTTCTTTTAAAAATGTATTACTTTCGCTCTTGTTTGTTCAAATGTTTTATTGTTTTTCTCTGTAATAATTTATTTACTTTTGGTATTGTTATTATGGTGCAGACTTTATTCAATACCAATGCGAATTAGTATATTTCAGCTTATGTCTTCTGATGCTTCTATATTTTGTTTGCTTTTAGGTATTTGGTAGCATAGCTGATACCTAGTTGATTTGCTTCTTTCTGCCTTAAGACAAGAGGTTTACTCCCACCTGTCGAGAAAAAAAAATAGACAAGAGGTTTGCTCCCTGCCATTTCCTTTTGTTTACATTTTCAACAGTGTATATGTTATTATCAGCATTTTGGAATTATTTCAATATTCTGAGAACTTAAATCTGTAAAGAAAACAGTTACTTATTGTGCAACTATATTTATAATCTTGGAGTTTTGTCATTGCTCTTATTCTCTGTATGCTTTGATTTTGATACTTTGTGGCTAGAAACACTTCAAGATCCTAGAACAAATCATCTTGATGGACTGTGGATTTGACCTGTTGTTTATGTTCTTGTTATTCTTCTGCATTTTTCTATCCTTCGAGAGGTTGTGGGCTGGTGGGAGAGATTGCCATGAATATGTCTGTTGGTCCCATCTTTCTTTAGGACTGGATTTAATTGTGATACACTTGGTTCTTTTTTGTTAAATCATCTCATACTCCAGCATGTATCTGTCATTGTTTTTCCATATGAAAAGAATTGTGAATCTCTCCTGCTCCTCCTAAATTCTAACATTTTGTTAGAAACTCTGCTTTTCCCTCTCTGGTTTCTGAAAACAGAAAACAGAAAACCGATTTCAACTTTGAATTCAAAATTGCTTTGATGGTTGTTGGTCCTCTTAAGATTGAATTTTGGAAGTTCTGTTATCATAGTCTATGCCTTCTTTGTTTATAAAGAAAAATTATTAGTTTATTTTTTCTGGCTTATAATGCCCCTGTACCAGTACCTTCCTGCTTCTGGTGCTGCATGACAGTTGGGCTGGCATTGTAGGAGTGAGGTTCAGTTCCCTGTCCTAACCATGTGTTATCTCTGGAATCAGGATGACATTCTGTGATGGTCTTGTGGAGGAACCTTACGTTGTTGGATTAATCTACTCTCACAACTACTGATAAGCTCAAGCTCAAATAGCAGTTGTACTTTAAAGGATGGATCGTCGTGATACTTCCGGATTTGTTAGCGGGGGTGGGATTTTCCATTTTGGAGGCATCTAACCCTAATTTTGTAGCTAACATTTTTTCCCTGGAAGCCAGGCAGGCTGTCCAGTCACAGTTGACGTTAGTTTTTTGTTTTTGTTTTTGATTTTTTGTATTATATTGCATTTCAGCAGTTAGTTCATGGACACAAGGTTCCAAAATTTGGGATATTCTGGTAATCATTCATCAAATGCATTCAACGTTTTGGGCAATCCGATCCAATTTGAGGGAAGCAGAGCTGAGTTCACCACAGATACCCTTCTGCGACTTGATTCCCCTGGTTCTTACTTGTCAACTTCAAAGGAAATCAAACGGAAGTGGGAGTTGATTGATGGATGCAGGCCCCAGCGAGTTGGCTCTTCGTTGTCTCTTGGGATTGGGCGTTCATCAAGTTCCTCGGACAGCAAGGGGAGTTCAGCAACTGCTTGCACTGCTATGTCTTCAGCCAAAGAAACAGATGACAAGTCCTCAATGGATCTTGAACTGGACTTTACTCTCCATCTTGGCAGTGAGAAGGTACAGAGCCTGAAGAATCTCACCACTTCGAATTTGAAAACAATGGAGTTCCAGCCCAAGGTTGACTTGGAGTTAAGCCTCTCCACATGGCCTTCTGAGTCAGGTATCACTAGTGCTCAACCAATTTCCATTCCTTTTCAAAAGAATATGGAGAAGCTGTTGGTTTCAACGGGGGCCCTAAATGCAGATGAAGAGTCAACTTCATGTAGGTGGAAATCAGGGATACTCACCACCTTCGAAGACTTTTTTGAGCACAGGCACTAGTTTCCTTTTCAGCCAGGCTCCAGAAAAGTTTGATTGTTATCCCATTGCTCCGGTCCTCTCATCAAGTGTATTAACCATGCCAAATAGCTCAGCCACCTGTACTTCCGGGATAACACAACCACATCAGCCGCACCACCGTAACAGTAGTTCTAAAACATGTCAGATTGAGGGATGTGGAAAGGGAGCCAGAGGTGCTTCTGGTTGCTGTATATCTCATGGTGGGGGTAGGAGGTGTCAGAAATCTGGCTGCCACAAGGGAGCTGAGGGCCGTACCGTGTACTGCAAGGCCCATGGGGGTGGTCGCCGATGTGAATACCTTGGGTGCACAAAGAGTGCCGAAGGACGTACTGATTTCTGTATTGCCCATGGTGGTGGTCGGAGATGCAGTCACGAGGGTTGTACTCGAGCTGCCAGAGGAAAATCTGGATTATGTATTCGACATGGTGGTGGCAAGAGATGTCAGATAGAGAATTGCACCAAGAGCGCAGAAGGCCTCTCAGGTCTTTGCATCTCACATGGTGGTGGCCGTCGATGCCAAACTCTAGAATGCACAAAGGGGGCACAGGGGAGTACCATGTTTTGCAAAGCACATGGTGGGGGAAAACGGTGCACAGCTCCAGGGTGCACCAAGGGTGCTGAAGGGAGCACACCTTTCTGCAAGGGCCATGGTGGAGGGAAACGTTGTGCATACCAGGGTGGTGGAATTTGTACCAAAAGTGTGCATGGAGGTACCAATTTCTGTGTGGCACATGGCGGTGGCAAGAGGTGTGCTGTACCTGATTGCACAAAGAGTGCTAGGGGACGAACTGATTATTGTGTCCGTCATGGTGGGGGCAAGAGATGCAAATTTGAGGGGTGTGAGAAGAGTGCACAAGGCAGCACTGACTTTTGCAAGGCACATGGTGGAGGGAAGAGATGCTCTTGGGGCCATCCTGAATCAGAATATGGCGGCCAACCTGGTGGTCCATGTAACTCTTTTGCAAGGGGTAAGACAGGTCTTTGTGCACTCCACAGTGGCTTGGTGCAGGATAAGAGGGTTCATGGAGGTGTGACCCTGGGACCAGTTGTCCAGGTCCCTAAACTTAGTCAGTCAGTGGAACTGAAGCAGGTTCTTCTGGCTGAGGACCAGAATTTGGACATGACAAAAATGGGAATTAGTACAGGGATTTCGGATGTGAAACGACATGGAGTTGCAAATACTCATGTCTCAGCTGGGGATGGTGGCCAATTGCCAGCATCAGTTGCTGTTCCAGAAGGCAGGGTGCATGGCGGAAGTCTCATGGCAATGCTGGTGGGCAGTTCTGGTATCAGCTCAAGCAGCAGACGAGGTCTGGTTAGTGAACCAATGACATCTTACATGATGCCGCACAGTTGGATGTAGGGCTATTAGTCCTTCTTTTTATTAGGTTTGGTCTCGTTAGTTGGAAAAGCTTTTGAGCGTATTTTGTTCCTTTAAAATGTTTGGCTATTGGTAATTTACAAGTCGTTCTGTGTCATTGGTTGATATGGGGAGATACCTTGAAGGTCGACATCCATGTGTAGGGGTTATCATAGTAGAACATGGTACTTTGATTGGGTATTTAGTGTTCGTTCCTGTAAATTGTATATTTATAAATGTTCAGCAGGTTAGGAAAACAGGCGGTCAGGTCACCTGTAAAGTCTTTCAGTTTGTCTGGTCATAATAAAAGCCTTCACTAGATCTTAATTAGCTGTTACAGTACTTCTTGGTTGTCTCAGTTCTGCCATTGTTTCTGGTTAAGAATACAATGTTTGGTACCTATTTCTCTGTACGAGCTTATGCTCGGATAAGGCAACTGCTTATGGTTTTGAGCTCCTCAATATTATTTTGGATTTATCTATTTTCTGTTTTTTTTTTATCCCCCAGACTGTTATGATCTATGAAAGCTTGTCACGCTTTATGTCTGAGTAATAAAATTTCTGACAATTTATTTAATTTATGATTTTAGTGTAAAGGTCCCAAAATTTGTGATGATTTATGTTTTACTTTCTTGATAAACATTTGACAACAAATCAAAAAATGTTTTAATGATTCATTTATCAATATACCTTTTTTATTTATGATTATTGTACTATATATCGCAATAATCTTTATTAAATTTAATAACTTTTATTTTAGTAACCGACATTTCATATTAAACATGTATCATAACGTATCTGCATTTATTTTGGCAATTCCTCTATCGAGTTTATGCCATGTATTAAAAAGGGAGATAAATTAAATTATAATCTACCATTAACTCAGTCTATTAAAGTGAAACTAGAAAAAAGAAAAAGAAAAGTGAAACCCAAAAAGAAGAGGGTTATAATAATTTTTGATATGATTTCTTCCTCTCAATTAATTCAAATTGACATAAAAAAAAAAAAAAAAAACTCGCCCAACTTCAATTGACTATGAAATTAATTTGAAAACGTACTCTATGAGATTTTGTATTTAACCAACAGATGACAAATCTTACCAGAACAAAAAGGAAAAAGTAATTAACGGTTTATAAAATCAAATACATGATCGAAGGGCGCAAATTTGAAGGTGGGACGAGCCACGGATCTTGTATATAAATGGACCCCGCCTTCTTCTTGTGCCTCCTTTTACGTCTTGTCCTTTTTTTGGTTTCTCCACAAAGAAGCACTATCTACACCACTCGAAATTTTTGATGGCATGGAGACTATGGAAGGAGAAGACAATCACAGCTATTGGTAACGCACAGAACAAGTTGGGAGGGACTGAAAAAGGCAAAAGGCAAAGAGATGGACTTGCCGCGAACGAATTCCAGAGAGAGATTATAGTATACGAAAGGGAATTGAAGCTACAATGAATAATTAGGGTTCTGAATTAAGAATGGTGCTCAAGTTTGTAAGCCACAAAGACAAAATTGGTAAGTTTGCAATGGCATATTATTATGCTCTCAATTGGGAAAAGGTAAAGAGAATCAGAATGAAGAAATTATATTGTCAAGCATGAGGTCTTGCTACTTGCTAGGGTTCTGACTTCTGATAGAGTTCCGAGATTCAGATGTCAGGGATTTGATAGGAACACTTGGGAACTAGATTGAAACTAAAATGATTAAAAGATTTTACAGATTCAGGTATTTTAATATCACTGAATGGAAACCCCACCCCTACCACCAAAAACACACATCATTCTGGTATTGTTAAGGTTACTAATTAGTAACTTATTAAATGGTTTGGATTTGATATATATTTTTTGTATGGCATTGAATGGCCTAAGGTCATAAGTAAGTAACTTATTGGCTTAGCTGGGATCATACTTTTTGTTGTGCTTAATCTTTCCGAAACTTATTAATTACATTGATTCTCCTTTAACTATTGCAACTTTCTGTAATTTCGTGGCGATGAAAGCATTTTTCAGAGCCCCAATTTAACCTTCCCAGTTTAATACAAACATGCACCAAAAAAAGAAAATACAAAAGTGAAAAGAGAGAGAAAACCCATTCCATTTCTTTCTTATAGAGCTCCTTTGGATTGTACCACGTCCACGTCAAAATATATATATATTTATGTAGGCCATATAAGCCATAGGCCTTTTCCTTCTACAAGCCCTCATGCTTGAATTTGGCCATCTTGGACAGCTTATCAACTTCTTCAACCAAGTGATCTAGCCTGGCTACAAATTCAATAAGTGAGGAAGTGAAGTTTGCTAATGACAGTGCTGCAGTGCTATCCAATGCTCTCATCCTAGGTAAAAAGTCTGCATTTATGCCGCCATCTTCTTCAAAAGCATCTACTTCTCTTGATGGCCAAGAATATAGCCTTCTTGACTGTTTCCTCATCATTTCATGGTAAGACTCTGTTTGTACCGGTGGCAGAGCCCCCAGAGAAGGTAAGTTTTGAGCTTGGGGATCTGAGTTTTTTTCCATGTTTTTACTGTCTAGCTCATTCATTTCTTCTGATAGGCTGTATAAGGTAGATGAAAGGGCATGAGTGAGCTTTGAAGTAAGGGGTTTGGAAGAGTTGTCGACTATCAGGTCACAATTACATGTAAGTAGATAAGAATGCAGGTCTATGGAACGCTGAAGCCGCTCAGTTGAGCTGTGAAGCCTCTTTATTAGGGTGGTTTTGAGGCTTCGTTTCATGTTACTGATGTCTTTTCCCAAGGTCCTCACTAGATCTGCTGCCTGGCTTGATGCTTCTTGCATTTCTGACTGGAATGCTATCCGGAGATTAAAGGGTGCCTAGAGACCAATCAAGAAAGGAACAAAACAGTATTTAGAAATAAGTAAGTTCAATGTACACAATTGGCTCATGATATGTTAATTCTGTCTTATGCTAGTGATCACAATGAGCAGTTTCTCTTTTAAGTCTTAATCGGAAGTCTATAGTCTGTACTTTAGAAATGCTGATAGTTTGGCTAAATATGTACTGACTTTGCTGACACAGGGTCTACCAGAATGGATCTGCAAAAGGTGCAGTAGCTAAGCTCAATAACTCCAAGTCATTTTGCTATGCTATCTGTTCTTGGATGATGAACTGCTCACTCTGATGATCAGGATGCATGTCACAATGCAGGTGGAGGATCTGTTCTCCTGGTATAGTAGCAGTTTCTATTCTAGTTTGTAGTTTCATAAACTATATCACATAGGGTTATGTGGCTGAAATTGACATAAGTTCTCTAGGGATGTTCTATATAGCTCGCATGATGGTTTTAAATTCTACAATCACAAATTTCTCTTTCTAAGTTCCACTAGTTATGAGATGTCTTGCTATCTAGCTGATAGAGTTCACTTTTAATTTCTTTCCTATGCTTGTTATCGAAGCAACACTTTATTAATTGGGACTAAGATCAAAGAAATTGAAAAAACCCATAGCAGAGTAAGAAAGACAGAGAAGCTGAATTGGGCAATTTCTATCCCACCCCTTGTTGGAAGCCAACTTAAGAACAAAAACATTGCATAATTCCTAACCTTTTTATTACTAGCAGACCCTTACATTATGAGTAACCCTCCTAATATACCATTCGTTTCTCCTATTTTTGGAAGAGTTTTTTTTTTGGCATAGATTCCAGCATCTTATAAACATTTGGGAATGGAAATGATTCTGATTCTGTAGTGGTCAGAAGATACCTTTGGGTTTGCGTATCACACTATGGTGTACCCTTTATCAGAAACAAATGCATGCACTCTTATTCTCAGTCAGTAGAGAGTTAGAATTATTGTTATACCTGAATTTCAGAGTGGAGGACACCATGAAGTGCCATAACCTCATAAGCACAATATCGTAACACTGTCCCCAACTTTTACATACTGTGACCAGGGATAGAAGAAATGTTGGAAGCTGCCATGGGGTGGCTCCCATTTTGCTGAATTAGCCTTTACAATCAGAACATGAAGAACAAAATAGGTTATTGCTTAGACTTGGAATTTATATACAGTCTTGAGAGGTAGCAAAAATTTGAGTGAAACATGAAATAATTACCAAGGATTCAAGCTTTGCTGCAGAGTTGAAGGTGCTTCTGCATCTAGTATAAGCAGGTTCATCTGGAAACTCATCCATGACAGTTGTAGAGAATTCAGGATGCTCTGACCCGTCGTCTTTTAAGTATTTCTTTACACATTCTGTGGTATTTGAGATGAGAAATTAATATCATGAATATCACCATTGGTACAAATAATAAAGATTATATTGGATGCTGCAAATTGAACAGAGCTGGTAGCAAATTTCTAGTCTTCTACTAACTATTAAGTAATTTTGGGCTTAACTTTTGCTAGCAAAATTCATCATCGGTAGGATTGAATTTTTTTACTTTTGTTTTGGTTCAAATTACCTTACCTTCAAGTGCGTCTGCCACAGAATTGAAGTTCTTAACAATCTCTGTATGTAACTGCTCCCCAGCCCATATAGGATAAACAAGAATGTTCACAAAAACGGATATCAATCCTCCAATAGCTATTGCATATAGCCGAATCATTGCAGTCCTAATTGGGTTCCCCACCCTATATGCTGAGACTACGATCAGGCAATATGTTATGAGTATGACCCTGAACCCGTACTCGTACTGCACAAGTGATGGCCACATTTTCACGAATGAGGTAACTGCCCCTGCAGATATATGTAAGATGATTAGCAACACTCTTTTTTTCTTTTTGCAGGTGGGATGCGAACTACTTAACTTTTTGTTTCATTGTGAAAGTACTGTTAAATGCATTTTGCAAAGGTATTTATGTCTTCTCTTTCTTATACATGTCACATTTTGAGAACTTACCAATGAAGAAAATACTAAAGCCCATTATAATAGGTTCAGCGACATGGCCAGAACATAGCGCTGTCTCAGCAACAACAACGGCCAATATTCCAGCAAGCAAGCTTCCAAGTGCTCGGTTAAATCCTCTGTTAAATGTTGCCCCTTTAAAATCCACAACCATACATTACACCATGAGAATTTCACATGCACATTCACATGCATGCATGCATGATAAACTGATAAAGTAAATTGGTCTTTTAGTGTATGCACCGTGTATGCAAGCATGTTGGATCACATACCTACTGTATATTCGAAGACGAGGATAACAGTAAGAATGGCCCAGATGACATTGGTACCAAATATTTCATAAGGTGCTTGAACTAGTACAAGTAAAGACACCAGAAGAACAGCTAATCCCACTTTGAGTGAGAATATTACTCTGCTGCTATCTTCCTTGCAAAAGTCCCATACACTCCGAAGCCAAGCTTTTAATGAGAGACCAGCTACACTTTTTCCCGATTTCTTATTGCCTGTCTGATCAGGCAGCGTAGCTTTGGTAGCTGAAGGGATGTCAATTTCAATGCTGCCCTTTTTTCCATTCATTCTCCAATGAATGCGATATAAGTTCTTCTAACTCTAGTACCGCTACTTGATTCAGTAATAAGTATTGTTGGGTCTTTAAGCACTTTAAGGGATAGAATTTGTTTCCAGAAATCACAGAGTACCTATACAATTAGCTAGCAAGGAATGATGATCAAGGTAGATGCTAATATATGAACAACGAGCTCAAGAAGAGGAAGAGTATAGGTTGCAATGATGTTGGTGGGGGATGTGGGAGAGGAGGAGGGAAGCAATTTAAAGAGCTGTGGTGGAGTTAAGCTGATGGTGCAACTGGGAGGAAGAAAGTGTGACTAGTCAGGATATGATATATAGAGGAAAAGAATGATGCGATAATAATTGAAGGGAAAATGGAGCTAACAAACTCAGGATAAGAAGATGCTTAACCTCAATAATGCTTCATGGATGGAGAATTAGAATCTGAAATTGCATGGCATAATGGCAATGCAGTTCTCGATAACAAAGTTAATTTTCTGATAGATATTGATCACAACAGTGATATTTAGCTGAAGAACTCTTGGATTAGGTCTGGTACTTAATGAGCATGCTGCATGCCTGCAAGGAATTCAGCATTAACAAATATTTTTTATGTAGAATCTGCTGTAAAACATTCTGTTAAGTTGATTTATTCAACTAATTATCTTGGTGGCTTTATTGTTGTCATTATAATATGAGAGGCTTCTAAGTTACATAACTAAAAAGGATAAATTTGTGATTTGGGTTACAGGTGTCCTTAAAATGACCTAGAAAAGGAAAGAGGCTGAAGTAAGGAGAATATTTAGAGCAAGAAACTGCTCATATAGATGGGAAAGCCTTTTCATATTGGAATATCACCCCCTTGACTAAGACTGCTAAGCTTGAATTTGGTTTGTCTTGAGAGAATAGAGGTGCCCAAGTTGTTGAAACAATCACATTGGAAGAATTCTCTCCCTCCCTCTCTCTGTCACCCTAAATGGGAGTATTAATTTCAGCTTGATGCCATCCTTTATATTCTCACCTCAATGATTTAAGCATATAATGTTCTTTCTTGCCTCAGATACAAATTCCAAGTGTTTTAGTTATTCATATATGGTATAATATGCTTTTTATTCCTTAAATTATGGTTTGATGGTTAATTATTGCAAGTATTCTTAAGTTTATAATTTGTTCTTTTCATATTCATGATTTTCTGCCACATGATTGAGATACTCAACAAGAATTCAAGTGCTGTGTGTTTTTAGTATATTAAATAGGAATTGATGCTTTAGTGATGGACTGTGAATTACCAAATAGTATTCCCAATAATTCTTCTTGCTTTTCTGTAAATACAGATATAAATAGAAAGCATGGAAATTTTATATTCCTGAAAAGAGAAAAACAAACGTGAGGAAGATATTCAGGCAGACAGGAGATTAAGATGGGAACATATTCCAGAAACCCTTTTGACCCTTGTTGCTGAAAATGACCAGAAAAAAACTCAACTCAGCTCTTACCTATTTTATGCTATAAAATGGTTATTGGAGTGAACCATTCCCTAATAATCAGAATGAAATAAGGAGATGCAATAAGAATTCCAATTGCCATACCCTTTTATTTAGCAAAATTTTCAGGCTGATTTTGTCTGGCACCTTGGGATGGAGGAATTTTTTGTTTTATTTTTTTTTAATAATTGTTTCTAACTAGTAGAAATTAAGAAAATCTTAGCCCCTTGCATGAATTTATTGGCTAAGTTAATTGTTTTGGAGTTGAAGAAATAGGTCACGTTGCACATATGATGAATCGGATGCTTAAGATATTAGCAGGTGATCTAAATTGTGAAACAGCAGAGCCAACATACATGGAGATGCAAATGGATTGATGGACCACGTAGATGTAACTTGACATTCTTCAATGGTTAATGCAAACTATTTATGAGTTTGAGCCTTTTCTATAACACAATAAATTGGTCCTAAATCTAGCACGACACAATAAAGGGACAGGTTAAAATTGTTGAGAGACTTGTGCAAGTGAATGCTTTCAAAAAGATATGATTTGTATTTAATTTGGCTACTTACTATCGAGAAGCGTTTGTAGTCCAACGGTTAGGATAATTGCCTTCCAAGCAATAGACCCGGGTTCGACTCCCGGCAAACGCATGGTGTATTTTTTGCACTTCACTACCACCACTGGATTTAGTTTTCTTACTTTTTTTTCCTTCTTCTTCAGATCAAACGCATGCGTTTTATATCCTCTTTGGAAAATCCAGAAAATAACAAATAATCATCCTTGAAGCCGCCCGCCGGACCTGCTTTTGGACAAAAACTTCGTTCGTCCTAGTTCAACTTGAAGTGTTTGAAAAGAAAAACAAAAAACAAACACAATTTTAGGTCAAAGAATATATTTTTGGTCCAATAAAACCGAAAATAGGAAAAGACAGTGTATATCATGCAATTTATTCCCCATAAAAAATATGTAATTAAATCAGTAACACCTAATTTAAGTTATGTGAGACGCATAAATCAATTAATTTCCTGGTTAAACTCAAAATTATTTTCTCAGTCTGAAAATTCTGTCACAAACCAATCGCATGGATAGCTCAAATCTCCACAGAATCTAACCATGGTCGCACTCACACGCTAATCCCTTCTCCGTCAAAGTCCATTTTAGTCAACCCACTCACCTTCACGTTTTCAGAAGTTCAGACACGCTTGCAACTGGGCACGGTGGCTGTCTCTCCCTCTCTCTCTCTCTGTTCCCCTTCTATTATTGACCAATATCTATAAAATCAGTTTGTGATCCAAAACCTATAAAATGGGTAACTGTTCCGGCATCCCCTCCGGCCAAGCCCAACTCCTCTCTGACGGCAACATCAACCAAGGTCGCCCTGCCCACCACCCTCCTAATAGCATCAGCGTACTCCCTCCCAATTCCAGACCGTCACCCCCTTCACCAAAACCACCACTCTCCTCCTCCGTTGGCCGTGTCCTCGGCCGACCCATGGAGGATGTTCGGTCAACCTACATCTTCGGCCGTGAATTGGGCCGCGGTCAATTTGGCGTTACTTACTTAGTCACCCACAAAGTCACCAAAGAACAATTCGCCTGCAAATCTATTGCTACCCGCAAACTGATCAACCGCGATGACATAGAAGACGTTCGCCGCGAGGTCCAGATCATGCACCATCTTACTGGTCACCGAAACATTGTGGAGCTTAAAGGAGCTTACGAGGACCGCCATTCGGTCAATTTGGTCATGGAGCTCTGTGCCGGTGGCGAGCTCTTCGATCGAATCATAGCCAAGGGGCATTACTCCGAGCGTGCCGCGGCAAGCCTGTGTCGCCAGATGGTAACGGTGGTGCATAATTGCCACTCCATGGGAGTGATGCATAGGGATTTGAAGCCGGAGAATTTCTTGTTCCTCAGTAAGGAAGAGAGTTCACCTTTAAAGGCTACGGATTTCGGCCTCTCCGTATTCTTTAAGCCAGGTCCTTGCCACTTTTATTCCATTGTACCTTAATTCGCATTCATCAAGGATTTTTTTTTTCCTTTTTTTTCCTTTTCTTTCATTGTTCTTCTGTGTTTCTGAACCACTAAGATTATCTGTACTTTAGAGTTTCTGTACTCATTGGCTAATGGTTCTGAACTTTAAAGTTCATTTGTGGGTTGAATGGTTCAGGGGATGTATTTAAAGATCTTGTTGGGAGTGCATATTATGTTGCTCCTGAAGTTTTGCGCAGAAGTTACGGAGCTGAAGCTGATATTTGGAGTGCTGGGGTCATATTGTACATTCTACTCAGTGGAGTCCCTCCTTTCTGGGCAGGTACATCTCCTGCTTGTAAGAAGCAGAACAGGTTCTTTTTGTTGAATTCATTTTTAATTAGTAACTACATTCTTTTTTCCTCCCGGAGCAAGCTCTAATGATATTTTTTAGGCTAATGGTTCCTAGTTTTTAGCTCGAATGCTCATGTGCCTCATCACCAAAATAATAGAAAGTTGGTTTATTATCATATGCTATGCTAATTTCTTAAATTTGACTTGCTATATTTGTTTCTCACTATCTATTATCTACTTGTACTTCATATGCAGAAAATGAACAGGGTATATTTGATGCTATTTTTCATGGGCATGTTGATTTCTCGTCAGATCCTTGGCCTTCCATATCCAGTAGTGCCAAGGATCTTGTGAAGAAGATGCTACGTGCTGACCCTAAAGATCGGCTTTCAGCTGTTAAGGTCCTTAGTAAGTTTTAAATTCTCATATGAACATATTGGTTTTCAAGGTTTTATCACGTCAACTAGGAGTGTGCACGGGTCGGTTCGGTCCGAGTAGTGATAAATTTTTGAACCGAACCGAACCGAAATTTTTGGGTAATAAAATTTATGAACCGAACCGAAAATAGGCATTACCCGAATTTGCCCGAACCAAAAAAATATGATTAGTTCGGTTCGGATATTCGGTTACCCGAAATTTATCAATATTTTACTAAAATTAATTTAAAAATTATATTTTTTTGTTTTTGAATCTCATACTTTTTCAATTCATTAGTTATTATAAAAGAAAAATACAAAAAACATAATATATTAACATATTCAACACAAATAAAAATATAAAATTATAAATTAATACAACAATACATTAAAAATAACAAAAAAATTTATATATTTTGATTTTCGGGTAACCACGGGTACCCGTGTGCACTCTACTTCACTACCTGTAACCGAATCGAAAATAATGGGTATTAAATTTAACTACCCAAACCGAACCTGAATAAGAAAAATACTCGAATTTAACAGAACAGAATTACCGGTTCGGTTCTGGTATTCGGTTTTTCCGGGTTTTTTGCACAGCCCTAATGTCAACCCCACAAAACATATACGTGGAGATGTACATATAGATATTTTTCTAGAAATCCAGAATATAGGACGGTTAATGGTAATCAAGCAGAGAACCTAACATTGTAAACAGCTGATATATAGAAAAACCTGAGTCTTTACTTGCTTCTATTGATCCACATTTTTTATTAAGACATGGAAGAGCCCTTTATGATCTTATGAAATGAAAAGTGAAGAATTGAAAGTGTCTAATTATTATTTTTTTGGTAATGGAAAGTTTAATTTCTAATAGCTAGACATTTTCTAATTTCTACCTAAGAGAAAAGAAAAGAACAAGAGAGATGTAGTTCAAATGCTTGTCTCTAAAATCTTTTCTTCTCACAGAATTCATATAGTTACACAACTTTCTGATTCATTAAAGGATTCAGGAATTTCATCATTTTTATTTCTTTTCAGGATACTCATCTTTCCTGCACCTCCTCCCATACCTGATTTATTACTTGCTTATGCTGCCTCCAATCAACCAGCCAACCAACCAGACAGCCCCTCCCCCTACTGGCTGAAACCAGGAAAGAAAAGTAAAGTAGGCTAGGATGTATATATAGATTTACCCAAAGAATATTATGCATCACATGTTTCTGGGATCATCCTTCACACCAAAAAAAAAAAAAAAAAAGTTTTCTCCTCTGCATGAAAATAATTGCGTTGTGTCTCTTACTTGATTCCTTTTACTAAGGGATACATATAAGATTTGAAACTTTTTGCTTAGTGAACGAGGGTTGAGGAGTGCATCTCTACTTATTGCAATTTTTTCTGTGGTAATGATACAATATCATGTGTACTACAGATCACCCGTGGATGAAAGAAGATGGGGATGCATCTGATAAGCCACTTGATATTGCTGTTTTAACTAGAATGAAACAGTTCCGTGCAATGAACAAGCTAAAGAAAGTAGCTTTAAAGGTACAAGGAACTTTTATCATTACCATCACAATCATCCTGGCATTAAACAACTTACCATGTATCAATGTATAAAAGGGAAGGGAGGGGGAGGGAAGGAGAGAAAAGTCATTCATAAAGTAAACTAGCTCTAGGGTTAGAGATGCATTTAGTGTTTTAAATCTCTTTTTCTGATTGAGAATCTACTACATTTGCAAACCTCAATTAAAAGACAGTGCCTTATGAACAGGAGAATGCTACAGTGTCAACACCTAGCCTTGCTGTTCAAGTATTGGTACTTTCTAATACATAACTTGTCCTTCCTTTTCTTCTCACATATATCTCTCTCAGGTAATTGCAGAAAATCTTTCAGAAGAAGAAATTATGGGCTTGAAGGAAATGTTCAAATCCATGGACACTGATAACAGTGGAACAATCACTTTTGAAGAGTTAAAAGCCGGTCTCCCCAAACTGGGTACTAAGCTTTCAGAGTCAGAAGTGATGCAGTTAATGGAAGCGGTAAAATTTTCTCTATTTGTCCCTTGTGGTTCTTCCTCTATTAATGAATTTTTTTCATTCCGAGGAAAGTACCGAGTCATGTGCACTTCTCATCATTTTGGTGATTTATTTATTTATTCAGAATAACATAAGTTGGTTGGTATTTCAGGCAGATGTGGATGGAAATGGGACAATTGATTACATTGAATTTATAACAGCTACTATGCACCTCAATAGAGTGGAAAAAGAGGATCACTTATATAAAGCTTTTGGATATTTTGACAAGGATAAGAGCGGGTTATAATCTTTTATCTTTCAAAAATTATTATTGTCAGTTTTGTTCTAACCTTCTAAATTTTCTGTTGGTTGTATGTTTCTTTCTGATGTTTTTAGGTACATCACAGTGGAAGAGTTGGAGTACGCCCTTAAGAAGTATAATTTAGGTGATGAGAAAACTATAAAGGAGATCATTGCAGAAGTTGACACAGACAATGTATGTTTCTCTATTTTCTTTTTCTCTTCAGAAAAGATTTTTGTTTTCTCTCAACCTTTTTTTCCATACTTAAAAGGTATTACATGCAAGAATAATACCATGGTTGAGAATGTAATAGTTACAATATTAAGTTATAATCTGTTCCTGTACTTGATTGATGCAAAAAACAAATGTTTACTGATATAAACCTTTCAATTTCTGTCTGTTATTTTTAGCCTAGAATAAGGAAACATTAATAATAAGATTGAGAACCAAACTACCAAAGGAGATTACTCTTTCTATTATTCTCATGCAGGATGGACGAATTAACTATGACGAGTTTGTAGCAATGATGAGGAAAGGCAGTCCCGAGTTAGTAACAAACAGACGGCGCAAATGAGCTCAAGACGAATTAACTGTTGTAAATCACATTCCTCACGCTTTAGCCACCCGGTGTTACACAGACAGTCAATCCTGTTATAAAGTACTTGTGAGATTTGTCTTTAGCTGGCTATTTACCAGTGAAATGGGCTAAGATCACCACCAGTTTGTTGTCTTGTCAACTGTCTGGAATCCTCGGTTTTCTCTTTTTCTTTTTCTTGTGCTGAAATATATGACTTGTGGAGCTCCCATCCAACCCCATTAAAAAAGAAGACATACTTGCAGATTGAGCTGTATGGATTAGGATGATGCGTTTAACTACAATTTTTTTTTTTGGGTATTTGCCTGTGATTTTGTTAATAGTTGCTACTATTGCATATTGTGATAATATATTAGCAAAGAATCTTTATATAGACTTGTGCATTTTTGGGTATTTACAGGATTTTTTTCCTCAACCAAGTATGTTCATATTTAAAACCTGTTTATCAAAATTTGCGACACTAGGATTTAGTCTTTTATCCACACAAATGCCAAAATCCATCTTCAGGTTCTTTGTGTTCTCGAAGAATTTTTTAAAAATAAAGAGTAGGGACATGATATAATATTTTCTGTCGTAAAAACTAGATGTTATCTCCTCTACCGCACTATGTGTGCAGACAAATTATTTTTCTTTTGTAAACTGAAAAAAATTAAAATAAGTTTTACTTTTCTTTCAACATATCCAGTAAATCCTATAATAAATTTACATTTCCAATAAGTCATGTTTTGAAAAAAAGAAATCATAAAGTCCTAAATTTTAAATTAAAAAATAATTTTATTTAATATTTAATTTTGCTTAAAATTTTATTTATGTATTATTTTTCATAAAAGCTTGTTAAATCTTTAAAAAAATTAAAATGATTATTTAATAATTATTAATATTTTAAAAATTAATATAGTTTCTCCTTTCATAAAAAATATAAAATAAATAAATTATCTTCATGAGTAACTTTATATTTATAATTATATCTATGTCATTTATTTATTTTTTAAAAATTAATATTTTTTATTATAGTCATGAAAAATAATATAAGTAGGAGTTGAGTTTGAAAATAATATATTTATTAATTTAAAAAAAAAATATGAAAGACGATAAGAATTTTTTATTAATTTTAATTTTTTTTATTATTCTATTAATGTTATAAGATGTTTTGAAAATTAGTTCACTTCATAATATTTTAAATTAAAATTAAATCTTAAAAAGGATAAAAATGATTCATTTCAATTTAGAGTTTATTTTAAAAATAATAAAACTATAATAACATAAAAAAATGTGAATTTATTATAGAACATATTAAAAAGATTAAGACTTATTATTATTATTACTATTCATTCTATTACGGTATTACCCTAATATGGAATCTCAGGCATCAGGTCCCACCACATACGAAGCAGATCGCTACTTGCTAAAGCAACAAAAAATAATTACTACTTAAAGACCAGTCAAAACACCAGCGAGGATTGAGATTTGGATCGGTTTGTTGCAACAACGTTCGACGGATTCAGCTGGCCTTAACAAATCACACCCCGTTAGCAGAAACTTAAAAAGCTCTTTTCTCATTTTGCTAAAACCTCCATTTGCAAGACACAAACCATATAGGATATGCTTATGGTAAGTTGTTTTGGTGAAAACAATATTTTGATTTTGAATGACTTGATCATATAAACATTTCCGATATTCATTCGGACAATTGTATACACTGGTTGGGTTAATTATTGAATGGATGTTTGCATATGTCTGAGTATAATCTTTTCCCTAAACACCTGTTTAATTGCTAGTTGATTCTCGGACATGCTTTTCTGCATGATGTGACAATAACCAAATACTGTGTTAGCATCTCTCCACAAAATCATAGATGGACTTACAGCATGTCATTTGCATGTTTGCAAATTTTAGTTAGTGATTTAGCTTATTTTTTCCCCTTTGAAAGTAGACAGTATTGCTGACATCGTTTCACTTAAATTTAGGTGATGCACGTGCTATTGAGATGTCAGATATAATGATTAACTTGAACACCATAAATTTATTTCCTTAAGTAGGTTACCAAATTTAGGCTGGAATCTGCCTTCCATACTGGTACAGGCATGGCTGCTCCTAGCACATTGTTCTGCCACTGACTGGTTCACTCCTCAACATTTGGTTGCCTAGTTGACTCATTATTGACTATAGTTCTTCGTTGACCATTAAAGGGTTCAGTTTTGATAGTCCATTTCCCAAGTCATATAGTGATGTATAATAGTATACATGCCTATGTTATAGGTTGCTTATAACCATCTGGTCTTGTGATGGAATTTTAATAGCATTGTCTGAATTTGCAGGGATTGCATGTCTGACTGTGACAATTGTGACCACATGGTTGACTTCTCTGGTCATCAATCTCGTGTGGCATCAAAATCTCATTGTTGCTGTAGTATTTGTCATATTCTTTGGATCACTGGAGACTGTCTTCCTTTCATCTTATTGCATGAAAATCCCCAAAGGTGGGTGGGTTCCCCTTATGCTCTCTTCAGTCTTCTTGGTCGTTATGTATGTTTGGCATTATGGTTCTAGAAAGAAGTATTTATTTGAGCTTCATAACAAAGTTTCCATGAAATGGATCCTCACGCTGGGTCCTAATCTTAGGATTGTTAGAGTTCCTGGAAATGCTCTTGTCTACACGGAATTGGCAACTGGAGTCCCCGCTACATTTACTCATTTCTTAACAAACTTGCCATCATTTTACCAAGTGATTGTTTTTGTTTGCGCCAAAACTGTTCCTGTTCCTCATGTACCCCACAAAGAACGTTATCTTGTTGGAATAATTGGTCCCAAATCTTACCATGCATTGTTCGAAATGGGTACAAAGATGTCTATAACAATGAAAATGACTTGACTAAAAATTACCCCCAGTCCCCCGTCGTTCTTGCTTCTCTAGGTTGCTCTGGTTCATCACATAAACGCTCAATTGGCTGTGTTTTCACTTGACTATAAATTTCTTTATCACATGGTAATTGATGTTACACTGTTATTTCAGGCTGCATAACGTGTGTATTTTTCTCTACTGAGACCTACTCCATAAAATTAGTGGACACCAGCAGGGTGACACTGACACCAAGTTTAAAAAGAAATTTGTGGTATTATGGACGCAAGCTAGTCCTCTTCGTTAGTAAGTAAGTGGACATGACTAAAACGTGCATCATGAAGTGGTGGGCATCAAAGATGAACTTTGATCTCCTTTCGTTGCCACTTACCTTTCTATGCCATTGTTTTTGCGGTAAACATAAACAGAGTAGAATAAAAATAGAATTAATATTGTGATGTTTATATAGACTCCAATAATTAATTAAGTAGATGGGTCTTATTAATTTATGAATTTTCCTAACAACATTTGTTAAAATTTTATAAATATAAATTTTGTAACATTAATTACGAAAGTTGACTACGATTTCAGTTACATTAAATACATAATTGGTTACTTTTGAAAAGTTTTAATTTTTAATTACGGTAGTTGATTATGATTAAAAATATTTTTTTTATCAAAATAAACTTCTAAATAACATAAACAATCACATTTATTATAGGTTGTAGTCTTAATTTTTCTTGCTGTGGCTATAATGCCATCCTTAATTTTTCATGGTTTTTCTAATGAGTAACCTAATGACAATTAAGGTGATAAATATAAAAAATTTATATCATTTATTATAATTGTTAGCCTTGATTTCAGTATTATGTAATAAATGATTGATTACTTTTTTAAATATTTTAACTTTTAAAAGTCATATTTATTACACTTTCATCAATTCATTTAAAACACTTGTTAGAAAATCTCATTTTTGATATATTGCATTGTCTTGTAAATGAATAAAAATAACATGTATCATTAATATCAACAATTATTTTTAAGTTAAATTATATTTTTTATCCCTCTAGTTTGATTTAAAATTCATTTTAGTTCATCTCTTTTAACTTGTTGTAAAATTAGATTCCTTAATTACAAAGTATTGCAATTGGATCTCTTTAAATGAATTTAATTACAATAAATTAAAAGATAGAGGCTAAAATAAAATGTGAATTAAATTACAGGGACCAAAATATAATTTAGCCTTTCTATTTATTTTTATGAGTTGTTTTGTTGCGATAGCATGTCAAACAAGACTGCTCCGTCATATATCTGGCGTCCAGGAAAAGGTATCTGAGTTTCCAAACTCCCCTCTTCATTTATACGACTTTTGTCAAGCAGAAGTCTAGTTTATTACACCTCTGTATCCCGGCTCCTCTGAAAGAGTAGTAGCTCCGCTTAGCTGTCAAACCACCGCGGCCTCCGAAAACAAACCTTTCCTTTCTGATGTAAAAGGTTTGGAGCTTTTTGACGTCGGAACCACCCATTCGATTAGCCCTCATGTGGAGTTTCTGCTGCTCCCATTCTCTACTCCACCGCCCATTGCTTCCAACACCTGCTTCTCGATTTACGGGTTCAAACCGACCCGGAACTTCATATCCTATTACCCGGAGTTTTCGGATCTTGGAATCGCGTAGGCCTCCGAAGAACGTAAGCTATTATGTGGAATTCATTGAATCATCTATCCGAATTAGTTTGTTGTTTCTTTGCTGTTTATATATTATCTTTTCGTTTTGGGGAAAATGGATTTCTTATTTTTGGTAGGTGAGAAGTGAAAAGGAAAAGAAAAAAAGAAAGTCAAAATTTATAATGAAACATTAGTTAAGACTGAGACTTGCATGTATCTTGGGTGAATTGATGGTCACATTGTTTTTGAAGCAACAAATACTAGATGTCTGGAACATTGATCAACTTTCCTTTTGGATATCTTACATTTGATTTTGATTACTGAATACGTGTGTTTATCAGAGAAGGTAGTGTGCTGATCTTACATGAATTATTGTTATGCCATATTTTCACTTTTGTTTTTGTTCTCTCATTGCCATTGCAGAAACTGAAAATTTCATGCTTTAGGCATGAAAATTTCTCTTCAGAACCCCCAAAGCCTGAAGTTGTTGAACATTTTTTAACCAAGGAATTGGTGAAGTCTGAATTCGAACAGTCAGCTGTCATCAAAAGAGACTGGACATCAAATCTTCGGGAGGTAATTGTATCCTCTATCTGGTTTTATACAAAATAATTTCCTACTTTGTAATTTGTTGGAATGCTTTGGAGAGTACATTTGTTTATATGCAAGGGCATCGTCTGTGAATAGCTTAATGTGTAAAACTTGAAGCTTGTAGTAGCTTTTGTTTATATTATTTTTTGTAAGTAAACTGTTAAGCTGCGGCATGACTGATAGAAAAGATGTGTCTGGCTTAAAAACTGAAGCACGGAACTAGTGTGGTTAAGATAGGGTGAACTTACTTATCCAGCATTTGATAGGCACCAGTGCATAGAATCTAGATTGTCGTTTCAAGGAAAGAAAGTCTGAATGTTGTAGGCTGAAAAAAGATATTTGTCACTTTTCAGAAACACATACATATATATATATGTACAAATCAACAACCTCTTCCTTTTGAAGATGCAAATGCAACTTTGGTGTGAATTTGTGATACTCTGATTAAAAAACAGTTAATGAGACTCTTTAATGACTTTATGTTGTCAAATGAACTGCATATCTGGTGCCAACCAGCCTTTGGCCTAAATCACCTGTACCTCAGGAATCTGAAGGCTGTAAGTACTTATTTGAGATTTGATCCCCACTTTACCTAGAGGAGAAAGGAGCTGCTCATCTTGCTGTAGCCTGTAGGTGTTTGCAACTCAGTGTCCCTTGAAAGACCTCTCCTATTGAAATCTGTTAGTAAAGTTGTCACCTGGGCCAACTGTTCTTGGTGATGATAAAAGCTTTCATATGGAACAGTAAACACTTACAATGAGATCAAACAAGTGGGTCTCTAATAAATCTGAAATCTGAACAAGTAATTTGGATGAGATAAAAAATTATATAATATGAGTACCTACTAGTATGTTGATTTACTGGATGTTGACAAATTGATTATTAAGAAAAAGGAAAGAAAATTTTGTTTTGTTTGCTGCTCCTTCAAACCCAAATATTTGTTTGACTCATGTCAATGAGTTCGCCAACAGGCTTGATTTGTTTTTTCAACTAAACATGCGAGACAATGGGTTTTCTTTCCATTTTAAGGGTAAAAGGCAATATTCACTTTACAATAACATTAGTTCCATTTATGCCAAAGATGTTTGCTTTTGTTGATGAAATAAGATATCGATATTTAAAGATTTCGCAGCATCCACAGTGTTCACTAAAAGATTTGGTTCTGTTCAGGCAGCAAATGCATTATTTAGAGTAATTGGGAGTAGATGGGTTGTACCATGGACCGCAGAGACCATACTTCAAGTAAGTGTTCTCCAAACTTTAAGTAAAATATGACTGAATATAAGCTTTTATAGTTTTCTATTACTCTTATATAGTAAAGAAATAACAGATAAATTTTAGCTATTTTAGTTCATGAATCATTTAGTATCTGACACTTGACCTCACTGTATCTGATTCTGGGTGTCACTCGTTACTTTGGGTAGCAATGCAGTTACTCACAAACACATACAGCCCTCATCATCAATGGCTAGGGGAAGTAAATGTCTAGAAGTCTAATTTTGTACACTTGCATATATCTCCAAAAATGAAAGTTCTTATTTTCTCTTGTATGAATAATGGAAATACTACATAACCATTCTACTGGCTACTTTGGAATTGTGAGTTTATATCATTATAAAGTTAGAATATCCTTCCCCCAAAAAAAATAATTCTTACTCTTGTCTTTTGTTGAAATTGTATAATATGAAATATTAAGATGAGAAGCTAAGCTATTCAACAATGTATGGTGCAGGTTATGCTTCTTTGGACAGCTGCATTTTGGTTTATAGGATCGTGGATGATTCCGTTTGCAGCCCATATTACAGGTTTTAGCAAGGAATCTTTGACGTTTAGAGGACAAGCACTATTCAGCCTTGTGACCTGATGTAACTGAAGGACTTGCTGGAGTTGCAATTCTTCTTCACTGTCTGTCTCGATTTCGTCCACTTCCACCTGATTGGTTTAGGTTTAGCCTGAGAGGGAATTGGCAGGTAGATGTTGTTATGGGATGCCTTATGTTTCCCCTCGTGAACCGGCTCTCGCAATTTAACCTAACTCTACTACCTCTTTTGCCTTCCTCACCTGCTACCTTTTCAAGCGTAGAGCAATCAATAATGGCAAGGGATCCTGTGGCAATGGCATTATATGCGATAGTAGTATCAATTTGTGCTCCTGTATGGGAGGAGATAGTGTTCCGTGGTTTTCTTCTCCCATCCCTAACCAAGTACATGCCTGTGTGGTGTGCAATACTGGTAAGCTCCTTTGCCTTTGCTCTAGCACATTTCAATGTACAGAGGATACTACCGCTTATATTTCTTGGGATGGTGATGGGTGTTATATTTACACGGTCCAGAAATTTATTGCCATCCGTGCTCTTGCATAGTCTTTGGAACGGCTTTGTCTTCCTAGACTTGATGAGGTAGCTTCTTCGACTTGGAGCTTGTATAGTTTATTGATCAGTGGGTTAATCTGGTGGGCCTGTATAATGATGACTAGATTTCTTCCAAAGGTTTCGAGTCTATGCCTCGCAAGCAACTTGGCTGCTTGCTTTGTATCATTTTGTTCATAAGCAAGCGCCTACTAGAATAGTCTTGGTCCACCAAGCTAATGCCAGAAGTGACGTAGGCTGTTAACACATTTATCAATTCTATGTTGTTGTAGAAATCCGTACAGTGCTTTTATTTATGTCTTTGATGATTCCGTGGTATAGGGAAGGTAAAACGAGTTATTGTTTTAAGGAATTGCCGGAGCTTGTAAAACTGTTGTCAAATCAAGATGATTGAGAACATCTCTTTTTTCCTTTCATTTTTTTTTTTTTTTTTTTTGGTGTTTTTCGATTGAATGGCTTAATAAAGTTCTGGATTCAATCTTCCTGGACCAACTAGAAATGGAGTTTGAATTTTTAATCCAACAGAGGACCGCACTACATAGTGTTCAAAACTAAATGTCTAGCCAAAATTTGTCAAAGTTCTGGAAATAAATCTCTGTAGTGCACGTATACTTCTTCGATGTAGATCCACAAATCCGTGGAATTCATCCAATGCTTATAAAAATGATGCGAATATCAGAACAGGATTCTTGATTTGTTGGTAATAGAAGCCCCCTTGTATAAAATGTAAACAACAGTAGCAAAATATGAAAGTGTCTAGGTTTTTTACTCACTGATGGTCACTATTGGACTCGGTATGAGCACATTGAATCAGTTTATTTAACTATCCTGCAAGATCGAGATCAGAATAGATCTGTGGCCAGTTGAGATAACATAATTTGTTCATGCTTGGAAAGAAGTTTGGCATCTATGTGGATTTGATTCGGTTGTTGCAGGATATCATATAAAACTACATCTTTCTCTTCAAGATTCTCATCTGCTATGGTATGGGTACCTTTTGGCCTACCTATGCCTTTGCTTAGCTCATTCAGATCTGTCGCTTACATTCCAATATGGGCAAGTTGGTAGCTTTGCCCCTTTCTCTTTCTTACAGACCTTGATCTCACTCCTTGCTTAGCCATCTCAAACCTAACTAGCACAGGTTTGTGTGCTTGGGTGGGACTTAGCGGACCTGATACCGAGCAATGCATGTGGGTTCTGGTGGTTACACAACCAACTTGATAGCTCCTAATCTATAAATTGTCTTGGGTATTATTCTGGTTGGACAGTTAAGCCAAGTTGCATTCACATTCAAATTAAGTTTGTCTAATAAATATATATATTAAAAATTTATAGGATTTATTATAGTAATTATGGTCATAATTTTGATATTATTTACTAAATTTAATTTTAGAAATAATTTATTTATACCAAGTTAGAAGTACTTACAAAATTCATTCAAAATTTTAATTTGTAGCATTGGACAACTTAAATCCAATGTATCTGGACATAACAAATTGCAGAGTAGGTCACGTGCAAAACAGCTGTAGCTGTGATTTGCGCGCCCGGAACTGAAGCAAACTTTGGCGGCCATTGTGCCATTGAATACTTATACTGTGTACAAAGAGGGTGGTGGTGCAATAATCAAACATCAATTCTATTTTTATTTTTTGGGGGTAAAAAGCAGCTAAATTTCTCTTTTAAAAAATTCTTCATGGCAAAATTCGACCAAACTCCTTGATATACAACATTAATTTACAAACACCAACAATATGTAATTTTATGTTTGGAGTAGGAGTATAGTCTACTCTCCCACTTGACATGGGCCTTTTCTGCTTCCCTCCCCCCTAACCCCTTCTCAAGGCCCATGGACTTAAATTAAAAACCAAAATAAATAGATGAGAACAATAAATGCTTGATAAAACTAATTTTTCTTAATCACAATTCAACTTGCATTTATTACCTACTGCAAATTATCTCGGCTAAGAAAACACAAAAAAAGAATCCCTTAAAAAATAAAAAACTGTCAAACCGATAACTAAATCCTCACAATAATGCCACGTAACACGCTATGTACGTGAGTCACCAATCTCTTTCTCAATAGTGTCTTTAAAAACGAGACAGACCTGAAAAAGCGGGAAGCGGGAACAGAGTTTTCCATTACCATCATCGCTCGCTCGCCACCCACTTTGAAGCAACAAGTAACCACTACTCCGCCACCTTTAACCACTTATCGCCGCCGCCTTTAACTACTTATCGCCGCCTGCTCCTCCTCCTTACCTAGATTTGTTTTGTCGAAAAATAAATAAATAAACTTGTCCGGCCAGTACTGTGTACTAAGATCCATTCATTTCGCACCGTATAACTAGGCCTTCAAACAACCAACACACAAAAAAGCATATTCAGAAAGAGAGCGAGCGAGTGGGGGGTCGATAAGGTTCGCGTATATTGGAGATTCTTCTTCGGTCTGTGTCTGAATCAAAGCCAACAAATTTCTATTTTGTTTAAGGCTTTGATTTTTTCTATTTCTTTTCCTAAACATCGTCGTGTTGCTCTGTTCGTCGTTTACTTTCTTGCTGTGTCTGCTTTCGTCGATTTTTTAACAACAATTAGGGTTTCGTATTCGTTAATCTTTATCGTGAAACAATCTTTCTTTTTCTTTGCGTTTGCAAAATAAATGTTGAGTTTTGCTTCGAAGTCTCTTACTTTTTACAAATACCTGTCTTCAATTTATTTTATCTGTCCTGTGTGAAAATTGAGAAGTAGTTTCCTTCTTTAAAAATTGCGTAACTAGTTAGTACACCCTGGTGATAGTTTTCTTTTGAGGGACCAATGGAGCAGAAAAGCATTCTGTTATCGGCGTTGAGTGTTGGGGTGGGAGTGGGAGTGGGGATTGGTTTGGCTTCTGGACAAACAGTCAGCAAATGGGCAGCCAACAATTCTTCTTCAAACGCCATCACTGCTGAGAGGATGGAGCAGGAAATTCTCAGACAAATTGTTGATGGCAGAGAAAGCAGGGTCACCTTTGATCAATTCCCTTACTACCTCAGGTCACAGTCCCCAAACTTCCTTTTCTTTACAATATTTTACCCTTCTTGAGATCCTAGTTTCTACTTTATCACATATATATTTCTATTTAAATTGACTTTGCTTCGTTTTCAGTGACTAAGGATAATTAGCATAATGTAGCATATCGTGGATAATGGGCATGCTTGAATCATACTTTGCTTCACACATAAACCTGAAAGTTGATATTATAGAATTTCGGTTGTCACGTGCCCTGCTGTATATTTTATTATATCTTTGAACTCTTGATTTTCTTGCTGCCTTGGGTATATGTGATAGTATATTTTATTTGGATAGTTTACCTTGATAGCTTTCTGATGTGGTAATGATCTATTTTCCAAATAAGGAGACTAACATAGATTATTCCATGTTTGGAAATGATTATTGTCTGGCTTTAAGAGACTAGAACTGTGTTCTGTAGTAAACCATCATGGAGTTTTCATTATATTAACTATGCACGGACATCACATGGAGCCTGATATATTTTATTTTAAAAAGTGTATATATTAGACTTATTTAACCATTGAATTTGAGTTGTTTTCATCACTTTGTGTATCAATCTATCTTCTTGGGCATATATGGAGGGGAAAAGCAATATGGTAGTTAATAAATGAACAATATTATAACTGCATCAAAGTAACCCCGCAATATGGCAGTTAATAAATTTATGGTAATGGTAAATTTGAAGAGTGATCATGCTAATAACTTAAAAGTGTCATCACAAGAGTCGCTAGATTGACCCTACCCCCATCAGTGGATGTATATAATCATTTGATTGATTTTATTTTATTTTAATATAATTGCAGTGAGCAGACACGGGCATTGCTGACAAGTGCTGCTTATGTCCATTTAAAGCATGCTGAAGTTTCTAAGCACACAAGGAACCTTTCTCCTGCAAGTCGAGCTATTTTGCTCTCAGGACCTGCAGGTTGGCTACTTACTTTCATTCTTAATGTTTAGGCTAATCTTTTTTTTTTTCTTTTTTCCTTTTTCTTTGTAAAACAATGTTAATACTTTCATCTCCATTTCCAATTTTTCATTTCGGCTGGAAAATGGAAACCATTGTTTTCCAAATGGGAAGCCTAGAAAACATATTTTTTCAGATGTTGGTTACCCTTATACCCTCTCATGTTTCCATTTTGGAAAAAAATCAAAAATGAAAAAAACATCATACTTGAACATGAATCCATTTTTTTCCTTTTGTATGAAAAAGTTTTCCAGAAAGCAACCTTGTATTTTACTAATGTATTAGCCGGTAGGTTAGGGTTAGGGTTAGGGTTAGGTTAGGGATCTAAATCATACATAGATGTCTCCACAGAGCCTGAAGATCATCTTCTATCTAATCTTCTTCTTTTTTTCTTTTTTTTCTTTTTTTTTTTCTAATGCCTTGCAGAATATTACCAACAAATGCTTGCCAAGGCTTTAGCCCATTACTTTGAGGCGAAGTTTCTGCTGTTAGATATAACTGACTTCTCACTGAAGGTTAGTATATGCAGTTTCAATTTCCCTGTTCTTCTTTCTTTAATCTTAATATGATATTTTACTTAGAATCTTTATGGTTGTTCCGTGCAGATTCAGAGCAAATATGGTACTTCCAAGAAAGAATCTGTAAGCTGCTTTAATTGATCTTGTGTTTGTATACTTGGTGGAGCATGGGGTGAATTACATAAACTCCCATATGCTGTCATTAGAATCTGGTCTCTTGCCTTTAAAAGACTTCATTTCACTGGTGATGATATGTTCCATAAAGTATTCTGTGTACTCTGCAAATTGTTTTTTCATCACATTTATTTTGTTCTTCCATTTCCATGAAGAGTCGATTTTTCAGCTTCCTGCTGTTTATTTCCTCTACTTCTGATTGTAGTCTTTCAAAAGGTCCACTTCAGAGTCAACTTTGGAGCGATTTTCTGGATTAATTGGATCGTTGTCAATTTTTCCACAAAGGGTATCCAGAGGTATAATTGCATACTATTGCTTTGTATTATGGTGAAGAACCAACAAAGTGTCTCAAATGCTTGCTGCTAATTTCCTATAATACATGGGTCCACCTCACTAATTTTGGTTTCTACAGCAATAACCATCATTTGTATATTATTATTTTTGGTTGAAGCAAGTCATTCTGTTGTAGGTCCTGGAGTGTAGACATGGCAGGATGACTATTAGTAGCTCCGATTGAGTTTTCCTATTATGTTTTTAAAATTCTATTAAGTCTAGTTGGCATAAATTAGGAGTTTTGATGATAAGAGTTATAGATAGATTAAACAGATTGCTGCTGTATTTTGGCTTGATTGATTTAGTAATTTTCTTTTACTTTGGCCATTTTGTAATTCCCATTTTGAGATAGCTCTCATCAATAAAATTGTTTGCAGGTACAGTACGGAGGCAAAGCAGCGTGGATCTTGCATCATGGTATGTTGGGTAGATGTGCCTATCTTATTTTACTTACAAAACAATTTCTTTTTCTTTCTGAAAGCAGAAAAAAACAGCTTACAAAAAAAAATAAAAATTAAATATCTGTTTGTTTGCTTTTTTATGTTATTGATTATTACAAGTTACCATGTGACTGCAGTGGAGTTGAAGGTTCTTGTAATCATCCTAAGCTCCGTAGAAACGCTTCTGCCTCAGTAAATATCAGTAACCTTGCTTTGCAAAGCACTCTTGCAAATTCAGGTTACCAGTAGCATGGATTTTCTTGCTTAACCTGTTAGAATTTGTTTCAAATGTGTTTGTAGTTAGATAGATAACCATTCAGTCCACAGTGATGCTAATGAGGGGAAGCATGTTAAGAAAAACATATTGGGAAATGCATGATTTAATTTTTCTTCAATAATGCTTAAAACCTGGAACATGTACCATTTAACCACTGATTTGTTCTTGCGCCTCAAAGTCATGCTGTCGCATGGAATTATGCTTAAAATTTACAATGTTGATAGATTTGAACTTAATGCATCCCTCTATTTCCAATGCAACTGTTTTGATGCCATCATTACTGAAAACATCTCTTTTGGGAATAGATTATTTTTCTCTTATTAGATCTCTCATTGACCTGGCATTATACATGGCATCGGCTGATACTATGAAAAATGTGAACCATAATCCCTTATTAGTCAATTAAATCTCTCACTTGCACCTGGTATTCTACTTTACTTGGAGTTCAGAATGATGAACAATGTGAACATCTCATTCGTTTATTCTTCGTCTTCTTTTTCTCTTTTTGTTGCGGTCATTATCTCATTGCTTCTTACCATTTCCCGTTTCTTGTTTTCAAATTTAACCTCCAGCTCCCCTGAAGCGCACAAGCAGCTGGTCTTTTGATGAAAAGCTTTTTATACAGTCTCTTTACAAGGTACCATCACTTTGACTATATCTAGAATTTCAGCACCAATTATACTGCTGTTTTTCAAATAAACCTGTAACAAGGTTGTCACTAATTATCTTCTTGAAAGACACTGATTGCTATTAATTACTATGCACTCACTTGCAGGTTTTGGTTTTTGTCTCAAAAACCTATCCCATTGTTCTTTATCTTAGGGATGTTGATAAGTTGTTATTGAGATCACAAAGAATATACAACTTGTTCCAGAAAATGTTGAAGAAACTATCTGGATCAGTGCTGATTCTTGGTTCACGAATTCTTGATCCCGGTAATGACTATAGAGAGGTCGATGAGAGACTTGCTTCTCTCTTCCCTTACAATATAGAGATCAGACCTCCAGAAGATGAATCCCATCTGGTAAGCTGGAAGTCTCAACTGGAGAAGGATATGAAGATGATCCAGGTTCAAGATAATAAAAACCATATTATGGAAGTGCTTGCAGCCAATGATCTTGACTGTGACGATCTGGACTCTGTCTGTGTGGCAGACACAATGGTTCTCAGTAACTATATAGAAGAGATTGTTGTATCTGCAATATCGTATCATTTAATGCATAACAAAGATCCTGAATACAGAAATGGAAAGCTTGTTATATCATCCAATAGGTAAAATCAGCATCTTTTTTGGTATCCTTTTCTTTCCTATTTTTCCTGGTTAAATTTGATGCTAATGGTGTGCTAAGAGTTTTTCTCTGAAACAGCTTGTCTCATGGATTGAGTATATTCCAAAAAGGGAAGTCCAGTGGCAAGGATACACAAAAACTGGAGGCCCAAGCTGTGAAAACTGAGGTTTGTTATACTTGTCATCTTTATAGATTAAGTTGGGAATAATTTCCTGTTAGATACTATTATGATGTATTTTTCACATATTGCAGAAGGAAAGAGGAGAAGAGGTTGTTTTGAAGCCAGAAGCAAAATCTGAAATTGCAGCCCCCAGAAACAAAAAAGAAGCTGAAACATCAGCTCCTGTAGTAAAGACAGATGGTGAACATTCACTTCCTGCATCAAAAGCTTCTGTAAGCCTCTTTTTGTCTTTTAGAAAAAGAGTCTTTGAAATATTTCTCTCCTACATAACTAACTCTGCCACTTATACCCAAAATAATTTCACCCCCTTGGGCCTTGTCCCAAGAGATAAATGGCGGCAGTGGAATTGCAGTGGATCACTAGCTATAACAATTAACAATTCACCTTTTTGTGTTGTTCTGTGAGTCTCAAATTCCGTATTTCTATAAGTTTTGATTTTAAGACGTTGCTGAATCTGACATTGTCACAGGAAGTTCCTCCTGACAATGAATTTGAGAAGCGAATAAGGCCTGAGGTCATACCAGCAAATGACATTGATGTAACATTTGCCGATATTGGTGCCATGGATGAGATCAAAGAATCTCTTCAGGAACTAGTAATGCTCCCTCTTCGAAGACCAGATCTATTCACTGGAGGCCTTCTAAAGCCTTGTAGAGGAATATTGTTACTTGGGCCCCCTGGCACCGGGAAGACAATGATGGCCAAGGCCATTGCAAAGGAAGCCGGGGCAAGCTTCATTAATGTCTCCATGTCTACCATTACTTCTAAATGGTTTGGTGAAGATGAGAAGAATGTCCGAGCTTTATTCTCACTGGCAGCTAAAGTTTCCCCAACTATTATATTTGTTGATGAGGTTGATAGCATGCTTGGTCAACGAACAAGAGTTGGGGAGCATGAAGCTATGCGGAAGATAAAGAATGAGTTCATGACTCATTGGGATGGTCTCTTATCAAAACCGGGTGAGCGTATCCTTGTTCTAGCTGCAACCAATAGGCCATTTGACCTGGATGAAGCGATTATCAGGCGATTTGAGAGGAGGTATTTTTGTGTACTGTGTGACTGAGTTCTGCCAATTCCATACTTGATCTATATTGGCTCATGCACCGAGTGAGGGGAAATTTCTTATAGACATTTATGACATCTGTGATAACAATCTGAATGTTTTCATATAGAATGTGCATCATCATTTTTCATCTTATCTACTTTGATACAGAATTATGGTAGGGCTTCCATCTGTGGAGAACAGGGAAAAGATTTTGAGAACTCTCTTGGGAAAAGAGAAGGTGGAAGAGGGACTAGACTTTAAGGAGCTTGCTACTATGACAGAGGGCTATAGTGGAAGTGATCTTAAGGTTTGGTGTTTTTATTTATGTCTTGAGTGCTTGAAGATTTGATGCAGAACCAACTATTACTGACTCTGTACTTTTTAAAACAGAACTTGTGCACGACTGCTGCTTATCGGCCAGTTAGGGAACTGATTCAGCAAGAAAGATTAAAGGATTTGGTAATTGCAAACCAACCATTCGTAAGGTCCTGCATGAATTCTTCATGAAGTGTCTATCATGTTGACGTATCATTCTTTTTCCGTTGGCAGGAAAAAAGGCAGAAAGCTGCAGAAGGACGGAACTCAGAAAGTGCCCCTGATCAGGATGATGTAGATGCCTTGGATATGAAAGATGCTAACAAGCAGGAAAGAGTTATTACTCTTAGGCCATTAAACATAGAGGATTTAAGACAGGCAAAGAATCAGGTAAGACCGCTGTGTGTATGGGGAAGAGGGGGTATTGGGATTGTACACCAAGTGAAAGTTCTTAGGTTATTTTGTGTTTCGCCCTTGTGGAACCTGTTGCTCCATCTGAAAATACATGTTTCTTTTGGCGAGAGATCTAATTTAGAAATGTTTAATGCTTTATTTTCAATACTTATGATACAGGTTGCAGCCAGCTTTGCTTCCGAAGGGTCTGTCATGAGTGAGTTGAAACAGTGGAACGACCTTTATGGGGAAGGCGGTTCAAGGAAGCAACAGCAATTATCTTATTTTCTCTGAAATCACACCCAAACAAGGGAAGGAACTTTTGTTCACATAATAGACCTCTAATGGCGGTTGACTTAGAATATTAACAGCCCAGGATGTCATGTTGAGTACTTGTGTTTAATGTAATGCATCCCGATACCGTAGGGGTGAAAGCAGGTAAGTATTACACTTGTCTTGTAGGCTCTGGTCTAGGCTGTAGTTCCAGATTTATAGTTGTCTTGGAATATAGGACCGTATTCCCCCACATGAGGGACTACATTCCCAACATGATTCTTTGTGAGAATATGGTATTAAAAGGGACTGATATTTGCCGAGCTATTGTGCTTCGTAAGTAGGCTTTCTTGTCCCAAGTGACAACGCCTGAGCTAGAAATGCACTGATTTATAAACATATTCATATTTTAAGCAATAAGCAAAGGCTCTTTACACCAGGAAAAATTCCATTGCATAAATATCTAGACCTAGAAAGTAAAAAATCAGATTTATTTTTACTGATCCCGTCTCCTCTATGTATTTCTCTGAAATACATTAGAGAAATACATTCGCCTGCATAATCCAACCTTTTAAACTGTGAAGGCAAAACTAACAAAAATATTACGATGAAATCAATAAAAAATATTATTAAGAGATATAATTTTGTTAATTATTTAAGTACCAACATTAATAATAAATAAAAATATTTTAGAGAGAACTACCTGCCAGATTGCATAGTTTTTCAATTTAAATTGACCCAGAGAAACATAAACAGAATTTCCAGGTTTTTAATATCCTGACAGCAAATGTTGATTTAAAATGAATAAATACTACAGTTCATTTAAAATAATTTTTTTAATTTAAAATAAGAGTTAAATTTACAAAATTTAACCTAATTTTTTTTACTTAAAACAAATGAAAAACTTGATTTAATTTAAATATTTTTCTCATACTACTTTTAATTTTTTAATTAAAACTAAAATTAACTAAAAATATAAAATAATATTAACTATTATTTAATTAACAAAGTGCAAGGTAAAAATAAAAAACATAAAACTGATTGATAAATATATAACATAAAGTAGTGATGAGTCTTTTTACTTAGATAATATATATATATATACACATATATAATTATTTTAAATAAATTTTATCATTTTATTTTATATAAATTTATAATTGAATAAAATATTAATTTCAAATAAATTCTATACTATTTCATATATTCTAAACATAAAAAAAATTATTTTAAATAAAATAAATTGTACATCTGTTTTCTAAAGTTCCAGACTCACCTAAACATTAAACAATTTTGTTCTAAATAAAATAAATTATCCATTTCTTTTTTTAAGTTCCAAACTCACCCTAGCCCAAACACCACCGAGACAAACCAGTGTTTACCTCGTCGCTGAAATCATCGACTAATCAATATGATCGATTACTTCAAATGAGACACTTAATAAGCAAATATAACACAATCACCCATTGCATGACAGATCATGGAGGTGATCTCAATGTGCGCAGCACAAACAAATAGAAAAGTTCTTCTAATCCACAATGCGTACGGGGTACCCAACGACCCTAAATTTAAAAATTAAACAGGGGTCTGGCCAATCATGGATATGAATTTAACAAGACGAATATAAGATAACTACAAAATATTACTGATTAGCAGGCTGCATTTGAGAGGAATGAGCCCCCTCTCTAGTCCTTCTTCTTATCTTTCAAGGGCCCCCTGGGAATCTTACTTAAGACCCGGGCGTCAAACACTGCGTACTGCTTCTTAAACTCTGCTGTTGCCTTCTCGGCAAATGAGTCCACATGGTCCTCATACTTCTCATACAGCACAGGTAGCGTGTGGAGCGAAACAAATGCTGTTTCACAAAATCACAATACACATCAAGAACAACCATACTAAAGAAAAAAAGATAATCAAAGCTCTACGCACAGAAAAATGGAGCATAAAGGTCCACATAATAAACATACACCAACAGCATTACCTATGTAGAACAATGTCAAGAAATTGAAACAACTTCCCAGAATAGACAAAACCCACAAGCCAGCAATCACCTAATTAAAATAAAATATCAGCAAAGAAGATTAGCGTTAGCCTTGAAGAAAAAAAAAAAAAAGATTAGATCCCAGACAACGTAAGCAGATAAATAGAGTCTACCAAAATGGGGATTCCACTATACACTATAAGATCACAATTAAGGTTTCTAATGAAAAATGAGCAAATGTAAACTAAAATGGGAACCAGAAAAACAAGGGCATTAAGAAAAAAAACATACAGATAGAAACTTCTTGAGATCCCTTCCTGATGCAATATCCCGTAAAAGAGCAAAAGCACGATTGATCTCAATTCTCAGTGCCGCAGCAATCTGTAGAACAGGTTCCTCTGGAATATGAAACTCTGGAATGCGAGGTGGACTCCTAAAGGAAACAAATTTGCTAAATTAATCAACCCAAACACTTCACTGGTTCACTCTTAAGGAACCCAAAAAACAGCATTTCCAATTTACTAACTTGTTGATGAAAGTGGAAGCATTGGACCACAAGAACAACAAGGCTAGTGACAATATGAGCACGTGGCAAACCAGAGTAAGCAAGTGGTATTCAACCAAGTCGAAAAGAACCCATACAGCTGTGGCACCACCAAGCACACCTGCTGATATTTTCTTATTCCTCCACAGGAAAACATCAGCCGCTGTTGCATAACAATCATATAAATATTAACTATAGTAAGCAAGAGATAGATTGGAAGTATAATAGAACTAGTATCATAAACCAGGCTGCCAATCTAAATTGGAATTCTGGTTGCTCGGTAACAAAATTACAATTAGAAATCCTCGTAAGTCCCGAAGATCCTACAGTGAGTGAAATCAGTCAATTCCAGCAACAACCCCAGGCCCCGTATACGAGAAATCTTGGTTAGATCTAGACCAAAATTATAAGCTCAGAGCCCGATGAGATAGTTTAGAAGACTCACGAATTTGGAAGAAGAACCTAAGAAGTTCAATTTTATATTTCAACTATACAATTTTCGTATGCAGGCAACACATTTTGTACAAAGCAATTCCGAAACCATTTTGTTCAAAACAACGATAGAAGGTGAAAACAATAAAAGAATTTAGCGTACGATTAGCATTCAATGAAATCGTCTAAAACCTGATTCCAACGTTAAATGTAAATTACAGTTAAAAGTAGAGAAGCACATACGTTTTCCACCACCAAGAACCTTGTGAACAGGCTTTTCCCTTCCAAAGATCCTGTAAATCTTGGATTTGATCGAAGAAGGAGATGAACTTTTCTTCTCGTTGTCCGAATCAGATGAAGACGATGAATCGTGGTCGTGAATCTTCTCCGATATCTTCTCCGACAACGATTTAGCCTTCGATTCCTCGTGCTCGTGATGCTCCGCCATAGAAATCCACACAGAAATACCTTTTAAGTAACAAATCGCTGATCCACAAAACCCTAAAGCACGTCTCGAAAAGCTGGAAACTGTAAACTCCCTCTCCTCCTCTCCTCTCAAATAAGAGAAAACGAAAATGGTACTGCTTATCCCCCATGCCTCTATATAGCGAAAATGACTAACAATGAATTCAATCTCCATCGTCCACTCTTAGCAAAATAAAAAATAAAAAAAATCTCCATCGTCCACGTAGTGGTTTATGGACCCCAAACGAGAGGTTGGTTTCCGCACCTATAGGTTCGGGTTAAAAATGTAACCAGTGTGAGAGCAGGTTAGGTGCCTTGGTGACAAAGAAATTCAGATTCAGTATCCTTTGGGAGAAACTTCTTTAAATCGTAGTTGAATCTGGACACGTGGCCTTTATAGAATCATCGTTGTTTTCTAATCACATTACACAAGTCGGTGAGAAAAGAAGCAAATGTGGCATCATCTAGGTCTAATTCTTGCAAACACGTAGGAGAGGTGGGACCAACCGACTGCAAATTTATTACGGTTTGGTCGTTGTTCTGATCTGGGAGTCTGGGACACTTGGCTCTTAAGAAAATGAATTGAGCTTACGTGATCGGGTCTGTAGATTAATATAACCCTACACGTAACTTTCATCACGAGTCCATTAAAACCATGCCAATCCAGATCAAATGGGTCCATTTGAAAGGTGCCTGGCCCAACCCAGATTAGCCTAGATAAGTCACTGCGTATGAAATTAATTATTGCCTTAATTAAAGCCTACTTTCCTAGGAAATTAATCAAAAGTTCATCCAATATTTGAACCCATTAAGTTTCTTCAATTCTATCCACATATTGATCAGAAGGAAGTAATTAAAATAATGTTATACCAAGACCTATAGAAATGATTCAAACGCAAAAAAAAAGGACGAGATTGCATAGGAGGACTCTGTCTATAAGTATAAAAAGGAAACTGAGCTACAGTGTATAATTAAATTTATTTCAAAGACTGAATTGTGAGCCAGGATAGCCCTGCGTCCAGCTTGAATTAAGCACAACCACTTATGAGACAGGATAACCCTAGTCTATAAGTATAAAAAGGAAACTAAGCTATAGTGTATAATTAAATTGATTCTAAAGACTGAATTATAAGGCAGGATAACCCTACCTCCAGCTTGTATTAAGTACAACCACTTATCATAAAGTGTGCCTGAGCATGAGTACAACCACAAGAAATAAGAGTATATTATCCAATTAAGTTGACTTTTGAGATTTAAGAAACATTTTCATGCTTTTGGCAAAAAAGAAAGGAACATTTTCATGCATTATTTAGTGGGACCTGTAGGCTTCAGCAGTTGTTAGACCCAAAACCAAACTGAAAATCAAATACGACCAATATTTTATTGATAGGCCTAACTAATATAATTAAGAAACGAAAAGCCCATTCTTCTTTATTCTGGTTCTCTTTTCGGTTGACTATTGGGCCCAAATTTTGTTGATTGGGCTCACTTTTGTATCTGACGGGTTATTTTTTGAGTATTGATTACAGGCATTCTAGCCCAAGACCGACTAGTTTTCAGAAGGATAGAAAATTAGAAACACTAACTTGGTTGTTCAACCGGTCGATTAAAATCAAGCCTAACAAACCTCTACTAAACTAATTTATTTAGTATGAGTTATTGAATCTATTTAGTTAAGTTATATGTAAAAATATTATTTAAATAAAATTGTTTAAAAAGTTTTATATAAAAGTTAAAAAAAGTGTTTGGTTTTATTTTTAAAAAAAGATATTAAGTATTAAAATTACTAAAAATATTATTTAAGAAATATTATAGTTGTATTTGTCTAAATAAAATAATTATTAAAATTTATTTGATATTCTCTTGTTTTATATTTGAAAATATTTTTTTCTAACTTCAGCTTTTAAAACTCTAAAAACTCAAAAATATTTTTTCATAAAACTTAAAAAATAAAATCTCTATTATCAAATAACTTTGTAAAAAAACTTAAGCCGAAAACTATTTTAAAAGCTAAACCAAATAGGGGTACTATACTTCAATTTTATTTTATTTTTGGTATTACACTATACTTCAATATATGTTATAATTATATATTATTCATGTGCATGTCATGTAATTTTTTTTATAAAAATAAATGAAAAACAGATAGAGATTAATTAACTAATAATGATATCAACTTCAAATTAAAAAAAATGATAGTCCAACAAGCCAGACATTGATAAATTAAAAATTCATCTAAAATTAGGTAAAATAATATTTACCTAAAAATTAACTAAGTCAAGGCCAAAAGGAAAAAGGAAAAAAATAAAAAAAGGTTGGTTGGGACAACAAAAAATTATAAACACTGAGTTAGGAAAAAACCCAAAATCAACTTCTTTTTTATGCTTAAACAATCACATACTGTAGTTTAAATAAAGATAAAATAGACAAATTTTCTACCTTTACGGCTCTACCATATAAAAAGTACAACCTTTTGTTTAAAAAGAATTACAAATTTTTTAAAAATCAATATTCTATTTCCTGTGTAAAGAGTTATCTACATATATATTATACTTGCCAGTACCCCTCATGTAATCATTTGTTAAATAAAAATGTGTTATGAACTACTTACAATAATAATAGATAAAATATAAACTCTTTCGGGGAACTGTGCACTAGTAATAGATAAAAAAATGTGTTTTGATTTCTTCAATATTTTGCTGCCACACAAATTCTGAGTAATGGAAGTGGTAGTACAAACTACAAAGGATAAACCTCTCTGTAACGAGAGATTAAAGGGCAATTATAAAAGGAGTCACAGGCACACTGCTCTGCTTTGGGGCAGTGGGTAGGTCTGCACTGTGCTCAGCTTGACTGTATGCTGCAGCATCATTATTTTAGTTGTTGCTGCGAAAACAATAAACATGCACGAGGCCGTACTCATGGATTCGTTTACTATCCTCCTCCGTCTGCGTGCATAATAAAAAGCCCCTACGGCCTACGCTGCTGTCCAAATATTACTCTGTTTGTGTCTCTGTATGAATCTGACGTGATGACTAGTCTCACATGACTGCCCTGCAACGCCTCTCTCCTGCCTCTCCTTATGGTAAAACTAAAAGCTTACCCTCTCTGTTCATCTTTCAACCTGTCACTCCATTTCAGGGGTATTTCAAAAACCTATTAAGCATACCCTCTCTCTTAAAATTGCTCTTTTTTATTCCTTTCCATTCTCTCTCTTCCCAATTTTGTCAAAAAAGCAACCAGTGAATCTCTTTTGCTCATTTCTCTATTCTGGCTCTCCCAACTATGGAAGCTTTTAGTTTACTCAAGTACTGGAGAAGTGGTGGCAGTGGAATTGGCTCTGCCGGTGACGTCGTTTCTACAAACTTGCGTGTGCCAACCGGAACCACCACGGTTGTCACCGCCGTAGCTCATAATGCGGTTGAAACAGATGATGATGTTGATGATGGCGAGGAAGGGTCCTTTTTCGACTTGGAGTTTACAGGGCCGACAGAAGCGGAAGATTCAGAAGATGGAAATGAAAACCCAAATATCCAACAACTCATCGATGGAAACTCGGTACCCAACAGCGAAGAGGACGAAGATGTTGAGGATGATTCCGACGGTTGTGATGGTGAAAGAGAGTTCAACTTCACGGTTTCCACTGGTTCAGGTAATGACCGTGCAGACCAAAACCTTACGCTCTCTCCTTCTGAAGATTTGTTTTTTAAAGGAAAGTTAGTGTCCATTGAGCCTTCATCACAGGTGCTGAACTCGACTGAGCCAAACTCGAAGCCTCAATTTTCCGTGTCATTGTTGAAATCGGCTACAAAATTTCGGGTTTTCATATTGGGGCTCAAAAAATCTATATCAAATGCAGCAGAGAAAACAGAGTCGAATGGGTCCGTTTCCTCTGATACGAAACAGCACCAAAATCAGAACCAACCAGAATCTGTAAAGAAGCAGCCAGAGCAACCACAGAATGGCAAGGTTTTCCCTATGAAATTCAAAGTTGAAGAGGTTCCAATAATATCTCTGTTCACAAGAGATAACAGCTCAAGAGGGTCTTCAGGTAACAAATCCCAGAAGCAGAACATGGAAGATTCACTTTCTGCGGCTTCATCCGACGAGAAGCGATTCTCCAAGGAAGTTATGCAGAAGTATTTGAAAAAGGTTAAGCCGTTATATGTTCGGGTTTCCAAAAGGCACGGCGACAAACAAAGGTTTTCTGGGCAGCTAAGCTTAATTTCTGGGCATCACAAACCCAGACAACCAAATGTATATGAGAAGAAACCAACTCCTGCGAAATCAACGTCTGAGAAAACTCAGTCGGAAACTGATGTCTCTGAGACTCCGGTGAACATTGTCAAGAGTCAAAAGCAAGGAAATTTACCGGCAGGGCTGAAAGTAGTTTGCAAGCATTTGGGAAAAAGCCGGTCGGCTTCGTCAGCATTAGCGGTTGCTCCTTCTGGACCGGCAATTCCGTCAAGACGAAGAGATGATTCGCTGTTGCAGCAACAAGATGGGATTCAAAGCGCTATTTTACACTGCAAGAGATCCTTCAATGCCTCCAGAGGTAAAGTAAAAGGAAGATCACTTATCAATCATTAATTAATTAATTTGTTAATATTTTTTCCACTTGTATTTGTTCATTCAGATTGTGAGTCCTCTCAACTGCCACGGTCTCTGATCGATTCCTTGCACAAAAAATCATTGGACGGGAGGAACGACACTCGTCTTTGAGGGTATGTTTCATCAAAAAGAATCCCAGAAAATCCCAAAAGACAAAAACAAATCGGTGAAATTAGTTCAGATTTAGACAAAGAACCAGTGAACTGTCAATGTTTTTGATGGTCTTTCAGATTAAGACTTTTCCTTGTACCTTAGGAAATGATTTCTCAAATCAATGTGAATGACCCAAGAAATGAATTTCTTATTACTTCTAAGAAAATAGAAGGAGAGAAAGATGGATGTGTGGATTGTGTGTTGTTGGGTAAAGCTGTTTTAGTGACAGTGAAAGAAGAATCAGATCTTTTGTATGTATCTTAGTTTTGATCCTTGACAGTCCTGTAAAATTACTAGTATTAATCAATGACTATGCTGGTCGAGGTACAACGCTGTCTTTATTGCTAATAAAGAAAAAAGAGATTTTTGACAGGAAAAAAAAAAAAAAGCGACATAAACAGGGAAAGATTTTCTTTTTCAAAGAAAGCGAGGAGACACACATTGATATAGTTGCATGAATCCCGATGGCGATGATATTGGAATAGGTGAAGCTCATTTTATTGACTTTGATGCACCCAATATTCTGTGTCGTTTAATTACTTGGGAGATTCAATTTGTCTCCTTCTGCCACAGCTTGGACCTACAAAACCGCAACTCTCCTCACTCCCACTGCAAAATAATTTATGTTGGATGCTAACTATTTTTACGTAATATTTTTTGACGAAGAGTCTGAACTGTGTTAATAAAAATAATTGTATAATTTCTAACAGTTAATTCTACCATTGGTAGGCCGGCATTTAAATCTCTGTCAATTGCAAAAGAATATTATCATGCATGATCATTCAAGGAATTCGCTCTTTTTTAAATTAATATATCTGCTTTTGTTCATTCAGTAAGTAACAAATTATGGCAGAAATTGGAAGAACAAAATGCTGATTTTTTCATGGCCTAGTATATGAGGCTAAAATTCAAACAGCAAATTCTAATGTTACATTGTTTTTGTAAAAATAATGTCTAATGTTTAATAATTTGGTTGAGCAGCAGGACAACCTCATAAAGTATGTATGTTCGGCTTGTATTTATTTTTCTGAGATGTCTATTCCTTGGCCTAACAAATTTATTTTTCCAGATCATTGGCTAGCTATTTTTGGTGCCTCACTACTTGGATATTCGTGTTTTTGAGAAACTTCCTTATGGCTTAGATGACATACTGAATCAAGATCTTGCTGCCATTGCTTAACCTAGAATCTAGATTTGTTTCTTCTTCTCTTTGTTTTTTTCTTTTTTCTTTTTATATATATAATTTTTTCTTTGGTATCACGAGGACCTTTCTCCTTAAAATCATAAGATTATTATTCTCCATTTATTATGTAATCTAAAATTTTCTGATTTACTCGATTTTTTTTTATTTATTTTTTTCAATCGAGGATTATTACTAAATTTTTATTTTCTCAAGTACTGGATAAAGAAAAGAAAAAAAGGCCAAGCCTGCCTTTTATCTCATGGATATTTATTATTTATAGATAACTGATGAAACTTCCGTCGAGTTGAAAAACGCAACTGATGCTATAAAGATTTTTACCAGTCCATACCTTTCAACATTAATTAATTTTAGATGTTAATCCACTACTTAATCTGCAAAATCAAGTAGTAACAAACATCAATGAATACTACATATATTGATGAAATTTTGATAATAAAATTTATGTGTACAAAAACTATTTCATCTAAAAACTTAAACTGTTAAGTGAGTTCATAAGAATAAGTTACAAATTTTTACTCGCTCTCGAACATGCAAGTCCATTTAGAACTGTCAGCATAGAGAATACAAATTTATGACCACTTGGTTATAGAGGTTCTCTAGAGATTTACTTTTAGAATCAAGTAACAATATTAGAAGTAATGATACTAGGAGGAGTGAATCTATGTTAGTGATATCGGATTTAGAGTTGGACACGTAAAGTTCTAGCACAATTCTCTGAGTCTGAGTGTTGCTAGAGGAGCATTATGGTGGGATTGAAACCTTACTCTAATAACGTGATAAAAACATATTACACCTAAAAATTTAAACTGTTAGATGAGAATCTGAAAATGAATTATTTCTTACGCTATGAAAATAAAAATTGAAAGGATTAATACAAATCAAGATTGATTTTCCAAATAGAAAGAAAAAGAAAAGAAGAGGAAACATAAAAGTACGCCTTGTTATTCACACAGCAAATCCTGAATTCTTGTGCCGGTCAAGTTTAGGTTCATGGTGCAATTCATTTCCGCGGTCTTGTGGTTGTTTATAATCTTCATCAAATGGACTCTTCCACTCAATTTTGTATAGCTTGTGAGTTTGATCAAAACCCCCAAATTCTTACGATCCTTTAGCACAGTATTGGACCTCATCTTCACCGTCACATCAATTCTCTTCGTTCCTCTACCTTTCACTTTTCCACTGCCAATATTCCTATCACCAATACTGGTTCCCTCACAAAGAACACTAACACTGCTATTCTCATATTTGAAGGGACCAAAGTTTGTGTTCTTAATAGTAAACTGTGCAACCATGGTCACATTAAACGAAGGTGAAGATGAATTTCCATACCTAATTAGGTTCTCGATCATGGCGGATTCTAATTTAACATCCGGGGTTTTTACTTTTAATACGATCATTGCAAAGACTAATAGGACGAAACATTGGCAGACAAAACCAGCGAAAACGTAGATAAAACATTTGCTGCTTCTTTCTTCGTGTAATTGTTTGTACATGGCTATCTCTTCCTCGCTTTTTTGATATATTCGTGAGGGAGCAACTGTGGAAAGATTGACTTTCTTCTGCCATTTTTTCTGTTGGGCGAGTTTTTGGAGTTAGAGAACCTGAAGAGTTGGGAAATTAATTTTATGGTATTGGAGGTGCATGAAGACATGAATTGAAAGGGTACGTTTTAAGAAATTATGATTATAAATATATGGCCTATAAATCCTAATAACCGCGTTGAATGTGTATTTGAGGCTTTGAGTGAGTAAGCCTTGACAGGTACTTGGCGCCATGGCAATTGGCTGGCTGGTTGGTTAAGCATACGATGTAATTATTTTATGCTACAAAATACCTGGTATGTGGGAAGAAGATAAAGAATAGTTTTTTGTACCAAAATAAATAAATAAATAAATAATATATATATATATATATATATATATATATATAATTATTTTACTTGGTCTTGTCGATTGATTAAAATTGATTTAACGTTGATGGCATACAGGAAACATATTTTAGTAATTGCATGTATTAAGTCTTGTTGTTTAATCATTGACTGTTAGTACCTAATTTTAACTTTAATTTTTGTTTGGTTGTGGTTCTGTTTGGCATGCTTTGCGATGATAAATCACCAAATGTTCATTTTTGATTTATAAAAATAAAATAAAAAATTATTACAATGAAAAGTGCAAGTTGATTTTATAGAGTTTTTTTTTTTGGTAAAAATATGAAATTAACAATTTACATAAAATTTTATATAGAAGTCATACAATTATTTCTAGTAGTCAATGTGGGAAACTTAATTTTTTTTTTTTTTTTTTTTTGCAATATGTATAAAATAAAATCATAGCATACAAATTCTTGATTAAGAACCAACTTTTTCACGAATTCAAATAATTAAATTTTCTCTCATGAAGTATTTGTGTCAATTGATTAGTTGGATTCAAAATTTGAAATAACTGATATAATCTCAAAAAAAAAAAATTAAAAATATGATGAATACTTGTTAATTATGAATCAATTTTTTTTTATTAAAAAAATAAAAATTAGATAAAGTATCTCATATATTTTGATATACATCACTACCATTAGAAAAACGCCACTACACCAACTTTATTTTTTTCTTGTTTTTGTTGAGCCGTAAACATACAGGGCATGAAAATTTTGACTATTTATAGTAGACCGTAGCTTTAGAAAGTTATAGTATGGTCAAGCTCAACCCTTTGTACAAATGATCTGACTTTATCTCCAACATAACTTGGGCTTTGGCATAAATGAATAAGCGGAACTGCATTTGTTCATCGACTGAAAGCCTTATTGGATCTTGGAGGCTCTCTCTTTTCCTTTTTCTTTTGTCCAAAGTTGCCAGACAGAAGGCTCAAAGTATGTAGCCCATATCATTTATATTGCAAGGAATAATGTAACCCCCGTTGCATAGTTATCTTTTTCTTTTTCTTTTTCTTTTTTTCCATTTTTGGTAGAAGATAGTCTGAGAGTCAATTCCAACATAAGTGCGGCAAGGATATTTTCAAGTACTAATAAAGTTGTGATCAAACACAACGTAATATTTTCTATTCTTAATATTCATTTTAAGAATTAAAGAAACTACTGATCAAATAAATAAGATGAGATCATTGCTAGTATAACTCAAATAAAATGAAACTTAAATGTATAACTCTTTTCTATTTTTAATCACGAATTATACGAAAAGGAATTTTGATCTCTTATCATTCTATTGTTGGTAACACAACTTTCAGGTTTTAGCCCTTCCTCCTCCTCTTGTTGTGAATTCTTACCCCAATCTCTCAATGTATAAAAAATAATAATAATAACACAAATCTGATTGTCATTTGTTCATTAGTTCAAGGAAAGAATAATATGACCGACGTGTACCAAACCATGATACGGGCTCTCCACTTCTTGCTGTCCTGCACAAATTAAATCTGCAGACCCCACCATGGCAGAAGCTAAGGCAAGCAGCTGGTTAGCTGCTTCTCTTATCAAAGACCTTCACAAGCCAGATGGTGTTATACTGGAAGGTGATAGCTCTGAAGTCATTTCGGGATCAACTGTACGGATTCTTGTCCTGCTAGGCACATTGCACCTTCAGTTTATGATTTTATTCTCTTAATTTTGATGGCTAATGCTTGAGTAGCTAAAAAAATCCATAGAGATGTAAATTTAGCTTCCCTGATAACTTGATTTATTGGCTTCTGTGACCAAACGTGTAAGGTACGTTATTAAATGTATGCCTCTATTGAATTTCTTGAGAAGCCCTCCTCTGCATCCTCTTTTGTTATTCAATGAATTCCCTTTTAGCAAAAAAAAAGACTGCTATAGACATGTTTAGATAGAGGAGTTTAGAGCTGGATAGCCTTCTAAACAAAGGCAATGCATGGGGATGTAACCATGAAAGAAAAAAGGTTCAAATCAAGAGGCAGAATGTAACAAATATACTATTTTATAACCTATGAGACAATTTTTCTTTCATTAAGCTCAAATGTTTAATCAGAGTCCAACAATAGGCTTCTCTTACATATATGTATTTCACCCAAAATAAAAGGAAAAGCGACTTCATTTACACATATAATATGCTTAATTGGAATACAAAATAAAATCAGAAAAATGCACGTGGATCTCCGGCATCAACCTTAACCTTCTAGAAGTATTCCCGGATCCCACTTGAAGAAAAATGGTAAAACCACGGTGGAAAAAGGCATCACTATCCAACACACCTCCGTTCAAAACTGCATTCTTCCTACCCACATATAATATAAATGTCTCTACATATTTTATACGAGTGGTCCTTGTCATAATCAATTAGGTCAACTTTTCCAATGTATCTGTACCGCACTGATCGCCCAGCGCCAAAAGCACCAAGCACTCCAACAAGAGTCTCCTCTTTGCCGTCACCACATGGAAAATGATATGCCTGGCAATGCATCTTGTGGCCCTAAAATATTTAATGCCAATATTTTCTTTATACTGTTTTCTCATCTTTTGTTTTCTTCGGCCACCAATTCGAGTGTACAATGTTTCACTAACTAATTTGGTTTTAGCTGATTAGGCAAAGATCCTTTCTCCTTGGGCACACCTAGTTGACAAAAGTTTTTAAGTATCAGTGCGAATGTACCTTTAGAAACATATGTATCATCACATGAAGCTCCACCCAGATTTTAAAAATGCTCCTTGTGGAATTCAAACTTAGTTGGGCCTTTCTGATTGAAGTCATAGCAGAGCTTGCTGAGCTCTTTGGCCAAAACTGGTGCCCCACAATAAAATACCCCTAATCCAAATTATCAAAACCACAATATTAGTGTATGAGACAGGAAAATTTAAGAATTAAATTTAATACTTTATATATACATATTTAACACTCGGCTGGAGATTGACTAACCTATTCTTGCATCGCAGTGCTTGGAACACATTTTCGAGAAAACCTTCTTCCAGTTAGGCCTCGCAAAATGGGTTCGCACCTGATAAAAGACAGACCAAAAATATAAATATATATATATATCAAGGTTTCTAAACCTTCTCATTGACAAGAATGTACTACTATGTTGTAGGATAATAAGCTGATAACGTGAAACCTAGAGAGTGTTTGGGAGAGGTTAAGGCGAGGGGAAAGATAAGAAAATGAAAGAGAGAGATTAAAGAGCTTACCCTAGTTCCAGAAACAATATCAACTCCATTCTTGGCATGATTGAGAGCTTGCACCATGGTAATGAGAGCTGATCTGGCATCGCCTTCCTCATAAACGCTAGTTAAGTAGTTGTGCATCTCTATGACACCCTAAAGTCCATGATGACAGGTTAATATCAACAAATCCACAAAGAAATATCCATTCATTTGACAGGGGAAAAAGAGAAACCAAACTTTAAGAAGAAGTTTCTTTTAGTACCCTTTGATCAAGCTCGGCCACCTCATTCATAACCCCTTTAAACCAATCAAAAGAGCCTTGCTCCCTAGTTACCCAGTAAAAATAAGCGTTTGTGGTCTTCAGTGTCTTCTTTCGCCTTGGAGAAACCTTACTAAGAGATGGTGAATCTGCATTGCTGCCAACACTTTTATCTGATGCTCTACTGAAATCTGAGATTGAATCCTGAACAGAAGGAAGTAGAAATATAACTCGACTGTTTTGTAATAATGAATAATTGTAATTTTGTCATATGACCAACTAATCTTTGCAGAATCAAGAGTATGTAGAAGATGAGGAAGCTGATTTTGCAGTCAGAGAAAAGTGAAGGGTCTTCAGTCGTCATAATCATTATTATAGCATGAAAAATACTGCAACATTTATTTCAATATCAATTAAGTTGCACGGACAACCACTGGAGTCAGGATGCAAGTGTACAGCTAGGAGGTGTTACTTACCGCTTGCTCCTCCATTTTGACAATGTTGTTGAGCAGATCTTTTTGGATGCTGATGAAAGGTGTTGCTCCTATTCCAAGACCAACAAGTAACAGGACATCATATTTTCGATAATCTTGAGCAGGCGCACCATAAGGTCCATCTATTAAAAGCTTCGGCAGACTGTTGAAAGAGAAAATTTTGTAATAATAAGTTTCCTCATTGGACTCCTTAATAAATGCTACCTATGGAGGGAAGAAAATGGGAAAGAAAATAAAACCATTAGCCGGTGAATTGCAATACCTTTTCTTAGTCGTTTCGTCAGCTCTGAGAAGCCCACTCTTCCCAGCTACGGGGGGCTCACAGCCTTCTGAGAATATTCTCTTAAGCTCTTGTGTCCAGTCACCTAGCTGCCGGATGTGAACACTGAGATAGTTATCACCAGGAGCTGATGTTATAGAAAATGGGTGCCTGGATCATACAGATTGGTCCATGTTACTATCAAGTACCGAAACAATGGGGCATGGATTCCCAAGTCACTTGCGAAACTGAACCAAGATTCATCAACCACTCAAAACTCGTGTAAATTAAGATGAGGAAGAATATTAGCGCAGTTATATTCAACTTTCCATTACGCCACTTTTTTATTTTTTTTTAGAATCGCCTTTGCACCACATTTAAACCACCATAAGAGGAGGAATGATATCTAACATATGAGAGAAATCTAGTAACTTACACTCTTAAGTCACCCAATTGTATGTTCGTTATGAGGAATGTAGGAGATTTTCAAATATGTAATACTTCATGGGTAAAGATAAAATGGCAATTACCACTCAAACGGAGAAACTGCAGGGCACTGTACAAACATGTATTGTCCGCTCTTGTAACGAAACATGGGTGGCTTAGTCATTTGCAACGTGAGAACGTTTCCAGGATAAATAGCAACCTAAAAATGGTATAGCGTCAAAAGGAAAAAAGCAAGTTCATAAGAATTTAGCCTAATTGCATGCCACACAAACAGGTAACAAGTGTTTTACAAATGAAGATGAATGGAGAATTGAGCATTGTCTAATGCTGGTCTTCTAGAGTCTTGTGCTCACCTTTAAAAGCCGGACGGTGTAAAAACCAGAGCGAAAGAATCTCAGAGTTCTTTCTCCAGCATATAGTAAAACTGGAACGGCAAGATACATCCATGTCTGCAAACAGAGTTTAGCATGTCAAGAAATAACCAACTCAGGAACACATATACCCTTGACATATTCTTCTCCAATTGAAATGTGATACAAAAATTATACCGTTTTAAGGTACCATCTGTGCACCAGGTAAAGAAATTCACCGTGGATGATGAGCAAGACATAGACAATGACAAATAGGTGGTGTGAATACCAGAAGGCATTAAAGCCAGTGAGCCTATTAAAAGGCTTCGGCAGCTTAATGAGACTCCTCCTGAACCATCGAGTTGCAAGTGTGAATGCTATCACCATGAAGATCACCATTAAAATTCCAGTCACTCCCTCAATCCCTTTAAGCAGCTCCAAATAACTGGGTTTATTATGACCGAAGACACCTTTTAAGTACTCCTCATATTCTGCTTCTGACGCATTTACAAGCCGCGGGAAATCACATGCAAGGTGATTTCCGACATGAAGTATGACGCCAATCATAATAGCTGCAGCAATTGTCTATACACGTCGATAATTAAATAATAAGAACAGAGTAGCTGTGTATTATCTCCATAAAAAAATAAAAATAAGAACAGAGTAATATAGTGTTATCTGCATAAAAGCAGATCTTCATACAGTTTCACAATTCACTGTCACTTCTCCCTTTCGTAATAGTATCCTTTCACAAGGGTGGAGGCCCCCTTTTGTGAGACTAACTTGAGACTTACACCTCATGATGATTCACTCATCGCTGGAGGAGAATATATTGGACTTACTCTAACCAACGAGCTAATTTTGTCAATCATTGCATCGGTGCATTCCATATATTTTAGGTGCAAGTGAACAAATGCAAGAATGAGTTTTCAAGAAATGCCCAAGATCAACAACTAAATCTTTTCTTTGACGAAAGAATCTCGCAACTATTGGAGCCCGCAGAAATTAACGTGTAAATCAAGCATGGTTGCTGGAATGGTGCATACCTTGTGAAAGTTAATGTTGTCGTCAAAAGGCACAATGTGACACAGCTTGGTGGACCTGAGCCAAGTGATTGTGTTTCTGCATACGGGTAGGAGTATAAGAGCCATGTTGAACTTCAGTGTCTCGGCTGCACCTTTCGCCGTGGGAAGACAATAACCCATGATCTTGAAGGCATCCTTTTGCTTGTACTGAATGAACTTCCACGTAAATAGTCCTACCATTATTATAACCCATAATACTAAGACCCAAATTCTCTTCCAATTCTCTTGCAAATAGTAGAGCATTTTCCGGCTCATCCTTCTTATTGGGCTTCTCTTTCGTAGTCCCTGTAGGTTCTGGCTCAATGCTTGGCTCGTATAGCTTAGCGCTTGGCTGTAGTTGAGGTACGTGTTCTTTTGTAACAAAAGCGTCTCCAATTGCCATAGCTGTAGTGACATTATTATCACCCAAAATGCAAGTAAATCATCAGATGTTGAATCATGGAAGGTACATGTCAACTAGCAGCACTAGCACTGATAGAAAATGCGCATGTGTACGAGTGAGGTGTACGCAAAACTGGCTACAACCCAGAGCCCACATGGGAGCTCAAATGTGAACGTCGACAAACGCCTCGCAGCAATATAAGTTCACAAGGTCAACTATGCAGTAGGTCAGGGCCCTTCTAATCTACAAGTAATTAAACAAGTCCCAATGATAATCTCAACTATAAAGTTAATTACCCTCTTTTAGACCAATAACAAAAACAGTAAAATAAAATTTAGTCCAAGAAGAGGGTACGAACTACGAACAGGTTTTGCCTTCATGACTACAAACCTTCACTTTTTTTTTTCTTTTCCAAGGTTTCTAACCACCACTTGAAAATTAAAAAGTTTTGAGATTTCTTTAAATAAATTATGCAATTGTCTTCTTCATTTTCTCATCTAACATCAACGTTTCACTATTTAAATGATGGAGATGTTAGAATCCTAACAAATTAAGCAATTAAGCTATTCAGAGTAATTGCCTACAAAGATCATTGAATCTCAATGGCACCAATATTTTCACTCGTTTTTTTAAGTTTTTTTACTCTTTTCATTTTTGTGGTTGATTGTTTATTTGCTCAATCATTTTTTTTAAAATATATAGACTATAATTTTATGATTTTGAATCCAATCTAAACATGTAACATAAAAACTTCAAAAGAAATAACAAATTGTGTAGTTTTTTTTTGTCAATTGGATTACATGCATGTTCTTGTTTTTGGTGTGCATATATCACTTCTCAATATGTTTACATGACTTTTATTTGTCTAATATCAACATGTAGATATGATGAGAATATAAAAAATAATTAACAATTTTTATAAAATTTTGATTGCGATTTATTATTTTATAATTGCTAATTACTTTTACTTCTATTTCATAGTTGCAGAAGAACTAAAAAGGCACAAAATTGACAAAGAAAGTCTAAAAACCAAACAACTAATCAACCTAAGGAGTTTAGATATGTGGTGAAAGTAATGTACAAAAAAGTTTATATAAATTTTTTTAAAATTATTACTTGTAAAAAAATTTAATTTTTAGAAATCATATTTATTACATCTTAACAATTAATTTTAGAACACATTAGAAAAATTATTACCATAAAACTAATTATAATATTATTTTATAAAATTATTTAAATATAGAATTAAAAGAAAAATCTATGCATTTCTATGGATCATAAAGTAACAAATATATATGTTGCAGTGAGTGAAGGAAAAGAAAAATGAGAAAACCTTTAAATATTTTATAGGGGTCCCACCTCAATGTAGCCAAGTCCCTCGGGATCTAACTCTTCCATGATGAGAGCTGCATATTCCTCTGCTTGTTCCTTCAATCTTGATAACTTGTTTGCCGAAGCACTTGACATAATTATCTACATATTAAAAGAATTTTAATATCAAATTCAAATCTATAAAAATTTCACGGATGAAAGTTTCAAAATGAGCCATACACGATATATTGACGATAAAGGCCCCACCAAACCCCACAAAACATGATCATTAATAATTCCAACAATTTCGTAAATTGGCAAATTGCAGATGCCATCCGCCTGACCTCAAAGTAAGACCTATTGCACTAATTCGAGAATGACAACCAACTTCTTTTTTTGATAACTGAATGGAACCCATCCCATAATGGATAATATGCTTTAGCACATGGGAAGCGTCAATGACTAAGAAAACTCGAAATTTAGTTCTCCTGTATCCCTGCGCTAATGTCCTTATTATTGCTTATAATATTGGGAGTAGTTAGTTTAACATTTCACCCAAAAAATATATATATTAGAACTCAAATTGACACGATGGGGGATTTGTACAAAAGAAGTAGCCTGTGGCCTATTCATGAATTGATGCAGCCTGATTATAATAAGTTCAACCAACTACTAGTATTACCCTTTTTAGTCATATTTACCTCTTTTACTTCTTCTTCAGTAATTCTGCCATCTTCGTTCTTGTCCACCCTGAGCAATTAAATAGGAAAAGAACAAAAATGGTTAATATTTTAATTACAAGAAAATAAAGTTATTTAATGAATAAAGCAATCTTGAAGTGACAGTTTTGCCCTCGCTTCGTCGCAGTATTGTTCTGATTGGGAATGAATGGTAGAAAACGGTGAAAAAAATGAGTAGCCTGAATAACACCAATGAATTAAGTACTTCAATCTACATACATGTCGAAGAAGATCTGTAGCCGCGAATCGAAACTTTGATCGGTAATTTGTGACCAATACTCATAAAGTTCATCTCTACTGATTTTTTCAACCTTGAGTCTTCGTCTCCGGCTCAAAGCGTCGAACAGTTCCAGTGCAAACTCCTTTGAATCTCTCATTCCTTTGAACAGAGAAAATAAATTAAACTTAAAGTTAAATCCATTTTTGGAAATAATTTTCCAGCTAATGGAAAGTCACAATTTACAAATCAAATAGATCAATGCGAAAAGCGAAATTGAAGAGAAGACCAAACAAACCAATGCATTGTGCAAAATCGGCACGAAAGAGAAAGTCGTCCTTAGCAAGCCTATCGAAATTACTCTGAATCTCGTTCCACGCATCGACGCCATTGGTCTTACTGCTGATGAATTTTAATCCACGGAGTGCTTTATGAGCACCGGGATGAGTCCGATCAAATTGAGCTCGTTGCCTCCTCAAAGCTCGAGCTGCCAAAGCTGAGTCGAATCCTCCTCCGATGCCGTCCTGAGCCGAGTTAGACGACAGCGTGCGCGATGCATGACCGTGACTCCACGAGAATCGTCGTAGCTCCACTCGAAGCTCTTGCGAGAACTGCTTTGCCTTGGCTACCGCCTCAGCTTTAAGCTCTTGAGAGAACTGCCGCAACCTGTTGGACGAACTCCGTCTGATCGTCGGAGACCTCGAAGCGGACACCGGTGTTTCATTTCCGCTGGTGGATACTACACCGTCGATGTTAATCACTGACGCCGGCTCAACGCTGCGAAGAACGATAGTGTAATCATCTTGAAGGTCAAGATGTGACCTCCACAAACTCTTCAGCGGAACTGGACTCAGTTCCCGGCGAAGATCCGGAGCTGACCGTTGCATTTCCAGGAACGGAGTCCGAAGCCCATCGGCGTTCGTGCTTCGTTTTACCGCTCATTGATCAAACAAAATAAAAAAGTATCAATCTTTACAACTACTTTTCTTATTAATAATACAAAACAAAAAAAATCGGTTTATTCTATAAATAGTTGTAATCCTTTGGTATTGGTTTTGCTAATGTGCGCTGGTGGCGAAGGAAAAGGGGGTCCTAGAGCAAACACCTAGTCCAAGTTGCATTTTAAATAAAAGTGAAGTCGTAGGAAGCGCTCGGAATCTCTGGGAAAAAGAAGCAAACGGGGCAGCGTGAGTTCTTGAGAAAAAGAGAGACACTAAAGCAGGAAGAAGACAATGGTCTGAGATCAAATGGAGCCAAATGAATTGAATGGGGGCCGGGGGCTAGTTTAAACAGAACCGAATATTTATTTGCACTGTAAATATAAGGACCTAAATGTAATTTCTTCGAATAAGTAAAAACTAGAGGAGGGATGAGGATATCTGTGAGTCCATGATCACCACCAAAAGATGGGGTGGGTGTCAGTGCGTGTGTGTGGAATTGCTGGAAGGAGATGAATTGTAAAAAGAGAGAGAGTGGCGGAGTTGATGGATCGTAGAATAGAATGGGAATAATCTAATATTTTATGCGAGTCTGTGTGATAGGGCAGGACCGTTGATTTTGGAGTCTCTAACCCCAACTACGGCAGAGATTGCCGGAGTCAATGTCACAAACTAATTTTTCCCATTTCACCCTTCTGTTTTATTTTATGTGTGAAGTTAATTAACCGCATGATAAATTTCTTGGAGGGAAAGGAAAAGGAAAACCACAAGCAAATTCATCCCGGCCGCTTTTTACAAAATTTAATATACATTTGCATAAAGGATTTTTCACCCAAATAAATATATTAAGCTGGATTAGTTGAACATTATTCCAACTAACCTTATGAAGTACTTTATATTAAAAAGATTACATATTAAATGAGTTGTAAATGAGTACGCTAAGATTTAATCAATTTTTAAGAGGATTTTGACAATTGATTTCAATATTTTGATTGTATTTATTAGGAGTTAATTATTATTTAAAAAACTCAATTTAAAAATTATAAATCATTCTCAAAGTAGTTACTCATACTATTTTTTTTATATTGTTTCAGACACTCATTTTTTATTTTTTTTTATTATTTGAGACAATTTACTAAAGCAGTGTATAATCATGAAAAAATGTGACATGTTAATTTTTTTATACATTATATATTTTTTTCTCTTTCTTCTATATATATATATTTATTATTTTTTAAATTATATCACAAAATTCATTATTGATGAGTATCAAATTATATACTTTTATCAAAATTTTAAAACATAAATGACATAATTGTTTTTCTTTTTTATTATTCTGACACCCTGAAACAAAATTTTATGAAATATAAAAAAATATTTAATTTTTCACAAGATTCATAAATTTTATCTCATAATAGGTAATAAAATAAATATAAATAATAGACACAAAAATGTCACATCAATTGATATTATTTAATATTAATTTTAGATATTTAATTAGTAAAATAATCACATAAATAGTGTCAACCTCCAACTGATTTTTGATGATTATATGTATTGTGTAGTTGTGAAATTTAAATTTTATTTAGGTACATTAATAAATGTAATTTTAAAATTTTAATAATTTTAAAAATAATAAATAATTCATTTTTTATATAGCATTAATTTTAATTTTAAAAGTAATAATTTTTAATGATCATATATATTTGTGCCAACCTCCAACATAGCTCAAGCCACATGATCCAAATATTCTCCTACACTGAGAATATTATGACAAACCAATGCACAGATATTAAAAAACAAAAAAAGCATATATATCAAAAAAAATTTATGTTTGACGAAACATGAAACTCAAAGCTATATATTTTCTAATTCCGTTGAATTTTGATAAGAAATGGTCTTATTCTCTATCCAACCAATGCATGTAACTTGTACCATACGGTTACACATAGATAGCCCGAATCACAAAAAAAAAAAAAAAAAAAACCTCCACCAACTACTTGAGTAATTAAGTGAACGGGGTAGAGGAATTATTACACACAAACCACACAAAAAAGATAAAAAGAAAAAGAATTTCAGTACATTTTCGATTTCTTGTGGAATTGTTACGGCTCATCTTTTAATTGAAGTCGCAACGGAATTCTAGTATTTAGTTGGGGAACTGAAATTCAGAATTAGGGAGTTCACCAACTTTGATGAATTATTTTTTAATTTATTTTTAATCTTTGAATTTAACGACTAAATTAATAAAGAAAATAAAAATTTCAAAAAAAAATATAGAGCTGAAAATAAAATTGTTATTCTCACATAACTCAAAAAAAATATAAAATATAAGCTGCGACTAGAGGAAAGTCAAGATAATTGGAGAATAATTTAAAAAATAAAATAAAATAGATTATAATATTCAGAAGATTTCTTTCCTTCTTCCTTTCTTTCTTATTTTGTTGTTCGGTCAAAATAAAATAAATAAATAGGTGGGCTTCTAGAAAGTATAAATCCCGCTGATGCCAAGGATGGTCCACCGGAAAACTTCATACGTCAAATGCTCACCAACTCCTATCGTCGTGGAAGGAATTTTATTTACAAATAGTTAATTATTATTCCAGAACCTCAAATTCTTTGTTATTATTAAAGTAGGAATTTTATTTTTATTTTTTTGTTTGAGTCACCCACCAATAAATTGGTGAGATTAATCACATAAAAACTGGCTATGTCTAATAGAGAAAAATAAAAGGCAATGCTTATGGGAAAAAAAAATTTGACATAGTCAATATTTTTTGATAATTAATTTATCAATTTTTTGATGGCTGTAACTCAAATCGAATAAAAATAAATAAATTTAATGATAAAATTTGAGGTTATAACTTAACTCAATTACAAATAATAATAGCATTAAATTGTTAATTGATTAACTTTGTCCTATGCTATTAGTTAAATTTTGTTAATTTATAAACAGGTCTATAATTTTATTTTTATTTGGCAGGGAGGTCCATAAATTTTATGGTCTTACCTTTCTCTAAATTCGAAAGGGCATTTCGATTAGCATTTGTTATATCACGTCCTATTAGATTATCCCTATTAAAAGTGATATTAATTATTTGCACATCCAAATCCTCCTATATATCGCAGTTAGATTAGAAAGGTTCCCTCGTATTTTTCAATGAAAAATAGACCTTGTAATTGTGTCTGGGGATGTAAGATTGATCTACTTCTTACTTACATTAGAATTCTGTAGACCAATTTTTCTGTTACACACCTTAGTCCAACACGCTAGCTCCCTGGGTGGTTTTCTTAGAAAAAAATGGAATTACTTCCAAAATATTAATTTTTTTTTTTTTTGGATAAAAAAATATTCATATTTTGAAGTCTAGGTCCTCCGGCTCAGAGTTCAGCCTATTGTGGTTGTGCATAACACTATTTTCTTTTTCCCTTTGCTAGCAGATCATATGTCGTTGCATGATCCAAGTCTTACGTTTGAGAATGACCAAAAGCTATGTCAATTTCAGCCAGTCCTTGTCTCTCGAGTCTCAACCGTTAGGGCCCTTCTTTTCTTCTAATTGAAGAGTTCGGGGGTTTGGTTAGCTTAATTATATAGTTATATAGATAGTTTGTTGTAATTGGATTCTAAATATATCAATTTCACTGTATATATATTGAACCCGGTTGCTTCGATTCCTTGATGCTATATAATTAGGTAGTTATAAGATTATTTGGACTTAGATCGTTAAATCAAAATATTAATTATAAATTCATTTGAGCACTATTTTTAATTGATCATATCCACCAACAAATTAACATCATTAATTGTATCAAACAATATCAGAAGGCTTTGCCGTCAACGTGAAAATTATATTTTTTTTATGATTAGTCTCTTCCTTAAAAAGACCGAAATTATAAAATCTTACTTTACTATCAGTTCATTCAATATGTTTCTTTTTCAAAGATAAATTTTTATATTTTTATTATATGTCAAACATACTAATATCTTATCCTATCTATCTAAAAATATTATGTGAAAGATGCCTCTCTTTTTAATTTATTAAGGCTCTTTCTTCACAAGTATTATAATTAGAATAATCTTATTACTCCCTAAAAAAAAAAATCTCTATCTCCACTTTTATAAATTCAAAAAGTAATCCAACATTTTACATATATCTAGATGAACATTATATATATATATATATATATTTTATTAATTATATAACCTGGATTGATAATGTTAACTACATTATTATGATTGCTTAATTGCACTACTTATCTTTCATACAAAGGGATTTCTAAATATTTTAATAAAATTAGGCGAGAGAAATCAATAATTGAAAGGAAGTGATATATATACACAACACCGAAACGAGAAACAGAGAGTCAAGCCCGCTACATTGAGAAGAATTAATATTTTAAATAAATCAATGCGATGCAGCACAAACATTAAACGCCGTGTTAGTTCAGTGCCCCACATCGTTTCATACAATATAGATTGTCAATGTAGCTTAATTGATGCGAAAACGAACGACTATAATCCGGAAAATACCTAACACGGGGACAAGTGGCCAGCCACTGCCAGTCTGCTAGGCCTTGTGGTTTGGTGGCCGACTAGCCGGTTGCAAAGAGTTGAAGGGACCTCGTAAATGGGCCAAGGGCATGATAAGAACAGAAATATGGGCCACAACACTTTAATGGGCCCAGAGATTGTGTTTGTCCACTTTGGTCCCTTCTATATGGGCCTAGGCGGCAAGGTTGGAGGTCCATTGGTTCATGCACCCAATACATGGTAACTATACTGACTCGGCTTTATATTCCCCATTAACCCTTATAAAATGACTGAGTAACTTTCTGATGAGTCAAAAAAAATAAAGAAAGTTGATTCGAAGATTAATGTCATATAAATTTATTAAAAATTATTTATTTCATGGTACTTTCCCCCCCTTTCTTTGCCTATATATATTATATACTATACTAGAACCCACACTCATAGTCTTCTAGAGCCAAATTAATTCGGACCCCAGACCTCTCGAACAAGAAAGAGCGTCACTTTGTAAAACAAAAGTATGTAACAAATAAAATGTCATTGGTTTAACTAGTAGCTTCAAGGAATCATCATAGAACACTTGTGAACTAATAATTGAGATGAAAGCCAAAAAATTTGAAAAGAGAACATTAACCTTGAGAACCGCAAACAGTATGTACACGTGGTTGACACCGCGTACCCGTTATGGCTACTTCTCTTTTTCTTAGATTTTTCTGGTCAACGATCGTGGATTCCTTTTTTTCCCATATATGGCAAAGAATGATATCTCTAAGGGCCCCATCGTGCCTAAACAACCCTGTTTTATGTACCACAGAAGGCCGCGTGTCCATGCATGACAAATGCTTGTGTTAATTCCTCAAACAGAACCACTATATGTAGTTTATGGAATGTCTTTGTTCATGGGGAGAATTTCTTTTAGCCTTTGTTTTTAGGCGTCTTGACTCTTGATTTGGACTAAAAATGTGTAGTTGGATATCGACGAAGACTTCCACGTTAATTTTGTAGTCAAGGTTGAAGGCTAATTGCTGTCACATATTGACATGGTCCAGTTAGAGGCAGTGAACATTGGATTTGCAAACTCAGCGTTTGTCTGAGCTAAAAAGACATTGGTGACAAGGAGCGCCAAAGCCTGAAAATAGACTTAAAAGTGAAAAGAATTCATAGAAAAAGTACAGTTCGAGGAAGAAGAAACTGAAAACAATTAAACAATGGGGATGGGGATGGGGATGGGATGGGGTGGATTACCAGAATTAGTATGACAATTATTTTGTTTGATTGTGACACGACCAAATGCGGCACGGGTCGGTCCGAAAGCTTAATCCTCATTCCCCAAGAGAAAAGCCGTGTTTGAAGAGGGCTATATCATGACTTATGATGATGTGGGTAATAATAAGTTAGATAGGCACATCAAGATCAAAGTACTGCTGCTGGGGTCTAAAATCATCACCAAAATCTTACCAAGCTCCTTCAGAATATCATCCATAAAATTGTTTAATAACAATTCATTAATGTACGTAGTTATAATCTCTTGCCTCCTCGTTTGAAACAACTCAATATTATCACAAACTCTTGTCTTACATTTTTTTTTCTTTTTTCTTTTTTTTTTTCCCTATAAATTTTGTTCTATTGATGACAAGTGGTGCAAATTCACTAATTTAGGGATAATTGGGTGATTTTTTATTTTAAAAATATAGTTAGGCTCGATACCAAAAATATGTGACACAGAATTTCAATGCGAGACACACACATTGATATTTAGTGTGAGACATATTTGATATTATCAGTGCTTATTGATGTAAATATATTGATAACATTGAGGTATGATATTTTTTGGGTCAATTGTATTTTATCCCATCAACTATTCACCTATTTAATTTGTTATAATCTCCATAAATTATCTAATTAGACAAATAACTCTCTTATTTGAGTTATAATTAACAAATAACCACTACTCATCTAAATTAGTCATTAAATCTAAAAAATTAATTCTTAAAAAACAAACTCATTATAAGTTTTTTATTTGTTTATGATTTCTCTGTTTTACATCTTCCTCTTTTTATTTTCTATGAAACTAAACTCTTTATATTGATTCAATTTTAAAGCACATAAATAATATTCGAATCATTGGTAATTTTTATTTTCTTGTCATAATATTTAAATTATTAATAGGTTTACTAATATTATTTTTCTCATTTATAAAAATTATACAAGTTGATGTTTCAGTTTGTGTTTTAATGATATATTTTCTTCAAAACTTTTATTTTTTTATTATTGTATTACTTTACTAAAATTGAATAAATATAAAGATTTTAATTGCTAGAAATAATAAATAAATAAAAAAGATAAAAGAATAACCAAGAGATAGGAAGTGAAAGATATAAAAAAAAAAAAAAAATTACTTAGAATAAGGACAATTTAGTTTTTTCCAAGTTAATTTGTTAGATTTTATAACTAATTTGAATGATTTGAGATTATTTGTTAATTATGACTCAAATAAGGTATTATGTGTCATAATTTGATAGTTCAGATTAATGTAACATGGGTGATAGTTCATAGAGGTAAAATGTAATTAATCCTATTTTTATTAAAAAAAATTGTCAACTTAAAAAAAAAAAAAAAAAAAGAGATATGAAAGTAATAAATAATATTCACCATGTCACTTTAAAACATACGTCCGTTATGTATTTTTTGTATTATAATACTTGCATAGATGGTAAAAATGCAAATTAAACGACAGTAGTGGTTAAAGCTTTGTGAATTTGTGACTCAAAACGAGTCAATTTTTCATATAGGTCCAGGCCGATTCCGTTTCTGTCTTTTGCTTCATTGTATTTAAATTTTTTTATAGATCGTGACGGAAATAACTAAAAAAATTCTTGTATATTGTCATAGATTTTATATTGGTTCACTTTTTCGTCCTTTGTCAAGAGTCTCCTCCCAAACATCCAACACTAGCACAAACCTAACTCTTTTTTTTGTTATTTTGTTTTCTTTGCTAAAAACACAAACCTAACTCTTACTTGAAAAGAAGAGAAAACCTTGGAATCTAAGAGACCGTGAACGCAAATTAAGCATACACGTGTGTTGCCTTTCCCAAGCGCTAATTAGAAATTACTTCTCTCACTTCTAGTTTCATTCATAATCTCCATCAAGTAATTCTATAGGGTATGTTTGGCGCAAGAAATTAATCTTGGAATTAGGGGCACAAATTCGTACAATTATAATTTCGTATCTTTGCCATATAAGATTTCAATTATTATTTTTATTTTATGATATGTAAAAATAAGAAACACTCAACACTTGTTGATTTAATCGGTAAACAAATTTTTTTGAAGAAATACTGAATCTTTAAGTTTGAGAAATTAAAATTATATATATTAGTTGATAAAGTTATATTTTGGGTATAATGTCAAAAGTGGGCCATTAGGTAATTAAGTGTTGAAATTAACGTAGAATTTAATTTTGTGGTGGCAGTCGAATAGTCGATCGGTACACAATACCCCACAAGGGGCCTCCACCAATAAACAATCTTTTTGTGCCACATAAGCATGTCACCCTTCCGACAATCAAAGCCTGCGACAAACTGAAGGTTGTCTATAAAGATCTTTTCCATCAGCATTCTCAAGGAGAAGGAAGTTGCAATTCGTAGACAGACGTTGATTAAAACATTAAGACAGAGAAAGAGTGATGAGGATGAGCTTTAGGTTAAAATCTCTTTCAAGAGCAGTTCATGAGGAACAACAGCATGAGCATGAGCATGATGAGGTTCAGGAGCACCGGAACTCTGGCGTGGGCTTGTGCACGTCACTTACAGTGTGGAGAAAGTCCCTTTTAATGAGTTGCAAAGGATTTACGGTGATCGATTCCGATGGAAATCTGGTTTATCGGGTCGATAATTATATCGGACGACCCGAGGAAGTCATTCTGATGGACGCCTCAGGAAACTCCGTCCTCACTATGCGACGTCGTTGGGTAAGATATCTCTCTTAATATATTCTTCTTTCTCTGTTTATATCGGAACATTTTGCAAACAATGCTTAGTCTTTAGAGCTATTTGATTCACGAAATTTGAATTATTTTATGTACACATAGACGTCTTAATCATGCTCTTTAAATCTCATAACCTAAGAATCTTATTCCAATGATTGTATTACTTGCAGGTGAAGCTTGGACTAGTAGATAGCTGGAATGTCTATGAAGGGGAAATGGGCAACCATTGTAAAGCAACTAAATCGTCCAAGGCTCCATCTTGTTGGGTAAGGAAGAAGGTTAACATTTTTCATTCTAATCCCAATGTTCTGGCATATGTTTACCGCGAAGCTTCAGATAAACAATATGCGTATGTAATTCAAGGTTCATATGCACATCGATCATGTAAAGTGTTAGACGAGTCAAAGAGGGTCTTAGCTGAGATCAAGAGGAAGGAAGCGATGACAGGCGGCATCTCCTTTGGTATAGAAGTTTTTCAATTGGTAGTGCATCCGGAATTCGATGCAGGGTTTGCAATGGGTCTTGTTTTACTCTTAGATCAAATGTTCTCATGAACTAGCTAATTGATGTGTTAGGTACACAAATATATATGTACATATTTTTTTGGGATGAACTATCTGTTTATTGAGCTGAAACTCCAACCAAAATATATTAGTAATTGTCATAGACTCATTTTTTTCTCACATTATTGTAAAAGGAGTAAATGAAACGAAATCGTTGCCCTTATACAGTGGACATTTCATTTGGTTTGATAAAATAATCTATTTCTAAATCCAATGGCTTAAAATGCGTTAATATGTCGAGTTCACCACAAACCGCATGGTATCTATATTCCACTGATGCACCAGCATTACCTGACATGGCCAAGCAAGGGACAATGGCATCAATTTGTCAGACCCATCCTGCTTGGTCCTGCAGCAAGCATCAATCTTTGAAAGCAGTTTATTTAACATAGAAAGAGAGCTTGGAATCTCTATTGCCTTATCAAATGCTCTACAGAAGGCAAAGAATTCTGCTGTTTCCTACAACTGTATTTAATGTTGACAACATTGTAATCCTATTCACCCTGCAACATGAACCCTTGCAAGTTGCAACAATCTCATTTGAGCCACAATACAATATATACAAAGCAGCCTTTCACCAATTGAGCTAACATGTGGTAAATCACAAGTGTAATAGAGATGCTTCTACATTAGAATGTTTAATCACTCTGGCTTGTTCCTCCCTCTTTTCCAGTCCATCGAGACTAATTTTCTTGCCGTCTGTTGATTGTCACAGGGTTTATCCAAAATCCTTGCAGGTGGAGGCATAATACATGATTGCTTTAGGATACTCCCAGTGGAATGTTTGGTTTCCACAGTTGAATCTCTAACAGATGTGCAGTGCAGTGATCTACTTGGCCTGGATGTTGGCCAGTTGATGGGTCCTCTCTTAACACAATTGGAAGGACCCCCAACCTTTTTTCCAGCTGTGGATAGTCTACGCTTCTTTGATGGAATTACTTGCTCCATACTTCTGACCAGGTCAGACTCAATCACTGGGATTGGAGTTCCAAGTGTTTCTTCAAGTTTCACTTTTGATTTCAAGTTGCGACCTTTTATGGTCTTTTGTGACGGCCTCTTTTGCCATCTTACAATTCCATCTGGGTTTCGCAATGCACAAGTTGCCATCTCATATAAAGTTTGGGCAGCAGCAAATAGTCTGGGACAGTGCCCATCTGCCATCAACAGAAACATAACCAATAAATGAGAGACGGAACAGTCTGACTCTAAACCCAATTGAATAACTAGATGCAAAATTTCTTGAAGGAATAATAACAACATTCATATAAGGTGCAAGTGGCGGCCCTGACATCTAGTCCATCATCAACCCACTGTATATCTGCCAGTTCCTTTTACCACCCATAGTCACCATATTAGCAAGACATGCCATAAAATCTACAATGAACAAATTTTATGAATTGTATAGAGCATCACGAGACCAATTTTATTTTAGATCATCCTGGTCTCGGACTCTGATATTTTCCAAATTTTAGCAGACTCACCCAATGATTCCCAGTGTCTGAGTATCATACCAGAGGCGAAACATACTTATCCAACACAGATTTTCTAGGGTAAAGAGAGAAAAGAAGCAATTTGAGCTATTTTTGTTTTGGAAAAAGACAAGATTATATATATATATACAGTTCTAGACAAAAGACATGTTTATAATCATTGGCATAAAAATAAAGCCAGCTGTACAGAGATACATACCAGTCATTTGATTGTTCCATTGGCCTCCTGATTCTGCATTTTGAAGAAAAACAATATCATAATCCCTCTCCATAAGAGAGAAGAAGAGATAAAGCTACAAGAGTACAACTGTTTCATACCTACAGTAACCTGGGAAGTTCTTGAAAACACGAGAGATGATGAATCCTGGTGACAGAATGACTGGTTAGCAAATAAAGATAGGAAAACTTTATTGTCTGAGCTACCCATCTTTGGTCCTCCTGAAGGAACAAGGCTCTGATCATAAGTCAAGGAATCTAGGTTTGTAAAAAGATCACCAGCAATCCCCACAGAGCTGGCAATATTCCCTATCCTTGCCCATCTACCATGGCAGATGCTCTTACTTGCAGATAACTTCACAGCATCAGAATTGCTTCTAGAGTGGCCACCAAAAGCATGCGACCATGGAAAAGGTGGCAAGCTGGGCCAGCGAAATATTTGCTTGCCTGCACGTAGATCAGGAGTATTCTTTGTAGAGCCAGCAGGCTTGTTTGCATCCAATAGCAAAGACTCCAAATCTCTGGGTGGAGGAAGTGCTATTCGTCCCAAGACATCTTTAGGTTGGTGGATTGGAAAGTCAAGTGAAATACAAGCAGTTTCTGCCTCATTGCAAGAATCCTGGGTGTCATGATATAACAAATAGCAAAGCATGTTATTACCAGAATCTCATTGTAGTATCTGTAACGATAAGTATTAGGAATATAATATTCTTATATTGTGTAGTCCCACATTGTTTAGATGTAGAAGTCTATGTTTTATTATTTACTATAAATAAAGCTTATGGGTGTAGGCTTTGAGATATCAATCAAGGCCACAATTCTTTCCTTATTCTATTTTATTTAACAATAAGCAATACTGACAGGGAAAACCAAAACAAAAGCAAACTTAGTCTATTAAGCCACAAACTGACACCAGCTTGAGTCCTCTCTCAATACTACTAACCTTGTGACATTGAGAAGCTTCTGTCACAGAGTACTGCCCGTTATCACCATTAGCACCACTTTCAATGGTAGAAACCAAATTCAATTGACAAGCAGACATTTTCTTGTTGGAGTAGCTATCCATCTCAGCAATATTTTGGGATTGGACAGATTTTGGAACCTGAAGGATAGAAAAAGCCCTTTTAACTGAACTGAAAAACTTTTCATTCGTATTTGCTTCTTTCTTCCCTTTATCTTTGCTCAAAGCAGGACAGCTGTAAGTTCCACTGAGAAGCTCATTCAATGGTGGATCCTCCACAAGCTTTGTGACATCATGAAAATCCGACTTCAGACCATATAACCCTGACAATATTTTCCCAAGTTTCCGCTTAATTGGAATTTAATGTGAGCTAAAATTGATTCGATGAAAATAAAAAGGAAAAGAAAATGATGCATCTCCGTCAGCCTTACACATCTGAAGGACCAATCTATTCCAAATATAAGTATTACGTAAAATATAGTGATTTCTTAAAAATTGTCTGTAATATTCCTGTAACATAATTATCAACTACAGCATGGTAATTTCAAATTAATACATAGAAATGAAATGAACTGGGTGGTCGCATGAGTTGATGCTACAAACTATCAGTCTATTCCCAAACAGGCGAACAGAGTCATGGCTCACAGTTTTATAAAATAGAAGTTGTTTATGCAGATATCAGTTGAAATTCGTATATCCTGTTATATATTTAATATAAACTAAGAACATACATGAAAAAAGAACCCATGAAACATGTAAACAAAAATATACAGAAGAATTATCATTTATGGAAGGAAACTATTTGTCTTGATATTGTCATACCAAAAAGGCTGTTTCCTCCAGAAGCAGAACTGAAGCTTGATGAACCCAACTTCATAGATGAAGAGTCAAACTTAGTCTTCACAGATAATTTGAAGCTCCTTTTATCACCTCGCTTGCTATTAACGTTGCTCTTTTGCTTCACCAATTGATTTTTCTCTATAAAAATTATGAATAAACAAACAATAGATAAGCTAGAGAACAAAAGATACATAACTGAAAAAAGAAGGTAAAAAATCTGAAAAGCTGCAAAATTAAATGATAATAATAGAAGAAGAAAAAACACACAATGTGCAGTCCTAAAACCCCTTTTTAGTAACTAAATATAAGTTTCCAGAAAATTGCAGGTACTAATCAGAGAGATCACTTATAGAAAAGCATAATTCAATGTGATATCCTAGGAATGGATCATATGGGTTTCATGACATCCCCAAAATAGGGAATTTAAAGTCTTGGTCTTGAAGCTGAGACGGATATTTACCAAAGCAAGAAAATCATTAATTGATGTTAACTCAACAACCAGATATGTTGGCTCCATCCCGTGCAATTTCCAACTCCCCCTCCCATATTTTCTTCTTACTATACTACCACGCTTCCCATTAGCTCTATTCATTATCTTATATTTTTGTTCTTTTTCTTTACTCTCACTGATATATAACATCTCCCAGTGACAATCCATAACCCCATTTTTCTTCTGAGTTTACACGGTTAGTTAGAGAAAGCTGATAAAATATAAGAATAACATCTGTTCTATTTTGATTTCCTTAATAAGTTTCTTTAGAAATGAGTCGTTTTTAATATAAGATGCCCAAAAAGTTAATGGAAAGTTTTTTGTTAATATCTGAGCTTGATTTTTATGTGGCATTATTGCATTTTAAGTGAAAAAACAAGAAACTTGGAATATTTGAATATTCCAAAATAAAAGATATATGAATCCTTTCATTCACAATTCTTAACATTTTTAAGTTCAAGGAAAAGAAAACAACCTAATAGGGAAGTTCTTTTAGTTGGCACATATGGGGGTTACACATTAACTAGAAACAGAGAAAAAAAATTATACCTGCAGAAGTACACTTTGTAGGATCCAACCTGAGCTTATCAGACATATCCTTTCTCTCCTCAACTACAGTTAAGCTTGTAGAAGTTTCTGCTTGAGACATCCGCAGCCTCTTTGAACTAGAAATACTACTCTTTGTCGCTTTCCCTGCTTTACGTTGTAACCGTGCAACTTCAGGCACAGAAGTAATCATGGGACACCTTTTGTCCATACTATGCACATTTTTGGCCACATATTCACTTGGAATGTTGGGAAGCTGACTAGAATTTTTACAAAATTCTGTTTCTGGAAAGTGATCCCAGGAGGAAGACTCTGTAGTAGTTGTTACAATTGCAACCTCTGGCATATGGACAATATTATGCAACAAATCAGCCAAAGAAATAAAAGATAAGCGTGATAAGCATGTGAAACAACATAAATTTGTCAACGACAATATACTTTAACTGAAAAAAAGAATACTACAGGAAGAGAATGGAAGATAAAACATTTTAAAAACTAAGGTCCGTAATTCCAATAAATCTTATGCAAGCTGTTGTATATTAATAAAATAACAAATGGGTATTATAAATTTGTTTAGGATAATGATTTAGTCGGTTCAGGATTAATATGACATTTTTTTAAAAATTAAGAAAAAGGTTATTTTAGGGATCTAATAGGAAAGACAACAGCAGCTAATAAAAGAGGCCTAAGAAGCATCCAATAATTTTTTTTATCAAACAATCCAGTAAAATCTTTATTCTGGTATGGAAGCCTGAACTCTGAACTGAATCAACCGACTGAAATAAAAAGAGCAGTGCTAAAAAGCAAAAAGCAAAATAATTTTCAGGCTAGTGTAATTTTATCATTTTCCAACAATTCCATCAGCACCCAAATCACATTTGCCAGTAAAATCCATAACTATATACCAGCTTTGAACAACATTGAAAATATAAACACTCACACAAAATTATATATAAGTTAATAACGATAACCCCTCACCTTTTTTACTCAGATAAGAGATACAACGGTCCACCGAAGGGTTAACTTGAATAGAAACACGGTCGGAACCACGACCCCCAACCTCCTTGACTGTAACCCCAGCTCTAACAAAACCCTCCGATCCCATAAGTTTTGGTACTACTGAAACGTCTACTGGCAACGGCAATTCCACTGCATCCATCAGCAGAACTGAAGCCCTATACAAAAGGAGTGCGAAAATCACTGGCACGAACAAAAAATTTGCCGATCGGGAACCCCTGGATACAAATCATGTATAAGCAAGAAGGGACCATCCTGTCGTGTTTGTGGGAAAGTTCCCACCAGAAAACGAGTGAGAAGATTTGGATTTGGGAGGAGAAGTCGAGGGAAAGGGAAGGAAACTGGAGTATTTGAATAGGAAGAGCATGTTGCGGCTATTGGAGGCGAAATGGAGTTTTCTAGGGCATAATTTCAGAAGAAAGGGAGGTATATATAGTTTTCGGGAAAAGGCAGGTTGTGATTGGAAACAGTTCGTCGGTGGGGAATATTCCGGTGCAGTTGGGCGTAAGTTTAATTTCAGACACCTGTATTTTGTTATGTTAATGTAATCTGTCTTTTCGCAGCTATGACATGGCATTATCCATTTCATAACACACAGAGTTTTAGTATAATGGGTTCAGTACATTGGAAATACAGTGAGATTTTGTACGTGGACCAATGAGACAATGACGATATAGCATGGCAGAGTAGCTATGTTACCATAATGTCCTTAGGGCATGAAACTAAGCCCGGGCTAGAACATTTTTAGCTGTACGTGAAAACACTCTATCTAACTTAGATTCGTACAGTTCAAGAAGATTACAAATATGCCCCCGATTTTTGGTAACATGCGAGTAGGGGACTGTTCACTTTCAAAATTTGACTAATGATCAGACGGGTACAATCCCATTATAAAAGAAGCTGAGAAATTTCGTATCAATATTAAAATCACAGGTTCGGAGTATCTTTTAATGTAGACAACATCAAAAGTATAGTTAAAATTCTTAATTCATAAAAGCAAATTAATCAAAATTTGATAGTGTTTATGAATTACCATAACAAAATAAATTAATGGCACGAACTCAAAATTATTTTTAAGAATTTGAATTACATGTTAAATAATATTGATGATCGTCACAAATGTCCTAACTGTTAATAAATTTATATATATTAATTTGTAATTGAATCAGATATATTAATTAGTTGATATGTATTAATGTTAATTTGGACATCATCTAACAGTCAAATTTACAAAATTTAATTAATTGAAAAACTTGAAACTTAATTTTTAAAAGATAGTGATAATCAACGAAACTTAAATAATTAGTTTAAATCTAAAAGTAAAAAACATATTTTATTTGATTTAAGAGAATATTCGATTGAGGAAGATTTGCTTCGTTTATTGACTTACTAGTTCAAATCTTATAGAAAAATGACCATAAAAAATAAAACTCTCATAGACTTTATAACTTCACAAATAAAATGAAATAATTAATTATTGTACACATAAACTAACACCACCAAACCAAAAAGGTGTATTTATTTATTTATTTTCAACTCAATTTGCTTAATATATAGTTGTAAGTTGAAGGAAAAAAATTTATATTATAGTATTTTTATATTTTTAAGACAAGAAATAGCAGTAATCACAATGGAACTATTAGTAAAGTAATTTTAATGTGTTTATTTTTTATTTTTTCTCAGGGTATAACATGAGAGACAGTGTATGGATTTATATGGGGTTTGGAATAAAATTTCAATGCAGTTATCACCATAATTTGATGGCTTTCTAGTTAATTGTTAATTGCATAATTAGATGTATACAAATTATATAAAATAAGACTACCTCACTTAGATCAAAAAGGAAAAAAAAAAAGTTAGTATCAATTATACAGTTTACCTTGTCAAAACTCAAAACAACACAATTCAACAATTATTGTCAGCAATTAGGAATCATCATGATCATCCAGCTTAGAAAAGGAAAAAGAAAATCATCGTCTTAGAATTGAGTAAGATACTACTAGCACGTGCAAGCGGCGTGTCTTCTTAATTTTCAGATAGGATTTTGGGAGATTTATTTTATTTTTAATATATAACTCTTAGGGCTCATTTCAGAGAGGCCCCCCCGACACTCACTCTAACTCCGTCTGTCGTTTGCGAGCGGGAAACGGCGGCCACGCAATTCTCCACTAGCCTCTACTCAGTGCTCAAACTACTCTTTCAACCTGGCAAAGACCCCTATTGAGTCATTGACCCATTTTGTTGGTCTAAGAGTGGCTGCCGGAATCCTAACGTATATTTGACGCCATATATATTCCTCTGAGCTTATCCGATTGTTTCGAACTTCCGAGATAGAGGAAAAGATAGGGTTTGGTTATGTATCATTTTCTCTGTGAGTTTTAATCTGGTAAAACCCTAAAGCTTTATGATGGATGATAGTGTTCTGGACGATATTATTCTGAGGCTGACTGCAGCAAAGAACGGGAGAACAACGAAGCAAGTGCAGCTCACAGAATCAGAAATCAAGCAGCTTTGTGGTGCATCGAAGGAGATCTTTCTCAGTCAGCCCAACCTTCTTGAACTCGAAGCTCCGATTAAAATTTGTGGTAAAAACGAATTCCATGATTAATATATAAAAAATTTTGAAGAATGATTCTCGTTTGTCTTCTTTTTTGTCCTGTCATTTACCAATTAACATAACTAGTTTACTGCCATAGAACGAATATTTATATTTTGTTCACATGAGGTTCGCTTAATGTTTATATGTGAAGTTCTTGATGCTTTTGCACCCATTAGTGTGACAGTTCTTTTTTGTCCTAATTCCTTCCACTTTTACTTTTTAGAAAGGACGTGGTTAGGTTTGTATTGTTTAACAATAGGTCAAGGAAGGTAGGATGAAGGTTTAGATTTTTTTATTTTTTTATTTTTTTTTACCATTTAAAGGCAGCTAGATGCTTGCTGCTAATAATTTTGACATTTTGGAATAACTACTATGTGGTTGACTACATGTTTGATGATGATAATAAATAACCGGAGAAGATTATAGTCCCTTTTTTTTTTCTTAAAAGAGTAAAGAGTTACTTAACAATAATGCTATTCATTAATCTATTTAGCATTACACAGTCAACCACAGAGTTTATTCAATCCATAGCTACAGAGTTTGGTAACCAATGTTTAAAAATATATGGATTTTACCTGTGAGAAGAAAGCAAACAAAAGATAGTGGTTACTACAAAGTTGTGCGTGTACAGTGCAGAGCTTGTCATTCAAGCAAGTGGCTTTTCAACGCAACTAGGCACTTCATACAGTCATGGTTTTGGGGAAGATCAGCATAAGTATGTTAGAGCTGCTTTGTGCCAAATTGCAAACTTGTCTTCTAACAAGCCTTCATAAATATGACAAGTGTTTGAAATAGCCAGATTTTACCACATGATATGTAGTTCTTTTTGCTTTTTTCTTTGACAATCTATTTGGATGGGGTGGGATTCGGAATTAGGTAAACAGGGTAAATGCGGATGTTGTTGTGAATGAAAAGTTCGAATACAAGGATTAAGGAGCATGCTCCTTGCACATTTTAGAATTTGAATATGCAGGCAAAGGTTATGTCCAAGATTATCTTCATTTATGGTCTTGTTGTATCTACTGTTCAGCTGGTCTGCTCCGACTCCGGTAGGAAACAAAAGCTACTTGCATAGTCTCAAGAAACAAGCTTCCTTTTGGAATGAATTTTACACATTTAGTTATCTAAAGATAAGTATTGAGACATTCTTTAAAGCTTGTAAGTCTTGAAACCGCTGACATATTAAGTGTGTAATTTTGTTTTTGATACAGACTACAAAAGTCATTGATGAATTTAGGTCCTCAGCAAGGTGTTAGCACCTGATTGAAGTCTTACTGGACCTTCGATATGCTATTGGGCCTTATATGTACTGACATTGTTTTACCTCTAGTCTCTTAAAGTTTGTTGATTTCAGTGGTGGACAATGTTGGTTTTATAGGTGCCAGGGTGCAATACCCTTTTGATCTTAATAGAGACTTTTAGGACTGAAAGTAGCTAGGGACTAGGGTCATTGGCAGTTTTAGTCTTATCTTGGATTGGTGGTCCATGGTAATGCATGCAGGCTTTTTAGGAACTTTTGTTCTACTTTGGGAGTTAGTAACCTTACCAAATCGGGAGCATGCTGGTCTCTTGCAGTACATATTTGTTTGCGTGGATCTTTAATTTTGGTTACTCTTTACCACTTCCAGTTCTATAATTGCTAAAATCTTTATATTTTCGAGTATTTGGCTGTCGTAATTTTCTTTCTCTTATTGGAAAGGGGATCTGGTCCAAGCAAGAAAGGAATATTTCTTTTACCAAAAAGGGAAAAAAGGATTTTCTTAAGCGCCCAAACAAAACTACTTTTGAGTGCAGTTGACTAAGTTTACAAATTTCAACTTAGCATCAGGAGTGCCTCATCACTTTGTCCTAATTCCTGAAGACTTATCTTGAAGGGCATAATTGAGACTCTTTTTGTGTGACTTTTAGCTTCCTAACATAGTTATGAAATCTGATAATATGTAATTAGCTTTCTGGCACTACTTTGTTCATTACTTCCTCGGCTTTATAAAATGAACTCCTTATATGTATAACCATCTAGCCTTTTGGGGATATTTTAAAATCACAGTGCCATTTTCTTTTTATGTTATTATCATCCATGGATTATCTTGTTTATCCTTTGATTATAATCTTTTCAATGAGAAAAACTTATATCTTCTAGTTTACTGCTATCTCAAATGATTTGTATGAAGGTGTAATTGATTAAAGAAACTTTAATATGTCCTAATTTTATGCCGTACCTTCTTCTTTGACTGGGTAGCACTCTAGATCCTGTTATGGTCATCCCCCTTATGGGGTTTCAAGTTTTGCATTCTTTTTAGGTTTACAAGATGAGTGTCATTTGAGAAGCATTTGACATTTGAAATTGGTAAGCAACCAAATTGTACCACGTCTAGGTGTGGATAAACTTTTTTGTTAATTGTTCCCCAATTTTCTACCTATAAAAGTTAAGTAATAAGCCGATCATATTTACATGTTTCCGTTGCAGGAGATGTTCATGGTCAATTTTCAGATCTTTTGCGGTTGTTTGAGTATGGTGGGTTCCCACCTGAAGCCAATTATTTATTCTTAGGAGATTATGTTGATCGCGGTAAGCAGAGCATAGAGACGATATGCCTACTCCTTGCATACAAAATCAAATACAGGGAGAACTTTTTCCTTCTCAGGGGCAACCATGAGTGTGCTTCCATCAATAGGATATATGGTTTCTATGATGAGTGTAAGAGGAGGTTTAATGTTCGTATCTGGAAGATATTTACTGACTGCTTTAACTGTCTGCCTGTTGCTGCTCTGATAGATGAGAAAATCCTTTGCATGCATGGCGGATTATCTCCTGATCTTAAAAACTTGGACCAGATCAGGACTATTGCTCGCCCTGTTGATGTGCCAGATCAGGGACTTCTATGTGACCTGCTATGGGCTGATCCTGATAAAGATATTGAAGGCTGGGGAGAGAATGACCGTGGTGTGTCATATACATTTGGGGCTGACAAGGTTGTTGAATTTCTACAAAAACATGATCTTGATCTAGTTTGCCGAGCTCACCAGGTATTTGCATTTCGTACTGGCTTATAATTGTATGTTTGTCAGTGCATGACTGCATGCATATGGATTTGTTGTTTTGATGCCTGCTTTTACTTTAAAAGGAGATTTTATGAATGGTTGTGATAGCCAATAACTCTTTCTATAAATATGAAAGGTTATAAATAGCTAAAATGAACTTATTTCTATCACCATGTTACCTTAGAGATGATATGGTTACATGTAGGTCACACAAAGATTTCATTAAACTGTGAACTCTTAAACATTTTAGTTTAGCATCCATCTTCCTATCATAACAGACTAAGTGCCTTGAATTTGTTTACCCCTCAAGGTAGTATTTGTTCTCCGTATGTGCTTGTGGAAAATCATCATGTCAGTATTACTACTTCTCCCCTTCCGCTCTCTTGATTTATCTTCATGTTATACCTATTGTTAGCGCTAGACTCTGTTTTTGACATAAGTCATTATATGTTTGCAATTAAATTCCTATTTTGATAATTGTTTGTGTCTTCTGTTAAGGACAGGGGTTCATCTTTCCTTCTATATCACCTACTTTGTCATCAAATTAATATGGTGTTATTTTACTTTGTCTTTACATTGGTGCTGATTTGAGGGTCTATTTAGCGCAATATATGGAACAGAAAGAATGTTAATCATGTCTCTGGATGCTGATATACTTTTATAAATTATTATGCTAATATTGTGGGAACTAGGATTAATGCTTCTTTGTTCCTTTGAGAATTGCATATCAGGTTGTGGAAGATGGATATGAGTTTTTTGCAAAGCGGCAGCTGGTGACTATATTTTCAGCTCCAAATTACTGTGGAGAGTTCGATAATGCTGGTGCAATGATGAGTGTGGATGATACACTGACATGTTCCTTCCAGATCCTTAAATCTTCTGAGAAGAAAGGGAAGGTTGGATTTGGCAACAACTTGAGACCAGGAACTCCTCCTCATAAGGTAGAGCTGTAATCAGAATGATCTTTACATGTTTGTCGCTCTGTGTATGTATGCTTACATGTGTTTGAAAAAAGTATAATTCGTTATCCTTTAGATATGCAAATGAGTGAAGAAATAAAAGCTCTTGACCGTTAGATTTGTAAAGATGGAAGAGGAACAATACCTCAATTTCATATGGTATGCAAAGGAAAAGGACAATGTATTCTATATGAATTTTCATTTTCATTGTAATTAATAAAAAGAGTCAGCTCCATCGATCCATCTCTTCATGCATGTTCCTGTATGTATCGTTGCATGCTTGCATGAATGTCCATTTTCATGTATATCCATTCAAATGAAGTGATAACAGATTAGATAGTATAACATCAGTATATTATAGCTACTATATTTTACTAATTTTATGCCGTTATACTGTTGTTAATTAGTTTGTAGGCGAGCAGGATGTGGAGACTCAAATTTTACACTAGTGATATTATAGTATGTATTGTGAATCAGACATTAATGTCAGATTTTACTAGTCAATCTACTTATCATTGAATAATCAATGCTAGAGCAATTAGGTCCGCTTAAACTTGTATGATAGGAAGTTGTTGGGTAAATGATCATGATGGTGGTTACTCTTTGGTTGATGTGTTTTACCGAAATATGTTAAAGTCAGTTCTCTAAAAATTGATTAGCACTAATCCTAGATGTTTCTTCCAGGGTGGGAAGGGTTGATTAATATTCCTAAGCAATGACTTCTGGTCTGAAGAGAACAACCCATCTGAATCGGAGCTGTTCGGCTGAATCATTTTCTGCTGCCTGGCATGATTCAGAACATTTGATGTATTATCCCTGCCGTCGTTGGCACTAGGGAAAACTTTGAAGTCTGAAAGTGACTGTGATACTGTGACAAGAGACGAGGCACTCGTTATTGTGCAACTTTGTTTGGTTTACTCTTTCTCGGTTTTACTTAATAATATATACTTTTTTATGAGTTATGGGCAGAAACTAAAAAATAGTCTACAAGTTTAGTAAAGATTTTAATAAATAATCATTTTATTACTGTTGTTCATACTGTTCCAAAAGTGTTTTTGCTGTTACGTTGTTCTCTTCTTTCTTTCTTTTTTTCAACTTCCAAATTATGATGCATTTAAAACTTCGGCGTTATTTTGATAAATATACTTTTATATAAAAAAAAAATGAAAGATTCCATAACTATTTTACTTACGCGCTAACATACACTTTTTCCTCGTAAAATAATCAAACCTTCTAGCAATTTTTGCAAATTTCCTTTTGACGAGCTAGGCATTACAGTTGCCTGGTGGAAAACTGCTCCAATTATAATTTATATTTATAGTTGATTTGACAAAAAAAAATAGATATTATTTTTTCACTCTTCTCTTTCCTCTCAGAAAAAAAAAAAAACAGGAGTGAAAGAGATGAAAGGAGTTAGCGTGAACTGTGAAATATATATATATATATATATATATATTATTTACCAAGCATGTTTTTACAAAATAATATTGATAGATGAAGGGATATAGAATGAATATTTTAAAAGATATGCGGAAAAATTAATTAAAAAATAACATTAAATATATTTCTAATTAATTTTTTGTATTTATATTTACTAGACTCATTATTCATTATAGTTAAAATCAAAAAATGATTCTGTATTTTTTTTTTTGATACATTACTTGGAAACGATGCGGCTCAGATCGGCCTGTGAGAGGCTAGAAACTACTTGCAAACAATGCATCTCAAAGTCAAGTCTACTCGCGGCTGCCAATGCAAGTAGACTAGTGGTGCAGTGCGGCTCGGATTGGCTTGGAAACGATTCGATAGGAGACGAATTGAGTCAAATCCACTTGCGGCTGCCAGCATGTGTAGCTTGTGGTGCTTTTCGATGGCATATGATATGTCGAAAATGATGGATTTAAGGGCGGTTATACTAATGTTGGTGGTGGTGAGCGTTTATTTAATGCATGGTGTTTTACAGTGGCAAAAAATCTTTCGAAAATGTTGGAACGATCAATTTGATGGTGAGAATCCTGGTAAGATTTTTTGGGAAATGGGGATTGCCGCCAAAAGACAGACAGGAGTTTCCGGATGTAAATATTTAAAGATGGGTAATGGAGATTACCGTCAAAGGAGAGAGACAACCTTTGAATGTAAACATTTAAAAGATTTTGATAAGTTTAAATCATATACGGTCTCTATATTGTATATATATATATATATATTTTTTTTTTTTTAAAATAAAAAAAATCATAATATCCTTATGACAAATTATAAATTTATTCATTTAAATTAATTAAATAAATGTATAATTTAGTTTCGCTTTTATTAACCACTTATTTTCTTACCCAATTACATAAATGAAATATTTTTATTAATTTTAATTAATTTAAAAAATAATTTCTTAATAACCACAATACTACTCACACGCTAACTCATCTTTTATTTTTTAATATGTCTCAAAAATTTATAGCTTATTTGGCATATTGTATAAATATAACATAACATATAAAATTATATAATTGGCTCTTATACAGTATTTAATATAAACGGGATAATATAAATTTATATTATGCTTGACAATATAAATCTATACAAGTCATAAGATAAATAATAAAATAATAATATAATAGCTATAAAACTATACAGCCTAATACATTATATAATCTTATTCGATATGCCAAACAACTCTTAAAGTGATTATTTTATACTCTTTTACAAAAAATTATTTAACATATGCATAAGCCCGTGCATGTAGCTAGTTATTTTGAAAACAATAAATCACTTATGCTCTCATACTTTATTTTAAATTTATTTTACTTATATATATAACTGTATATAATTTTTATTTAAAAAATTAAGAAAATAATTAAAATAAACTAACCAATGTACAAGTACGCACGTGCAACAAAACTAGAACCAAATTGAAAAAATATATATTTTTTATAATTATTGAATTTTTATCATAAAATTAATTAAAAAAATAGACTCGTTAATGTTCAACTTAAAAAAAATAAATAAAATATATATGAGCACACTGACATGATACGAAGGATAGTATATATATATATATATATATATACACGTATTTATAAGTTGTGTAACAATTAACTTATATAAAGTGGTAAAAAATTAAGGAAAAAATAGAGGGGCTCTCGCCTAAAACCAAGCCGTGATTCTAAATCTAATAATAATATAATAAAAACTAGCATCCTTGTAAGTGTTATGCTCATATACGTTCCCTATTTTAAGGTAAATGTGTAAATATTTTTTTATTATAAGAAAATTTTAAGTTAACAATTAAATTAAATAAATAATTATAAAAGATTCTTAAAATTATACTATCAATTTTATTAATTGATTTAGTCTAATATGTAGATTGAGAAAGAGTGACAAAAAGATTGGGTAACTTATTTATGAAAAAAATTGTGTCTAGTGTGTAGTTATTATTATTATTTTATTTTTTGAATTAAATTTTATTGCAAAGTATATCAAAACCTTCAACAAAAAATAAATAAATACTGTTTATATTAATTTTTTAAGATATTTTAATTAAAAACTTAGAAAAAATGAGTAAATCATGGAGTAATTTTGGTGAAAATTGTTGGAATTAGAATTTTGATACTAGGTTATCAGTGTTTCTCCATATAAAAACCCCTGTTTGACACTTCATATATGAATTGATAAAAAAGTCCCTCACATCCCTATTCACCTTCTGTCTCGCCAATATCGAGGGAAGTCGGCAGTTAGAAACGAGAAGCCTGTAACGACTGGCACTATGCTAACACCGGCGCCGCCGTCCGGAGCGTTTGCCGGACTGAGAGCAGACAATCAATCTGATGTTAATGCGTTTCGAGTTAAATCCGTTGTCGAACAATTGGCTGCACATGTTCAACCTGGCTTCCAAGGTGAGGTCTTGGAGTTCTTCGACCTCTGCTTTTCCCTCTCAAGGTATCTTCCATGTTTCTCCTCAGTCGTTTTCATTTTGTTAAACCTCATGCGCTTTGGTTTATACTTTTTATTATTTTGCTTTACGGTCTTGTGCATTTTAGAAGCTTGAGGCTATTTTTTGATAGATTGGAATGTGGTGTTCAGTTGCATAGGGAATTTCGATTGCTTATTGTAACAAAAAAATTATTGAGAAGGAATTTAAGCATTATGAGGTTGTTTAAGGAATGTGTGATAGGAAACAGAACTGGACTGCAAGCATCACATATATTTTTTTTTTTTGGTGGTTTTTCAGTTTCCTATAAGGGAAGATGAGTTTACGATACCTATATTGGATGAAGGATGTTTTTTTTTTTTGTAGTTGATGTTATACTTACAAGACTAAGGCTTGTTTGGTAATATCCTTTGGGAGGGTGCTTACTTTTTGTTTGTTTGGTAAACAAAATGGTAGGGTGTTTGCTCTGGGCTCTTAAAAGCCAGGGTTCAAAGCACCTCAAGGGTGCTTTTAAAAACTGACTTCTATTCTAAAAAATTTAAAAGCCTAATATAACCTTAATTTTTAATGAAAAAACAACAGCATTACCAAATCAAGCCTAATTTTGTGGCTTCTACTTATTGAGAGTAGCTTTTACATTATTTTATCAAACACTACTATTGTGACTTTTTAAAAACAGCACTAAGAGAGCCAAAAAAGCACAACACCTCTCAAAAAGCTACAACATTACCAAACCAAGCCTAAACCTGGGTTAAGATCTAGTTGGAAGGGATGGAGATGAGCTCTAGCATTTTTTGGTTTTTGGTCAAGTATAAGGCTTCGATGTTGTTATTTAGGTTAGGTTTAGCAAGAGTGGGAGAAGAAAGATATATTGTGATAAGTTGAAGGGCTAGAGATGCCAAGTAAGCATTTCCAGTATGTTATGTCATTCTCGATGATGGTGATTTTGAAGAAGATATCCTATAGATTGAGGCTTGTTGGACAAAATGGAGAAGTGCGTTGGGAGTTTCGACTGATCCAGTTTTATCCTTGAGAAAGAAAAAAAAATCACTTACGAACCACCAAATCAAGAGAAGAAAGAAAAAAGAAACAACAAGAACACATATAGTAGGTGCAAAAACATATTACTTTGACTGGAGACCTTGATCGACTAGTTGGTTGATTATAAGTTTAATATCATTTCTTGACCACTTTAATAAGTGATGGTACCTTGTATTTACATTGACATGTTTTACTGTGCTACTATAAGGGGGAGTGAGGACAGATCTCATAAAGTGTATTTGGTAAGTTGAGAAACACCCATAACGGTTTAAAGTACTGTGGATTAGGGAGGCATGTCGAAACCTAGTATAGTTGATCAGTTGCATCAAAATTGCCCAGCAGCTAGTAATTCTTTTATATTCATGCCATTTTGGGTATTTTGGGTATTTTGGGTTGTCATAGGACATTACAAGAGCTATTTTTTAATTTGTTGGAAGTGCAATTGTGGAATAATTTAGGTTATGACTCATGAATGCTAGCCTGCAGTGCCCTCTTCCCGTTTTGTCTAGTGCCCTCTTTGCATTGCCTACAGAGAAGTTATGAAGATTTTGAATTTTCTTTGTGATCGGTGTCAACTGTCAAAGTTAACGTTTTTATTTATAGTACTTCATATGAGTAGGTAAATGTGTGAAGCATCCAAGATTGCTTATTTTTACTATAAATTCTATGTAATACGAGTGTCAAGTATAGTTCTTGTATATTGGAGTTCTCATTTTCTTGCTTTCATCGAATTTTTTATTTATCAAAAAAGGAAAAAGAAAGAATATTGACTCTTCTCTCCTAAGCTTAGTATAGTTTTCATATTGTGATTTGATTTTTGATCCCAATGGACTTGAGGTCAAGATTAACCATTCATTAGTTTTGCTTTGATCAATACAGAGGTATTGATGTTGCTCTCTCAAACAATGAGATTCCAGGAAACATTCAAGATTTACCTAAATTGTTGAAACAGGTGATTACTATTGTACTGTGTATTAGTCCTTTTCTCTTATTGGGGTGAGATGTGGGGGGATTAAGCATGCTTCTCCATATACCTGAATATTTGTATAAGCATGTAGGTTGTAAGGCATCACATATAATATGCGTTATCATATTCCATGCAGATATATCAAAGGAAGAATGATATTTTTTTACAAGCAGCTATCATGGTTCTAATGGTCTCTGTAAAGGTATAATTCAATTTCATCCAATTATGTATCCCTGCAGTTGATATGCTAATAAAATTCCCTACCTATTATTAATTTACAATATAAACTTTGGTTTCATTGTGTGTTTGTGCATGTGTCTACTTGGTCTTGACGCATGAAAACTTATTGACCAAATAAGATTCAAACATGTGTTTCTATTCGGTCTTGACTGCATGAAAGCTTATTGAAACAAATCAGGAACAGCCACTTGATTCTTACATTCTTTTAAGTGTATTATATTGTGGAGTATGCTTTCTTCTTATGCTACGAGTTTGTGACTTTGATCAAGGTATCACATAATTCAAATGAAGTTCTCTTGATTTTGGTTCATTCTTTGTATTTGTAGTTTTCAGCTTTCTTTCAGTCGTACACTTGTACTTCATTTTTGGTGTCGAGATTTAGAATATGTATCCCTTTTTTCTTTCTTTTATATTTAAGATTCGTCTTGAATTTTCTGAAATTTTTTTTTTGAAAACAAATTTATGTTTGCTTGTGTGCATGTAATTCCCCTGCTTACTTTGCCTTTTAATGTTAGAATGCCTGTAACATTGGATGGTTCGCAAGGAAGGAGTCTGAAGAACTTCTTAGTTTTGCTAATGAGGTTTGTCAATAAATTGTTTCTCTGGTACCTGCTTTGTATCATCTGGATGTTTTAAGTTGTCATCTTTGTAGTGTAGATGGGGAGGAGCTACTGCAGTATGGGAGATGTCAACGATGGACCTAGTTGTTGTGATTCCACTGTTTCAACAATTATGGAGAGGTGGGCACCTCCTTCATGGTTTGCATAAAGATTTATTTCTGTAATCTTTTGTCCAGTATAATTTACTGCATTGTTTTTGTTTTGGTGTTCACTGCTGTTATTTAATACAAGTCTCATAATCATAATTGTTATCAGCAAAATGAAATCATCTTTGTATGTAAGTCTTAGTTTTGCTTGGAGAAGTTAGTATACACACACATATACATGGAGAAATATTTATAAATTTGACAGGTTTTAAGTGTTAAAATTGTTTTTTAAGTCAGAATAAATTCTTAAGGTTACTTTTGTTATTATAAATCTGCATATTTGTTTTGATGTCTTCCTTGAACCTGTCCAAATGATTGTTATGTCTCTGCACCTAATTCTGGTACTTGGGCATGCTATTTGAGGGAAGTACATGTGATTTCATTATAGCCATTAGTTATAGGTTTTAGCTGGAACATGCTTCTTTCATACTAAAGTAATATATTAATATGTGTTTGCTTGCACAGGTTCTACCCATACATGAGAATGGGGCGTGTACTGGCTTCTCTTGAAGTCAAGGTGCTTCCTCATGCCTTAAGAAATTCAATCTTTTGATCATGTTGAAGAAAACATTCTAATTTTTTTATTTTATTTTTGTATTATAGCCTGGATGTAAGACATTAATTACTGATTTCAATATTCTGAAGAATGCAGCAAATTTTCCACTAGAGAAAATTGTAAGTATCTCTTGAACTTAGCTGTTTCTGGAAAGCTAGTGTCCTAGCGAAAAAAAAAAAGAAAGGCTGTATAGTTGACTATGTCTTATAAGTATCTCTCTTTTAGATAGATGAGGATGTCCTCATCATAGCTTAGCTCAATTCTGCTATCTGAAATTAGGTTTTATGCCTCACCTTGTATGGCCATTTTTATGCTTTTGAAGGTACATGTGCCTGTGGTGGTGTCTAGCTGCTTGATCTGTTATTCTCATAACTGTCATTGCATTAACTCTTCATGACTTTCATAATTGATACACACTTAAGATTCAAATATTTCCATTTGGATCTGATTGATGACTCTGAGCAACATGGTTGCATAAAATTGTTTAGTTATGATTGCCTGAGTTACATAGTTGATCTAATTGCATACTGTTAAATAAAATATAGAAAAAGAAATAATAGTAGCTTGGATTTCAAACCTACTCTGATACCATGTTAAATAAAATAGAATAAGGAAAGGATTGTGGCCTTGATTGATATCTCAAAGCCTACACCCATAAGCTTTATTTATAGTAAATAATAAAACATAGACTTCCACATTTAAAAAATGTGGGACTACACAACATAATAATATTATATTCCTAATACATACATTAAGTTCTGAGCTATGGCTCTGAGAAATATGGTTGTGCAGATTTTATTTTAAGTTCTAGTGTGTTTAAGTGCCTTATGTGTGGTTAATAAATTCTTTTACCGTGTTTGCTTCTTTATGCCATTGACATTAGTTGTTATTTCTTGATGATAGCCTTGAGATGTTGTTTTTGATTACTAATTTTTTGCTGCTTTCTACATCTGATTTTGCCTATTTTAATTGTGCAGCAATTATTTGTAGCTCAAATAGACAGGACAGAGACATCTGCATGTCTCATAAATCCCCAGCAAGTGAGGTATAGCTGTTTGCCTAACCTACCCTTTTCTTTTGATTGTGTAGAGATATTTTGTTTTGACTCTAATCAGAATCTTACTTTCCTTTATAGCTTTCTTATCAATGGAAAGGGAGTAGAGAAAAGGACTATTACTCTAATGGTTTGTGTATATTTTGAATATGTTGATGATGAAATTTGGAGTAAATTGTTCCAAACACTGATTCACCTTCCTCTGTATGTTTTTTTCTTTGTTAGGACACTGGACCACAGATGCCAACAAACGTGACTCCACTGCTTAAATATGGAACTAATCTTCTACAAGCTGTGGGCCAGTTCAATGGTAAGCAATGAATGCAAGTCTTTGCTAATATTATCATCGTGTCCCTGGCTGTATATATTTGACAGTCACCGCACCCATTATTTAGGTCATTATGTTATACTTGTTGCCTATATGAGTTCGACAGCTTCACCTGGCACTCCAGTACTACAATATTATGTTCAGCCTCCCATTTCCGCAACTGATTCAGGTAACTTTTTAAGAAATAGAGCTGAGAAAATTAGAAAATCATCTTTCATGGTTCTCATTTTTTTACTATTAAGCAGTTTGTGGTACACAATAGAGCTTACCCTTGTATTCTTTTATTTATTTCCTTCATAATTAGATGCTGAAATCATTGAAGGGCCATCACGAATATCACTTAATTGTCCAATAAGGTATTCTATGATGTATGTTTTTATACATCTATCTCTCTCTCTCTCTTCTTCTTTTTTTTTGTGGGGGGGGGGGGGGGGGGGGGGGGGGGGGGGGGGGGTTGAAGGAGTCTGTTACTCTGCAGAAGTTCTAGTCACATTATTTTTCTTTTTAATATAAACAGTTGTACGCGAATCAAGATTCCTGTTAAAGGACATTCATGCAAACATCCTCAGGTGAGTGCTCCATGGGGTACCAACATTTTATTTGGAGGATGCTGGTTTCCACAGGATTATAATGTACTTCTGCTATTTATTAATGACTAAAACCTCGCTGTAGAATGATTCTTGCATAACAAGCACTTTGCCCCTCTTCCCCTGTTTAGAATGTACAATGTACGCATGTAGCTCTATCCTCCATTGTGTTTCTTTTACTAACAAAGTCTCGTTGACTCTAACAATTTTCTGTAGTGTTTCGATTTTAATAATTTTATCGATATAAATTCAAGAAGCCCATCATGGCGCTGCCCACTTTGTAATCAGTATGTCTGCTATTCTGACATTCGTATTGATCGGAATATGACTGAGGCAAGTAGATCTGATATTTGTAATTATTATTGGTTTACCTTGACCATATATTGGGTCTACCTTTTATGTCACTACCACCGGTCTTCAAGAGGAAATTAAGGAGTAAACCCATTGATCTTTTTTCATTTCCTTAGGTCTTGAGAGAGGTTGGTGACAATGTTGTTGAAGTGATTATCTGTGCAGATGGATCATGGAAGGTGGTCCTTGAAAACGATGATCTCATGGACAAGACGCGGAATAAAGCCCATGGTTCTGAGAAAGAACAGACTGACCAGAAAGAATCGGATAGCTCCCAAAATGCCCTTCCCTATGTTTTAGACCTTACTGAGGATGACAATCAGATGGATGTTATGGATAGTTGTGAGGTTGAAGACAGGAAACCTCTCCATCCAAATCTTCAGAGTCAGTTTGTCAACCAAGTTGGTATCAATCAAAATGTTGCTGCTCGAGTAGAAGATGACTTTCGGAGTGGAGTTTACTTTACTCCCTTGTCTGTAGGCTCTAGTGGTAGGTCAGATCCAACAAGAGTTGGTCAAATCTCTGAGAGCATTCCTGGTAACTTTTTGCAGTCGCCTGTGTTGACTCGTGCCATATCTCCTGCACTTAATAGAGAAGCTGAAGGTCCTCGGAATACTTATGCCACCAATTCCGTAATGCAAAATCAAATTTCTATACCAAATAATTTTCAGTTACAACAGTTCAATTATTTGAATACAGTTGTCAATAATGAGTATGGAAGGTCACAATCAATACCAAGACAAGTAAGCAGGACTCCAGTAGCGGGCCAGGCTCTCCCAGCACAGTCCCAGTCATTGGGCTCACAACAAAGATCAAGACTTGGTTTCAATTCCTTGACTTCCAGCAGTTCCTCTGTCACTTCGCATGTTTCCTTACCCACCCCTCCTGCTGCGGATGGTTCCAATGCCTTATTGAGTGATATAGAAAGGCAACAACATTTCTCTCGACCCCATATGAACCCACTTCAGGGTTTGGACATTGCCTCAGTTGCATCACAGCTTCATTTGATGACACAGGTTAGTTTCATTCTTGCCCCTCAGCATTCTTTTATTATAAAGGGTACAAAGGTGTTTCCTTTTCTTCTTTTTTGTTTGGGAGGGGGGCAGTCCTCTGACTTTGTATCCCCTTGGAATTTTGTTTTAAAAATCACATTATTTTGGATGGAGTTCTGAGAATATTAATATTTTGGCCTTCCTTTTCGTCATTTTGATATTATCTTCAAGCTATTCATTTTGTTACCTCAGACAATCCAACTTGTCTTGAAAAGTTTGCAACAAATCGGTACAGATTTATTTCCAATTGTTAGCCCTGCAATATAACCTCTTACACCATCTCTTTTTTGGTTGAGTCTAGATTAGGCATATCTGACATTCTGCCTGTAAAATGCTCGGTTCCACTCGGCATGCATGTGTTCTGAGGCCAAGTTAGCTTTCACGCAAATATGGTAACTTATATTTGTTCTTCTCATTGAACCCAGAATCGGGCACCACAGGTTAGCAGTGTCCCAGCTCCTAGTAGATTGCCAAATGCATATGGAACATTATCCGTGCCGTTAACTGATTTCCAGAATCCACACTTGCAGCAAGCTTTTAACTCAAGGAATGCCCAGTCCATAACTCCGTCTACAAGCATTACACGACAAGCTTCACATCTCCAGTGGTCCCAAATCCAGCAAGGTGGTGTACATGTGGGCATTAGTCACGCGGCAAATACTGGTTGTAGCCAACATCCTGGACTTATGGCTGCTTCCCATATGGCTAGACAGTCCCCCTCAGTGCCAGTTCAAAATCAAGCATCCAGGACGCCCAGTTCTTTTCCTGTTGATAGTTTTAGGACTTATGCAGGAACAGCACAATCAGTTCCTAGGACAGATGGTACATCAGAGGAGAGTTGGCGACCTGCAGGACGAATGCGTGGAAGTCTCTCAGGTCGGCCATATTCCGCTGCTCTTAGAGAATTAATTATTCAGCCAACACAACCAGTTCAGACTACAAGATCCCAACACAGCCAGTTCTAACTACAGATCTTCAACCACCTCCACCACCAAGTGTTTAATCCCAATTGCGGGGGCAACTTGCAAATAGTAGGAGTGCCCAACCTCGGAGACAGGATATCCCGGATAGATGAAGCTGTTATGTGTGGAAGAACTTGGAAGGTTGCAAGGCTGCATTTTGCCGTGTCTTTTTTTTTGGTACAAACATTTTGCAGTGTCTTAATCACGTGTATAGTTGCAAAATCACTGGTGAAATTTTGCACCCACTCGTTCTTTATGTTAATGTTATTGGTCTTCTTTCTGATGTTGCGTAATTAGTATTGTCATAATATTATAAACAGATGTTGGAGAATTGCTTTTGGTAACTGTTAATGGAGAATGCTTACTTTCATATCAATATATTAATGTGCTTACTTTCATATCAATATATTAATGTGTTTGGGGAAAAAATGATAATTAATAGGAAAATAAATTTTGCGGTTAAAGAGAGTCGAACTCAAGACCTCTTAGTAAAAATTTGTGCAGTTTACCACTAAACCAAGTAACAATTTATGTTAGTTTTGTTGTATATAAATATATTTATTATAAATGTATATATAAATAATAAAAAATTATTAAATAATATTAAACGAGCTAGCTCACGAGCCGAGCTTTGAAAAGATTGAGCTCGGCTAGTTTTACTAAACGAGCTTAAAATAAAGCTCAAGATCGGCTCGTTTAGAAAACGAGCCGAGCTTGATCCGAGCTCTTAACGAGTAGCTCACGAGCTGTTCATGAGCTAGCTCGGCTCATTGCCACTCCTAGTTACCGTACAAACTTTCGCATTTAGCAGAGACACGTGGCATAATTTTTTTTATAAACTTGTTTGTTGAAGTTTGTATATATTTGCATTTTGTAGACAAGTCCTTATTGTTTTTTTCTTCTTTTCTTGTTCTGAATACCTATCTTTTAACAAGTAAACTTTTTTACATCTTACTCATATACTCATGTTTTTTAAGTATCCAATAGATACTTAAATGATAAAAAAAATAAGAAGATAAAGTCTTAAGTGATTTTATTATTACTTCATTGATTATTATTATTTTTTTGTTATGATTGTTGGATATGTGTCAACTAACATATCTTAAAAGTTCTCACTAGTTTATACATATACAAATTTTGCATTGTCCTGTACATGACAAAAAATATTTATCAGATAAAATCTCAATTCAACACAACACAACAAATCACATATAAGTGAAAGAAACAAACTCATAAATATATATTAAAAAATATTCATACATGAACAAATAAATACTCAAACTTAAGATTTCATGGCCCAACACCGCCGTTTTAACTAAATGTGGGCTAAGACCTCATCAGCACATGCCCTTTATTTGGTTAAGAATCAATAAAGTTAAATTCTTTAATTATGAAGCAAAGTAGTGTCTTAATTTCACCATTTTAATTTTTTCTCTTTTGATGGTTATTTATTTCCAGTCACATATCTTATTTAATAATATTTTTTTAACACAATACATATACCTCATTTTTCAATTATATTTTTGAATTTCATTTATAATATTATGAATTGAATTGAGCAAGTAAAACAAAAACCAAGAGTGTCGACTTCTAGTTCATACTATATAACTTATTTTTCAATTTTACTTATAAAAATGTCTTACACTCCACTACTTAAATTCAAAAATTTTACTTTTACAAATATAATATATTTTTTGTTTTGAGTAGATAGTAACTTAATAATTTTTTTTTATCAATTGAACTAATTAACTTGTTAAAATATATATTATATTATTTACTCATCATGATTAGGCGATCATATAATGCCAAATCACCATACATAGAGTATAATTAGTTATTTAACTATTACATGTGATCTCAAGCAGTGGCAGATCCATAATATTTTGTCAGTGTGGGAGAATAATGTGAAATTTTTTTCTTCGATACTTTAGGATAAATATTTATTACAAATATTTACAAAACTAAATTATGTTTTTAATAATATTACACAATTCGCATCTAACAAAAAGAAATTTCAAATAATATTATTTTAGTTTTTTCATTTTCTTTTTCTATTTTTTTTTAACAAAATTACTCAAAAAACACAATCAATTATTATTATTTAGCTAATATTTTGATGGGCTTGATCCTCGGACCAAGTTAAATTTAATTTTAGTCAATTACACTTTAACTATTATATGCCTAATTTGATAATTCATGAGTTATTACAAAATGAGTGATATTTCGTGATGGTAAAATACAATTTGTCCTAATTTTTATCTTATATTGTTAACTTTTATTTGTGGGTGAATGATTTGGATACAAATAAATTATTTTAATTTGTGAAAATTTTGAAAATAACAAAAAGCCTAAAGTTTTTTAATACAAATTAATGGGAGGAAAATAATTTTTCATATAAACTAGTAAGGTCAATTCTATAATTTACAATTATGTATTATATATATTTAAAATCCATAGGGGTCAACTGACCCTGCTGACTCCACTAGCTTCCACTTACCTCCATAGCTGACATGAAGATTAAAATTCATAACGTTTATCTTAACTTATTATTATACATTATAGATTTTTTTTATATAATTAGAATATAGATTGTGTTATAATTTTAATTTGAGTTTTATAATCTATCATTTACCATTTTAAAATTTGAACACATAATGATATTTTTTTTAATTATTAACATTTATTGCTTCTTCCTCGTCTTTAAAACATAAGATCATGTTAGATTACTAGTATTAGCACTGTACAATAACACTCTTGTTTTTAGCATTCCACCACACCCTCAATTTAATTTAAAAGTATATTGTGTTATGTTTTGGTTATTAGAAATTAAATTCATAATACATTATTATCAAATTACTCTCACACCATATTTTTCATTATTCTAACGAATTAGAGCAAATAATTTATGTTAATTGATAGTTCTTTAATATAATAATTCGCAATTAATATAACACGATATAATGTTAGACCATTATTGATATTAGTCTTATAACACATGATGACTTATAATTTTAGGATTAAAAAACATAACCCTCAATTTAACTAAATGTTAATAATAATAATTATTAATATATTTCATTTTAATGATTAAAATATTAGATCATGTTATATAATTAATGGTAAACTTATATGTTAATGAGTATGTGGATTATATAAGATATAAAAAGGCTTAATTGTTGAAAGGTAAGTAATAAGGAAAAAAAGATATATATATATTTTTGCAGTCAAATTTTATTTTAAATAAGAAAACACAAATAGGACAGCTAAACAAATTTACAAATTTCTAGTGCATTGCCTCTCTTTGCAAAATGTCATGCACAATTGCACATAATGCAAGATGCCATGATGCAATACAAGTTCGCTTTTAACTCTATTGCTGTTTATGATTGGACGACCCCTTAAAATACTTTGAAGATAAAGACTGCAAAATTAAAAAACCAATAGTGAGTTGTCTTAATGACAGGCCAGTCACCCTATCAATTTATTTGCTTACACAGTTGCACGGAGTGACTTCTCAGGTCTGCGTATTTTCTCGGTCCAAACCCCTTTCCGGGATAACAGAAACTTGCTCGCTTTCTAACTCTTGAACTGGAATGTGATGTTCACGCTCACTGAATCATGAAGTGCCGATCCGTGGCGTGCATATGGTCAGATACACCTCCATTTCACAGAGTCACCGCCGTTACAGCTATCGATCAACCTTCGACTTTCTATACCGGCGGATCCAATGGCTCCATCATCTGGTGGAACCTATCTGACTCCAATTCCAAGCCGGTATGTGATCATTTTTTATTATTCTAATTTTTGTAAAATTTATATTATATGTGATTTAGTTATTATGTAATGGCTTTCTTATGCTTGTAAGCACCATTAAACCAGAACTGCAAGTAGGGAGGAGTTTTCCTCCCATTTTATTCATATAGCTTCCTGTTCACCAAGAGAATGTGTTGAAAGAGAAGATCCTGTTTTAATTTTAGTTATTATATTGCATAGCTTCATTATATTATATACTTAAAAGCAACGCCATGGCACCCGCATTGAAAGTTGTTCTGTTTTTCTGGCTACCGCACTTTCTGGGAAGCAAAGAGTTTTAGTAATTATGTGCTAGTCTGATCAAGCATTACATTTCAGGAAATCAAACAAGTTGGTATGTTGTGTGGTCATGGGGCACCTATCACTGATCTTGGTGTTTGTAGCCCTGTCTACTTGGAGAAAATGCAAACTATTCAAGTAATTTAGTAGTGAACTCTTTTAATAATTGTGGTGCACTAATAAGTGCATGCACTGATGGCTTCTTGTGTGTGTGGAGTCGAAACAGTGGACATTGTAGATGCAGGAGGAAATTGCCGCCTTGGGTGGGCAGTCCATCCATGGTTCGTACTTTGCCTTCAAGAACAAGATATGTATGTATTGGTTGTTGCTTCATGGACAATGTCCTCTTATCTGACTACAGTTCAGTTGTTTCCTTAGAAGGAAGCGAAGGCCTACTGGATAAAGAATCTCAACGCAGAAAACCATCAAAGTGCACAATAGTAATTGTCGACACATATTTGCTTAACATTGTGCAAACTGTTTTTCATGGGAATCTATCAATTGGGTCAATGAAGTTCATGGGTGTATTTTCGGCTGATAATGACAGAGAGAAGCATTCTGCTTTTGTGGCTGATTCATTTGGTAGGGTACAAATAGTTTCAATATCGAAGGGTCCTCATAATGACGGGGAAGGTTTGACTAATTTGCAAAATGATACTTCTCATATAGAAACTTCTGTTTGGGGAGACTGGTTGAGTGACTCGCAACAAATTGTTTCAATTACAACCCATGGGAATATTGTTGCTTTTCTGTTAAAAAATGGCTGCATGTTTAGACATTTGTCTCATGATACCACAATTGGAGAGATTTCTTTTGTGGATAATCTCTTCCATTCTGAAGGGCTTTCTACTCAAGATCATGTTACTGGGGGAATGTTTCTTGAAAGTGGTTATGTGGCAAATGTGCTGAATACCCACGAACCCAGTGAAATGGTTGCCAAAAGTTTTGTCGTGTGGACTAATAGAGGTTCTGCAATTATATATAGAATATCATATCTAGATGCCATTTTTAGATGTGAGCTTCACTGTGAGATCCCACCTACTTGTTATCCTGTTGATGTGAGGCAATCTATTTGTTTCCTACAATTGAATCATTTTTTGCTTCGTTTTGAGTCAGTTTGCATTCAATCTGAAGAACCTTCAATGTGGAAACCCCATGTGACAATCTGGTCATTGGATCATTTTAATGGCCATCAACAATGCAGGATGATTGGAGAAGGTGGTTCATTCCTTGACTGGTTTGAGAGATCTCCTCTGCTTAATAGGGAAGTGGATGGTGGACAAATGAAGTTAGCTTCTTTGCATATTTCCACTCCAAGTTTGAAAAATGTAAACCATGTAAATGTGGATGATATAAATTATGATTATCTTAACAAGGGAAGAACTGTTTCTCCTTCCATGGTTATATCTGAAAATTTGCATGTTCCTTACACTGTTGTATATGGCTATTTAAGTGGCGAAATAGAGGTTATACAATTTGATCATTTCCAAGGACTATATTTTCATCATGAGCAGAGGTCAAATGTTTGCAAACAGCACTTCTCAGGGCATGCGGGTGCAATACTTTGTTTGGCAACACATCAAATGGTCGGGAATGCCAAAGGCTGGAATTTCAATCAGGTTTTGGTTTTAGGAAGCATGGACTGCACAGTTCGTATATGGGATCTTGACACTAGCAATGTTATTATGGTAATGCACCATCACGTGGATCCAGTGCGCCAAATAATTCTTTCCCCATCTTCAACCAAGCGTCCTTGGTGTGATTGCTTCCTTTCAGTTGGAGAGGACTCTTGTATTGCTCTTGTTTCTCTAGAGACTTTACGGGTGGAGAGAATGTTTCCTGGGCACCCCAGCTATCCTGCAAAAGTTGTATGGGATGGAGTAAGAGGCTATATTGCCGGGCTCTGTCAAACTAACACTGGAATGTCTGATGCCACTGATGTATTGTACATATGGGACATAAAGACAGGTGCTCAAGAGCGGGTCTTACGTGGGACAGCTGCTCATTCTATGTTTGATCAATTTTGTAAAAGCATCAGCATGAATTCCATTTCAGGCACATTGTTGAATGGAAATACATCAGTTTCCACTTTACTTCTTCCAATAAATGAAGGTGGGAAATTTTCTCAGTCTTCCTCATCTTCAAGCCCACCGCCAAGTACTTTAAAGGTAACTGGATTGACTACGTCCCAAACACCATCTGTTAAAGGGGATTCCTCAAAACCATTTTCATTTGGTTCATCTGCCAGTTGGAGAAACAAACATCCTATCAAATGCTCTTGCCCATTCCCTGGAGTTACGACACTAAGTTTTGATCTCACAACTTTGGTGTGCTCTTCTCAGAAGCAGGAACCCATGGAAAAAAGATAATATGAAGCAGGACTATGTGAAGAAACAGGGAACTGATAAGCAAAGTCCCTATGACAAGATTGTAGATAATTCAGATATGTTTAAAATCTTGACAGATAATACAGAGGAGCATGACTGGATTAGGTCATTTGAAGAATACTTACTTTGTTTTAGCTTGTCCTATTTACACTTGTGGAATGTAGACTGTGAGCTTGATAGTTTGCTGATAACTGACATGAAGCTAAAGCGACCAGAAAATTTTATGGTAGCTTCAGGTATGCAAGGGGACAAAGGGTCTTTGACATTGACATTTCCTGGGCTGAGTGCCATGCTTGAGGTAATTTGAATGAACCATGTTGAATGTTGGAATCTGTTTCATTATTTATCTCCTTTCATTCTTCCCTGAGACATTAAAAAATTTCAGCTTTGGAAATCATCATCAGAGTTTTGTGCAATGAGGTCACTGACTATGGTGTCCCTTGCCCAACGCTTGATTAGCTTGTCTCATTCCAGTTCAGCATCCAGCAGGTATGGTAATGGTCACAGTAAAGAAGTACTGCTCTAAAGCATTTTACTTGTGTGCATTTTACATTTACTACTCTCCCTTTACCCTGCATTATTGGTTTACTTATTATTTGGTAATCTATCTAGTAGTAGCTGAATTCGATTTTACATCAAGAATTTCTTTGGAAATTCCCTTGGGGAAAATTTAAATTGAACTTTTGAAAGAACCAGAAATGTTCTAGTTGTTGGATTCATTTCAGGTTTTACCGAATTAGTTGCACATGACTATATTAATTAAAATAAATAATAATAATAAAAAAGTATCTTCTGATATGGAAAATTAGGATTCACTATCTGGATATGGTATGCTTCATTCACCTGTATGTCTTGTTGGTCAACAATAATTATTTTTGATCTTCTAGTTGGTTTCTCAAATGCTAGATTCCTCTAGTGCACTTCTCAGATGATCGTTTTTTTATTAGTTGATCGTTATTGCTAGGTTGACAAGCGGCCTTGTGATTTCAGAAGTCCCCCTCCCCTTTTAATGTATTATTCAATCCTATGCTTTTTTCTTGAGAGCCATATGCACGGGAAACTATATTGCTCTCTAATAGATGGTATTACATGCAGTGCTTTAGCAGCATTCTATACAATTTCATGGAAAAAATTCCAGATATAAAGCCACCTTCGCTTCAGGTTGCAATTTGTATGAATGCTTTTTTGTTATTCTGTAACTTTGGTCTTTGCTGTTTTTATTCCTCTCCCTCTTCCATTAACTGTGTAGTAGTGGAATAAATCTGGTGAATATGTTGTTTGTGTTCAGTTGTACGAACGTGATTTTCACTGACCCAACTGAATCAAGTCACAAAAGATTTCTCGATGGCTTCACCCACATCCATTTTCATAATAATGAACAAAGCCATTTTGTTCTTGCCAGATGAAAAGATAAAGAAAAAAAGAAAGTCTGTGAATTATGAATCATATAATGTAATTCTAGATTATGTATTCAATTATTATAACATTTCATTTTATCGGTTATCTGTTATAGTTGAAAGACATATCATTAACTGGAGTTATAGACACTCTGTCTCTTTATTAGAGACCCCCCCTCCCCCACAAGACACACACACACTTCCTTTATTCTCATTCATAAAAAGTTGAGCATTGAGATAAAGTGCTTAAAAAAACGAGTATAAACTTCTCCAAAAAAATTCGTAGCAAGTTATGTACCTAATTGTCTATCATCTGTCGTTCTGTTTGGCAGCTCTTGGTGGGTTTCTGTCAAGATGAAAGTGAACAAATACGAATGGCTGCTCGCTCATTATTCCATTGTGCTGCCTCTCGGGCAATCCCACTACCTCTGTGCAGTCTGAAAGCTACTGGCCATGAGAATATGAACTCTCTACCTGGAATAAGAGAAAAAGAAAACGGAGATTCAAGAATAGGAAGCGTAAGTCCTAACAAAATTTGTTCTGAACTGATGGCAGAAAAAAATGGATTACTCCAAGTTAAAGAATCCAGAGTGCTTGCATGGCTAGAATCATTTGAAGTGCAGGACTGGATTTCTTGTGTTGGGGGAACGAGCCAAGATGCAATGACATCACACATTATTGTTGCAGCTGCACTAGCAATTTGGTATCCTAGCCTTGTGAAACAAAGTATTGTCATGCTGGTTGTTCACCCGTTGATGAAGTTGCTATGGCAATGAATGAGAAATACAGGTCCACAGCTGCTGAGCTTCTTGCGGAGGGAATGGAAAGTACATGGAAGGATTGCATTGGTTCTGAGATAACTCGCCTGATTGGTGATGTTTTTTTTCCAAATAGAGTTGAATGGCCCTTCTACCAATCCAGCAACACGAATTCCAGCTGTATCAGCTGCTATACGCAAGACTTTGGTAGAGATTCTTCTTCCAAGTTTAGCCCTGGCTGATATACCTGGGTTTTTGACTGTTATGGAGAGCCAAATCTGGTCTACTGCATCTGATTCACCCATCCATTTGGTGTCCCTCATGACTCTTATAAGGGTTGCACATGGCTCTCCTAGAAACTTGGCTCAGTTCCTTGACAAGGTTTGTAGCGCCAGTCTATACTTGGATTCTCTATTTTCATAAGCCTCACAAGCGGTGTTGGTTTGATGTATCATTCCAGAATTCAAACTCCAACTCTTACTTTTCTTTTTTATTGCACTCAGTAAAGTTTGTTATATTGTATCTTTCCTAGTTTTCAAGCCTGGCAGTATGATTGTAACATTGGGACAGATCTGCAGGTGGTTAACTTCATTTTACAAACTATAGATCCCAGCAACTCAGTCATGCGAAAAACTTGCTTCCAGAGTTCAATGACAACTTTAAGGGAAATTGTACGTGCATATCCAATGGTTTCTTTAAATGACTCATGGACCAGATTGGCAGTCGGGGATGTGATAGGGGAGATGAACAATGCAACCATTCGGGTTTATGATATGCAAAGGTATTACAAGATAAACCATACATCTTAAATTTAGAAAGAGATTAGCTTTGGTAAAAAGAATTGGGTCTACTAACAGGTCATTTTCATAGTATGAAAAGCTGTTTATTCAATTGCACATTCTCTCATGGGGACAAACTAGAAATTTTATGTATTTTATATATGATGTCTCGTCTCAAAGAATGATTATCTGCACTATGTTGTCTTAAGAATGATTATCTGTTCTATGTATAAGTTAGAGGTGGTTGGGATTTGTCCAAAGAGGTAGGGACAGGGTGGATGTTAAACTTTTTTCACCCAGAAAAAAGAAGAAGAGAAAAGGGTAAAAACTCAAGATTACATAGGTAACAATGTTGCTGCAAAGCATGATGTATTACTGTATAATATGTAGGATTTAACGTGTTGAGAAGTAATAAACTGGTATGCTGTACAACCAATATTAAAAGAGCACATGTTCGTGAACTAAGAATCTGTTAAGTTGCATATATAAATTTTTAGACCAAATCTTGCTCTGCTGAAAAAGAAATTAAAATGGATATGGTGTGTTAAGCTTCAAAATCTTTAGATAATACATATCAAGATTTAGCAGAAGATGCTTTCAGCGAGTGTACTGCGGATGCAATCAAAACAGTCTAGAGAGACCATGGTAATTGATTGGTGGAGAATAGCTTTTTGGACTGTTTAAAAGGCTTAAAAATTTATAACGTGTGAATAATATTCTCTGTGTTTTGTTAGCTGGTCATTCCTTTTATATAGGTATTAATCAAGAATTGATTTTATGCAAGCCTATCCATACCATTTATTCTCATGCTGCAATAAGCTTCCAAATTTCGGTAGAATTGATTTTATGCGAGCCTTTCCATACCATTTGTTATCTGGCTTATAGTTTTTCTATCTGGGATAACTGAATAGGTAGTAATTGCTCGAACATAAAATGTATTTATCATGCAGTGTGACAAAGATAAAGGTTTTGGATGTAAGTGGGCCTCCGGGATTTCCAAATCTTCTGGCAGCAGCATCAGAATTTATGGTAACTCCTGCAATTTCAGTTCTCAGCTTTTCGCCAGATGGAGAGGTACCACTGCGATTGGTTTATAGAATCATTAAATATGTCACTCATTTTTAGACATAAGCCACTTAGCAGGTCTGTTAGCTAAGTGGATTTATCCATCCAAATTTGGTCTATACAAAGTTCTTTTCTCTGCGAGCATCTTATGTAATGTGTAGCTTTGGAATGTTGCATGCATGGAGTAGGTGTAGTAAATCTTTATGGCTTAAAAGAATGTTTACATTACTCTGGTGGTACTGATCTCTGACCATTGCTGTTGTGCTATTATTGACAGTACTAATGTACAGTTGTGTTCACTAACTGCAGGGTCTGGTTGCTTTTTCCGAACATGGGTTGATGATCAGATGGTGGGAGAAATTGAGCCGCAACTTTGTTCCTGTTCAGTGCACTAAACTGATCTTTGTTCCGCCTTGGGAGGGATTCTCACATAATTCTTCCAGGTCGGGCATAATGGCAAATATAATGGGAAATGATAAACAGATCAGTTTTCAGGTAATTTTCTTTGGTTATCTTCTATTTGAATTAATTTGAATTTTAGCATCTCTTCAGCTCTGGATTTTTTCATTATCTACTTTGTATATTAATACCATAAAAGATGATGTTCTAGCAAGTTAGAAATTAGAACTGCTATCCAATATGTTCTTGGCTATGAATGCATTTGCAGAAAACAAGGTAGCACCAATTGAGTGAAAGATGGAAAGGAGTTGTAGCTTGATGCAAATCCAATTGATGTGTTGGATAAATCCAATGCATTTAGGATGTGAAGATCAGAAAGCTTGGTTGATATGGGATATAATAGGGGAATCCATGAACCTAAATGGAATATTATTTATTCTTAAATCGTAATTTATATTTCTTATTGTAGGAGAATGCAAGGGATTTGAGTCATGCAGACAGAAAGAAACAATTGATTTACAGTCTTGACCTCTCTTATCGGCAGGAATGGGTGGGTGTACGGAAAGTGCTTCTGACAAGGCATGGACATGAATTGGGCACTTTTCAGTTGTAAAGCATGCTGTAGTGTGGATATCTGTGGGAATGCAGGTAAAACTTCTCTGCAAATTGTGGTTGGAAAGTCTCTCGTCCAGTGCAGAGTTTCACTTGTGGCTTCCTCTACGGTTTTTTTTTTTTCTTTTCCTTGGGTGCGGAGTCCTCATGCCAACAACAGAAAAATTGTTTCACTCTGATACGTGCATCGCTTGCCAGGCACTTGACAAGGCGTGCAAGAGGGCTGATTTGCTCAGCTGATTGATCCAGTGGTGAATGGGGGAAATGAGATTGCCTTATGTCATTTTTATAAAAAAATGAAGAACGTGAACAAGAACAGCTGAAAATAATTGAGAACAAGAAACATGATGTTATGTACGCACAAACATGAAGCTTGCAGCTACCTGGGTACTTGCTTTTCTGTGGATCAGCGTCTGGGTATTTATTGAAGGTTTGGATACAAGGTTAAAGTATGTTACGATTGATTTGAATAGCTGAACCAGATGAGAAAACAGAGAACCTCTGAAGCATCATGACGGAATTTGGCATTGGCCTATTACTTCTCCTTTTGGTGATGTGTCAAAGTTTGGTCAAATATTTGTAAAGTCCAGGAGATTGGCTCAAGCATACGAATTTTTTATTGAATTGGGTCTTTGCCCAAAAAACTTTTAATTGAGTGAAATATAAGAGGACAATGCTTATAAACAATAAACCCGAAGCAACTAGTAACAAACTCACGTTGTTCTGCACTCCAATGATCATAGGGGAAGATATGATAAAATAACGTAACAGTATTACGTACTATATTATATTAGATGAATGGGCAATGATATAATTTTTTTAAGAGCAAGAACTGGCAAAGATCTTGGTTCTTGGATACATATAAATGGCCTGGAAAGTGAAAACTAAATTTAAATGTCACGTATATTCTGATTTACAAATTAAGTGTAATTTCATAGCCAACAATAATAATTTGTCGTCCCCTTTATCCTCATAGAACCTGCATATGCAAATGAAAGTTCTACAACGTTCTCTCATCCCAGCAAAAGCTCTGCACCTTATCTAGGTGATTTAATTTCATATGTGCCAGTTAAAAGGAATGAGTGAAGAGGGCAAAGTAGTTATGCAGCAGTTCTTTCAAGTTTTGGTAAATACTTCTTTGAGAATGCAACGTGATCCATGTGAAAGACAATTAACAACAAGCATAGGCTCCATGTGGATGGGCTACATTGGAAGTGTTGCTAAAGATTGAAGAGGGTGCATGAACCTATTCCAACCAGATTTCGGATTTAGATGCCTAAAAGTTAGTTTCTATCCATCGTTTTGTTTTAGCTATTAGTTATCGGAATTTTTTTAATTACTTCAACTATGGAGGTAACGAAATCCTAAGAAATTCCTAGCATTAACCCTAATCCGAAAGAGTCATATTCCCAGTATATTGAATGTTTATGTCTGATGAGATTTCAATGTCAAATTTACAGTCTAATCAATACTTTAATCTTATATTCTCATATTAGTTTTATTGAGGAATATGCAAAACCAAGCTCCTCCTAAATGTTTTTTTTTTTTTTTTTTCCAATTTTCTTTTACTAATGCAGATATGCAGAAACACCCCTAGTAATGGAGGTAATGGAACTAATGACGTGAAGGAGTGGGTACTAAATAGAATTCTCATGATTTGTATAATCTCTCTCTGTGACTCATCTTAATCATACTTTCATGCCCTCACCACATACAAGTTATCTCCATTCCTCAGTGTCATCTTTTGTTATAAACTAGTTGAGTAACAGTGAGATAAAATGGAAAATAAGGGGCTCATTCGAGATGCAGTGTACTGCATGTAAATCTCATCTTTTGTTATAAATTAGTTGAGTAACAGTGAAATAAAATGAAAAATCAGCGTTCTATTTGAGATGCGACGCACTGTAGGTAAAGTCATATCCATCTTGGGATTTATTTAATTAATGTTTCAATAACTTAAATGTATTTAAACATTCCCATTCCACTTTACTTTTTCATTGTGAAATTTCGTTAAAAACAACATTTATGGAAATCCCATCTTCTCTTTCCAATACTTTCAAAATTTCTAACATCTTTCTTACACGTTAGACAAACTTCCATCAACATAGAACTCATATTATTATAATTAATAGAGTATGGGCAAGGGCTTTCTCTATTTCTCTCTCTCTCTCTCTCTCTCTCTATATATATATATATATATGCTAACAAGTTGAGGTGAACTCTTCAGGTTTAATTTGAGCTATCAAGTAATGATGTCTTGTGGGGTAGTAGTGATTTTAGGTCTGGCCTTGTGGTTTGTCTCGGTGAGTCAAAATGGACAGGCAAGGACTGATGAGGCTTTCAGTTCTCCAACTCCTGACTATGGCGATGCACTTGGCAAAGCCATCTTATTTTTTGAAGGACAACGCTCAGGAAAGTTACCTGCCAGCCAAAGAGTGAAGTGGAGGGGGGACTCTGCTCTTTCTGATGGCAACCTCGAAAATGTATGACATTAATACATAAAGACACATTAACTATATTACTAATTATATGCTTAACATGTAGTTAATAATTTCACTTCATCACTTCCAGTGGGTCAGTAGTAAATTTTCACTCAACTGTAACGATGACACTGAGGAAAGTTTATAAATAATGCATAAAGAGTTTCTTATATTGTCTATCACTCTATGGCAGGTGAAATTGATTGGGGGATATTATGATGCTGGTGACAATGTAAAGTTTGGATGGCCAATGGCATTTACTGTCAGCTTATTGAGTTGGGCTGCCATTGAGTATGAAAGAGAGATATCATCTGCCAACCAGCTTGGTTACCTCCATAGTGCCATCCTCTGGGGCACTAGTTATATACTGGAAGCTCACACTTCACCAACAACCCTCTATACCCAGGTCTCTATCAAATTCTATAAAGCAAGAGCTTGGCCTGCACTTGCACCAGCCAAAATTCCATGATCCATTAATTAAATGTCACATTGTATGATCAATTATGGTTTACTAATGTTGCTTTTCATAGGTGGGAGATGGAAATTCAGATCACCAGTGTTGGGAACGCCCTGAAGACATGGATACCCCCCCGAACACTCTACAAGATCACTGCTGATTCTCCAGGAACTGAAGCAGCAGCTGAGTCTGCTGCTGCTCTTTCTGCTGCTTCCATTGTCTTTAAAAAAGTAGATGCCAATTATTCATCAAGGCTATTGAGCCAATCACAAACAGTAAGGAGCATGATTCAAAGTTCATTTACAATGAATTCAGTCTAACGTGTTAACAATATGTTTTGCAGCTGTTTGATTTTGCAGACAAGTACAGAGGATCTTATAAAAGTTCTTGCCCTTTCTACTGCTCTTACTCAGGATACGAGGTACAAATTGAAAGCCATGCTAACATATCAGTACAAACAAATTTGGTAATTCCCTAATTTCTACTAAAGATGTGTTTTTGAATCCTTAATAAGGATGAACTATTATGGGCTGCGGCTTGGCTTTACAAGGCAAGTGGAGAAAGCAAGTATTTGAGCTATGTTTCAAGCAACCAAAGGTGGAGTCAAGCAGTGTCTGAGTTCAGTTGGGATAACAAATTTGTTGGAGCTCAGACATTACTAGCACAGGTATCCCCACCATAACAAAAATGCAATCCTTTCCTTCCAAAGGAGGGAAACTAACTAATGTAATTCCTTACCCAGGAATTTTATGGTGGGAAGAAGGACTTGTCCAAGTTTAAGACTGACGCAGATTCATTTATATGCTCAGTGATGCCAGGAAGTAGCTCTTTACAGATTACAATGACACCCGGTACATAATACAAGATATAATTACCTTCGAAATCATATAGTTATGAACAATATATATGATTATTATGTTGTCTTGAAGTTGTAACTAACAAAATGATGCAATCTATTATTCTCCACAGGGGGGCTTCTGTATATAAGAGACAGCAGTAATTTGCAGTATGTTACAAGCACTACCATGGTGCTATTCATCTACTCCAAAGTCCTAAATGCAGCTCATATAGATGGAATCCAATGTGGCTCTGTGCATTTCACAGCCTCTCAAATTAGAACTTTTGCGAAAACACAGGTGGACTATATACTGGGAGACAACCCCATGAAGATGTCATTCATGGTGGGATATGGCAGTAAATACCCGATGCAACTACATCACAGAGGTTCGTCAATTCCCTCAATCAACGTTCACCCAGCCAAGGTGGGTTGCAGTGATGGCTCCGCAGACTATTACTCTTCCACAAAGCCAAATCCCAATACTCACGTGGGTGCAATTGTTGGAGGTCCTAATTCAATTGACCGATTCAATGATGCCAGGTCCTGACTATTCCCATAGTGAACCTACCACTTATATGAACGCAGCTTTCATGGGTTCAGTAGCTGCTTTGCTTAGTGAAAGAAAGCAAGTGTCTCTGCAAATTCCACAGATCAATACAATCCCAAATACGACTGATTATGTGTAATATAGACTGCATAATATAATATCTTATAGGATAGCGTAGCCATTAGTATATAAATTAATAAAAAACCCAATAAAGGACTCTGATTTGTGGTCCAAGTCTCTATAAACGGCATGTAGTACTGCTCTTGCCGATTTGCTTCTTTGAAACGGTTATGTTTTGGAGGAAAACAGAGTTTACACGTCAAATATAACTTGTTAAAAGGGATTGTACTTGTACAGTGCCCCACGAAGTGATCAAGGGCTTATCCTGTTCTTTAAATAAAATATAATTGGATGTCGTTTTCTCTTACTGTTAGGGGCGGCCGATGGCGGTAGTTGGTACTTATTTGCATATTACAAAGTTCCAAATAAACCAAGTTGATTGTGTATAATTGACTACAGATTTATGAAAGTGATTGACAACGTGATGATAAACTTCACAAAGTCAAGCTAGTTTAAAGACAGCAGGCCAACTTTGCGCCCAGAATGCTTTACACTGCATCATCCCACAACCTAAACTCTTTTAAGAAACCAAAAATGGATTCTTGAAATTTCGAAACTACAAATGTGAAAGAAAGTAAATCTAGCTCATCTTTACACTTCTAGAATATTCCGGATCAGCTAAAGTACCCGAAAATTGATCCATGAAGCAACAATCTGATGCTGGTTTTACTTCTTGCATGAAAAGTCCATTCAATTCCTCTATGCTGGGAAACCAATCATCTGCATCCATACCCATTAGTATATCTGGCATTTCTTGATTGGTAGCATCAACATCTTCTTCCAAATGTTGATTTAGTAGATCTTCTTCCTCAGTCTTAATGACTTCACTGTCCACTTTGGAATTCGGAGAACAACTCTCATTTGTTTTAACCCTTTTTGGTGAAGCTGGGAGCATCAACTTGTTCCTCCTCCGAATTGGGTTATCAGGATGGTTGTGCTCCGCAGTATAGGTAATGATAAAAACTCCCGGATCCAAACAGCTCCTTTCAACTTGTTTCCTTGCCGAGCATCCTTTTGAGCTGCTACACCTGTAATAGCTCCTGGGATAAGGTGATCCTTTTATGGGTTTTTGCCCATATTTACGCCAAGACCATGTATCTGAGCAAAGACTATCCGCTGTCACCTGCTTCACGGCCCTTTTGTAATTGTTCTTCTTGCTGAAATGAATGTGCAAAATTAAGCAAGCCCAATTGGTCAACAAAATGGAAGTTACTTCTTCGGTATTGAATTGCATAGATATATAATAAACTTACCTTGATCTTTTGCATTTAACTTCATCAGAAACTTGAAAATTTAGCAACTTTTCTGGCTCTCTGACTTCTTTCGGGACAGACATGGAACTGGTAACTAAGGTTTGTGTTGAAAGAGGGTGCAAAACAGGGTAAAAGGGTTTGTAAAGTTCTTCCAATTCATCAAACACTGTTGTGGTTTCAGGATAAGTGAAAAAAAGGTCATCTTGTTCAGTGCTACTGGAATGAGAAAAATTAGATTGTAGGTTGTCCTCCATGGTAGTGACTGCTGGTATGCCTTCACCGCTGCAGCCTCTAACTATAGCCTGCAAATCCCAATCCTCAAAGAATGTAAACTCACCCATGCAAAAAAAAATGAAATGATGGGCTGACTTTATGCAATTGTTAAGATGTTTAATTTAAGAAAGGAGGTTTGAGAAGAAATCTAAAGCATAGGCTTGTTATATATTGGAAGTAGTAAGCTTGCTTTGTTTGGAAGCGCAAGAGTCTGAATGTCTCGTTTTTCCCTTCGGGCTAATTTTGCATTTACATTGGGTTGACTTTCTATTAAGTCAAAGAGCTCGTGAAGTAATCTGTATTCGCAGGTTTTCTTACTCGCTTTTTTATGTCGAAATCTGTCAATCTTGATTAATGGGAGTTCGTATAGCGCGAGTACGCATCTTATTCCAATCTTCCCGGTAAGCTTGGTAAATCGCCTACTATGCAATTGAGTTGGACATTTAGGATAAAATCTCCGGTCAGATTTCCGCGCGGCCAATAATTTACATTCTACACTTCATAATTCTAATATTATTTTGGTCAAATTATTTTATGGTGTTTGAATTTATGGAAATGAGTTGAATTATTTTCATTAAAATCCATCAACTCTCCTATACAAAAGTCCATCAGGTTTGTGATAAAATTAACAGGATTATTTTCCAATAACTTTCATAATCCTTGTACATATTCAATATAAGAGATTAAAATAAGTTTAATGAGTTTGTTAATAATGACCGTGATGTAAATTTATGAGTCTTAAATTTTAGAAGATTGAGATTCATAATTGAGTTTGAGGAATGGGTTCAAGGAAATTAAATCGATGTACAGATTTATCATTTATCTATCTTGATTATAATTAATTACGTACAAATATTAAAGTGTTACTTAGTGTAATTATTTACTTTGAAGGAAAAAAAGATAAAAAAAAAAGTAAAAAGGAAGGGGGGAAAGAGAGCCTTGCGCACATCAATTTAGCTTTTTATGGGCTTATGTTACACTCAACACATATCTCCACTCTATCTATGACTAGTAGGTTATATATAGCATGCTGGTTGGTCCCCTTTCCTTCCTCCATGGAGCCTTTACTCCTACAAGTTGTTATAACCAAACTAGCTAAACTAGCTATCTCCATATTCTCCCCCACTGGCTATGACACAAACTTGGATATATAGGCTATATATATATATATATATAGCATTGATTAGACATAACAAACAATCCCACTAGTAAATATTACTTTCCATTTGTTGACAATTGGATACATTACTTATTAATTTGAACAAAGGGACCAAATTAGGAAATCAAAAAATATCTATTATAGTGTGCTATAAATAACGTATACTAGTTTAGTTAGTTTTATCACTCTAGTCAGTAGTTACTATTCAATATTTCAAATATATATAGTGAAGTCAAAATTCCTAGACATGGCCCCCAAGTAGAAAAAGTCTGCTTGCAATTTGCAAGGCTTCCCCATGCATATTTTGACATCCACTAGTAAGTGTGTTTGTCAAATGGCCAAAAAGAAAAGAAAAATAAGTAGTAAATAATAATATAATAAGAGAAAAGATGGAAAAATATTGTTTCGTGAAATGCAGGGAAACCGCAAGGCATGCTTGAATGGACTTTTAGGACCACCATGGCCACTATCTTTGATGAATGGGAAGTTGAAACCATCAAAATATACTATCATCCTCGTTGTCGTTTTCTTATTCTCCTTCTTCTTCTTCGTCGTCATTGGCTTTACGTGTTGATCTTTTTACCCGTTAAGATTATAGAGACTACGAAGCTACAGAAATCTTCAAGGATTTTGAGAGCTCTCGGGTGCGCAAATTGGTCAGACAATACCTAACTAAGTTTGAGAAAATGTGCTTTGAAGTCTTTCTGGTTTGGCCGTTATTCTCAGTTACTTTGTTTTTCTTTTTTCTTTTTCCATTATTTGTTTAACAATTGCTTTATGCTAGTCCTTTAATTCTTTTGCAAAATTATATATAGATTATCTTTCCCAAAAAAGACATTAGAAACAAACTAATACAAAGATATTGAGTAGCACCTCTCTTTACTCTTATCATTCATTATTAATTTGTAAATATAAATATAAATATATTTTTTATTTAAAGTGTCCAAAATCATTAATTTGTTTTAGTAACACAAAATTTGACATTGAGTGGCACCTCTCTTGCTCTTACATCTATTTTACTATAATTGCTCGATCATATATATGTATATATATCATTCATTATTATTACAAAATCAATATGACTTAATATGATTAAGTTGTATGTGTAATTTTTGATATATGATTACAATAGAGACAACCTATATATAGGCTTGAGTTAACTTATATTTGGTGGCCTACAATTAAGGAACTAGTATACAGCATAAAATTAAGTTTAAATATGAGAGTTGGCTAATTAGCTTATAATCACTAAACAATAAGCTAAGATATGGGCCTAATTTCTCTAACTCTCTCCTGGTTGAGTTCAGAAACCAATCATAGCAAGATTCTAATAGGTTAAGAATACTGACGTGACTGAGTCTGTAAGTGATGTGACAATTGAAGTGTTAAAATGCTGACGCTATTGAGTGATGCGACACACTTAAAATTTTGTTTTGCGCTTGTAGCACGTGTAGAGCATGGTGCCAAACTTGCAAGAAAAGGTGGTGCGTATGCAAGCATACGAGAGCCTCCGTCTTCTATTTCTGATGTATTCTGAGTCAAATGACTCAAAATCTCTTTGTGATTCTATTGACGGCTTTGGTTTTTGATTGGAGTGGCGGAAGGTAGTGTTTTATGGCAGAATGCAATGATTATTAGAATTGTTAGGCAAGTTTTTGGTGTGTTACGATTTTCTGAATGATCAACTGTTGAGAATATACAAATTCAAAAGATATTAATTAAAATTGTTAACATCTGTTGGGTTGGGGACTGCCGAAGGGTACAGCCTCTGAAGATAAACTTGTAGAAAGTCTTACTTTGATACCACAATATGTGATTCTATAACATTACATTTGATATATGATTACAATAGAGAGACAACCTATACATAAGCCGTATAAGAGTTCACTTATACTTGGTGGACTACAGTTAAGAAACCAATATAGTGTAAAGTCTAGTTGTTTAAATGTGAGAACTGACTTAGTTAATCATGTAATAATTAAAGGATAAATTATGACTTCTATAATGGACTAAGATACGAACCTAGTTTACTCTTAAGTTAATGGAATATTTGTAAACTTCATGTATTAGTTATACAAAATTGTTGAATACAACTTCGAATTCAATTTCTACATCCGAGTGCTCGTACGCCATTTGGTTCCTTATGTCGTTTGGTGTGCCCTGTCGTAAACGGTACGTGGTTCACCTTATGTCCTTTCGAACCCATCTGTTCCATTTTGTCTCGCATAGAGCGCGCCAATTGCACAAAAATCAATTTTCAGATTTCCCTAGAGTCCGCTCCAATCTCCATGGAAGATCTTCGGAAATCCTTGACGCTGAAGTTCTTCTCCGATCAACATCTCTGATACGCCGATGTCCTTCTTCCATCCTAGGTAACATTCACAAATCGATGACTGATCAGCTACGATCCTCTATCTTTTTCTCTGTGCTCAAACTGAAGTAAATTTTTGAAGCAGGTCCGAGCAAGAATCGAAGTGGAAGCGCTCAATTTCCTTATAATATTGAATTCTTCTAACCCTGCGATCTCAGATTGGCCTCTGGTATGATAATCGCAGTCGTTTCTTCCACTTCACATTTTTAATATCATGCTTTTGGATTTCACTTCCACGTCTATTCGATCAGTGTCTGAATCCATATGAACTTTACTCCTCCATAATCGATTCGTTAGTATTTGATGAGGAAGCTTTGAATTGTATGAACTTTGTTTCCAAAAAGAATATGGAGGATATAAAACATGATTGCCCTAATTTCAACATCTCCAAGTAAACTGCATTTAATTATTTTTCTCTTTGCTTGCTCGTTTTCTCAGCAACCAAACAGCCGTTAAATTAGAATTATCATTGAATGATGATTTTCCTCCGTTCTTTGGTCTCAACGAGGCACAGCCTTAGGGTTTTAGATTGATAGAAATCCACACAACAGCCGATTGAGTTGAGCTCACCGACGGAGGTGTCTAGGTTTTTCTCTATTATTCTGTCCGCACTCTGTACTAGGTCTTTGATGAGAGCTAATGCTGCTAGTCTTTCTTAGAGGTCCTAGTTATTTATTTGCTTATATTCACTTCTTTTTCCTTCAGAGTTTGACTGTTGGTTGTTATTTCCATCAGATTTTGGTTCAAGAAAAGCATTTTACCAAAGAAGCTCTACTACAATCTGTTTTGAATGTACAGCATAAAATTAAGTTTAAATATGAGAGTTGGCTAATTAGCTTATAATTACTAAACAATAAGCTAAGATATGGGCCGAATTTCTCTAACTCTCTCCTGGTTGAGTTTAGAAACCAATCATAGGAAAATTCTAATAGGTTAAGAATATTGACGTGACTGACTCTGTAAGTGACGTGGCAATTGAAATATTAAAATGTTGACACTATTGAGTGACGTGGTAATTGAAATGTTAAAATGTTGATGCTATTGAGTGACGTTGCACACTTAAAGTTATGTTTTGCACTTGAAGTTATGTTTTGCACTTGTAGCACGTGTAGAGCGTGGTGCTACACTCGCAGGAAAAGGTGGAGTGCATGCAAGCATACAAGAGCCTCCGTCCTCTGCTTCTAATGTTTTCTGAGTTAAATGACTCAAAATCTCTTTGTGATTCTATTGGTGGCTTTGGTTTTTGATTGGAGCGGCGGAAGGTAGTGTTTTATGGTGGACTGCAATGATTATTAGAATTGTTAGGCAGGTTTTTGGTGTGTTGTGATTTTCTGAATGATCAATTTTTGAGAATATATAAATTCAAAAGATATTAATTAAAATTGTTACATGTGTTGGGTTGGGGACTGCCACCAAAGGGTACCGCCTCTGAAGATAAACTTGTAGAAAGTCTTACTTTGATACCACAATATGTGATTCTATAACATTACATTTGATATATGATTGCATAGAGAGACAACCTATATATAAAGCTGTATAAGAGTTCACTTATACTTGGTGGACTACAGTTAAGAAACCAATATATAGAGTTAAGTCTAATTGTCTAAATGTGAGATCTGACTTAGTTAATCACGCAATAATTAAAAAATAAATTATGACTTCAATAATGGACTAAGATATGAACCTAATTTACTTTAAGTTAATGGAATGTTTGTAAACGTCATGTATTACTTATACAAAGTTGTTGAATACAACTTCGAATTTAATTTCTACATCCGAGTGCTCGTACGCCATTTGGTTCCTTATGTCGTTTGGTGTGCCCGGTGGTAAGCGGTACGTCGTTCACCTTATGTCCTTTCGAACCCATCTGTTCCATTTTGTCTCGCCTAGAGCGCGCCAATTGCACAAAAATCAATTTTCAGATTTCCCTAGAGTCCGCTCCAATCTCCATGGAATATCTTCGGAAATCCTCGACGCTGAAGTTCTTCTCCGATCAACATCTCTGATACGCCGATGTCCTTCTTCCATCCTAGGTAACATTCACAAATCGATGACTGATCAGCTACGATCCTCTATCTTTTTCTCTGTGCTCAAACTGAAGTAAATTTTTGAAGCAGGTCCGAGCAAGAATCGAACTGGAAGCGCTCAATTTCCTTATAATATTGAATTCTTCTAACCCTGCGATCTCAGATTGGTCTATGGTATGATAATTGCAGTCGTTTCTTCCACTTCATATTTTTAATATCATGAGGAAGCTTTGAATTGTATGACCTTTGTTTCCAAAAAGAATATGGAGGATATAAAACATGATTGCCCTAATTTCAACATCTCCAAGTAAACTGCATTTAATTATTTTTCTCTTTGCTTGCTCGTTTTCTCAGCAACCAAACAGCCGTTAAATTAGAATTATCATTGAATGATGATTTTCCTCCGTTCTTTGGTCTCAACGAGGCACAGCCTTAGGGTTTTAGATTGATAGAAATCCACACAACAGCCGATTGAGTTGAGCTTATCGACGGAGGTGTCTAGGTTTTTCTCTATTATTCTGTCTGTACTCTGTACTAGGTCTTTGATGAGAGCTAATGCTGCTAGTCTTTCTTAGAGGTCCTAGTTATTTATTTGCTTATATTCACTTCTTTTTCCTTCAGAGAGTATGACTGTTGGATGTTATTTCCATCAGATTTTGGTTCGAGAAAAGCATTTTACCAAAGAAGCTCTGCTACAATCTGTTTTGCAATGCTCCCCATTTTTTTTACTTCTGAATTAAAGGTCAACATGACAATTCAAGGTTATTACAGAGTCCTTCGTTTGCTTTCATGACAATTCAACCTACAGTCTTGGAGTCATGGCATCTAGCCGATGAATAATTGCAGGACGTCTCTTGCTGCAAGTAATGGTAAATATTTTTGAGGCCATGTCTTCTAATCATTTAATTATCATGTTGGAGGTTATATGAAGTGGATTGTAGGACAAGATTAAGTGTTTTCTTTTGTTTCTCAATGAAGTAATACACATGCTGCTTATTCTGGTAGTCTTTTACTTAAAAAAAACGTATGGGACCCCAACCAAGAGGCTGTGGATTGCTAAAAGTTAATTCAACAGACTGGTGCCAGGTATATTATTGTTGTGGAAAACGTAGTTTTCTAAAAGATGATTCTGTTTATTCTAATGCTTAATAAACATATTTTGTGTGCATGTTTTGTGTCTGTGCGTTCATTGCTTGTGCATCTTTCTCTGTTGATTAATAGGAACACCTTATAGTTACTCCAGGGTACCCTTATTAAGAATACTTTTTGGCACTTGGCTGGATATAGGTAGCTTGCAATAGTCAGTGGTTCAGAAGATCGTATTTTTTAAATCAAATGCCTAGTGTTCTTATCTCAGCCGAAGGGTATCCAGATCTTGCTAAAAGGTACATCTTATATTACCGAGCTGGACTGTAAGTTCAGTAGCTTGATGTGGCTTTTTTATTTTTGTTTTCCAATAAATATTTTAACCAGAGCTTTGAACATACTTGTCAATACCATAGAGCTGGATTATGAGCTCAGCAGCTTGATGGTTCCTCAGAAAGCACCTTAAACAGAGCTTTCAACATACTTGTCAGAGTGTAACTTATTTTAGTTCAAGTGCTGATTACTTCTTCATAGAATCAGCCGGGCTTTTCCAGACTTGCCAATTCTAACATTGGTTGACACTTGACTGTGATATTACCATCCCAAAATTATTGACATTTTCTTTTGATGCCATTGAAGTTTTCAAGTTCAACAATAGAGATTTCATCCCCAACCAACCTTCGTTAATACTTTATTTGATTTCAATTTTTTTGCACCCTGATTGTCCGTGCTTATAGTATCCAAATCCAGCTGGATGAGCCATGCACCTTCAAGTCTGGAAGTATACACTTGGGGCTTAGAGGTAAAGATATGGTACTTATTGTTACACCATGCTGAATAGCATCCACCTTTTTCATCCGTTAGGGGGAAATGTATTGATGCAACATGTTTATTCGCGTGATTTAGCTTGCAATGCCAATTGATTGGGATTGCGAGGGGATTATCTACACCTGATACCTGAGCAATCTTAGCTTCCTTTGAAGCCATTGGACCTGCAAATAGCTAAAAATTTGACATCCTCGGAAAACTTGCTGGTAAAGTAGCCAAAACCTGCTCCTCCCACATTAAGATAAAATTTTGCTATCTTTAATTTACTGCAAAAGTGAAGATGTAATATAAAGAACTCTTATCAATTGATGCGTGACAGGAGAATTACAGACAAGGGCCGGACTTACCGGTCACAGTTGTAAGAGAGCAGAAATTGAGGCCCTGTTTTTTCATGGGTATGATATATATTTCTTTTGGCAAGTTCATCCAATTCACATATAACTAATACGTATTCTATTTTCTGTGAAAATAGCAATATACCCAAACAAGTGTGATTATAGATCAATCAAGAATTTTGAAGGTACATCCGGGCTAAATGATTAACGCTATAAAACATTTGACAACAATTACATAATATTTTATAAAGGTTCATAGCAGCTATAATATTTTATTTTTACTAGGAAAAAAAAAAAAAAAAAACCGATCTTCACCACATTATTAACATATTGCAACACAAGGTGTTGTCGTTGTGGCCTGCATTTTGTTCATCGCTACCCTGAATAGCAAGGGGTTAATCAGCCCTGTTCCTCTCCCTCAGCATTGTAAGAAACTTATCATTTGACTTTTTTGCATTCTCGTTTAAGGGTTTTTTAATTGAATTCTTTTAAATCACTTGATAAAATGTAATAAAAGTAGTATTTAAAAATTAAAATATTTTAAAAATAATAATTTATGATTTAAATAACATTCAAGTCATGATTAATTATTATAATAGATATTAAAAATAAAACTATCTTTTAAATGTCGTCTTTCATACCATACCTGTGTACAAATTAAATGAGGGCTAATCCTCCCTCCTTACCCCGTAAAATACATAGTAGGGTTTTGTAGATTTTTTTGAAGTATTTTATTTTTTTAACTCTACTGCTCGTATAGACCCATATTCTTCATACCTATGTTGGTATCTTTGCATTGTTGTGTTGGTATCTTCATTATTAACAGAAATAAATGCCAGAGACTTTTTATAAAACTGTATATCATGCCAATGTAAAATGTAGGGGCGAGCATCAAGTTTGGTTTGTTTTGAATCTCTTACCAGACAGAATTGACCATGTCAGTTCTTCAAAAAATTGATTTTAAAAAAATTAGAACCAAAAAAATATGAAAGTTGGTTTAGTTCCAGTCAGTCGATCTTCAAATTTTTGGAAGGCGTGCTTATTATTTTTATGTGCCTGCGTTAGATTGAGTAGGTGTTGTGTATTCGGCTTGGAAAATGTTATTAAAGGGAAAAACATCCCAAAACTTCTACAAATTACAATTCAACTTCTCTTCAATGCAAATTTCACTCTTTTTCCTTCAACGTAGATCTTTCGGTCGCCTTCCAGCTGAAATAAGCACACAAGAAGTCATGACTTCTTGACAGACGAGATGAATGAAAATGGTTTTAAAGACACGAATACTAGTTTTCACCCGTGACTTCACGTTGAGATAGTTAAGACCAAAGGGTTATAGTGCACAACGTGTGGACGTAGACAATGCTTTTCAGTTTTTGCAATTCACCAAACGGACCGATAGTAGATTATTAAATATATTGTTTTGAGCAAAATCGAGGCTAAATGATTGATTTTGATTTCATGACAATCATATGTACAACGCCTAATTCGTAAGCTACGATTTATTTTATGTTTTTTTATGTCTTATCTTGATATCCTGTGATTGCAGGCCTTGTTTAGTGGGCCGAAAAGCCTAGTACTAAGTGATAACCCAAATATTTAAAACTTGAATATCCCCGCTACCCTCATCAGAAGAACGTGCGAAGAAGCCCTTTTATTTATTAATCCTCTGCACATACGTATGCAATCAGTATATATTGCTTATTTTTATCTTAGTTTAATTTTTTATTTAATTCAATTTAAAATAAAAATAAGAAAATAAAAAGATTATTGTACTATGTGAGTTGTCTGAAAGTTAGTTGAGCAGATAACTTCTCAACTAAAACGTTTTTAGGTTTAAACTTTTTTATAAAAGTGTTGGGTAATAGATTTTATTTTTATTTTTTAAGTTTTACAGAAAAATCTAAAGGCTGCTAAAGTTTAAACTTCTTTATAAAAGTGTTTACTAATAGAGATTTTTTTTTCCTTCTAATTTTACAGAAAAACCGAAAGGCAGTTAAAAATTGAAATTAGAAGAAATTTTTAAAAAAAAAGAAAAAAAAGGAAAGCTTAAATTAATTTTAATAATTATTTTATTTAAACAAATAAAATCATAATATTTTTTAAATATTTTTTGATAATTTTAATACTCAACTTATTTTTAAAAATATAAATTTAAATAATTTTTTTTTACCTAACCCTAACCCTAACATCTATTCAGTTTTTCAACTTTTTCATATAACAACTTTTAAATAACCCTCCTTCGACAATATTTTTTAATTTGTACATATGTTGGGAAAGTTTAACTCTAAAACATCTTAATTTTTCTTCTTCCTTTTAAAAATTAAAAAACGAGAAGATGAGAATAAAACATAATTTAAGATAAAGCAAAGTCTGCTGCTTTAATTGAACGCAAATTAATACAATATTCCAAAATGAAAAATATATTTAATATCATGTTTTGTTATTTTTTTTAATAATGGAAATGTTATCTTGCACGCATTCATTTCTACTGTTTTCCCGATTTATATCTTGCACGTATTCATTTCTACTGTTCTCACGATTTGTATCTTTGCACGTATTCACTTTTAGACTCATCCGTAAATACGTAACATATCGATATCTTATTCCTTGCTTAGACCGCTTTCGTAAATCTCAAACTACTTGGGCCAAAAAGAATATCACATAAAAACGACAACAAAAAGAACTATTTCAGAGTTAGATCAGTGGCAAAAGAACCATACCTTCCGTTTCAAGTATGCAAGCACCTCTCCCTTTGAAGAACAGTTGGAAAAGGCCGAAGGTGAATCTTCATCAATAAGAACTTTAAGTTGTTTCAGTTTTAATGATTCTCCAGGCACCTGAAATTGAGCTGTCCAGTCAGTAAAAATAGTAATGTAAACATAGCTTTTTCAGCTTCACTGTGGATTTTAATAGTCCTATCTATTTCTTCTACGACACCATCAAGGTTTTGGTTTCCTGAACCAAAATCAGCAGGGTCTTTATTGCTATCGCTAAAAGATGTCTTTTTACCCTCAAAGTAGCAGCCGGCTATTTTCTTGGGTCTGTCCTTGATACCCAGTCCTTGTTTTCAAGATGAGGATTTATCCTGCCAAAGTTGAAATGAACATACATTTACAGACTACCATATATCACCCATCCACTTCAATAGCCACTTCTATGTTGTAGTTCAAATCAGAAGTACAGCACTAGCAACTGAGATATCAGCATATTTATTAACCATGGCAAACTAAAACCCTGTAATTTCCATTGGTCATTGAATGGTAGTGTATAACAATTTTAGAAAGAAAGGAGCCAGAACAACAACATACTTGGACAATCTTGTACAGACTCTCTTGATCATCTTCACAGAACACATTTCTCTTACTAGGATTTTGAATCTATTCAGATTTCAGAGGTTTTGCTTTTAGATTCGGCTCCAAGGAATCCTCCAACAAATCCATTATTTTAGCCCCACCACTGTGAAGAAATATATTTTCTTCCTGAAATAACATAGTGAGCTTATTCCAAATACAGTGGAGTATATCTTTTCTGAGCTTAACATGTGAGAACAAGAAACGACAGATCTGGGAGACCATAAAGGCACAGTAAAAAGCATACTACTACGCATACAAGCAGAATGACATTTTCTTCCACGATACACTGAGGAAAAACTCCCAACATAAACAGAATTTTAAACTACTGTTAATAGATTGAAACAGATAGCTTTCAGAGTGCATAGCAACTAACTTACACATAATATTTGCAAAAAGAAGCACCTAATGATTTACCTTAAAAGAAAGCTATATACTCAACACATACTTCAGGACACTTAACTATGATGTTTCTCTACAAAGTAAAACATATAGCTAACAAAGAATATCCTTTGATGCACATCTCCTATAACTAAAGTCAAAAGGAAAGGGGAGGGGGGATGAACACAACAAGTGAAACCAAGTACATGGTAAATGAAGCTGCATAAGCTTAAGAATTTTCCCCATAAAAAAAATATTATTACTGTAAAATATAAAATCGCCAAAATTATTGATAACACTAAAACTACTACAAAATTCAACAGACTCAGCCATCTGGCAGAGGGTCCCTTTGAATGTATTCCACCAAGTTAAATATCAAAAGTATCCATTCCGTAAGAGATGAACAGAACCAACATGAGTGTTATCTTTGATGCTTAACCAAAAATGGCAGATTGAGATTTTATTTACCACAGGAACTCTGTAAATTATCTGACTTTTCAGGAAGAAATGAACCCAAAAAAAAAAAAACCCACACAATTCATAATTTAGAACTAATTAGCTGCAATTCAAGATATTATCCTAACCTTCAAAATCTCAATTTTCAGATGCCTCCAGCAAGTCCAGTCTGCAATCAGAATTATTATTTTCCTCAGATGTTTCCCCCTTTCAGACCTATGACAAACGCCATAGGTGTAAATAACCGGCAAAAAAAGTCATACAAAAATAAAATGGTAATCATGCAGCCAAGCTCAGTTAACAATATCACTCATAGAGAACATTAACATAATCAACTGGAGACAAGCTTGATGTGAGAAACAATAGAAAGGACAGTCAGAACATACAACCAACGCTCAGAATGTCAATATAGCAATCTATATTAACCATTAGCTACATGCCTACACCATTTTGTGGGTATCCTTTTCTAAACTAATATAGTTCTGATGGCAGAACCTAACTGGATATCATTCACAAGCATAATATAGTAAATAACCAGCGAAAAAAGTCATACAAACATAAAATGGTAATCATGCAGCCAAGCTCAGTTAACAATATCACTCATAAAGAACATTACCGTAATTAACTGGAGACAAACTTGATGTGAGAAACAACAGAAAGGATAGTCAGAATGTGGAACCAACACTCGGAATGTCAATATAGCAATCTATGTTAACCATTAGCTACACACCTACACCATTTTGTGGGTATCCTTTTCTAAACTAATACAGTTCTGATGGCAGAACCTACATATAGTAAATATCACAAGAAACTCCATTTAGAGTAAACCAAAAATATGCTGTATGAATGCACGGTATCAAGAATACAAATTCCATAAAACATTATAATCCTAATCACAAAAAACTATAGGGATTTTTGGTTTCGTAATGAAAGATTTCTCCATGAATGGAACTTACAAGAATCCCTTCCCTTTGAAGAATATGTGGATACAAGCTTTCGTCTCTCTCTCTCTTCTTATATCTGGTTATTGGGCAAAGGAAAGGAACAATCATGTATATCAGTAAATAGTAAGTACAACACATCCAACTAGAAATTACACAGGTTTAATAAGTTGTGCACATACCTTCCTTGCGATCTAGTAGGTTTTACTGCTATACCCTGAGCATCAACAAAGACATTAGTCTCAATTTCTACCTTAGTAGTGTTTTTCTCAATGCCTATCGGATCAAATAGAGAACACTCTTCATATGAAATTATAAAATTAAGAGAAAAAACTTGATAAATACCATTATTCAAAAATAAGATGATACCTTCATTGGATTGCACTGCTTGCTGCCAAACAAATACAAATGAAGAACTAAGTAAGTTGTAGAAAAACTACAATGTATAGAATACTAAGTTCATATTTGAAAAAAGAAAAGCGGCTAGGAACGCACCACTTTCAACCTTTTGAGGATACTATCAAATTGAGTAGGGTCAAATGCCCAATGGCCAATTGTTTGGCTTCTCCACACCAACACCTATTCCAAGATCACAGAAAGAATAGAAAGTTATGCCATATGCCAACCCTAGCATCCGTGCGTTGCATAGGAAAATGAAACCAAAAAAAAAATAAAAATCTCGCAACTGAATGTTCCATGAAGCTATTCGATAATATTTAGTCGGTAACAAATTCACAAACACACATGAACTTCCTAATACTACAATTAGCTACCAAACATATAACAGAGATAAAAGAATGAACTCAGTGAAATTTATTTAAACAAAGAACAGAAAGACAAAGATCAAAGAATATAACAAACCAGTAGTGTCCTGTTTGTTTTTGACGCGAACATATCCTTTGATCCCCTGCTTCTCTTTCCCTAGATCTTCTCCTTCTTCCCAACCCTAAAATACAGAGAAAATTTACGAAAAATGAAAAACAACTAAGCAAACAAAAAAATCTATAAGATTAGAGAGAGAGAGTGCAAGGAGAACCATTTGTTTCATGAGGCGGAAAGCAGCAGATTTCCTGGCGACACCGACATAGCAGAGAGGAGACTCAGGTGCCGCCATTGCTCCTGGTGGTGATTTTGCTTTTGCTTCAACTTTGTGGTTTTGTCGCCGATTCAGAGCCGACTGGCCTTCGAGTAATAATGGAGAGTGGGAGAAACCGAGCGAGCTCCAAAAGCTAGTTCCTTCTGCTAATGATATAAAAATAAAACAAACGGATGAACAAGATCAAATGGCAAACGCTGTGCTTGATCTGGTTTAGATGGCGTACAGAGTACGCTAGTCCTGTTTATATACCGAAACAAATCTTTGGAGTGTGCCACGTTGTATTCGTAGGCCAGGAGACTGGTCCATCTATACACTGGGCTTGTTTTTTGAGTTTTGAAATTTTCATAGCCCAATGCAACTACGAGAATAATAATAAATCATGAAATTTAAAAACGGTATATATTTTGTAATTATTTTAAAAATATATTAAAAAAATAAAGAGAAATTTTTTTAATATTTCATTATAATTATACAATGAATTTTTTTTCTAATTTTATATTATGTGTTTTTTAAAATTATTTCACATAATTATTAATTAAAAATATGAATGAAAGTATAATAAAAAGTTTTAATCTAAAAGTTAGGACTTGCTTTAAGAAAAATAAGATTTATTGAAAAAATATTAAAAAAAAGAAAGAAAGATTTTTCTTAATTTCCCCTTCATTCTTCTTCAACCATCTCTAAGACTCAAATTACAAAACTTTCATGTCTTTTTCTATTTTTGGTCCGCAAAGATTTAGAAAATATAATGCCAAGCATATTGTACTTCCTAGTTCCAACCATCAATTTCTTGGTTTTGATAAATGGAGAAAAAACCATAAAGTATGTATATCCACATTTAAAAAAAAAAAAAAAAAACGTGGCCTATATTAAAACCGAGTCGCCCAAATTAAGAGTCAAAAATTGAGGCAAGAAAAGAAAAGGAAAAAATGGTTATAGTCAAGGGTCAACAATTCAACAGTCGGCCACACGAGCAACCAGGACTTGCTACTTACACTCAACTCTGCCGCTCCCGGGTGTGTCTGTGGGTCCGTGACCAGTCTTGACGTTTCCCTCCCAAAGCTTCAATGGCCATGGCGACAGCATCTGCTTTCTCTCTCTCTTCAATTCCTTCAACAAGAACGCCATGCACCATAAAAGCACTCAGTCTCCCTTCTTTCTCGCGTTCATTTCCATGTACATACACCTTCCCACCAAACTCTCATCTCCGGTTGTCCTCTCTCTCGAATCGGTCAACTACTTCGTCCATCATTTCAGCGGCGGCAACCACCGCCTTCGAAGCTGATTTATCCCCAGTATCATCTACTCCCTCCAAGACTTTACCTTTTCGAGTCGGGCATGGTTTCGATCTCCATAGATTGGAGCCTGGGTACCCGTTGATTATCGGTGGGATTAACATACCCCACGAAAGAGGTTGCGAGGCTCATTCCGACGGTAAGTTCTTTTATAAGATTTCGATTTTATGAGTTTGTGATTTTCAAAGAAAAACGTTCTGAATTTTCCGTTTGGTTGCTAAGAAAATTAATGCTTTATTTAGTCTATTAAGATTGGAGATTGACTAGTGCTGTTCCTTGTTAATATACAGGGGACGTGCTGCTTCACTGTGTGGTCGATGCAATATTGGGGGCTTTAGGGCTTCCTGATATTGGGCAAATATTTCCGGATACTGATCCTAAGTGGAAGGGTTGTCCATCCTCTGTTTTCATCCAAGAAGCTGTGAGTGTTTTGCTTGATGTAGTCAAATTCATGAGGGTTTCAGAATATCTCTTTGTTTGCCAATTTGTATTTTCCTTTTTCAATTTTGCGTTTGCTTGCTACTTGAATTCAAGTAGACTTGACCTTTTTTTATTTTATTTAGGATGCTTTTCTGAAGAAAAGAGCTATTCGCTAGAACTGCCTATATATTGGTTCAGTGATTTCCATTACAATTCATAAGTATGTGGTAGGAATACATGGGGATTGAATTCAAGTAGACTTGACAATTTTTTTTAGAATGCTTTTCTGAAGAAAAGAGCTATTCGCTAGAACTGCCTATATATTGGTTCAATGATTTCCATTACAGTTCGTAAGTATGTGGTAGGAATACATGGGGATTGCATATCTCCTGCATAAATGATCATGTATAGTTGTATACAGCTATGATTTAATTAGTTGGAAGGTTTAGATGCCATTTCTTTCTTTTATAATCTAGTTGTTCCCCCTTGAAACTCTTCAATAAAAAGTTACTCAATATGTTGAGGCTTTGGTCCCTAAGGATTAAGAGTCGGGACTCATACCTGGACAGGGCGATGAAGGCGATATCACTCACATTGAGGAAACACCAAGTGTTAGAGATTAACATCATTAATGGTGGTATTCAAGGAAATTTTGCTAGATTCTTTTTGCTGCTATGAATGCTTTAGAAACAATGCAGGAGGGACATAGATGTATTCGTTAGAATTTTTAGCTCTAAGTTCTTTCTTTTAGGCATCCTCATGGCAGGTGGTTTTAATTGTGTCTGGGTGTGCTGTAAGTGGAAATTATTTTTTTCTCTATTCTTCCCAACATAACAGTTGCTTTTCTTGCTGTTGCAATTTAAGAAAAGGCACACGGCAGGCAATTTGCCATGCCCGTGTATCCTATATGAGTATATGACCTCTTTAATTACAGGTGAAACTCATGCATGAGGCAGGCTATGAACTGGGAAACTTAGATGCCACCTTGATACTTCAAAGACCAAAACTGAGCCCACACAAAGAGGTTATCAAGGCCAACTTATCTGCACTGCTTGGAGTAGACCCTTCGTTTGTAAACCTGAAAGCAAAAACTCATGAGAAAGTTGACAGCCTAGGAGAGAATCGAAGTATAGCTGCTCACACCGTGGTTCTTCTTTTGAGGAAGTAGAAGACAGGCTGGAAATTGTGTAAGCAATAGAAGAATACGTTTCATTAGAAAAACAGCATCGTTGAAACTTCTTATAGAGATTTATATTGTATGATTGATAACAGAATAATTCCTATCTCAACTTGCAATAGTTGTTTAGGACCTGTAAGTTATTTTATGGTTTTGGCATAGTTCTGGTTGAACCATTCTTTCGGTTGTGGGAATTCCATTAGCGTGGTTTGAACTTGACGGGCAATAACATGCTATAGTTGATTGAAAAAAGTATAACATTCAATGTGCTATAAGACACGTTATGTTTCTTTTTTTGTTTACTCTTTTTTCTTTTTTTTTCCAAGAAGACGTGATGGTTTAGATTGTGAACATGCATATTTGCCAGAAGTCCATGTTAGTTAGCTTTTTTTGAATTCAAACATGTTGCCAGGGTCATATCGTGGATAGACATTTATCCACTTCGCTTTGTTCAGATAAGACAAGTATGAAATATTCCACCAAGTAATGTTAGATGTACAACACTCAGCGGGTTTAATATTTCAGTTAGTCTCGTCTAAAATTGTTTTTACCAATGAGAGAATGGTCAATGAGCCACTTGTAAAATTTTAAACACAAACACCTGGAAAAGAGATACATGTTTTTAAAGAATATGGATTTTCTCCAAATAGCTGGTCCAATTGATAACCGTGAGGGCTTGAAAGTCTGGGGCTGACTGAGAAAATCTTGTAGCTTTTTTTTTTTTTTTTTTTTTTTGCTAAGAGAAAATCTTGTAGCTTAGACCAAAACTAAGCCCCAACATTAAGCCACCCTGTGGAATTTTTCATAGTTGCCTGTCAGATTGATGCTGAACAATGTTATTAACCACACTTTTTCAGAAAGCTGAAAGTGACTCAATAAGGTACACAAACACACAATACGCAGACAAATTTCACTCTTTTGAGTTTGGGACCATTGTATTCCATGAACTGGAGGAAACAAAGTCAGTCATGTAGCATATTGCAAAAAATGCAGGAACACAGTCAACGCCGGTTATTCACCATTTGTTGGACCAAATAACTTCTTGAATCGTTTTAAAGAACGTAGGCCAAGACTTGAACATTCTAGATGGACAGAAGTGGAGGGACACCTCTTTAGAATTCTTAAGAACTAGATAGAAATTTCGATAATACTTTGAGTTACATGTTTTTTGTCACTTAAAAAGAGACATATGATTAATGCAATATGACTTTCATTGATAGGCGCTCACCTATAAAATTATGTTAAAAAAAAGACTAAACTTAACCTAAATCGAAAGTTTAACTGTTTGATTGTTTATCTACTAATATATATTATAACGTTAATTATTATTTTACATGCCAAATTGTGTGTTAATACATGTTTCTTAATAGTTGGATTACTTATTAATATATATTATATGCTATATTATTTGTTGATAAACACAGCTCCCAATTTTTGTTGATAAATATTTTAACGTGAATTGTTATACTTTTTGTCAAATTGTTTATTGATGTATATTTAAAATAAATCGTTATTATATATAACAATTTATTTTTTGATAAATAATCTAAATCATAAATAGTCAGTTGTTATCAATTTAATTTTTGGTAAAAAGTTTGAAATTTCGACTAACAAAACAAAAATTAATTTAAAAATAATCTTGATAATTAACTGTGTACAATCCAACTATCACTTTATGTGATTAATGCAATATGGCTTTTATCAATGTAACGTCATGCGATTTATGTTCCCTTGCCCTTTAAGTCTGTATACAAAAAGACAGGCCAAGTGCGTATAGAGGTCATTATACGTAGACTTAGTGTAGAGGGTATCTCTGAAGACTCTATCAGAAACAAGAATACAACTTACCTTTCCATTTTTATTACCAAAAAATAATACAACTAATAGTAATGGGTTGGTCCTCCCAGATGAAGGTCTTTGGTTTGACATTCGCGACGACTGAACAAAAAAATAAAAAGAGATTTTGAAAGCGCCCACCAAGTCTAATCAATTTTCAAACAAGGGCTTATTGTTCCTGTCCTTCATGGGAACCTTCATTTTAGACCTTGGACTAAGATTATCTATTCTAATTAAGAACATTTTCTTGTTATTATTTCTATTTAATTAGCCAACTGAGGCTGCTTGGAAAAGCTTATAAAACCCCCTGAATTGCAGTTGTACTTCTCAAATCTCAACCCAGCATAAACGCATTTTCAACTACGATTGCCCACAATCTACTGCTCTCCTTAATTATCAATTTCTTCTATTCCAATCCGATACATTGCTAATTACATTGCAAGGACAATAAGCATAAGCAACATGGTGTTCATGGCAGCCAACCAAGCACAATTATTGTCTAAGATAGCCACTGGCAATGGACATGGTGAGGATTCTCCATACTTTGATGGCTGGAAGGCATATGAAACTGACCCATTTCATCTCACTAAAAATCCTCATGGGGTTATCCAGATGGGTCTTGCAGAAAATCAGGTAATTTATATTCCATTTAACAATTCAGAAATAGGTTTTATTTGTAGAGAAATAAAACTTATAATGTGAATTTTTATCCTGAATGGGCAGCTTTCATTTGAATTGGTTCAAGAGTGGATAATGAACAATCCAAAGGCCTCTATTTGCACTGCAGAAGGAGTAGGTGAATTCAAGGACATAGCCATCTTTCAGGATTATCATGGCTTACCTGAATTCAGAACTGTAATTAACTTGAACTTGACTCATGCTTATTCTTATGGAAAACGTTTTCATAGTGAAAATTAAACTAATAATGGAAATCCCACAGGCTGTGGCAAAGTTCATGGGAAAAGCAAGAGGAAACAGAGTTACATTCGACCCAGACCGCATTGTTATGAGTGGTGGAGCAACTGGAGCTCATGAGATGACTGCCTTCTGTCTAGCTGACCCTGATGATGCATTTTTGGTGCCTACCCCATATTATCCAGGGTAATACATCAATTTTTTATTTGTCTTGCTTTTGATCAATTAGTGTGGATTTGATCCATACTTTTGCATGTAGTAGTATGTTTCAATATGAATTGGGTTTCTGAGTTTCTTGGAAATTTGGAGGCCATTGACTTTAATTTGCATGGCCCCAGCTACCCACATCCACCCAACCCGGAAGTCAGAACAGAGAGGTCTATTTAGAATTAGTCAGACCACAGTGCTTGGTGGTTGGGTGTTGCTTACTTCAGTATTTCTGATGTCAAAATCTATTATTGGGACCTTAGGTTCATTGTCAACCAATGTTAGCTTGTATTATTGGTGGCGGCATTGAAGACTAAATTTCTCATAAAAGAAGAAACAAAAATCAAGAAAAAGATAAATAGGTTTTCTCTTAGGAAAAGCATAAAACTCAGTGTCACCTCTTAGAAAACAACTGGTGTAGGATGCTGAGTGGAGAGTGGAAACTCCAATATTTCAAACTTAGAGCTCTTTTGATTGTATATTATAAGGAGCAAGTGATAGTTTAGACTATTCATTGGCATTCATACAGTGTTAGATAACAATAAAATATAAACTTATATTGTTGCTAACTCATTTCATTTTCTTAATGCAGTTTTGATCGGGATTTGAGATGGAGAACAGGAGTACAACTTCTTCCAGTTGTCTGTGAAAGCAGTAACAATTTCAAGGTGACAAGAGAAGCCTTGGAAGCAGCCTATGAGAAAGCCCAAGAGGCCAATATCAGAGTAAAGGGCTTGCTCATTACCAATCCATCAAACCCATTAGGAACTATCCTTGACAGGGAAACATTGAGAAGTCTTGTGAGATTCATTAATGAAAAGAATATACACCTAATCTGCGATGAAATATACGCCGCTACTGTCTTCAGCCAGCCTGATTTTATAAGCATTGCTGAGATACTTGATGAAGGCATTGATTGCAATCATGATCTGATTCACATTGTTTATAGTCTTTCAAAGGACATGGGCTTCCCTGGCTTCAGGGTTGGCATTGTTTACTCATACAATGATGCAGTAGTAAGTTGTGCTCGAAAAATGTCCAGCTTTGGATTAGTGTCCACTCAAACCCAGCACCTTATTGCATCAATGCTATCTGATGATGAATTTGTTGAAAGATTCATTGCAGAAAGCGCAAACCGGTTAGCCAAAAGGTATAGACTCTTCACTCGGGGGCTTTCCCAATTAGGCATTGGTTGCTTAAAAAGCAATGCTGGTCTCTTTTTATGGATGGATTTGCATAGCCTTCTCAAAGATCAAACATTTGAAGCAGAAATGACTCTTTGGAGAGTGATAATCAAAGAAGTTAAGCTCAATGTTTCACCAGGTTCTTCTTTTCATTGTTCTGAGCCAGGATGGTTCAGGGTATGCTTTGCCAACATGGATCATAGCACTGTTGAAATTGCACTAACAAGAATCAGTACCTTTGTGATTCAAAATATGGAGGCCATGGCACCTTTGAGGAGACAATGGCGACAAAAAGAATTGAAACTAAGCTTCTCATCGCGAAGACTGGAGGATATTATGAAGTCTCCCTGCAAGATGTCGCCGCGGTCTCCCATACCTCAATCTCCTATGGTTAAAGCCAGGACTTGTTAACCATTCTTTGTCATCACACTTATTTTCATTACGTTTTTCATTACGTGTAACTTACTGAAAAGATTTGATGATTCTTTAATCTCTTCCATTTTTTCAAGCTAGGTGAATAAGAACAACTCATTGTTCACATATCTAGTGTTGTATTGCTTTCTTTCCCTCAAATGTAACCATATCTACTGATGCTCTGCTTTCTGTTTTATTTTTATTTTTTCACATACTTGATTGGTGGTGAAAAAAGTTCATGCAGTTGTTTGTAGAATGTACTAGATTTTTTTTTATTTTTTTTTGTTATATGGAATACACAGACATTATTCAATTCCTTTGATAAGACACCAAAATATCCTCTACAAGTTACACAAAAGTGAACAACCAACTCGTGTTCGAGTTCATAGCAAAAAAAAGGAAGAAAAACTCAGGTTCGAATTTATCAGGTAGGCTAACGTGGGAGGATAGGATCCTTAAATTAGTAATTAGATATTGGTGCTAAAAAACAAAAGACACGACTAAAGGAAGTTTTGGAGATGACACAATTGAGTATCTCTGTGCATGTGTAATTACTAATGCTCGTAGACAAACTATGACCTTATACGCTGGGATATATATTTTTTTTTCTACCAAAAAAAATATAAGATTCCAGTCGTAATTAACATGCTATATTATTGTGAAACAGCAGTTGCTGGTTCAATTGGTACGGTATTTAGAAGAAAAAAACAAGATCCCCAATTTTCTTAGCAGAAATGTAAGTTTAGAAAAAATAGAGTTCTCTTCCCAGTGTACTGTTTTCACACAACTAGAGGGTGAGAAGAGATTCTTAGGTTTTGGTATTACGCCACTTGAGGTATGCTTGAACTGATTAAAAATTATTTTACAAAATATGTAATTTTGTCTTCCTACAATCCGTTCTTGTTATCCTCTTCAATTCTAGATGAAAAGCTTCACTACCTTAATATATCACAATCAACAAGTTTAATTTTCTATTCCAAAAATTTACATTCAAAACATCTCCATTAACTTATATATTATTCATATACAGAGCTAATCAGTCCTCTGGACCATAAGCTACATATTTATAACAAAATCCAACCAAACTTATAATATTTTTATTTACAGATATTGGTTCCCCACTTCACGTCCATATATCATCAAAATTTAAGAAACAACACAAGCATTTGGATTCTTCTCTGCACTTGAAACATGATAGTAAGTGGTCATGCAAGGATTGTATGATTTGTAGGCCTTGAGAAGCTCAGCAATTTGATCCTCCTCCTTTATATCATCCTCCTCCGTCTCAAGCTCTTCAGCAGGCCCAACTGTCAAAATTTCTGCGTGAAATAATTTTCGCAGCTTGCTCACCACAGAGGCTGGGTCAACGTCTCCAAAGACCGTCAATTTCTTATCCTTCATGTTCATGTTGATTGAGTCAACGCCTGCAAATAATACAGAAACAGAGCAAACCTTATAAAAGGGATAAAATAAAATAAAATTGTTCAACTTGCAATATATGTAATATTCCTCTATCAGTGACAAAGGTAAAGTCCATTTCATACTAAATCATACAGAGGTTTTGATAGACCCATCCAATTCAATACCTGCAAGGCCAGAAACCAATTTCATGGCCTTTATCTTAGCCTTGTCATCGTGTAAGTCCACTTTCAATACCACTTTCCGCAACAAAAAACACCATAAATATAATATGAAAAAAGACCATCGTGTAAGTCCACTTTCAATACCACTATGTGCTTCCCCTAAACTGTATTCTGAAAAAGGACAACTTAGAAATCAAAAAAATAGAAGAGCAAAATAAATTTTGCAGTACGAATTGAGAGTTGATCAGAAAATGAAAAAGAAACCCATCAAGGGTCTTGCTTTGATTATATTTATTAATATATATATATATATAAAGAAACCCATCAAGGGTCTTGCTTTCATTTATAAAGTTAAAACTCATCCATGTTTTCTAGTAATTTATATTTTACATTCTTTTATATGTAAATGTAATTCAAAATAAAAGTTAATATAATTAATAATAACATAATTTTTTTTCCAACTCCACTTACACTATATATATTATATATTGGACTCTTTCCCTATTCTTGACTTCTTGTCCTTTTATTTCCACAAATAATATGAACTTTTTATCTAATGACGCGTTCTTTCTAATGACCGTCAATTTTAAACAATCAAAGATATTTATAAACGCAGTATTGCTCATCAATATAACAAGTTTATGCAATAGGTGTAAAGAAACAATTAATAAAAAAAATCACACATCAGTCAATTATAAAAATTAAATCAATATTACAAGTTTATGCAATAGGTGTAAAAAAACAATTAATTAATTAATTAATTAATAAAAAAATCACACATCAGTCAATTATAAAATTTAAATCTACAATCATTTTATTCTTCTACTAACCACCTCATCGATTTGTGGCCAAGTGATTATTTTATCAAACAGTAGACATCATTTAAGATAGGTGCAAAATATAGTTGTTAACTTCATTAATAAAGACAACAAAAATTGAACTCATTTAAGCAATGTTTCTAAAATTGAATCGTTTGGAGTACCGTTCAGATGACAAATTAAACTGTAAGTTAAATTAAAAAAATATTTTTGTGGTTAGACTGATAAAAATTAATAGAACTGATCTCAAATTGATTGAACCAATTATTTATTTATTTATTAATTATATTAAGAATTAGTAAAATATTTGTTTTATATTAAAGATTAGTAGAACAATTGTATTTCATATTTATGTTGTATTTATTATTTTGATGCATAAGTTAAAATTTAAATGATGTCATGTATAATAAGTCTATTAGTTATCGTATTAACAATTAATAATCATATTTAACTATTTATGATGTGATTTGTTTTAGTAAATATTAAATTATTTTTTGTATTAGATATTTATAATTAATAAAAAAATTTATATAATGTATATAATAACTAAATATTTTTATGACGTCATTTAATTTAATTCCAGGTTGAACTAATAATTCAGACCTAATCAATTTTTTGAGTTAATAACCGTTCAGGTTTTTTAAACTTTAGTCTTTTAAAGGACACGCGTCTCCCTGGCTACAGGGTTGGCATTGTTTACTTCATACAATGATGCAGCAGTAAGTTGTGCTCGAAAAATGTCCAGCTTTGGATTAGTGTCCACTCAAACCCAGCACCTTATTGCATCAAAGCTATCTAATGATGAATTTGTTGTAAGATTCATTGCAGAAAGCGCAAACCTGTTAGCCAAAAGGTATAGACTCTTCACGCGGGGGCTTTCCCAATTAGGCATTGGTTGCTTAAAAAGCAATGCTGGTCTCTTTTTATGGATGGATTTGCATAGCCTTCTCAAAGATCAAACATTTGAAGCAGAAATGACTCTTTGGAGAGTGATAATCAAAAAAGTTAAGCTCAATGTTTCACCAGGTTCTTTTCATTGTTCTGAGCCAGGATGGTTCAGGGTTTGCTTTGCCAACATGGATCATAGCACTGTTGAAATTGCTCTAACAAGAATCAGTACCTTTGTGATTCAAAATATGGAGGCCATGGCACCTTTGAGGAGACAATGGCGACAAAAAGAATTGAAACTAAGCTTCTCATCGCGAAGACTGGAGGATATTATGAAGTATCCCTGCAAGATGTCGCCGCAGTCTCCCATACCTCAATCGCCTATGGTTAAAGCCAGGACTTGTTAACCATTCTTTGCCATCACACTTATTTTCATTACGTGTAACTGACTGAAAAGATTTGATGATTCTTTAATCTCTTCCATTTTTTCAAGCTAGAAGAATAAGAGCAACTCATTGTTCACATATCTAGTGTTGTATTGCATTCTTTCCTGAAAATGTAACCATATCTACTGATGCTCTGCTTTCTGGGGTGATTTTTTTTTTTTTTTTTCACATACTTGGTTGGTGATGAAAAAAGTTCATGTACTTGTTGTAAGAATGTACTATAAATTTTTATTTTTTTTATATGGAATAAACAGACATTATTCAATTCTTTCGTTAAGACTCTAATTTATCGTCTATCAGTGAACAACCTAACCCATGTTCGACTTCATTGAAAAAAAAAAAAAAACAAAAACAAAAACATAACAAAACAAAGGCTCAAGTTTGAATTTATCAGGTAGGCTAACGTGGGAGGATAGGATCCTTAAATTAGTAATTAGATATTGGTTCTAAAAAACAAAAGACGAGACTAAAGGAAGTTTAGGAGATGACATCATTGAGTATCTCTGTTTGCTTGTGTATTTACTATGACTCCAAGAGAACGTAAACAAACTGTGACCTTTTACACTGGCATATACTACAAATTTGTTATTCATGAAATATTTTAACGAAATATAAGATTCCAGTTCCCTCAGCAGAAATGTCAGTATAGAACAAATAGAGTCCTCTCCTCACTATCCTGTTTTCCCACAATTTGGGGGTGACAAAATTCTTAAACTCATGGTGTTACGTGACTTGAACTATACTCAAATTTGAAGAATAAATACCATGTAAAGCTTTTAGGAGAGTCGATCATGAAAAAATAGGTGCAATGTCGCTGGGCCGAGAGGGCCACTGGCTCTTCAATTCTTGATCAAGATCTCACTACCTTAATACATCACAATCAACAAGTTTAATTCTCTACTCCAAAAGTTTACATTCAAAACATCTCCATTAGCTTCTATATTATTCATATACACAACTAATTAATCCACTGGACCATAATTAACAAAATCCAACCAACCTTATAATATTTTTATTACATATATTGGTTCATCCCTTCACGTCCATATATCATCAAAATTTAAGAAACAACACAAGCATTTGGATTCTGATCTTCTGCACTTGAAACACGACAGTAAGGAGTCATGTAAGGATTGTAGGCCTTGACAAGCTCAGCAATTTGATCTTTCTTTTTGTCATCCTCCTTCTTCTCTAGCTCTTTTGCAGGCCCAACTGTCAAAATTTCTGCGCAAAACAATTTTCGCAGCTTGCTTACCGCACCTGCTGGGTCAACGTCGCCAATTAGTGTCAATTTCTTATCCTTCATGTTCAATTCGATTGAGTCAACGCCTGCAAATAATACAGAAACAGAGCAAACCCATATCAAAGGAAAAAAAAAAAACAAAAACAACAAAAAAACAAATATTGTTTAACTCTGAAATTTAAGCAATATTTCTCTATCAATGACAAAGGTAAAGTCCATTTTATACTAAATCATACAGGCGTTTTGATAGACCCATCCAATTCAATATACCTGCAAGGCCGGAAACCAATTTCATGGCCTTTCTCTTTGCCTTGTCATCGTGTAAGTCCACTTTCAAAACCACTTTCTGCAACAAAAAAAGATACCAATTAATTATTGTTTTCCCCTAATAAACCCCCAAGAAACTAAGAAAACAAAACTCATCTAGGGTCTTGCTTAGCTGATATATGATATGGAGTAAGAAACAAAACTATCTTTGATCGACGAGTAAGCAAAATAGAGTATTATTAAATTAATGCTTTGATAAGAAAAATATAATCTTGTAAACTAGCTCCGAGAGTGAGAAATATCACCTTCTTCATTTCACTATTTTACTATATATATATATATATATATATATGACGGAGCTAGATTGATGAAAAAGGCAAATTAATTTGTGACTTCTCCTAGTTTCTTTTTCAACAAGGTGTGGAAGATGGATGCACTTGTTAACCACAAGCTTTATATATAATACCGGCGGATCAACGTTGAAGGATGTGGGGCAGCTGCCCCACTGAAATTACAAAAATATCCTTAGTGTTGGGTAAAAAAAATATTATAAGAATTTTGTTTAATTAATTTCACTGTTTTTAAGTTTAAAGATCTTGCCCCCATTAATTTTTAGATTTAAAGTTTTTGTCCTCATATAATTTTATAAATAAACTAAATTGAAGAAACTGTCTAAATAATAAAATTACTTTATAGAACATATCAAACTATTTCTAAGGTTACTAATTAAATTTAATAAGAATTACACTACCTATTAAACGTAGCATTCTCATACTGTTTTCTTTTGTAAAAGACATAAAAACAAATAAAAATTGCCAAGATAAATATTTAAGTATCATATACACTAATTTAACATGATTAAAACAAATTTTAAGTAAGCCTTTCTTACTCTCTATTAGTTTTAGTAGTTTGAAAATGTATAAAATCTTACAAAAAATGTGTTTCTAATTTTTGCTTACGCACTCGATTCTTTCGTTATTTGATTAATCAAGTACTTATCTCTTATCTCAATTTTTTTTTTAAAAATAACAATAATTTAGCAAAAATTCTCCATACCTTTTGTTTCTAAAACACATCAACAGGGTTACAAAATAATTTATTGGACAGATTTTGAATAATAAAAATTATTTATTGTTTCAAGACCTCTTATTAAATCATGTAATAATTTTTTTAATTTTTTTTTTAGCATTATGTTATTATAAAAATGGTAAAATATTATGATATATGTTGTAAAAATAAAGTAAAATTAGTGTGCATATATATTAAAAAAAATTCATATATGTATATATATTAGAAAATAATCAGTGTGTGGATGAAAAATAATAATATAACTTATTGCCTGACAAAAGTCTCTGGATCCATAATTGTATATTAACTCCAAAATAATAAAACTAAGAGCGAGGAAAAGGCTTTTCTTTTCCAAAAAAGGAATCCAATCAACGGTGGAGTTCTGTGTTTTCTTTAATCATTTTTGGATACCAACTAACAAGTCCTGGCCATCAGTCGTTTTTTTCTTATATGCATTCGTACAGATTGGGGGATTAAAAACTGAGCCACGAAGGATTTTATTTAAGGAATAATTTTAAAAACTGAGTCACGAAGGATTTTATTTAAGGAATAATTTCTCGAGGACTAGTATAGAAATTGTGTAATTCTAATGAATCAAAATAATAAATAAGTTATTTTGATTAAAACTAATATATATTTATATTATTCTTTATACATATATTAAATATTATTTTTAGTATAAACTTATAAGACGTATTTTAGCTTCATGATTTTTGATGAAAATTATTATTGTGTTTTACAATATAATATTGTTGCGACATGAGTGATGACATCTCAAAAAAAAAAAGGGTAAATAATGCTCACTATTTTTATGCATCATTTCTCTCTCTAACTCTCTTGCATCCTCTCTCACACACAAATTATTCTCTTCTTCATCTTTTTAAAATTATAAAATTAAAATTTGTGATGATTGTAATATTTTCAAAATAGTTAAAATTTATGTAAATTTTATTTGTATTGACTGATAGATGAACATAAAAATTTGACCAAATTGCAAATATATTTAAAGACACGAGTGAAACAATAATGTAATTTTAAGACATAATTAATACAAAATAATATTTAAATTTAAGATCTCGTGATTTTAACATCTCCATCTTTGTATTGGAGCTAAGACATCAGCATATTTGAATTCATTTGCACTAATTAAAAATAAAAACAATTCTAAAAAGGAGCTTTTATCCAAAAATTACCGACAATTTTATTAAAAAAGTTAAAGCCCCCACACACAAAACAAACCCCGGCCTTATCAGGAAGAAAATTTATTATTCTAAAGAATAAAAAATTATTGTAGACTTGACAATTCCACCGTCCATCCACACATCACCATTGACATCACCTAAACCTTGTGGAATAATCACAAAAAAAAATTACGGTCATATTACATTATCTGTTCATTTAATAAAATTCTTCTTTTCTAATTTACTTAAGTGACACCAACTTTTTTTCCCTTCCACCTTTCATACTTGGTTTTTCTCAAATCTGGGCTTTTGGTGGTTGCCATCTTTCCTCTTTTCTTTTCTTTTTTCTTTTTGTTTTCTTTTTTATGGTAGCCTCCTAATTTTTTATTTAGTTTTAAGTATATTTTTTTAATAAATTAATAGATCCGATTATTCTTATGACAGATTTAATGTAGTGTGATATTTCTAATTTAGATTTCAATAAAATGTTTTTTATATAAAATAAAATAAAAATTGAGAGACACTTTAATAGTTATAAAGTGGATTTTGATGCCAAGATTATTATCTTCATGCTTATGAAGAAATTAATATCTAAAATGAATTATTATGGTACTCTTATTTTTCAATGTAGGGATTTATTGAGAATTTATAAATAAAAAATTAATTTTGTTCATAGGAATGTTAATGGATGTGCAGTTCTTTTGACTAAGAAAAGAGCTTCTTGATGAAGACTGCATTTTGTATTGCCATAATCCGATTTTTATGTTTGATTTTTTTGAGCACGAGGGATTAATATCCCAAGATTAGTAATTTGGTTAATTAAGTAATTTACTTTTATTTTTATTTTTAATCAAACAAATATAAATATTATATATATATATATATAATATATTAAGTAAAGAAGGATAGGGTATCAATCTCTTATAATCTTTGTCCTAAACTTTTACTTTGGATCAATTGCTCTTCAAGAAAGGATAGTTTAGTAGGCACATAGAGATGAAAATTGGACTCAATTTGAAGGTGACCCGATACAAGTTTTGAAATATGAACTAAATTGTCAACTACTCATTCTGATTTTAAATTTTCAATTCAATGTAAACCCTTTTTTTTTTTTTGGGTGCAATGTAAATGGAATCTAATAAAAATTTAATTCAATCCAAATCTTGTATAATTCATGAATTATTAAATATATAAAATTTTCAATCGGTTCAACTTAATATTCAATCTAAACCTATTGATAGATCAAATTGCATGATAAATTTGAGTGGACCTTTCCTTCCTCTCAAAGTACTGCTTCTTCGGAAAGTATATGTCTATTTAGTTCTACAATTATAAGAAAGAATTTACTTTCTTGATTACCAAGCTAACTCTTTTAAATAATCACACATTAATTCACGCTACAACTTGTCATGAACAGTACTAGTTGCTATACACAAACAACAAACTACTGTGCAGGGTAGTCTGGGGTTATAAGGTAGGCAAACACGTTATTCGCTAAAGTACCTGTCGGTTTAGGTAAATATTAGCCATGGCAGTCAATTTGAAGGTGGGAGAACTAATAAGTTTTCTCCACGTTGTTCATATTAATTTGTCATCTCAATCTTTGATCTGTAATTAATTAATTGATAATTAGTCACCATCTTTAACATCATTTTTCATTCTTATTACTTTTGGAAAAGTAATAAGAATGAGAGGTATTAAGCTTTTTATCATCCTGCACCGAGTTATTTTTTTGCAGGACCTCTCCTCAATATTGTCATCCCAATAGAGTTTAACCACTAAGTTCGAGATGGATTGGTGTGGTTTCTCTACACCTAGGACACCAAAATATCAAATCATGAACGAAGAAATGGATGAGAGAAAAGCATATTGGCTACTGATTGTGAGGTCCCAATTCTTGACTAGAGGGGACACTAAAGGCCTCTGCCCTTCCATCCGTTGGATAGATAAAGAGGAAGGGGGGGGGGGGAGGGGTAGATTTTTAACATTTGATTTTTTAGTTAAGAAGAACATAAATCAATACGTATGGTCTTGGACTATCAATAATGATCTTTCTTTAGAGTTTGGCCACTTGATCGATTCACTCACTTCTATTATGTTAATATTAATCACTACTGTTGGAATTCTGGTTCTTATTTATAGTGACAGTTATATATCTCATGATCAAGAATATTTGAGAATTTTTGCTTATATGAGTTTTTTCAAAACTTCAATGTTGGGATTAGTTGCCAGTTCTAATTTGATACAAATTTATATTTTTTGGGAATTGGTTGGAATGTATTCTTATCTATTAATAGGTTTTTGGTTCACACGACCAAGTGCAGCGAATGCTTGTGTAGATTATCTTGAACCGCTCATACATTGTGAGCGGGTGAAGTTAAAAAAAAAGAATATTTTGAAAACTAGTCAATAATGACCCTCCATGGATTCGCCTATATATAAACCGCAGCAAGAGTTGCAAAAATAAGAGCTTGAACACCGCTTGTAAATAATCCAAGGAACATGCCAAGTATAGGAACCACTAAAGATACTAAAGAAACAAGAACAAAGAGAAATAGCTTGAATATCGCTTGTAAATAACTCAATCCTTTTGTAAAAAGACCGGCACAAAAATAAGTTAGTGTGAGTAAAGTTAATGCAATAGTCGTATTTATATCATTTATGGGTGCAGCTAACTCCCCGTGAGGTAACTGGATGATTTTTCAAGGTGAAAGCCCCTGACCAATTAAAATAAAATAAAATAAAGAGAAACATAGTTTCAATAAAGGGAACCCATAGAGAACCCACAGTTACCTACTACAAACTCATTTAATTGCTGAAGAGACAGATTGACCAAAAAAAATCATAGCTATACTTAACAATTAAACTGTAGGAAAAGCCCACATAGGGCGAAGTTGCTAATTAGTACTTAGGTATTAGTGCTAAAAGAAGAAAGTATGACTTAACTAGTAATTAGGTATTAGTGCTAAAAGAGGAAAGTATGACTTAATTATTAGTAATTAGGTATTAGTGATAAAAGATGAAAGATTAGCGATTGAAGTTTGGAGGTGACATCATTTGGTGCGTATCTCTAGGTGTATGTATAATTACTATGGCTCCCAGAGAAGGTAATCAAACTATGACCTAAGCTGTCGTCTAATTACAAATTTGTTATTCATTGACTAAATATTATGAAGTATAAGATCTGGTGGTTTTTATTATTTCGATGTTATTGTTTTTTTACATATATTGCATATGACTTCCAATTATTATTAACTTAGATTGAAATTCTATAAATTGTGCCGTGGGTCTAAATTAATTCCTACATCAAACTTTTTTCCAAAAATTCCAAGAACGGTCTCACCGCTATCAATTAATAAAAATAAAATAAAATAAATAAAAACAGAGGCCGTGCCTATGTATAAAAATATTATTATTATTATTATTAACAAATGGAGGTTTCTGCTGTTCTGAACAATAATTAACAAATGTTCCCACTTTGTTATAAAGTCATCCATCTCTGCCACTGCCAGCTATCATAAATTTAATGTTAGGGCAAACTTTTGAGGGTTGTTGGGTTGTGATTGTGAATGCTTGTATAATTCGATTAATATATATAATTCGAAGTTTTTTTGTTACAATCGCATTTTTGTTTTACTAGAATAGAAAGCGATATGCTTCCAACTACGCATTTCAGATATCAGTCATCCCCATCTAATTGATGTGAATGCTTTTGGGTACGTAAATTCTGAATACTAAGGGAGATAACCAATCTTATGTAATTAAGAGAATATTTGTTTAATTATAATTTGGATGGTGAGAATTTGGTTAGAAATTTTTTAATTATAATTTGATATTTTTTCTACAATGTTCTGATTATAATCAGAACAAAATAAGTGAGGTTTCAATGCTTATTTTTTCACTTTTAATCAGGTTTTATAATAATAATTATAATAATTAGGTTTCACAAAGTAAAAAATTATGATATATGAATTATTTCTATAAATAACACTATATCATTAACACATCACTCACATGTCAAAAGTTTAACTCTCCAATATCAATTTTTTAAAATTTTAATAAAAAATAGTTTAGCTAAACAATTATTTTATTAACTACAGAAACAATTAAATTAATAATTTTATGGATTAAAAGTAATTCCTACTTCATACTTTATACAACTACTACATAATTTAATTTTTTTAATATTTAAATAATTAATAGTTTGATTATTAATTATAATCAAATAATTTTATTTTATTTTTACAATATAATCAAATAATTTTAGCAGAGAAGTTCTAAGTATTAAATTTCATCTAACTGTAAGAATATGATTTATATTTATAGATCATGATCATAGTTGATAAAATCATGATTTAATGACGAGGCCAGCTAGTTTTGAATTTGGCGTAGGACCTAATTATTTAAATTGAGTTTCAATACTAGAAAGAAAATGTAAAATGGATATTGTTTGTTTGTTTGTATTTGCATTATCTTATCTTGAAATAGTACTTTCCTAATAAATATGATATTGGTCAAAATTTTATTTTAAGAAATTAAGTATATTGTTGCAGTCTCTCTCACACACACATATATATATACATAATATAATATAATATTATATTATATATTGCAAATTATTTTACAAAATATGTAGTTTTATTTTGACTCTCTTCAATCCTAGATCAAGATCATCACAAGTTTAATTTTTTACTCCAAATTTACATTCAAAACCTCTATTACCTTATATATTTATTCATATACACAGTTAACAGCTAATCAATTCTTTGGATAATAACCTATATAATTAACAAAATCCAATTAACCTTACAATAATTTTTTTACATAAATGCCTATCTATGATCATTGTTCACCACTTCACTTCATTATATCAAAATTTAAGAATCAACACAAGTACTATTTTTTTTAATAACAATGATATAGGTTAAAATTTTATTTTAAGAGAGTATATTATTGTAGTCTCTCTCTTTCTCTCTCACACGCACATATATACATAATATATAATAAAAGCTAATATATATTCAAAATAAAAGTTAATATAATTAATAATAACATGATTTTTTCCCTTCCAACTCCACTTACACTATATATATTATATATTGGAGTCTTTCTCTATTCTTGACTTCTTTTCCTTTTCTTTCCAAAAATAATATGAACTTTTTACCTAATGTGCGTTCTTTCTAATGGCCGTTAATTTCAATCGAACAGAGATATTTATAAATGCAGTACAGCTTACTGTTCTAGTTTTTTTTTTTCATCAATATGACAAGTTTATGCAATAGGTGTAAAGAAAAAATTTATAATTAATTAATTAATAACAAAATCACACATCAATTAATTATAAAATTTAAATCTAAGATTATTTGGTTCTCCGTCTTAACCAATTAGACTAACCATCCCATCAATTTGTGGCCAAGAGATTGTTTTATCAAACAGTAGACATCATTTAAGAGAGTTGCAAAATACAGTTGTTAACTTCATTAATAAAGACAAAAAATTTGAACTCATTTAAGCAATGTTTTAAAAATTAAATAGTTTAGACTGTCGTCTGAATGACAAATCAAACTGAGTTGAACTAAAAAATTATTTTGGATGATTGAAATGGTAAAAATTATTAGAATTGGTATTGGATTGATTGAACTAAAAGTTTTATTTATTAATTGTATAAAGAATTAGTGAAATATTTATATTTTATATTAAAGATTAGTGAAACGATTGTATTTTATATTGGTATTGCATTTATTATTTTGATGCGTAAGTTGAAATTTGAATGATGTTATGCATAATAAATATATTAGTTGTCGTATTAACTATTAATGATTACATTTCACATGTTACTTTTTTTATTTTTTAATGAATATTGAATTATCATCTTTGATTTTTTTGGTGTATTTAATATTTATTATTAATAAAAAATTATATATATATAATAACTAAATATATTTATGACGTCATCTGATTTAATTATTGTTGAACTAATGCCTCGAGACCTAATAAATTTTTCGAGTTGATTATCGTTCCTATTTTTAAAATTCTAGTCTTTTAATGGACATGGGTTTCCCTGGCTTTAGGATTGGCATTGTTCATCTGTTATTTTAAGTGATATTTGAATTCATTTGTACTAATGAAAAATAAAAACCAATTATAAAAGGAACTCTTATCCAAATAATTACTAGCATTTTTATTAAAAAAATTAAAGCACCCCACACAAAACAACTCCTCCATCCTTATCAGGAACGAAATTTATCATTTTGAAAATAAAAATAAAAATAATTGTAGACTTAGACAATTCCACAGTCCATTAACACATCACCATGGACTTCACCTAAATATCAGCCATGCCAATCAATTTGAAGGTCGGTGAAGTTTTCTCCACGTTGTTCATGTTTGTCATCTTAATCTTTGATCTGTAATTAATCATTTGATAACTAGTCATCATCTGTAACACCAAGTTGCTAATTAATAATTAGATATTTTGGTGCGAAAAGAAGAAAGTATGACTTAATTAGTAATTAGGTGTTAGTGCTAAAAGAAGAAAGATTAGTGATTGAAGTTTGGAGGTGACATCATTTGGTACGTATCTTTGGATGCATGTATAATTACTATGGCTCCAAGAGAAGGTAATTAAACTATGACCTAAGCTGGCATCTATTTAGAAATTTATTATTCATTAAATAAATATTACGAAGTATAACCTTTGAATTTCAGATTGTGCCAATAAATTGTAAGATTAATTGGTATATATGCATTTTATCGATTTATTTTTCATTATGATTTGGAGTTATAGGCCTCTTAGAAGTTGTTGTGTGTTAAAATTTAATGAGTCTAACTACTCTTAATTAATTAATACATTTGGTGACAACCTTAGTCTCCAACGAAATATATAAAAGGAGATTTTAGTTCTTTTTACTTCTTTGAAAACTACACAGGGCAATAGACAGCATAAAAATTCTTTTACTCACAGTATTTATGGAAAGGTTATTTTTTATAGTGAAATGTTTTTTCATGTAAATCTGGCTGTTTTTAACATATATTGTGTTATGACTTCTAATTGTTATTAACTTGATTGAAATTCTGTGAATTGAGGTGTGTGTCTAAAATTCCTACATCAAACTCTTTTCCAAAAGTTCAAAGAACGGTCTCACCTCTATCAATTAATAAATAAATAAGAACGAAAAAAAAAAAACAGAGACGCCTATGTATAAAACATTACTATTATTTTTTAATAAATATAGGTTTCTGCATATTAATTGACAAATGCAACAAATGCACCCACTTTGTTATAAAGTCATCCATCTCTGCCACTGCCACTGCCACCTATCGTAAATTTAATGTTAGGGCAAACTTTTGAGGGTTGTTGGGTTGTGATTGTGAATGCTTTGTATAATTCGATTATATATATATATATATATAATTCAATTAAGTTTTTTGTGACATCGCATTTTTGTTTTACTAGAGTAGAAAGCGAGATGCTTCCAACTACGCATGCCTGTATTAGTCAATTTCAGATATCAGTCATCCCCATCTAAATGATGAGAATGCTTTTGGGTACGTAAATTCTTAATACTAGGGAGATAACCAATCTTATGTAATTAAGAGAATATTTGTTTAATTATAATCTGGATGCTGAAAATTTGGTTAGAAATTTTTCAAAATTAAAATTTGATAATTTTTCTCAAATTTTTATAATCAGAAAAAAAAAAAAAAAAAAAAAAAGAAGAAGTAAAGATTCAATGCTTATTTTTTTTTTCACTTCTAATCTGGCATTATAATAACTGGGTTTCACAAAGTAAAATTATGATATACTCATTATTTCTATAAATAACACTCAATATCATTAACACATCACTCACAGAAGTTTAACTCTCCAATATCCTTTTTTTAATAATTTTAATAAAAAATAGTTTAACTAAACAATTATTTTATTAACTACAGAAACAATTTAATTAATAATTTCATGGATTATAAGTAATTCCTACTTAATATTTTATACAACTATTGCATAATTTAAAATTTAATTGTAATATTTAAATAAATAATAATTTGATTATTAATTATAATCAAATAATTTTAACAAAGAAGTTCTAAGTATTCAATTTCATCGACTCTGTAAGAATATGATTTATATTTATAGATCACGATCATAGTTGATTAAACCATGATTTAATGACGAGGCTCTAGTTTTAAATTTGGCGTAGGACTTAATAATTTAAATTGAGTTTCAATACTAGAAAGAAAATGTAAAATGGATATTGTTTGTTTGTATTTGCATTATCTTAACTTGATATACTACTTTCCTAATAAATAAGATATTGGTCAAAATTTTATTTTAAGAAATTAAGTATATTGTTGCAGTCTATCTTTCTCTGTCTCTCACACACACGCATATATATATATATATATATATATATATATATATATATATATATATATATATATAATATAGTATAATATAAAATTATATATTGAAATTATTTACAAAATATGTGGTTTTATTTTGACTCTCTTCAATCCTAGATCAAGATCATCACAAGTTTAATTTTCTACCCCAAATTTACATTCAAACCTCCATTACCTTATATATTTATTCATATACACAGCTAACAGCTAATCAATTCTTTGGACAATAACCTATATAATTAACAAAATCCAATTAATCTTATAACGACTTTTTTACATAAGTGCCGATCCATGATAATTGTTCACCACTTCGCGTCACTATATCAAAATTTAAGAATCAACACAAGAACTATATTTTTAATAACAATGATATTGGTTAAAATTTTATTTTAAGAGAGTATATTAATGTAGTATCTCTCTTTCTCTCACACGCACATATATACATAATATATAATAAAAGCTAATTTACAAAATATGTACCTTATTTTTTTACAATCCATACTTGTGAGCCTCTTCAATCCTAGATCAAGATCTTCACAAGTTTAATTTTCTTAATAAGAAACACGATAATAGTAAGGGGTCATGTAAGGATTATATGATTTGTAGGCCTTGACAAGCTCAGCAATTTGATCCTCTTTTTTATCATCCTCCTTCTCTGGCTCTTTAGCCGGCCCGACTGTCAAAATTTCTGCGTGAAATAATTTTCGCAGCTTGCTCAACACACAGGCTGGGTCAACGTCGCCAATTATTGTAAGTTTCTTATCCTTCATATTCATGTCGATTGTGTCAACGCCTGCAAATCACAGATACAGAGCAAACACTTAGAAAAAAAAAAAAAAAAAAAAAAGGACCATAAATATATATATAGCAAACAGAGTTTTGATAGACCAGTCCTATTTAATACCCCAAACGCCAGAAACTGCTTGCATGGCCTTTTGCTTTGCCTTCTCATCGTGTAAGTCCACTTTGAATACCACTTTCTGCAACAAAAAGACCATATATATATAGCGTATGATGTTAGAATTAAGATACCAATTACTATGTGTTTCCCCTAATTAAACTGTATTCTGAAAAAGGACAATTTAGAAATCAAGGAAACAAAAGTGCAAAATAAATTTTGGAATGCGAATTGAGAGTTTAGCAGAAAAAAAAAAGAGAGCCTTGCTTAGCCTATATTTATTAATTTATAAGTATATATAATATGATATGCTTTCGTAATAAAGAAGAAATATAATCTTATAGATCAGTAACTATAGGACGAGTGAGAAATTTTACCTTCATTTTTGCTAGGAATGAGATCGATCGATGAAAGTATTAGGTTTATGTAATTAAAGGAATCAGCTAGCAGAGAATTGAAAGAGACAAATGTGTGATTTGTCCTTCTTCTTGTTCAACAAGGTGTGGAAGATGGATATACATGAACTTGTTAACCACAAGGTTTAAATATAACTCCAAAACTAAACTAATTATGGGAGAGAGAGAGAGAGAGAGGGAGAAGAAAATGACTCCTGCATTTTTCTATTCTTCTTATTTTGTCTGTTTGTAATGAGATCTTATCTTATTTCAATGCATGCATCCGTAGGGAAATCGGAAATCGGAAATCGGAAATCGGAAATGGGAAATGAATGAATGGAGACGTGCAATTTTTTATATTACTTATTTATGTTTCTTGATTCTTGACGATTAAGTGAGGTTTCATAATAATTTACAATCTCTCATAGTAATACTGATTAACATATATAATTTATAAAGTTAAAACTCATCCTTGTTTCTTGTAATTTATATTTTACAATCTTTTATGTGTAAATGTAATTCAAAATAAAAATTATTACTTAATTTTTTTTTCAACTCCACTTACACCTCTTTATACATATTATTTTCTTATGGTTGATTGATTGGACTCTTTCTCCATTCTTGTCCTTCTATTTCCATAAATAATTTGAACTTTTTGCTCTTTCAAATGACCGTTAATATTAAACAATTAAACAGAGATATTTATAAACGGGGTTTGGTTAATGGCCATCAAACACCGTTGATGTGCATGGATAATAATACTAAACTGAATAAAGTTATGTACATCTTATATGAGATGTTGCTATATCTAATTATTATTTTCTTTTTGTGGCCAAGTATCTTTATTTTTCTCTCAATTTATTAATATTATAAGTTCAAAGAATCATAATAAGGTATGGAGAAACAATTCCATGGTCTTTCTCTTTGCCTTGTCATCGTTAAGTCCACTTTCTGCAAGACTGCAACAGAATACCAATATATCACTGTTTTGCCCTAATAAAATCACCACCCCCCCCCCCCCCCCAAACAAAAAAAATAAAATTATTGCTCACTACTTTTATGCATCATTTATCTCAAGCACACTGATCCTTTTCTTCATCATTTCTTTCAAAAAAATCATAAAATTAAGGTTTGGGATGATTGAAGCATTTTAAGAAATTGACAAAATTTATTTAATTTTTATTTTATACTGATTGATAGATGAAAATAAAAAATTTGATTCGAATTTGATAGTTTAAATTTTTTGAGCAAGCAGCTGAGATAGAGCGAGAGAATGAAATTGTAAAGTTTTTTTTTCTTTTTTTTCTTTTCAGCATACATGTGACAAAAAATATAATATCTTTTATTTTGAGAGGATTTTACAAATTAAAAACAATAAAAACCAAACAATTTTAACAGTTTTTTTTGTTCACACGAGTATTTCCATATATTTTAGATTTAAATCTAATCTTGTTCAAGATCATAGTTGTTACTCTTCATAAGTGTATTCTTGTAAACTCTAACCTTGATATTGCAATGACCCTTCACCTCCATTGTCGAGTTCAAACACTCTAAATAAACAAATAAAACTCTTATATAGTATAATGTATAATTACTTACATTTTTATTAAAAACAATTAAAGCGTCCTTTACAAAACAACACCCACTCCTCATCAGGAACAAATTTATTATTTTAAAATGAGAATAAAAAACTATTGTTGACTTGACAATTCCACAGTCCATCCATACATTAGCATGGACTTCACCTAATTTATGGAATTATCTCATGCCCCAAAACATTAGGAGCATTCAAAATTCAAATAATTACTCATATTTAATTATCAGTTCGTTTAATAAAATTCTTCATTTCTAGTTTAATTAAGGGATACCAACTTTTTTTCCCTTCCAACTTTCATACTTGGTGTTCCTCAAATCTTGGCTTTTGGAGGTTGTCATCTCTCCATTTTGGCGGGAGCCTCCTAATTTTTTATTTTTAGTAGTTTTTTAATAAATTATTAGATCTATTTATTTTTATGACATATCTAATGTGATGTAGTTTTACTTTTAATCTCAATGAACTGCTCTTTTCTATATATAAAAAAATTAAATAAAAAATTCCTACGTTACACTTTTATAGTTATAAAGTAGACTTTGATTCCAAGATTATTATCTTCATGCTTATGAAGAAATTAATTCTAAAATGAATTATTATGGTACTCTTATTTTTACAATTTAGGAATTTATGAAGAAATTAACTATGTTTACAGGAAAGTTAATGGATGTGCAGATCGTTTAACTAATAAAAGAACTTTTCTTGATGAAGACTACCTTTTGTATTGTCATAATCCGATTTTTGTGTTTTATGTTCGATGTTTTTTTAGCGTGAGGGGATTTATATCCCAAGACTTGTTTATAATTTGGTTAATTAAGTATTTTATTTTTAGTTTTAACCAAAAAGGCTTGTTTATATATATCTTAATTGTTCTGATAGTTTAGCAGGCACATAGAGATGAAAAATTAGATTCCATTTGAAGGTGATCCAATACAAGTTTTTAAAATATGAACTGAATTGTCATGCTATTTTGTATGATTCTAAATTGCAATTCAATGCAAACCCAATTTTTTTAACTTGATTTTTGTATTTATCTACATATCAAACTCAATCTGATTCCACTTTATCATAATTAAAAATAAAAAATTAATTCGATACAAATCTGGTATAATTCATAAATCATTTAAAGTATATAAAATTTTCAATGGGTTCAACTTAATATTCAATATAAATCTATTAATAGATCAAATTGCATGATACATTTCAATAGATCCATTGTGATTCGACTTTATCATAATTAATAAAAAATTAATTCGATGCAAATCTAGTATAATTTGTGAATCATTTAAATATATAAAATTTTCAATGGATTCAACTTAATATTCAATTTAAACCTTTTGATAGATCCAATTGCATGATAAATTTCAATATATCCATTCCTAGTCCTAAAATCATAATAGGATAAATAAACACAATCACACCATAATTTTTTTAACGGTCAGTGTCTACGCACACCTCAACTAATCACTTGATCACTTGGGCTTTCTCAGGAGTGTTGTAGGAGTGTGTTGATCATAGAGAGTGAATACACAATTGTTGTAACTTCTGAGGAGGTTATTGTTTGTATTGCTCCATATAATTGTGAATTTTTTGTTTAGGCATAAGCTATAAATATATTTATTGTACTTACTGATTTATACTGGATTTATTTAACGTTTGCCTCATAATTTTTTTAACTTTATTTTAAAAGGTTTATTCATGTAAATCTAGTATATTTTTATTATTTCTACTTAATTATTTTTATGTATATTATGGTATGACTTCTAATTAATATTAATTTGATTGAAGTCCTGTGAATTGTGCTGTGATGGGTCTAAAATTCCTACATTAGACCATTCCCGCAAAGTTTGAAGAATGGACTCACCTCTATCTATTGATAAAAAATAAAAAAATATAAAAAATAGAGGTCCCTATATTTAAAAATATTATATTATATTTTAATAAATGGAGGTTTTTGCATATTAATTAACAAATGAAACAAATGCACCCACTTTGTTATAAAGTCATACATCTCAGCCACGGCCAGCTATCATCATTGAATATTAGGGCAAACTTTTGAGGGTTGTTGGTTTGTGATTGTGAATGCTTGTATAGTTCGTTTATATATATAAACATATATATATTATATTCAATATTAAATTTTTTTTATGACAACAATATTTTTCTTACAATCCTTACGTTCTTGTGACTCTCTTCAATCCTAGACCAAGATATCACAAGTTTAATTTTCTAGCTCAAAATTTACATTAAAAAGCTTCGTTAGGTTATACATTATTCATTAGACAGTTAACAGCTAATCATTACTCAGAACCATAACTTAGATTTTTTTAATGAATTCCAGCCAACCTTATAAATTTTTTACAAAAGCGCCAATCTATTTAAATTTTTTAATTGTTCACCACTTCACGTTCATATATCAAAATTTAAAAAACAATACAAGCATTTATTTGAATTCTGATCAAAACTTAAGAAGCAACACAAGTTTTCTTAATAACGATGAAATTGGTGAAAATTTTATCTTATGAAAATATATTATTGTAGTCTTTCTCTTTCTCTCTCACACACATATAAAATATAAAATATTAAAAGTCATTTAACAAAATATAATAAATTTTTTTTTTTTTTTTTCACAATCCATTCTTATGACCCTCTTCAATTTTAGATCAAGATCTTCAGAAGTTTAATTTTCTAAAACAGGAAAACGATGATAGTAAGGGGGAATATATGGTTTGTAGCCCTTGAAAATCCCAGCCATTTGATCCTTGTTTTTATAATTACCCTTCTCTGGCTCTTTAGCCGGCCCGACAGTCAAAATTTCTACGCAAAATAATTTTCGCAGCTTGCACACCACATGGCATGGGTCAACGTGGCCAACTAACCACATGGCATGGGTCAATGTCGCCAACTACTGTCAATTTCTTTTCCTTCGTGTTAATGACGATTGCGTCAACGCCTGCAAATAAAACATGTTGTAGCCTCCTCCTTAAAAATTAATTGATTGGTTTTTATGGGTAAAATTTCAATATAGTCTCAGAGTTAGGCCCACGAGTAAGGAGTCGCTCTATTATATCCACGCCTGATAATTGATCGGCCCATCACTGATGGGCTCTACCTCATTATTTCAAATCTCTACATTCCACTTGAGAAAATATTAATATATGAATTCTCACATTACTAAGGTTAGAAGACTTTATAGTCATTATAAGTAAATGAGTTTCTCTTTTTATCACCAATTGATTAGTTTTAAGAATGAGGCTCCAACAAAACAAAAACAACACAAATCCGTATAAAAGAAAAATAATAGAAAGACCGTAGTATATATATATATAGCAAACAGTTTTGATCGACCCCTAAAACGCCAGAAACAGCTTGTATGGCCTTTTTCTTTTGCTTCTCATCGTGTATTCTGAAAAAGGACAATTTAAAATCAAGAAAACAAAAGTGCAAAACGAATTTTAGAATACGAATTGAGAGTTGATCAGAAAACGAAAAAAAACTAATCAAGGGTCTTGCTTAGTTTATATTTATTAATTTATATACATATAATATGATATGCTTTTGTAACTAAGAAGAAATATAATTTTATATCAGTAGCATGAATGGATAGTGAGAAATTTCACCTTCATTTTCACCAAGAATAAGATTAATTGATGAAAGAATTAGGCTTATGTAATTAAAGGAAGGATCTAGAAGAGAATTGAAAGAGGCAAATGTGTGACTTGTCCTTGTTCTTGTTCAACGAGATGTGGAAGATGGATATATATGAACATGTTAACCACAAGGTTTAAATATAACTCCAAAACTAAACTAATTAATGGGAGAGAAAGAGATAAGAAAATGACTCCTGCCTTTTTCTATTCTTTTTATTTTATTTATTTCTTTGTTTGTAATTAATAAGATCTGGTCTTATTGTCATGCATGTCTTCCTAGAGAACTGGGCTGGGAAGTCGGAAATGGGAAATGAATGAATGGGGTGGGCCAATTTCTTGCATTATTCATTCCTTCTTGTTACTTGATTTGTGACGGTTACGTGAGGTCCCATGATTAAATTATAACTCCGAGAATTTATATTGTTATTTCTGTGAGATTCTGGAGAGATTCTTATGAGACACATTCAAAACTAAAATTTAAATTAGATGATTCTAGTTAATTTTAATTTTTTAATTTTTTTTTTTTTTTTACACTAAGAAATTAGAGTTGGAACTCACAATTTAGGGGAGAGAAGGACCTAAAGTACTATACCATTCTAAGTTAGCTATGTCTAGCTGGTTACCATGTCTAATTTTACTCACTAATAAAATAATTATTAGAATTAGTAATAACATGGTTTTTTTTTTTTTTTTTTACATTAATTAACAATTGTACACACTACCCAGTTATGTAAATATTAAAGGTTGTGAGAAATCAATACAACTACTTTTGAATTGGTCATCATCTTCCTCTTAATTTATATATATTTGTCTGTAGAGCATTGAAATTATGAGTCATACAATTAATTAACTAATGAAAAAATAATCGTATATCAGTTGATTGTAATACTTAAACCCATGATCATTTTGTTTCAACACTTCCATCTTAATCAATTGAATTAAGAACTTAATCAACATTTGGCCAAGTAATTGTTTTATTAAACAAAAGTAGATATCATTTAAGAGACTTGCAAAAAACATTTGTTAACTTCATTAATAAAGACAGAATTTGAACTCATTTAAGTCTATTAAATGTGAGTTAAAAACATATTTTTAATCATAAATGGAATTCTAACATCCATCAATCTGTAAGGATATTATCAATGAATTTTTTTAAAGGGTGCTCAAAGAGTACTTATTAAGATGTAATATATATGAATTTTATAAATTAAAAATTTTTAAAATAATAATTTATGCATTAAATAATAGTAAAATTATGATCAATTACTATAATAAATATTACAAACTTTTTATTAACCTTAACAATTGTTAGAAAAATTCATTATCAATATTCATTTTTTGAGGTGGACAAAAAACTACTATACAAATGTTAAATTTAATTAGTCATTAAAAAATATTCTAATACACATTAATGCTGCATAGTGTTTCTTACTTTTATTATTACTCGAACATGAGTTGATTGTTCACTTGTGTGTAACAATTCGTAGACAACAAAATGGGATGTTAACAAACAAATTGAATGTCCTTTTTAGTCCATAAATAAAAAAATATATAAAAATCTAGTACATTCTTACAAACAACTCCACAAACTTTTTTCACAACCAATCAAGTATGTGAAAAATCACACGATATTATAGGCTATAACAATTGTTACATATGCAGGAAAGAATGCAATACAATATAAAATTGTTTACTCTTGAGAGAAAACAGCTGGGATATTGTATAAAAAAGTACTGTGATAATCTAAGTTTGATCTAAGTTTGATTTGGTAATGTTGTGACTTTGTAAAATATGTTGTGCTCTTCAAACTCTTATTGTTGGATAACAAGAAAATATAAGCTTATATTATTGCTGACTCATTTCATTTTCTTAATGCAGTTTTGATCGGGATTTGAGATGGAGAACAACAGGAGTACAACTTCTTCTGGTTGTCCGTGAAAGCAGTAACAATTTCAAGGTGAGGAGAGAAGTCTTAGAAGCAGCCCATGAGAAAGCCCAAGAGGCCAATATAAGAGTAAAGGGCTTTGCTTATTACCAATCCATCAAACCCATTAATTAGGAACAATCATTGATAGGGAAACATTGAGAAGCCTTGTGAGATTCATTAATGAAAAGAATATACACCTAATCTGTGATGAAATATATGCCGCTACCGTCTTTAGCCAGCCTGACTTCACAACTCGCAAGCATTGCTGGTATACTTGACGAAGGCATTGAATGCAATCATGATCTGATTCACATTGTTTATAGCAATGTTTAAAAAATTGTATTAGATTGGTCAGTCTAGTTGAATTGTTGCTTGAATGTTAAATTAAAACATATTGAACTGCAGAATTATTTTGTTGATTAGATCGGTCAAAATTAGTAAGAATCGATAAAATCAGTATTGCGTTGATTGAACCAAATTGGTATTAAATTTTTGTTTTTTAAAACTATTCTTTGTTTTAAGAATTAGTAAAATATTTTATATTAAGAATTAATAAAATAATTGTATTTTATATTATTGTTGTTTTATTTTGATGCATAAGTTGAAACTTGAATATTGTAATAAATAATAACTTTAACAGTTGTCGTATTACGGTAGTTGATTATGATATTAGTATTATTTAATGCATAAATTATTACTTTCAGAAAGTTTAAATTTTTAAAAATCATATTTATTACAATTTAACAAGTGTCTTAGCACATTTAAAAAACTCTTAATAAATAATAATTTTTAATTTTATTTTATTACGTATTTAAGATTTATAATTAATAGAAAAATATATATAATATGTATAATAAGATTTGATAATTCTTTAATCTCTTCTTTTTTTCAAGCTAGGTGAATAAGAACAACCTCATTGTTCGTACTTTATATATTGAATTGCATTGTATTCTTTGCTGCAATTGTAACAATTGTTGTAGCCTATATATCCAGTGATGCTCTGAACTCTGGGGGTTCTTTTTTTTTCTCACATACTTGATTGGTGGTGAAAAAGGTTCATGTAGTTGTTTGTAAGAATGTTCTGGATTTTATTTTTTATTTTTTTATATGGATTATACACACATTATTCAATTTCTGTGTTAAAATCTGAATTTGTCGTCTACATTGTTATTAGTTGTTACACACAAACAACTTATTCATATGAAGGGTGTTTGATGTTATCAGGCAGCAGATGGTTGGTGTGGTGAACTAATACCTTTTCATGGTGGTCGTCTCAATTTTATGCAATTAATTATTTGATAATTAGTCATTGCCTTTAATATGGCATGATCAAGGCAACTGAGCAAGGATGATTTAGAAATTCAGATGGGTTTGCTTAAACAAACAGAAAATTAGTTAGATATTATAGTGCTTAAAGCGTACCACTGAAGTTTGGAGATGACATCATCATTTGGTATCTTTGAATGTATATACAATTCCTATGGCTCCAAGAGAATGTAAACAAATTATGATCCAAGATTAACATGCAGTATTGCTATGTTGGGCTATATAAGATGGGTGCCCCAAGTCCTAAAATGGCATTAATGTGGGCCTGAACCACAAGCCGACTACAGAAGTCAAGGTCCATGTATTATTTTGGTCATCTTGTACAATTCCTACATACTTCACAGAATTGGTTTGTGATGAGGGGGACAAATCCACTTTGTTCTCGAATATTCTGTATTGGCTTTCCTCCGTTTCAATTTGTCAAAGTCATCCAGCTCTGCCAGCTATCATCTGCAAGAAATATTCCTCCACTTTTTTATTCATGTCACCATCAGTCGGTTTTTGTGTACTGATTCCATTAACCTATAATTTCTTTTTCAAACTGAGTAATTTTCTGATGTCATCGTCCAGCATCATTCATCTAGAAAATGGCAATTTTTTTGGGTAGATCTGAATACTAAAACAGATAAGCCTATGTACACGAAACTCATCAATATGGAGTTAATGGGAAAGGTTATTTTTATATTTATATATCACAATCAACAAGACCAAAAATTATTCATTCAAAAATCAAAACTTCTATTAGCCTATCCTAATTCCTATACACAATAACAATTAATTCTCTGGACCACTAGTTTAAAATTAACAAATAACACAAGCATTTGGATTCTCTTCTGCACTTGGAGCATATTAGTAAGAGGTCATGTGAGGATTGTATAGTTTGTAGCCTTAACCAGCTCAGCAATTTGTTCATTTTGATCTTTCTTTTTATCATCATCCTTTTTGCCATCATCTTTCTTCTTCCCTGCCTCTTTAGCCGGCCCAATTGTCAAAATATCTGTATGCCAAATTTTTCGCAGCTTGCTCACCATCTGTACTGGGTCTACCTCGCCAATTACTGTCAACTTCTTGTCCTTCATGTCAATGGAGTCGATGCCTGCAAATAATACGGAAACAGAGCAATCCCATTTAAATATTTATAAATAAAAATTGTCCAATTCACAGTATAAGTAATATTCCTATATCAATATTAAAAGTGAAGTAAATTTATCCTAAATCATAGTCAATTCTTCAAAATTTCATTGGTTGCGAAAATAAGATACCAATTCAATACCTGGAAAGCTGGAGACCGCTTTCAAGGCCTTCTTCTTATCCTTGCCATCGTGTAAGTCCAATTTCAATACCAAATTCTGCAACAAAAAAGACCAGTAGCACGAGATGTTAGAATTAAGATACCAATTACTCTGTTTTCTCCTAAACTATGTTCGGAAATAGACAATCAAATCCAGAGAAAGAAAAAAAACATGAAATCAAGGGGATATTTCAATTCATCTTTAAAAATTCAAATAGCAGGGTGAAGTGCAAAATGAATTTTGGAGAAACAGAGGAAAGACAATTTTCTTCCAAAAGCAGGGGAGGGAAGAAAAATATGAATTTTTTTTTTTTTTTTATTGAGTTTAAAGTTGATCTGCAAATAAAAGAGAAACCCATTAATAGTCTTGCTTAGCTTATTACATCAAACTTATAAAGAATCAAAATAACTTTCAAAAAAAAAGAAAAAGAAACAAAGTATTATTAATGGCTTCATAAGAAGAATATAAGCTTATAGACTGGCATGGAGAGTGGGAAATTTCACCTTCATTTCGCTTGGGTGCCTAAATCTGATGAAAATTTGAAGTATTAAGATGTAAGTTAATTTATCAAATATTTCATTATAATTATACAATGAATCTGTTTTCTAATTTTATATTATGTGTGTTTTTTAAATTATTTCACATAATTAATATTTTAAATTAATGATTAAAAATATGAATGAAAGTATAATAAAAAGTTTGAATATAAAATTTAGAACTTGTTTGATAAAATATAAATTAGAAATAAGATTTACTAAAAATATAAATTTATTATAAAACTTATTTAAAATATTAAAAAAAGAAAGAGTAAGATTGATCTTAATTTTCCCTTCATTCTTCTTCAACCATCTCAAGACTCAAATTACAAAACTTTCACGTCTTTTCCTATTTTTGGTCAGCAAAGATTTAGAAAATATAATGTGCACTTCCTAGTTCCAACCATCAATATCTTGGTTTTAATAAATGGAGAAAAAATCATAAGAATATTATGCTCTTTAGTCTTCACTTCAGTATATATATTCACATTTAAAACGAAAAACGTGACCCATATTAAAATCGAGTCACCCAATTTAACATAAGGATAAAATTTGAACTAGAAATTTAGATTAAAATATTTGAATTTGAATTTGAATTTGAATTTGATTCGAATGCTAATCAAACACCAAAATTTGAATTTTTGACTACCAAAAACAAAAACAAAAATTAATTTTAAAAAAATCTCTATAATTAACTGTATACAATCCAACTATTAATGCAATATGATTTATACAATGTAAGGCCATGCCTTGCCTCCCCTTGCCCTTGGAGTCTGCACACAAAAAGACAGGCCCAAGTGCAAATAGAGGTAATTACACGTAGACTTCGTGTAGAGGGTATCTCTAAGAAACAAGAATACAACTTAAAATAATTCAAAATAGTATCAACTTCAAATTAGAATTAGAATTAATATTTTTTTTTATTCGTTGTTATACATACCAATTTAGTTGTTAACAAATAATCTAAATCATAAATGATCAGTTACTATAAATTTAAATTTTGGTAAGAAGTTTGAATTTTCGACTACCAAAAACTAAAACTAAAACAAATATTAATTTTAAAAAAATCTCGATAATTAACTGCATAAAATCCAACTATCACTTTATGTGATTAATGCAATATGACTTTAATCAATGCAATGCCTTACGTCCCCTTGCCCTTGAAGTCTGCACACAAAAAGACAGGCCCGAGTGCAAATAGAGGTAATTACACGTGGACTTCGTGTAGAGGGTATCTCTGAAGACTGTATAAGAAACAAGAATACAATTTACCTTTCCATTTTTATTGCAAAAAGGAATACAACTAATAGACTAATAGTAATGGGTTAGTCCACCCAGCTGAAGGTCTTTGGTTTGACATTCACGACGACTGAAAAAAAAATTAAAAAGAGATTTTGAAAGCGCCCACGTGTAATCAATTTTAAACAAGTGCCTTTTGTTCCTGTCCTTCATGGGAACTCTTATTTTAGACTTTGTACTAAGATTCACTATTCTAATTAAGAACATTTTCTTTTTAATATTTCTATTTAATTAGCCAATGAGGCTGCTTGGAAGAGCTTTAAAACCCCCTGAATGGCAGTTTTAGTTCTCAAATCTGAACCCAGCATAAACGCATTTTCAACTACGATTGCCCACAATCTACTGTTCTCCTTAATTATCAATTTCTTCTATTCCAATCCGATACATTGCAAGGACAATAAGCATAAGCAACATGGTGTTCAAGGCAGCCAACCAAGCACAATTATTGTCTAAGATAGCCACTGGCAATGAACATGGTGAGGATTCCCCATACTTCGATGGCTGGAAGGCATATGAAACTGACCCATTTCATCTCACTAAAAACCCTCATGGGGTTATCCAGATGGGTCTTGCAGAAAACCAGGTAATTTTATCCCATTTAACAATTCTGAAATGGGTTTTATATGTAAAGCACAAAAACTTAATAAGTGAATTTTTATCTTGAATGTGCAGCTTTCATTTGAATTGGTTCAAGAGTGGATGAATGAACAATCCAAAGGCCTTTATTTGCACTGCAGAAGGATTGGGTGAATTCAAGGACATAGCTATCTTTCAGGATTATCATGGCTTACCGGAATTCAGAACTGTAATTAGCTTGAACTTGACTCATGCTTATTCTTATAGAAAACGTTTTCATAGTGAAAATTAAACTAATAATGGAAATCCCACAGGCTGTGGCAAAGTTCATGGGAAAAGCAAGAGGAAACAGAGTTACATTCGACCCAGACCGCATTGTTATGAGTGGTGGAGCAACTGGAGCTCATGAGATGACTGCCTTCTGTCTAGCTGACCCTGGTGATGCATTTTTGGTGCCTACCCCTTATTATCGAGGGTAATACATCAATTTTCATATGATTTTCCACCTACTTAATTTAAGCCATTACCTTAATATTATTATTGTTTTATTTGTCTTGCTTTTGATCAATTAGCGTGGATTTGATCCATATCTTTGCATATGGATTGGGTTTCTGAGTTTCTTGGAAATTTGGAGACCATTGACTTGAATTTGCATGGCCCCAGTTACCCATACCACCCAACCCAGAAGCCAGAACAAAGAGGTCTACTAGAATTAGTCAGACCACAGTGCTTGGTGGTTGGGTGCTGCTTACTTCAGTATTTCTGATGTCAACATCTATTATTGGGGCCTTAGGTTCATTGTCACCCAATGTTAGCTTGTATTATTGGCGGCGGCATTGAAGACTAGATTTCTCATAAAAGAAGAAACACAAATAAAGAAAAATATAAATAAGGTCTTCTCCTAGGAAAATCATAAAATTGTCAGTGTCACCTCTTGAAAGAAAACAACTGGGGTAGGATGCTGAGTGGAATCTCTAATATTTCAAACTTAGAGTTCGTTTGGTTGTATAATATGGGGAGCATGTGAAAGTTTAGACTATTCACTGGTATTTATACAGTGTTAGTTAACAAGAAAATATAAATTTATATTGTTGCTCACTCATTTCATTTTCTTAATGCAGTTTTGATCGGGATTTGAGATGGAGAACAGGAGTACAACTTCTTCCAGTTGTCTGTGAAAGCAGTAACAATTTCAAGGTGACAAGAGAAGCCTTGGAAGCAGCCTATGAGAAAGCCCAAGAGGCCAATATCAGAGCAAAGGGCTTGCTCATTTCCAATCCATCAAACCCATTAGGAACTATCCTTGACAGGGAAACACTGAGAAGTCTTGTGAGATTCATTAATGAAAAGAATATACACCTAATCTGCGATGAAATATATGCCGCTACCGTCTTCAGCCAGCCTGATTTCATAAGCATTGCTGAGATACTTGACGAAGGCATTGATTGCAATCATGATCTGATTCACATTGTTTATAGTCTTTCAAAGGACATGGGTTTACCTGGCTTCGGGGTTGGCATTGTTTACTCATACAATGATGCAGTAGTAAGTTGTGCTCGAAAAATGTCCAACTTTGGATCAGTCTCCACTCAAACCCAGCACCTTATTGCATCAATGCTGTCTGATGAAGAATTTGTAGAAAGATTCATTGCAGAAAGCACAAACCAGTTAGCCGAAATGTATAGACTTTTCACTCGGGGGATTTCCCAATTAGGCATTGGTTGCTTAAAAAGCAATGCTGGTCTCTTTTTATGGATGGATTTGCATAGCCTTCTCAAACATCAAACATTTGAAGCAGAAATGACTCTTTGGAGAGTGATAATCAATGAAGTTAAGCTCAATGTTTTACCATGTTCTTCTTTTCATTGTTCTGAGCCAGGATGGTTCAGGGTATGCTTTGCCAACATGAATCATAGCACTGTTGAAATTGCACTAGCAAGAATCAGTACCTTTGTGATTCAAAATATGGAGGCCATGGCACCTTTGAGAAGACAATAGCGACAAAAAGAATTGAGACTAAGCTTCTCATCTCTAAGACTGGAGGATATTATGAAGTCTCCCTGCAAGATGTCGCCGCACTCTCCCATATTTTCAAGCTAGTTGAATAAGAACAACTCATTGTTCACATATCTAGTGTTGTATTGCATTCTTTCCATGCAAATGTAACCATATCTAGTGATGCTCTGCTTTCTGGGGTACATTTTTTTTTCTTTTTTCACATAATTGTTTGGTGGTGAAAAAAGTTCGTGTAGTTGTTTGTAAGAATGCACTAGATTTATTTTTTTTTTTTTTACATGGAATAAACAAACATTATTCAATTCCTTTTGTAAGACCCTAATTTGTTGTCTACAAGTTATACACAAGTGAACAACCAAATCATGTTCGAGTTTAACTCAACTCAAATAACTCTTAAATACTAAATTAGTTGAGATCGGCTATATGAATTTTTTTCTTCCATTCGAGATCATAGCAAAGAAAAAAAAAAAAAAAAAAACAAACTCAGGTTTGAATTGATCAGATAGGCTAACGTGGGAGGATAGGAATAGGATCCTTAAATTAATAATTAGATATTGGTGCTAAAAAAAAACAAAAGGCACGACTAAATGATGTTTTTTGAAGATGAGATAATTGAGTATCTCTGTAACCATGTATAATTACTTTGGCTCCAAGAGAATGTAGACAAACTATGACCTTATATCGCATATATTACAAATTTGTTATTCATGAAATATTTTAACGAAATATAAGATTCCATCTCCCTTAGCAGAAATGTAAGTTCAGAACAAATTGAGTTATTTTTAAAAAAAAAATTTCTCAGGGAAAGGGAATAAACCTCATAAACTTTTAAGAGTGTCGACCTTAAATCTCTTGGATGGGAAAAAAAGACAGGAGTGATGCCGCTGGACGAAGAGGTCACTGACTCTTCAACAACTTCAATTCTCTACCCAAAGTTTACATTCAAAAGTCAAAACATCTCCATTAGCTTATATATTATTCATTTACACAACTAATGAATCCTCCGGACCATAACCTGGATATTTGAAACAAAATCCAACCAAACTTATAATATTTTTTATTACATATATTGGTTCACCACTTCACGTCCATAAATCATAAAAATTTAAGAAACAACACAAGCATTTGAATTCTGATCTTCAGCACTTGAAAGACGATAGTAAGGGGTCATGTAAGGATCGTAGGCCTTGACAAGCTCAGCAATTTGATCTTCCTTTTTATCATCCTTCTTCTTCTCTGGCTCTTTAGCAGGCCCAACTGTCAAAATTTCTGAGCAGAATAATTTTCGCAACTTGCTTACGACACCTACTGGGTAAACGTTGCCAATTAGTGTCAATTTCTTATCCTTTATGTTCATTGCGATTGAGTCAATGCCTGCAAATAATACAGAAACATAGCAAACCCATATTAAAGGAAAAAATAAAATAGTTCAACTCGCAATATAAGTAATATTCCTCTATCAGTGACAATGGCAAAGTCCATTTTTTTAATCCTAAATCATACAAAGATTTTGTAGACCCATCCAATTCAATATACCTGCAAGGCCAGAAACCAATTTCATGGCCTTTCTCTTTGTTCGTGTAAGTCCATCCACTTTCTGCAACAAAAAAATATACCAATTAATTACTCTGTTTTCCCCTAACAAACCCCACAAGAAACCAAAAAACAAAACACGAGTAAGCAACGGAAGAAGTACATATGGAAAGGAAAATAGTGTATTATTAAATTAATGCTTTGATAAGAAAAATATAATCTTGTAAACTAGCACCGAGTGTGAGAAATATCACCTTCTTCATTTTACTATTTTACTATATATATATATATATATATATAAAGGAGCTAGATTGATGAACGAGGCAAATTAGTGTGTGACTTCTCCTAGTTTCTTTTTCAACAAGGTGTGGAGATGGATGCACTTGTTAACCACAAGTTTTATATTATAAGAAATTTGTTTAATTAAATTCACTGTTTTTAAATTTAAAGTACTTGCCCCATTAATTTTTAGATTTAAAAATTTAGTTCTCATATAGTTTTATAAATAAAATAAATTAAAGAAATCTATTGTCTAATTATAATTGAATTATTTTATAGAACATATCAAACTATTTCCAAGGTTACTAGTTAAATTTAATAAAAATTTCACTAATTTCCTTATAAGTAACAATCTCATACTATTTATTTTTGTCAAAAAAAATAAATTGTGCCAAGATAAATTTTTAGGCAATCATGTACACTAAAATTAAGTAAGCCTTTCTTACCATCAATGAGTTTTAGTAGTTTGAAAATGTATAAAATCTTACAAAAAATATGTCCCTAGTTTTTGCTTACACATTTTTTTCTGTTATTTAATTAATTATTATATCTTTCCTCAAATTTCTATTTTAAAAATAATTTAACAAAAAATTATCAATACCTTTTGTTTCTAAATCTCATATATCAACGCCTTGCTTGGGTTACAAAAGAATTTATTAGACAGATTTTTAATAATAAAAAAATTTATTGTTACAAGAACTCTTATTAAATCATGTTACAATTTTTATTGTTTTAGAATTATGTCATTATAAAAATGATAGCATAAAATAGTAAAATATTATGGTATATATTGTAAAAATAAAATAACATTAGTGTGTATATATTAACAATATAAAATAAAATTAATTTATGCACATATAAATAAAAAATAATCAGTGTATGGATGAAAATAGTGTAACTTACTATATCTACTGACAAAAATTTTCTGAATTCGTCACTATATATTAACTCTAAGTCTCCAAAATGAATAAAACTAAGAGAAGGGAAAAGGCTTTTCTTTTCGAAGGAAGCAACCAATCAACGGTGGAGTTCTGTGTTTTCTTTAATCATTTTTGGGTAACAACTAACAAGTCCTGGCCTTATTTTTATTTTTTTAAGGAATAATTTCTCAAGAACTAATCAGAAGGGGTGTAATCTTAATGGATCAAAATAATAAATAAGTTATTTCTATTAAAACTATATATATTTATATTATTCATTATATATATGTATAAATATTATTTTTAGTATAAACTTATAAGACAGTAATTTTTAGCTTATGATTTTCAATGAAAATTATTGATGTATTTTTAAAATATAATATTTTTATTATATGAAGTGCTGAGATGTCAAAATATAAAAAGAAAAAAAAAGTAAATATTGCTCACTAACTCTCATGCATCATTCCTCTCACTATCTCTCATGCATCCTCTCTCATACACGGATTATTTTCTTCATCATAAAATTTATTTTGTAATGATTGAAACATTTTAAGAAATTGATAAAATTTATGTAAATTTTTTTTTTACTGACTAATAGATGAAAATAAAAAATATGGCCGAATTGATAATATACTTAAATATTTATAGTTTTTTTTTTTTTTGAGAGAATAGTAATAAAAATGAGAGTGAAATAGCAAAGTAGTTTAGGATGAAATTGATAAAAAATAGTAAATTTTTTTAAAAATTGATAAAATAATAATATTTTTAAGATAATATGTTTATTTTTGTAGCCAACTTAACCACGTGATAAATAATTTTATCTTTTATTTTAAGAAATATTTGAATTCATTTGCACTAATTAAAAATAAAAGCTAATTCTAAAAGGAACTCTTATCCAAAAATTACCGACATTTTTATTTAAGAAAATTAAAGTCCCCACACACAAAACAAACCACATCCTTATCAGGAAGGAAAATTATTATTTTTAATTAATAAAAAATTATTGTGGATTTGACAATTCCCCCGTCCATCCACACATCACTATTGACTTCACCTAAACTTGTGGAATTATCACCAAAAAAAGTTACGGTCATATTTAATTATCTGTTCATTTAATAAATTTTTTTTTTTTTTGGGTGTGGTAGCCTCCTAATTATATTTATTTTTAGTATATTTTTCCAATAAATTATTAGATCTGATTATTCTTATGACATATTTAATGTAATGTGATAGTTCTAATTTAGATTTCAATGAATTTTTATTTTTTATTTATAAACAATAAATAAAAAATTACGAGACAGTTTAATATATAGTTATAAAGTGGATTTTGATGCCAAGATTATTATCTTCATGCTTATGAAGAAATTAATACTAAAATGTATTATTATGGCACTCTTATTTTACAATGTAGGGATTTATTGTAAATAAAAAATTAATTATGCTTATAAAAAAGTTAATGGATGTATATAGATCGTTTGACTAAAAAAAAAGCTTTTCTTGATGAAGTCTACATTTTGTATTGCCATAATCCGATTTTTATGTTTGATGTTTTTGAGCATGAGGGATTTTTATCCCAGGACTTGTTAGTAATTTGGTTAATTAAGTAATTTACTTTTATTTTTATTTTTAACCAAAAAAATATAAATATATTAAGTAAAACGGATAGGGTATCAATCTCTTATAATTTTTGTCCTAAACTTTTACTTTGCATCAATTGTTCTTCAAGAAAGGATAGTTTAGTAGGCACATAGAGATGAAAATTAGTCTTGATTTGAAGGTCATGACTCGATACAAGTTTTTATTTTATTTTAAATCTACTCTATAATTTTAAAAACTTATAAAATTTAATTCAACCAAATTTTGTATAATTCATGAATTGTTTAAATATATAAAATTTTCAATCCATTCAACTTATTATTTTTTTTCAATCTAAACCTATCGATAGATCAAATTGCACGATAAATTTCAGTGGACTTTTCCTTCCTCTCTCCAAGTCATGCTCCTTAGCAAAGCATATGTCCATTTCTAGTTCAACAATTATAAGGAAAAACATATTTTCTTGATTAATCAGGTTACTCTTTTAAATAATCACACATTCACACTATAACTTGTCGTGGACAGTACAAGTTGTTACACACACAAACAACAAACTACAATGCAGGGAGGTCGGAGGCCATAAGGTCGATCGGCAAAAGCCCTATTGGGTAAAGTACCTATCGGTTTAGGTAAATATCAGCCACGCCAGTCAATTTGAAGGTGGGTGAAGTAATAAGTTTTCTCCACGTTGTTCATATTTGTCATCTCAATCTTTGATCTGTAATTAATTATTTGATAACTAGTCATCATCTTTAACACCAAGTTGCTAATTAGTACTTAGGTATTAGTGCTAACAGAAGAAAGTATGACTTAATTATTAGTAATTAGGTATTAGTGCTAAAACAAGAAAGATTAGTGATTGAAGTCTGGAGGTGACATCATTTGGTACGTATCTTTAGATGCATGTATTATTACTATGGCTCCCAGAGAAGGTAATCAAACTATGACCTAAGCTGTCGTCTAATTACAAATTTGTTATTCATTGAATAAATATTACAAAGTATGAGATTGCAGTTGAGATTAACATGTATTAATCATAACTTATGTAACCTTTGAATTTCAGATTGTGCCAATAAATTGTTAGATTAACTGGTATGTATACATTTCATCTATTTGTGGTTCACTAAGATTTTTTTCACATAAATCTGGTGGTTTTTATTATTTGATGTGATTGTTTTTTACATATATTGCGTATGACTTCTACTTATTATTAACTTAGATTGAAATTCTATGAATTGTGCTGTGGGTCTAAATTAATTCCTACATCAAACTTTTTCCCAAAATGTCCAAGAACGGTCTCGCCTCTATCAATTAATAAAAATAAAGAAAAACAGAGTCGGCGCCTACCTATAAAATATTATTATTATTAATAATTGGAGGTTTCTGCATATTAATTAACAAATGCACCCACTTTGTTTATAAAGTCATCCATCTCTGCCACTGCCAGCTATCACCAATTTAATGTGAGGGCAAACTTTTGAGGGCTGTTTGGTTGTGATTGTGAATGCTTGTATAGTTCGTTTATATATATATAGATAATTTTAGTTACATACACCCTAGTTTATCAACATACACTCTTTTAAGTGAATAAAAATTTAACTCTACCTTTCTGATATAACTTAACACAAAAATATTTAATATAATTTATATGAACAAAACATATGGTCCTACAATTATGAATGATGAGAATGCATTTGGGTAAATAAATTCTGATTACTAAAGCTAGATAACAAACCATATATGTAATTAAGTATTCAATTTAATCAACTCTAAGAACATAATTTATAGTTATAGATCACGATCATAGTTGATAAAATCATGATTAATGACGAGGCTATCTAGGACCTAATTATTTAAATTGAGTTTCAATACTAGAAGGAAAATGTAAAATGGATATTGTTTGTTTATATTTGCATTATCTTATCTTGAAATAGTTATTTTCCTAATAATGATGATATTGGTCAAAATTTTATTTTAAGAATTTCTCTCTCTCACACACACACATATATATATATATAAAATATATTAACTATTATTTTACAAGATACATAATATTATTTTCTTACAATACGTTTTGTGACTCTTCAATCCTAGATCAAGCAAGATCTTCACAAGTTTAATTATTGAAAACTTCAAACACTATAGTAAATGGTCGGGTAAGGATAGTATGATTTGTATGCCTTGACAAGCTCAGCAATTTGATCCTCCCGCTTTTTACCATCCTCCTTCTCTGGCTCTTTAGTTGGCCCGACTGTCAAAATTTCTGCCAAAAATAATTTTCACAGCTTGGTCACCACATCTACTGGTTGAACGTTGCCAATTACTGTCAATTTCTTATCCTTCATGTTCATGTCGATTGAGTCAGCGCCTGCAAATAATACAGAAACAGAGCAAACCCATATTAAAGAAAAACAATTTTAAAAAAAATAGTTCAACTTGCAATATTATATGAGTGATATGCCTTTATCAATGACAAAAGCAAAGTCCATTTTATCCTAAATCATACAGAGGTTTTGATAGATCCATCCAATTCAATATACCTGCAAGGCCAGAAACTAATGTCATGGCCTTTCTCTTTGCCTTCTCATCGTGTAAGTCCACTTTCAATACCACTTTCTGCTACAAAAAAAGACAATATATATGTAGAGCGTATGATGTTAGAATTAAGATACCAATTACTATGTGTTTCTCCTAAACTGTATTCTGAAAATGGACAACTTAGAAATCAAGAAAACAAAAGTGTAAAATAAATTTTGGAATAGGAATTGAGAATTGGTCAGAAAATAAAAAAGAAACCCATCAAAGGTCTTGCGTAGCTTATATATATCTATAAAATATGATATGCTTTTGTAGTCATACAGGGAGAGTGAGAAGTTTTACCTTCATTTTTACTAAGAATTGAGATGGATCGATGAGAGAATTAGGCTTATGTAATTAAAGGAAGAAAACGACTCCTGCTTTTTTCTGTTCTTTATATTTTGTTTGTTTGTAATAATATCTGGTCTTATTTCCATTCATGCATCACTAAGGAAATGGGAAATGGGAAATGATTGGACGGAGCGGCCCAATTTCTTGTATTACGCACTGGCTGATTCATGTTTCTCTACTCATGCTTATTAAGTGGGGTCCCCCGAAGAATTTAAGATCTCTCACAAGAACAGATTAACATAAATTTCTAAAATCAGGACATCTTATTTATTTTTTTTATTATAAACTTTCTTATAATATCCTATATATATATATATATATTTTCTTGTTTTACAAAATAAAATTTTCAATTTATTATATTTAAAAAAAAAAATCTCTTCCAGTATTTTTTTAATTATTAACTATTTTTAAATTTTTATTTAAAAATAAATAAAAATTCAAGTTTATTTACAACAAAATAAAATATTTTTAAAACTAACTCATTAGAACCTTATTTATTCTCAATAACTTTTTTAAACCTTTATTTTTTAATTATTGATATATAATCATTTAGAAGAAAAAAAAATCTTTAAACATGTGATAAAGCCTTAAGCTAGTCATTTATAAAGTTAAAACTCATCTATATTTTCTTGTAGCTTATATTTTACAATCTTACATAAGTAAATGTAATTCAAAATAAAAGTTAATATAATTAATAATAACATGATTGTTTTTTCAACTCCACTTACATTCTATATATATTATATTGGACTCTATTCTTGACTTCTCGTCCTATGAACTTTTACCTAATGACGCGTTCTTTCTAATCATCGTTAATATTAAGCCAATCAAACAGGGATATTTATAAATGCGGTATTGGTTAATGTTCTAGTTTTTTTTTTTTTTTTTTTTCCACAATTCATCAATATTACAAGTTTATATAATAAGTGTAATATAAATATATATATATAATTAATTAATTAATAAAAATAATTACACATCAATCCATTATAAAATTTAATTTTAAGATTATTTTGTTTTTCGTCTTAACTAATTAAATTAACCACCTCATCAATTTGTGGCAAGTAATTGTTTTATCAAACAGTAGACATCATTTAAGAGAGATGCAAAATACAGTTGTTAGACAAAAAAATTGAATTCATTTAAGCAATGTTTTAAAAATCGAGTCATTTAGATTATGTTCGGATGACAAATCAAACTGCGAGTTAAATCAAAAAATTATTTTAATAGTTGGACTGGTAAAAATATAGAACCGGTGTGAAAGCAATTGAACCAAACCTTTTTTTTATCTATTAATTGAATTAAGAATTAGTTATATTTGTATTTTTTTTTTAAAGATTACTGAAACAAATGTATTTATTAATATTACATTTATTATTTTGATACATAAATTAAAATTTGAATAATGCCACGCATAATAAATCTATCACTTGTCGTATTAAATATTAATAATTATATTTGATTATTTGTGATGTAATTTTTTTTTCCTTGTATATCTAATATTTATAATTAATAAAAAAAATTTGTATAATATATATAATAACTAAATATATTTAGTTATAATATTTATAACTATATATTCTAGTTAAATTAATACCCGATATCAAATAAATTTTCTAGTTAATTATCACTCCGGTTTTTTTTTTTTCAACTTTACATAGCCTCTCCAAAGGACATGGGTTTCCATGGCTTCAGGGTTGGCATTGTTTTTTCATACAATGATGCCGTAGTAAGTTGTGCTCGAAAAACGTCCACCTTTGGATTAGTGTCCACTTAAACCCAGCACCTTATTGCATCAATGTTATCTGATTATGAATTTGTTGAAAGATATTCGTTGCAGAAAGCGCAAACCGGTTAGCCAAAAGGTATAGCTCTTCACTCGGGGGCTTTCCCAATTAGCCATTGGTTGCTTAAAAAGCAATGATGGTCTCTTTTTATGGATTGATTTCAATAGCCTTCTCAAAGATCAAACTTTTGAAGCAGAAATGGTTCTGTGGAGAGTGATAATCAATGAAGTTAAGCTCAATGTTTCACCAGGTTCTTGTTTCCATTGTTCTGAGCCAAGGATGGCTCAGGGTATGCTTTGCCAACATGGATCATCATAGCACTGTTGAAATTGCTCTAACAAGAATAAGTACCTTTGTGATTCAAAATATAGAGGTAATGGCACCTTTGAGGAGACAGTAGGGACAAAAAAAAATTGAGACTAAGGCCTAGTTTAGTAAAACTTGCTTTTTGTGAGGATGTTTATGCTTATAAAGAATATGAGTTAATATTTTCATATTTAGTAGAGAAAAAAATTAGTGTCTTTAAAATTAGTTTTTTCTTTAAAAAATTGTAAAAGACTAATATGAACCGAAATTTTTTTTATGGATTTTATTATTTAAGCTTTTCAACTTCAAACTTTCTTTTTGAATTATCAATATCTATTATAATAAATTTAGAATTTCGAAACTGTTTTAAAAAAAATTTATGAAATACTATTTTTATGAACAGTTTTTACATATATTATTTTATCAAATATTATTGTGACTTTTATAGCATTTCAAAAACCAAATCTAAGTTTCTCCTTCGCAAAGGCCGGATGATTCTCGCCGCACTCTCCCATACCTCAATCACCTATGATTAAAGCCAGGATTCCAGCACAAATTAAATCTTAGGATATACCTTCCCAGTAAAGTTGCTCAATTTATAGCTCCAAATGAAAACTGCAAAAAGAACCATAGACTACAGCAGTATCAAAATAAGATGAAGAGCCATTGAATTAGCAAAATCAATTCAAATCAACTGAAAATAGCATAACAAAGCCGAGAAGACAATCAAACACAATATATCTCAAATAATTGAATAATAAATCAAACCATTTCAATTGAATTTATATCGATTTTTTCGGGTGCTACTCCTATATATGCTCAGCGCTAAGAACAATTCATTCATATATTGTATAGCATTCTTTTCTGGAAGTGTAACAATGCTCTGCTTTCTGGGGGTGCTTTTTTTTTTTTTCTTTTTTCTTTTTTCACATACTTGATTGGTGGTGAAAAAAGTTCATGTAATTGTTTGAAAGAATGTTCCGGATTTCTTTTACATGGGATAAACAGACATTATTCAATTTTTATGTTAAGACCTCAATTTGTCGTCTACAAGTTGTTAGTTGTTACACACAAACAACCAGTTCATCTGAAGGATGTTTGATTTTATCAGGTATCAGCTATGTCTATCAATATGATGGCTGGTGTGGTGAAATAATACCTTTTCATGCTGGTCGTCTCAATCTTATGTAATTAATTATTTGTTAATTAGTCATTATCTTGAATATGGCATGATCAGGCAACTGACCAAGGATGATATAGAAATTCAGATGGGTTTGCTTAAACAAACAGAGATTAGGTAGATATTATAGTGCTTAAAGAATACCACTAAAGTTTGGAGATGACATCATTTGGTATCTTTGAATGTATATACAATTACTATGGCTCCAAGATAATGTAAACAAACCATGATCTAAGATTAACATGCAGTCTTGCTATGTGTACGAGAGTCTATTTTCAATTAGAATAAATCTTAAACACCTATTTATAAAAAAGTTCTGAGTGAATGAAGCAATTTATTTCGTGTATATAAAAGAAAGCACCTTATAAAACATGTTCTAAGTTTATTTAATGACTGCAAATACGTTTATATAGGTGTTTGACACTTGAAGGCTGAAAGAGTCAGTTTAAAACAAGGATAGTTATCAACAAGTTCTAATTTTTATAAACCTAGCATCCTGTGTTAATATGTTCGGCCATATAATATGGGCGCCCCAAGTCCTAGGACGGCATTAATGTGGGCGCCTGAACCATAAGCTGACCACAGAAGTCAAGGTCCATGTATTATTTGGGTCATCTTGTACAATTCCTACATACTTCACAGAATTGGTTTGTGATGAGGGGGACAAATCCACTTTGTTCTCAAATCTTCTGTAATGGCTTTCCTTTGTTTCAACTTGTCAAAGTCATCCAGCTCTGCCAGCTACCATCTGCAAGAAAAAAAGGAATATGTTTGTTGATAATGCTTACATGATTCAATTAGACTTGTTATGACAATCACATTTTTGTTTTGCACATAAAGTGTTCTTCCACTGTTTTATTCATGTCACCATCAGTCGGTTTTTGTTTACTGATTCCATAAACCTATATTTTATTTTTCAAACTGAGTAATTTTCTGATATCATCATCCCATCTAGACAATGACAATGTTTTTGGGTAGTTCTGTATACTAAAACAGATAAGCATGAACTCATCAATATGGTGTTAAATGGGAAAGTTTTTATTTTATTTTTTATATTGATATATCACAATCAACAAGACCAAAAATATTCACTCAAATATCAAATCCTCTAATAGCCTATCCTAATTCCTATTTTACAATAACAATTAATTCCGTGGACCACAAGTTTAAAATTAACAAATAACACAAGCATTCGGATTCTCTTCTGCACTTGGAGCATAGTAGTAAGAGGTCATGGGAGGATTGTATAGTTTGTAGGCCTTGACAAGCTCAGCAATTTGTTCATTTTGATCTTTCTTTTTATCATCGTCCTTCTTGCCATCATCTTTCTTCTTCTCTGGCTCTTTAGCCGGCCCCACTGTCAAAATATCTGTATCCCAAATTTTTCGCAGCTTGCTCACCACCTGTACTGGGTCTACCTCGCCAATTACTGTCAATTTCTTGTCCTTCATGTCCATGGCAATCGAATCAATGCCTGCAAATAATACGGAAACAGAGCAATCCCATTTAAATATTTATAAATAAAAATTGTCCAATTCACAGTATAAGTAATATTCCTATATCAATATTAAAAGTGAAGTAAACTTATCCTAAATCATAGTCAATTCTGGTTGAAAAATAAGTAATTAAACAACTAAAAATGTTGTAGCTCATACAGCTCCATTTCTCTGCCTGCTGTAAAGACCTGAAGACAGAAGACTGAACCTTCTTTTTATTTTTGCAACCTAAATTACACGAAATGATTTTTTTTTTCTTTTACTTATATATAATCAAACAAACATAGATTTTGGTAGACCAGTCCAATTCAATACCTGGAAGGCTAGAGACCGCTTTCAAAGCCTTCTTCTTTTCCTTGTCATCGTGTAAGTCCAATTTCAATACCAATTTCTGAAACAAAAAATATCATAGCACTAGATGTTAGAATTAAGATACCAATTACTCTGTTTTCCCCTAAACTATGTTCGGAAATAGAAAATCAAATCCAGAGAAAGAAAACAAATATGAAATCAAGTGGCATAATTCAATTCATCCTTAAAAATGAATTTTGGAGAAACAGAGGAAGGACAATTTTCTTCCAAAGAATTTTTTTAATTGAGTTTAAAGTTGATCTGCAAATAAAATAGAAACCCATCAAGAGTTTTGCTTAGCTTATTACATCAAACTTATAAAGAATCAAAATAACTTAAAAAAAAAGAAGTAAGAAACAGAGTATTATTAATGGCTTAATAAGAAGAATAGAAGCTTATAGACTGGCATGGAGAGTGGGAAATTTCACCTTCATTTCACTTGGGTCCCTAAATCTGATGAAACTTTGAAGTATTAAGATGTAAGATAAATTAAAGAAAAGAGAGAAGGGAAGCGTATATAAGAAGGAGATGAAGAAGATGACGACAAAAGTTTTACGGAAGGAGCAGAGAAAGAGGCAAAGTGTTGAAGATGGATGTACTTTGTTAACCACAACGTTTAAATAGAACTTAAAAACCAGTCAAACTGACCTAAGAAAGAAAGAGACAGAGGAAAACGCCTTCTGGAACACGGAACCACTCAGCGGTTGACGTCAAAGGCTCAAAACCAAGAGCCCAAGACCGAGTCCCGTTTTTATTTTTATTAGTCTTTCTTCTAATAAGTCCTGGGCTAATTTGGTTTTTTCTCTATGCATCCTTAATTTATTATCAATATGCTTTCTTTTTCTTTCTTTTTTCTTTTCAAGTTTAAGTGCATTTGTAAATCCATGGTCTCAAACGAAGCCTAATATTAAAGGTTATTTATAATTTTTATTAAACGGTGTTAATGATGTAAAAAAAATAGAAAACTCGTCATCTATTATTTGTGTTTTATTTTAAGATGAAAACAAACATGTCATTTAAAAAAAAACGTGTACATATATCATTAGTTATTTTAAATTTTGTATCTATAAAAACTGTCATAATTATTAATCGGAAGATTACAAAGACATTGAACAAATTCTCTAGGATTGCTATAACTCAGCATGATATAGACCACAAAAAATATGAAGGTGAACCACAATGAGAAACATAATTATATTAAACAGTATGTTTTTGAACTGATCATCATCTTATTTCTTTATTCATAATTGGTTTCTATCTTTTTCTTAACACAATTTACATGATAATTTAATTAGTTACACAAGTTGTTACTAATATTACTAATATTAGGTTTAAATAAAGATTTTTCAAGTAGGTGTTCTAAGAATATATTTTAAATTTCAATAAATAGAATTTTAAAAATTGAAACGTTTCAAGAATAATAATTCATATATTAAATAATATTAAAATTATAATCAATTATAATAATGAATGATAAAAAATTTGTAAATTGTCGTAGCTTAAAAAATTAGACTTATAAGATCAAATGACTCTAGCTAAACTCCAAAACCGCCTTTTTCTTACCTAGGGAAGAAAATATGAAAGAAAGAAATGACTTTTCATTAGCAAAGCGTGGACAGTGGACTTTACCTAAACGTGTGGAATTATCATGAAAAAATCCTCAAAACTAATTCAAAATCTAGCCATTGAGGTGCTGGGCCTTAAGACACCTGGGATTATTGGCAAGAGAATACAGAGATAGATGAGATAGACAGACATGGTGCCTTTACATGTTGGGTAAGCTTCGTTTGTTGCCTAAAACCTTTCTCTCTCAATTATTGTAAAATCAAATTGTTCAATGTCGTAACCATCTGTTATTAAGATTCTGATTTCAATAAAAGACAATTGAACTCTCATTGTCGAAGAAAAAAGGCAAAACAAGCGTGTGATTATGATTCAAAGTAAACCGGGAGAGATGAAGTTGAGGAATAGACTCATCCGCGAGTCTCCAACAGATACAGATCAGCACTGTGTCAACTGCGAGCTTCAGGCAATGTTGCCATTAGGTGTCTTTTTTATGGCCATGAAGGCATAAGCTCATAACTCAAGGAAGGATTAAAATAATTTAGAAATATAAAAATATGAAAAACGAAAAATTACAATCTTCAAGGATATTAATGCAATTTCTGTTTCTGTAAGCCTTTTACCACTTCAGTTGGAAGTCTGATCAGGAAGTGCAATTCAAGTTTCAAGTTGTTTAGGCGTTTCCTTCATAAAATAACATAAAACAGAGATAGTTCAATTAAATTAGGAGTATATATAAGACAGGCAACGTTAGCATGAAATTGGTACTAGAAAAATATGAATACTAAGAAGAATCAACATTTTCAGTTGGATCATACAAAATAAAATAAAACCGACACAACTTTCATAATTTATTTGCTATTTCTTCACTTACTTTGTGACTTCTCGCCAACCTTACTCAATTTATTTATTTTTAGTAGTAGTACTCTGTCAATTTCTACCGCAGAACATGCTCTTTATGTTTTCTTTTCTTGACATTTAATGGCTAATACGGCAGAATGCACCATAAAAATTAAATCAATGATTAAAACCAGGTTGGTATAAAATCTCCTTCAAGACAATTAAAAGAATAGCTTCTCTTTTTCTTGTTTACAAGAATTGTAATTTAATATGACAAGGTAAAGGACAGATTCAATTTGCAAGTTATTTAAGTAACATCATTTGACATCGGATCCACCTCAAATCTGAAAGAGACTGTCCATTAGAAAATTGTTAATACAATGCAGATGCACACTCAAAAAGAGTAGACCTCAGCCATGATCATGGATCATGGATCATGGACAGATTATGTAACCATAAAAGAAGAAATGAAGTATGATGCTCACACCTATTAAGTTTACTGCATTTTCTGCCTAGACTGCTGCTCAAAGCGCCTCAAACTTGCAAGGATGTCCAAGCAATCTCCAGTGCGTCCTCAACTGAAGATGCATTCTGAAGTTTGGCTTTATCAACCAGAGGCTGATTCCTCGCAAGTTTAGGAATGAGTTGAAACTCCTAAAGCAACGGAACATTTGCATCAGTTTTCTAGTTTAATGAGCCATGTCAGAAAGGACTAATATAAATAGTCAAATGATGAACGAGTAACTATATAAAAACATTGCAGTTACTATATATATAACCATCCTAAAGAAATACACTTATATGGTATATCCATGCACGTGTGTATGTTGGCAAAATTTCAGTCCTGGAATCATATTGACAAAAACAGCATAAAGGTCATCAATGCTGTCCCAGTACTAGTGACACAACTGTTGTTACTTGTGATAGTATCATGTCACCTCTGAACATCCAAAGGTTCTATATTGAGAACTTCAAAAATATTCCCACATTTCCCTCTAACTTCCCGACGTCATTACAGTAAACAATTTTGTCTCCATTATATTATCTTGACTACCCTGTCGTCAATAAAGATAGATAGGTACCTCATTGCTTCCACTTTCAAGGAGAATTCCTTTCAATTTACCTGTAGTCCACCAAATAAGGGATATGTTAAGAACTGCAGATTAAACACAAAAACACACACAACACCTAGTGGACTGACAGATACACATCCACCCAACCACACATAGGGAGCAAGGGAGACTTGAACAGACCAGATTCGATCCAGAAAGTTGCTATTTTTGGATCAAAATTCCCAATTTCAACTGTCTCTCCAGCTGCTCAATAGAATAGTAACATTAGGATACAATCTAAGGAAATTTCAGAAAATTTGATGAAACTGGTGCATGTTTGAATTATCTTTACCATTGTCCCCAAAAAATTGCCACCATATTTTCCTAGGGCTCCCTTCATATTCAAAGACCCTCGAGTAAAAATGTGGAAGATAATCATACCTGAACAACATGCAAAGAAGCAAATCTTCAATAAGAAAAGTTCAACTGAATCAGCATGAAACCTTAAAAAGAGGAATAAAACTGAATGTAATGTACTACTAGTTAGAGTATGGGAACAGATGATCCAGCATACAGTTGAGTTTGTGCGCTGAGTAATGCTTTGACACAATGCTGCGCTGAACGACGAGCATGATCCACATGTTCCACTCGTGCAATTCGGTTGTAAATCTGTTAAGTATAAACTGCATTTACTTTCAGTTTAGTAAAGAAGGTCAACTTAAGAATCACATACCTTTAATGGGAAAGCTGCTACATCACCAACAGCAAAGATCCCAGGAACACCCGTCCGGAATAGGCCATCGACCTGAAAGTTAACACATTCTGTCAAAACATAATAATCTCAATCGGAGTTATAATTTATATGTCATCCTTAAAGTGGCATCTTCTATTTAAGGATGTGCTTTGAACGAATTAAGTTTACATATGTCTGCAAAATGTTCATAAAGGATCTCATATAGTCCTATTCATCTCTGATAACTAATTTTCTGATAAATCAACCTCACCTGTATTCCACCAACAGTTGTATTCAAACCAATTCTTTCAAAGGGACTCACAGCAGGTTTTGCTCCAATACCTATAACTACCTACAAAAGCAAAAGGGACAAGCAATTTCCATCACATCGAACTCTTAGTCTAACTAGTGAACAACTCCTGAATGTATCTATGAAAATATAAATTATTGCTAGATATGAATGTATCATGAAATATAATTATGTACTGCATCTGCTTCTACAGTAGATCCATCTTTGAGTTTCACAGCAGCTACATGACCATCAGACCCAGCTTCCAATTTTTCTATGTAGGCACCCTGAAATTTGAAGTTTAAAAGAACCTTGAGAAAAGGTCTGCTTGTGTGTTATGATCTATTTTTTTTATTAAAAAGAGAAAACAGTAAAAGAATACCTTCAAGAATTTGACACCATTCTCTTGGTAGAGTTCTTCATATCTCCGGGCAAGAGAAGGAGTGAACAATCTTTGCAAAAGATGATTCTCTGGAAATATAATCTAATTTTAAGGGGAAAGGAAAATCATTAAAAGTCAAAAGATTTTACAAATGATGACCTACCTACCAACCTTAAAAGCAAGAAGTGTACTAGAAATAAACAGCTATGCAAATGATCCACATGCAAACATCAAGCATTTTATTCCCTTTCTCGACAACAAAGTGACTCAACAGAAGGTCCCATAACTGAGTTATAGATAGTTCGAATACATAAAGAATGCACAGTGCAGTGCAGAATCGAGGTAACAATCACGAACTTGAGTTGGCAAGTTTAACTACAAGAAATGATTGCTTTTATATGTAATTTTTAAACAATGCCTATTGTAAAATATCTCTAGCTACATAATGTATGTGGCAGCTAAACAAGCCAACTAAAAAGTTCATGTTAATAAAATATGAAATTTGGTACTTGTGAACACTACATGATGAAGGAAGAACACATACTGTTGTGTCAAGTTTCCAACCAACAGCTGCTGCAGCAACCTCCATGCCAATGTAACCACCACCAACAACAACCACCTTTTGTGCTTTTTCCTAGAAATTACAATAAGAGTCTCAGAATGAGGATGAACTATATCATACTATGAAGAAGACTTTAACAAAAATTGCAGTTCACGAAAAGGCACTAGGGTAATAATCTATGAAATAAATTTAAGGAAAATTCTACTTGTCTATAAACATGCAAGATTTGCTTCCTCTGAAGCAGCCTTCTATGCAAAGGCCCCAGGAGCTAACAATATCTCTAATTTCCTCAGTTCACATAGAAGAGGTGCTATAGAAGGATCCTGATAGAGTAATATACAATTATACACAGAGCAACAAGACATCATTCCGGATTAAGTGCAAGACTGCAAGTGCTGAAAACATTGAGAGTTTTGTATGACACCAAAGTCTAAAATGCACATGAAGAATTGTATGAGATATGTTATTCTAAATTTTTTTTTTTAAAATACACTCAGTAACACATACCTGCAAGCAATCATATTATATGTGAAAATGTATTAACAGAAGGCAATTACTTTTTATGTCAATTGAACTTTCACGTGGATCATGAAGATGAATTAATTATAAGTATATAACAGATTTCAGAATTCAGAATGTGACAGTTTAAATAGGTAAATGTACACTCACTGAGAAAGCACTCAAAATGGAAAAAGGAAATTGACTAAGGTGAAATTGATTACAGGAAGATAAAGTATAAGCAATAGGAACTTAATGTTACCAGTGATGAAATCAGTGAATTAGCATCTGCAACATCCCGGATATAGTGAACACCAGGTAGATTTCCGCCAATTTTCTCTGGTAATCTGTTGATGAGATAATCATGAAATCTGTTTCTCTTCTACACATCTAGTTATATATATAGTCTAGAAAAGCAGCATCACAGTTAGGGCAGACGGCCAGATACCTTGAGGCTGTACATCCTGTTGCAATAATAAGTGATCCATACTTGAGCAGTTTGCCTGAATTTGTTGTCAAAGTTTGTTTTTCAGTATCAATACTTGTAACTGGATCTTCATACAACATCTGGACAAGAAATGAACAAAGAAGCAGCATGACAATTTGGTATCAAAGAAATTAATTGACAGTTATGAATAAAAAAAGGTGAACTAAACCTGCATTTAAGTATCTCTTCTTGTATATTTCAAATTTTATATCAGAGTATATGATATTTGCCACTAAATTCAAGTAATTTTAATTTTATTTTAAACGTAAAAAAATTGAGGTTAAATATTATAGTTACTAGGCAAGTGGAGTTGAACATAGGCTCTATTGGGTTGCAAAGCTTAGTATTACCACCAAGCCAACCTGATTTTTTTTTTTTATAAGAAACATAATCAAGTAATTTTAATTTTATATCACACATGATACAGTAGTGGACCTCGTATTTGTGATTTAAATTGTACATTTACAAGGGATGTGATGACATACAGATCCAGCAATACTGAAGATTTTCTTTTTTCACTTTTGTTATTTAAACAGTTATTGATGGGGCAGCGGAATCTTATGAGGACAATATTATCCTTAACAGACAAAATGGAAAGCATTTTCTTTATCAGCAAAAATTCTGAAAAACGGAAAGCAAATAATACAGTTAGAAAGAATACCTCTATTCCTTCTCATTATACCACTCTGGAGTTTGCCTTTCCCCACCAGATCCAACACATGTGTGAAACCCCTATGAAGAAAAAAAATGTTATCCTACTATGTAACAAAATGATTAGTACACATAATATGCACATCAACTGAATCCATTCAGAGTCAGTTTGGAAATTCTTTTCAAAATATAAAATATAAACATAAGTTGTAACCTAATCAAATCTAGAGAATTCCGCAGTCACTTTCCCCTCTTTGTAAAAATGATCATATCAAATTTTGTAAACTCAGCATTTATGTAATATTGTTATTATATAATATGATCCTGGTACTTTTGCATTGATATTTTCCAACTGCTTAGTCCATCGGTTCTACTGTTAAGTAATAACTGCGACTTTGAGTCTTCAACAATATTTTTAACAGTCACTCCACAATACTTTGACAACAAGTTCTTCAGCAACTTTCACAAAGCCACCAAATTCCTAAACTCAAGCTTCATCTATTACAATTATGCTTGTTAAGATTTACTATGACTGATCACCACAGATTTCAAAAAATAGGAAGTACTGAAACAACTTACAATTCTTACATACGCTATAAAAAAAATGGAAATTCTTACTGGAAGGCGTGCTGGCTTCTTATCTGTTGGGAACAAGTAACCTTTTGTCAAAGCTGGACGCTCATAAGGTGCATATGCCTGCTTTTCATATTCAATAATACAAAAAAGTTGAGTAAGGAAATTGCTTTAACACCACAGTTGACAAACAAGAAAGAATAAGGTTCACCTCTTTTGTAACAATGCAGAGTCGTCCATCCGCCATGCCGTGCTCGACGAAACTCCGAGCAGCATAACCAGCAGCATTTCCACCACCAACTATCACAAACCTGCTCTCAATTTAAGGAATAAAACTTAAATTTAATATTCGAATCAGACTGTAAATTTGAAGTAAAAAAATTAAATAATAATCAGGAACCTACTCTCGATTCTCATTAGCAAAAGCAGCGTAGCATCTCTGGAAGGTTCTGAATCCGATTGAAGAAGAAGAAGAAGGAGTATGAGCTCGATTCAGAGACGCAGATTGAGGACACCAAAGAGAGAGTCCGTGTTTCAACGACAACGAGTTGGATACGGTAGCCATTGTTAATCTTCGAACTGTAGCTCGTAAAATAAGAAATATAAAGAGAGAAAAAAGAAGAAGAAGAAGAATAGATTATGGATATAAAAGTAAGTAAAGGAGTTGACGAAGAAAATGTGAGAGAAAGAACCTGAAGTCATTGAGAGCTTGATGATGTTGAATATATGAATAAATCTACTACAAGATTTTAATATTGAGAAGAAAGTGAGTGTTTATATGTCTCTAGAGGTGGTCGAAGGGTCATTATGTGAAATCCAGATGAGACGGAGAGGGTTAAGCAACGTGGTTACAGGTTACTGATTCACTGGTTTTCTCGTGAATGGTAAGTGTTGAGATTCTGGAATTGTCGATCAGGACTTTGCAATTGGACGCCATGACCATCTTTGGCGGATGGGAATTGGGAATTGGGAATTGGGAAGTTGGGAAGTTGGGAATCAATGCCTAGGTGTCAACTAAACAGCATTACGGCGTCGTTTTATATGTTACCCCGAAAATTGTAACGGCTTCGGAGTCGGTATCTCCAACTCTTTTGCCAATTCAGTGTTTGGTTTGTGATTTCGAGTCTCTCATCTCTAAAATGGGTAGGTTCAGACAGGCCTTATATGGGCCTTAAGCCTTGTGTCAGGCCCAAACAATGGACAAGTCAACTCACAATGTCTGGATGCCCAAAAGGCCATACCACCGTCTCCCCCCAACCGTTAGTAGAATTTAATTGATACAAGTTATTTTCTTTAAAAAAAACAACAACAACAATTAAGGGTTCACTTTATTATCATAAAAATAAATATACTGAGATTTTTTGTGTCTAAGGTACATGATGATTTCAGTGAATTTTTGTTTAATCTCACGCATTTTTTCAAAAAAATATTTGTTTTAAAAATCTTCAAATACCTTAAAATCATTTCAAAACATGTAATTGTCATTTAAAACAAATTATTTTACCAATTCTGAAAAATATAATAGAAAACTTAGAAAAATAATAAATAGATTTGGCTAATATTCAAAACTTTCTTAATCTAGTTTTGTCATATTAGCAAAATTGTTTCAGCATTAAAAATTTATATAATGTCTACATTTTGCAGTAATTTTTCATGTTCTCTGCCTAATTTAATTGTAAATTAGCAAAACTATATATGAAAATATTGTGAAAGCAATGAACTGTATTCATCGTGAAGACAACAAAGCAGTAGACCACCTGGCTAACTTGATTTTGGATGACCAGAAGGATGAAGTAGAATGGTTACAGAGCCCTCCCTCAATTCGTTTGATTTTGGAGGCTGATATGGTTGGGGTGGCTTGGTAACATAGGATTAAGTTCCTTAATTAGTTTTATTTTTTACTTCCTCACAATAAAATAAAATAAAAACAAAACAATGAAAAATATTTGTAATTGTAAGTCACAATAACTGCACCTATTTATATTTTAATAGATATTTTACAATAACAATAATTCTTCATATTGTTCATCAAATTTAATAGTACATTATAGAGCTTTTTTCTTTTAAGAGAAGGATATCTACAAATAAAATGGCATAAATTTGCACTATCTAAGTTTTAGTAAAGGTTCCATAATAAGTCATCTGATATTATAACGATTTATGCTGTAAGTTTGAGAAATAAATTTTGAAAAACATATTTATTTGTAATTCGGTATTGTGGATGACTAGAATCATGTCTTTAATTAATATCTCACCACTAGTAATACTTTGCTAATTTATTATGCGAGTCCGGAGATAAACTCAAAAAATATATTTTCTATTTTCATAAATATTTCATGATGATTCGTTAAGTATACCGTCACCACTATGTTATGTCGGTTTGAGAGATAAAAATTCCTCTACCGTCACCACCCACAGTCGATTAAAATTTTGATGGATTTGAACAAATATTTTTATTAATTGAACGTTGTTCAATAGTTGACAATATATTATGAGATAACTCTTCTAACTTTTTGAAGCTAAAAATAATTATTCATTCATGTATTTCATCTGTCTGAATTGGTGGTTAAGAGGAACGATAGGGGACAACAATTGGTAGTCGTAAAACATTGTTAATTTGCCAAGTGTTTCCTATTTATGAGTAGCTATTAGCAAATAAGGGATCACAATTCACACATTACCACCAACTAATTTGGCATATTGCTATTGCTCCTTACATTTTCAGTGATCAAAAGGACAAAACTTCAGAGTATTATATTCTTTTCAACAAAAAGGTAGTTGCTATCTCCGTTATTCACCATTCCCCTTTAAAAACTTATCTACAATGTCTGAGATCTGAGGTTGCTCTGGCCCACCTTGACCATTAGGCAGTAGAAAAATTGTTCCCAGTGACAGAACCCTAAATTTAAGGAAGGATAACCCAATTTTACATGTAAAAAACATAACATTATTAAATGACTGTTTACATTTTATATAATATGCAAAAAGTGTTTAACAGTTAAAAGCAGTTATGTTGTAAAGAGAAGCAAACTGAAAGAGAACTATAAATCAGATTAGATAATGTGCAAACTTTATCAGTCACATCCCACCAAACACAGTGGCCGGACTGCAAAATCATACTCTTACCTAAATAAAAATAAAAAAAAGTAAAAAAACGACAATAGCTAAAATGATTTACATTGAAGAGCAAGAAAACCCTGGTAAAGAGCTAGACACTCATGAACAAAGACACTAAATCACAGGGCTTCCTTTAAACTCAAAATTCAAACCCTTTAAAACCCTCTGGTAAAAATTTCCAGACCCCTTCATCAATTTTGAAAACGAAAACAAAAATGAAAAGTTGAGATCCATCTTTACATTGAGGGTGCTGACACTTTCCCAGCTTGGTCTAACACATCAAGAACCTCTGTTCTGCTCCTTACAACCCTATGAAACACCTCTCTGATTTGTTGCTGTAAAGGCACCAAACCTTCCTCCATTTTTTTGCAAATATCAGCCAACTCATCCACCTGTGCCTTTACCTCCTCCAATTGCTCAGCCTCCATTGGAAAATGAAACGAATCAGCGAATTCAATCAACGATTGCCCTAATTTCTCTAACCTCTGCATCTCTTCCATCAATCCAGAACACCCTTTCTTTTCCTTCTTCTTCCACTCCTCGGAAATTTTCTCTTGCAACCCAATCATCGATTGAGCCCAAGCCAATTGCCTCGGTACCTGAAAATGAGTCCCTAACCCATTTCTCTCTTGACACGGTATCGCCGCCACCAGAGCCCACATAACAAACACAATGATATTGCTCATTATATAAACAGGCAAAGCCAAACCAGTGGATTCCCCACCACGCGGTGCCACCATATTGGACGACATCGCATGGATTTGTTTCGAGGCAGACCAATTTTTTGCCATAGTCCAAGATAACGATCGGAATTGGCCTGCAGCACGGTCTTTATTTGCGGCAGCGCCGCCGCCTCTTCTCCCAAAAGACCAGGTTCTCTCTGTGGATTTAGTATTAGTACCCTCATCAAGCGTCATCGCTGTAATTAATGAATTCAAAGCCTTTTTAGCCCGTCGAACTTGCCCATCACCAAGTGGCCTCTGTTCTAAAGCCGAAACCGCAATTTCAGCCAATTTCTGATAATGTCTGACCGAATCAATCCCAATACTGACCGCATTACAAATGTCGAGCGCCTTGACAACACGATCAAGGAATTCAGGAAGGAGTCGGTCAAGCGGAGGCTTTGAGATCTGAGAAGGGTCACGACCCATGATTAGAACGGCCTTGAATTCGGCTTCACAGCAGAGGAACATGTCGAGGAGCTTTCTAAGCCAAGCGATAGAAAGCAGGGGATCGTTTGGAACTTCCTCAGAAGGTGATGATAAGAAATCGGAAAATCGATCGGCGACGTGTTTCTGAAAAAGCTCGATGTCTTCGAGTTCTTGTTCATGGTTGCCATCCATGGAAATTACTTGGTTTCTGCGTATGCTAATTCGACCTAGAAAAGACCCCTGATACTCTGTCGCAGGCATTTTCTGGTAATAGAAACAGAGTTATAGAAATAGAAGAAAGACAATGAAATTGAGAAACAGAAAGAAGAAGGGAATGAAGTCAGAGGAAAAGGTCTGAAAGTGGAACGCCTGTTTGGAAAGTTATATATCTGCGCGATTTTTACGGTCATGGCTTATCTAGTTATCTTGGCCTTGTAGCTCAGACCATTTCTTCGCGTCCTTTTGGAAATTGGAATACGCTGATTCGGCAATATTCTTTATTTCTTTTCCCATAATGACCTTGCTTGCCCGCACTATTACATTACTCACATGTGAGAACATCACGTTTAATTCAGAAAAGTTGTTACCTATTTTGAGATAAATGGCTCAAAGAAAATTTTTAAACAATCAATTAAAGAGAGATGCATATTTTTAAAGGAAATTAAATTTTTTTCTTATTTTCTCATTTCAAACAGAACTTAATAAGAAAATTATTTATCTATATTTATACTATATTAAAAATTAGAAAACCTTAAAAGTATTTTTTGAATTTTTAATATAATTTTTAATTTAAATATATACTAAAAAAAATGATACTGTTCTCTTAAATTTTAATAGTTTTTAAAATTAAAATTAATCAAAAACATAAAAATTCACATACTATTAATTTCAATAAACCTTATATTTAAAAATAAAATAAAATAACTTCTTCCAAAACTTATCTCCATCTCTCTATTTTAAACTATAATTATAATTTTTTTTAAATTATTTCTTTAAAAAAAATCCTTAAACACATATCTAAGCTTGATGGGGTTAGTATATTATATATTTATAACCAGTTTAAACATTCTAATAATGCATACTTTAATGAAATTAAGAAAAATATTAAATATGAAATGGCATTTAGGTGGTTTTTCGAAAAAGCGAGGGCTTTAGAGTTCCTAATTCCCCGCCGCAGCGGAGTTGGAGCGGGACGCGTGGCAGGTTTCGAATATCGGAAGCTGAGAAGAAAAAGTACAAGGCACTCTCTCTCTCTCTGACTGGGACTGAGTCCTTCCGGTGGTCTTGGCTTTCTCGATTCTCTACAACGCTTCAGCACGATTCACATTACTCCTCGCCCGTCTTTTTGACTTTGATTTCTAACGCTCACCGCTTGTTTCATTGCTGGACATCCACCTCACTTTCTTGCTGCCACATAGAATCTAATACACTGCTGCAGTTATTGACGGTGGGGCCCTAGGTTGCTTGGAAGTTTTGTGTTCAGTTATTCATTGGGCATGCGTATATGCGGCCTAGGACCCATGGTTGCAACCGTTTCTTTAGTCCAAGACTCCAGGCACAACCAAATACTTTTCATATCTTTTTTTAAAAATAAATTAAGGTATCTAGCTACGATCTCCCTCGATTAAGAAATAAGAACAAGACCATGTGTTGGTAAGTGATAAACAAATTCCTAAATAAACTAAAACTTAAAATATTTTCGAGATCTAGCGGACCTTAGTTTTTTTTTTGGTTGGCCTTTTGAAGGTTGGTTTGTTAGTTCTTACTGTGGAATATTCTAAGAAAAAAATTATATAGCAGAGGACATTGAGTGAGAAACTTTAACTAGGGATATCATGTGTTTATCTTTCTTGGTAGTGATACTTGTATATCCTTTTACAAAAATGCCACTTAAGCGTTGATTGTGGCATAAAATGAGGCCTCATAAACTTTTCAAAAAGTTTTCGGTTTACAATAATGATTCACTCGTTGAGAATCTAAAACTTGCATAACTGCCATTACCACAGAGGAATTAACTAATAATAGTTTTTGTTATTTGAAAAATGATTTCTGATTAGCTATTTACGATTTTACCATTAAAATCCGACGGTCCTCCATCCTACCACAAACTTAAACAGAGATTCCAGCTTCTAATTAATTACGCACACTTCATAAATTTTTGAAAAATAATAAAGTGCATCCCATAGTAGAAAACGACACTAGAAAAGCATGTGCGCTTACTTTTTTATATACAATAAGATAAGAAGATAAAAACGACAATAATAATCTCAGATACGAACTAAAATGAGTCCATAATTGCAGAGGACCACATGTGAAAGCGCAACATGAGCCAGTTACCATCATGGGTATAACCATTGAATTTCCATTTGGAATCTTATATCCAAAAAAGAAAATGGCAGGTGAGGACTAGAATTACGCGGTTTTAATTTTAGAGGAAGAGAGCAACATGACTCTTAAACAACCTTGAACCTTGAATTGTTTCCAATAATAATTGGCTTCCAAACACCAACTTGATTGGCTGATAACAAAACCCAGACAATAGCCACTGAGATTATGAGCAGCCTATTAGAATTTTTGCCTTTTAGGTTTCGCAGGTTTGGATAGGACAAGTTGACATGAATGTGAACATAATTTTGTGCAGATGCGTCCAAACTCCAAAGCCATTGAGACGGTGTTAAGAGTTGGTATCAAGGTTCATATGGGCCAACCTAACTGGGTAAGATTCGTTCGGAGTCCCACGAGACTATGTGCGACTTGCTTCACTCTACTTTAGGATCTAGGACCATATATGAATTCTTTACTGTCTATGATATTTTATTAGTCTAGTACGTGGAGGAATTAATTTGATTATTAAGAATATGCCATCTATTTAATGATTTTATAATCACTGATTTAAATTTTTTAGAAGTAATGTCAAGACTAAAATTTTATAAATTTTTCAATTCCTACCTATATAACTTATATTTGACTAAATCAAAAAGTTAATTACTCGAAATATATTTAACCTAACCCGAAAACATATTTCCAAATTTTTAAAAAAATAATAATAATTAATTATTTTACTTTATGGAGCTAGTAGAAGATCTAACCCCCATATGAGTGAACCAACTTATATCTTTTTGGGTGGAATCTCTCTACCCGTCTACCAAGTCTGGGCCTTCCCACTGAATCCGTGCGATAGCTGGGCCAGTGACATTACTGTAGTCAAAGTTCTTTGATTTGGGACCGTTGGTTGTTCTGCCGGGTCCTATCAACTACACACTATATACGGATAGTGTGTAAGTTGTGACCCAGCCCTGGCAAAAAAGCATGGGAATGGGCCGGGTCCAATATCAAATTGCATAAATTGTTTGATTTGCCAACTCCCTGTCCCCCCTAATTGATTTCATGTACTATGCTATTTTAAAGCTCATAAAAAATAAGATTTCAAATAGAAATAAAAACCAGCTGGGCCAAATATACTTCATATACACACGTTTCTTATGCCATCACTGTTATTTAATGGCTTAGAGAGAGAGAGAAGGCTTCCATTGAAGGAAAAATTAGGGGTCCATATGAGGATTCATTGTAGGGCAAGAGTGACAAGAATAGAAAGAGAGAGGGGTCCATATATTAATCAAGCAATTTGATGAGAAAGAGATAAAGCAGGCACATAGAATTAAGAAGAAAACATGAGGACCACACACATACAGCTGAGTCTGTAAGTAATTAATTAAAGAGAAAGAGCTTATGGTAGAGACATTTCATCCATGACTTAAGTAATAACCTAACCAACCATGCTTATAAAGGCAAAGTCCCAATTATAGTTTTAATTTCTCACTAATACTCACTTGAAAATAATAAAATAAAAATATCAAATGGTAGGCCCAAAATGCCACTCCATTGCTCCTCCTTAAAGCTAACTATAATCATTTCCTCCTTTTTAATTCCTCAGTTTTAAATAATGATTAATTTGTTTCATTACTTTCAAAGTTTTTTTTAGCTTGCGATTCATCCAAGCAAATGTCACTTCCAATCGCCTTCACATCAAATGCGGTGGTTTATTCGCTTCAATCAACACAAACCCCTCCATTCACTTTCTTTTCCAATGTATTAATTAATTTCACACACTCACTCTCCCTTAGGCCTTATGTTTATAATTAATTATTTAATATTATTCTTATCCATATATATAAATATATACGTATAAATAAAAAGTTTCAAATGTCATCTTGTTCTAACTAATCAAATCTTATTTGCTTCACGTACATGTGAGAGTCTCACGGCTTTAATTTCCTTAACAAGCTTACCTTCGAGAGTTTCTTCAACTTCAATTTCAGGGCATACATAGTATGCTTAAAATTAATTTAAACTAATTATAGATGTCCTAACTAATATCCTTTTGATTAACTAACAAATACTCCAAATTTAAAATGTGTCAATATTATTCATACATGGACAAGGGACAAACTGCTTGCATCTCCCTTCTAAAAATTGTAGATATAAGATATTGAAGATGTTGAACAAGCAAATTAATAAGAAGTGAATTTATGAGTAAGTATAGTTTTCGCATGGTTTACTCAATTAACGACGATTAATGACATCGTTTTACAATAGCAACGAGCATGATCTCACCTCAACTATAGAACTAATAAAGGTCCATATACAAAATAGTGAACAAACTTAAATTCAAAACCTTAAATTTATAAGTTTAGAGTCCACTATCATATATATGTTATTTTCTTATCTTATTTTATTTCTATGCGTGACTAACTCTTGCTATCTTTTATTTGGGAAATCCTGACAATCTCTCTCCATTTTCACATTTGAGCTGATTATCATAATTCTCTCTTGAACAAGAGTCCATGCTACCATGAAATTCAACGTTTGTACCGCTTCGCACATGATTCTTCCTAAGCCCACAACCCACATTTTCTCTACACGTGTGTTACCGCATCTCCTTAAACCCACGCTCACGCCATACTGCTCATGGTTTATTATGTTACCAAACCAAAAAGCCTTCTCAACCATGTGGCTACGTCATGTGAATCGCTGCTCTTCTACCGCTCCATCATAATTGACATGAAGTCACCAGTGTTCACCATGTAGCACCATGCTTTTTCAGGAAATCATCGGCTCTGACACCATCGTTAGGTACTAAGAAGTTTAAGATTTTAAATATTTTGAGATTTGAGGGGTTTCTTATGTGAAAGATTACAAGAATTAGTTTCACTTAATAAGAAAATAAGATAAGTAAAAACCACATATATGGTAGTAAACTCTAAACCTATAGGTTTAAGTTTTTGAATTCAAGTTTATTCACTATCCTATATATGGATTTTTACTTGGTAGACTCCCATCCTCAGGAGTCACCACTCTTCTACTTCTCCACCGTTCCATCATTGACATGGAGTCATCGCCAGATTTCACCATGTAACACTACTCTTTTCCATGAAACATCGATCCTGGTATCACTATTGAGGAGAAACGAGTTGGAGAGTCTACCAAATAAAAATGATGCTATGTATAATACGTAGTTCTAATACAGTTAATGAATATTATTAATTACCTTGTTAATTAAGCAAAACATATTAAATAAGTCAAAAGTTGAAGATAAAGTATATTGAGGCTTGTTGTATACGTAGGTCACGAAGCAGGAGAGAGCATAAAAACATTTACTTGTGTCTTTCTCAGACTTTAGCATTTGTCAAATTAAAAGGATTCTTTTGGAAGCCATGAAAACGAGGAAATTATTAATTATATATACGGTGATGCCACTGTCATCAACATATTTGTCTGTGTAATGATAAAGAAATAAATTAGAAATGACGTCATGTCTTGAATTGCTTAAACCAAAGATATTATAAGTAAGCCTTAAGGAAGACATTAACAAGCATGCACTTCATTTTCATAAGCTCTTACATTTTCTACTAACTAAATTGAAATATATAATGAGCATATATTTACGTCACTAATTTTCTTTCATGGACATTAATGAAATATAATCTTTTTAATTTTATTTTTAACAGTAAAATATTATATGATTTTTATGCACATCTCCATTATTTGTACTATAAACTCAAAGAAAAATCATAGAGCGTCCAAAATTCTTAAGATTTCAAATCATGTGTGATGTATGGGACGAGACTCGAGAGTGTGGCTTTGCGGTTGGAAAGAGGGTGGTAGGGTACGTGAAGTTTGGTTACGTAATACTACACTCATGTACAGTACGTAGAAAAAAGAAACACAGTACTGTGGATTAAAGTTGATGGAATGTCATTTTAGGGTTAGATGGAGATGTGGGTCCCTTGAATGGGCCCCATCCGGTTTTAAATGTCGGCTCAACTTTGTACTTTGTCTATCTAACTCCAACCTTTAAAAGGTGGAGGAGAAAGAAAAAAACAGACTATTGCAATTTGCAAACAAATTAATTAATCCCAGCTGCCCTGCAATCCAATCATTTAGCTTTTGCTGCAGATAAAATTAAATGGGTCACCATTCTTGCTGCAACCAACAAAAGGTTAAGAGAGGGCTTTGGTCCCCTGAAGAAGATGAGAAGCTCATTAGATACATCACTACCCATGGCTATGGCTGTTGGAGTGAAGTACCAGAGAAAGCTGGTCTCTAACTCTCTCTCTCTCTCTCTCTCTTCTGCTTGCATTAGTTTTACATCAAAAATGATTGGAAAATGAAAAATTAAATTTTGCAGGGCTTCAAAGATGTGGTAAGAGTTGCAGGTTGAGATGGATTAATTATTTGAGGCCTGATATTAGAAGAGGCAGATTCACTCCCGAGGAAGAGAAACTAATTATAAGTCTTCATGGGGTCGTAGGCAACAGGTTCAGTTTTTAAGCACATTCTTTCTCATTTACCATTACTCTTTCTGTTCTTAATTCGTTCTTATGTTTTCTTTGCATCCAAACAGGTTTTGGTTTTTCTTTTTTCCAAAAATTAAAAACTCATAAAACGTCTAGATGAAGTTTAAAATATGATCAGGCACAGGAGAAGTTAAGCTGCCAATTTTTGGCAGTTGAAATTACTTTTCCACGTACATGCAGTATTATTATATATATATTTTACACGTAGTACATCTATATATTCATTCTTCATTAGTATTTCTTAAATTTGATCCCTCTTTAAGCAACCGATTAAATTTAATTTAATGTTCTTTTTCGTCACGTTTTTGCTTAATCTTCAACCAAAAATATATGATTTATATATGTAACTTGAACTCCTAGCTACAAGCTCATTAATTAATTAATATTATTTCTTTAAATTTTTTCCGTAGATGGGCTCATATTGCTAGTCATTTGCCTGGTAGAACTGACAATGAAATCAAGAACTACTGGAATTCATGGATCAAAAAGAAGATTAGAAAACCTAATTCTAATTCGGCCTCTACAAATACGATTACCAGTGTCAACAATACTGCTACTAGTATTCCACCGTCTAATAATTCTCTTCCTGATCAGCATCCCCAATTCAGTAATTATTATAACGACTTTGTGAATCCAGATTTACTAACTAAGCCACCACCAATTCAAGAAACCCTATTTTCTTCTTCATGCCCATTTTTTATGTTTGACACAACTTCACCAGTAAACAATATTGTACAAGTGGAGGCTTCGCTTTTCCAAGACGATGTGGGTATAAACTCAGATCAAACATGGAATTTGAACCACCACCACCACCAGCAACTCCAAGTTGCAGTACTTCCTTCCCCAGCAACTCATTTTTCATCGAGTACGGTTGGTATGGAGACCGGTAATTATCAGCTGCCACCATTGATAGAAAATGTTGAAAGCATGATTCCCATTGATATACAATCTTGTCGAATGGATGGTCAAGAGGGAGACATAGAACTACAGTGCTTGCAGAGGCAGGAATTGAATATTAATGAGTGGGTTGAAACACAGCAAGAATGTCCAAACTTTCTTTTCTGGGACAATGTTGAAGGACAACTTGGTGACCAAGAAGAAATTGCTCCGAATTCATCGAATTTGGGAAGTGATCATACGCTGTCTTCTTTTCCTTCGTCTTTATGATCAGATTGTAATTATGGTGGAAGTGTTTTCAGAAATGGTCCCGGCCGGCTTTAATTTGTAATTTTTTTTTTTTAATTTCTTTGATTTGATTGGAGAGGTTGTGAAAAGTGAGTGAAGGCAACATAACATGCATACATGCAGTGTTTATTTAGTGTTTGGAAATGGAAGAGAAAAAAGAATAAAGGCATGCAATGCAAGCAGCAATGTTTGATTTTTGGTGATAAATAATGAATTTGCTTTTTTCACTTCTAGTACGTGCCTTTAATTTTTATATATCAAGAACTTTCTAATCCGGAAAAGGAAAAGCATGACCATACACTATCTATTATTTAGTAGGAGTGTTCATGTGTTCCATTGATTCGGTTTGAGTTAGCTCTAAATCAATCTAATCTAATCGATTATAATTTATTTTAAACCAATCCATTTTATACATGACTTGAAATCATTTCAGTCTAATTCTTGAATCGTTGAATTATAATGAGTTTATTGAATTAGTTTTTTTTTGTTGCAATTATTATTTAATAATTTACTTGCTTAAATAATTACTTATTTTAAACTATAATATGTTCTTATAATATATTTTAAAGTACTACTATCTAGATTGTACTTCCATTACCTACTCTCCATGTGTTTAATTAGGGGATAAAATGTTTTTATTTTTATTTTTCAAAAAGAAAAGTAAACAAATAGAAAAGAATAAACTTTCATATAGAGATAATACCAATATATGTTTTTGTCGTCAATATTATTTTATTTTATTTTTACTATAGAGTGTTTAGATCTAAGTACTAAGTTTAAATTAATAAAAAGTGTGTCTTACTAAATCCCGTTCTCCATATACTAATCCCATTTAATTAAGAAAAAAAAGAAAAATTATGCTCGATCTCTTTCATTAATGAACCAATATATACTTGCTTTTGTAAGGAGTGATGGTCGCACATATAATTAAGATGAAAAATAATGAAGGCCAAACAAAGCCAATCTTTCAAAAGGACCCAACACAAAAAGACTTTATATGTATAATCAGTCAAAAAAGGGTTTAATAGGACTTTTTGAGTGCCCGTAGGCTTGATATGGGAGAGGGTGTACGTTGTAACATTGGTCGGCCATTAAGGCCACTGCACCATGTTACTACTTTTTTCCACTAATATGAATAGCACAGTTGATCATCTTACACCTCAAAATATAATTAAAACTAATTAATCAAAACTGATATATATTTATATATATCTTAGAGAAAACTAAAGCATCTTATGCTTGTTCAAGAAATAACAATCTTGAAGGTATTAATTGGGTTGGTGGTCTGCGAGAAAGAGACTGATACGTTTTTGTTTAATATATTAAGGCAAAGGCCGTTGGCCCAGCATAATGACGGGCCGGAATGGAAGAAAATATTTTGGGCCTACACCTCAAAGCCCATTATATGATAAGGGTCTTTTCAGTGTTTATATCCAATATCCATTTCTTAGAATAGTTAATAAAGTATATAAGCTGATCAAATAAAAAATGAAATATGGAGACTAAAAATACTCCAACAAAGTTGGTACTTTCTTTTTTGGGAAAAACAATTGCACCCTAGACGCAATGGTAGTCCAAAAGCATAAAGCTTCATTTCATTTCATTTTAATGAAAAACTACCATCTACTTTGATTGCATAGGGCTGCCAAATGTTTGTTTTGCAACTATATTTGACCTAAACATTTCTGTTCTATACATGCCTGATGTCTCCCTAGTTTTATCTCCCTTGTTTTCCTCCGAACAAACATTAATTTTCTTAAACTCTCTTCCTCCCTGATGCCTCATATATCATTCATGTACTAATTCAGAGAAGAGAATCTTGAAGGAGTTGATTAATTTGAGTTCATGGCAGCAACAGGAATTACGTTAGCTTCTAGTATTGACATGTTCAGTTTCAATCGCAAAATTTGTGTAATCCGAGACCGGAATAGGTTGTCTAAAACCCTGAAAACTCACTTGCAGTTGCAGAGGAAGGGATTTGGTTTCAGTGAAATTGAGAGACGGACGATACGCTTAGTCATGGAGAAGAAAACAGAGGATGCTGGTGATGTTGAGGTTTATAATGAAACAACCATCAAACCCATTGATTATAATAAGAATCAAATTTCAATTTCAAGGGGTTCTCAGAAACTACCAAAAAAAACAACAGAGAGATACACGTATCTCGTCGCAGCAATTCTTTCTAGTTTTGGAATCACTTCAATGGCTGCTATCTCAGTTTATTACAGATTTTCTTTGCAAATGGAGGTACTTTGCATAATCTTACTTTCCCCTCTGTATTATAAAATGTTTAGATGGTATTTCCTAGAGGTGGATATTATCACTTTCGATGCACAGAATGGAGAATTCCCAGTTTTGGAAATGTTGGGCACATTTGCTCTGTCTGTGGCTGCTGCTGTAAGTTAATTCTCTGCCTCATTCAGTCCATGTTTATTTTTTTCATTAAAAAAAAGGCAGAATTGAATAATATAATTGGAACTATTACCATGATATCACTATATTGAATTTTGTTTAGGTGGGGATGGAATTCTGGGCAAAATGGGCTCACAGAGCATTATGGCATGCTTCGCTGTGGCATATGCACGAGGTTGGTTGTGGAATTTTAGCTTTACCTTGTGGTTTTAGTTTTGGCAATCAAAGATTTGTTCTTGCATGAACAGTCTCATCACAGACCAAGGGATTGTCCTTTTGAGTTGAACGACGTGTTCGCCATCATCAATGCGCTTCCAGCCATAGCTCGTCTCTCATTCGGGTTCTTCAACAAGGGTTTGCTTCCTGGACTTTGTTTCGGTGCTGTAAGAATATCTCTCTCTATCTATCGATCTCACCCACCACGATGCCGTTTTAATTCTTCCTAGCTACCCACGTGGGCTGGAGGGCTCTGATGTGGGAGGCTTTTAGGAGTTTGAACACTGCTTGACACCATACTTGTCAACAGGGTCTAGGATCACAATGTTTGGGATGGCTTATTTGTTTGTGCACGATGGTCTTGTTCACCGTCGATTCCCAGTTGGGCCAATTGCTAATGTCCCTCATTTGAGAAGAGTTGCTGCTGCCCACCATGTAAGTTTTGTTTATAGTGTAGCCCATTCTCTCAATCAAAATCTTTGTTTTTTTTTTTTGGTACCTGAAATTTATCTAACTTCTGTTTTCTTTCTGATTTTTCCCATTTGTTTAATATATTTTTAGCTACATCACTCGGACAGGTTTAAAGGAGTGCGATATGGGTTGTTCTTAGGACCTATGGTAAGGGACATATTCTAGCAACTACAGTATTAATTAATATTGCTCAATGAGTCATCCATGCATTAATGTTATCTATATATATATATATATATTGCAGGAAATAGAGGAAGCCGGGGGCAAGGATGCTTTCGAAAAAGAGATTCAACGAATGATCAAGACAGTCAAAGGTTTAAACTGACGGGACATTGAATAGTTGTATGTATTTCAAAATGGGGAGACCCTTAATCCATTTGCGTTTGATGTAGCTTAATTATACAAGGTGCACACTGCACATTTAAGTAGCTAAGCTGATATTGTGCCTATAATAAATAGATTGGTTGACGGGTATAAATTAAATATGGTGATATTGATATCTAAATCTAACACAGTAAGATATTACAAAAAAAATAATGTGTAAATGTAACAGTTAGAAGACTAAATTTCATATTAATTAAATAGTAAATTGATATTTTGTATATAAAAATGACCTTCTTTCCTTGTTATATTTTTTTTTTGGGTTTTTATATTTAATATAAACCTACAAATTAAAATAGAAAAGAACAAAACTTTCTGTGCAAGGAAGTATTGCCAAATACCAGGACAACTAGTTTATATGAAAGGCGGAAAGTGACACCGGTGGTGAAGAGGCTTAAGTCATTAAAATCCGGCTCAAAGTCCATTAGACCAAACTCGGTCCAATCCAATACTGGCTCCATGATTATGGAATATAAACACAACCCAAAACCTGATATCAAAATAGCCCTTAAAATAGAAACAGAGATTGCCGTAACCCCAAGATCTTACTAATTGTGGCATTGCGATTAGAATATTCGATGGGGAACAAACCTGTTGCCCATGTGATGAAGAATCAGACACACAAACATATTATATCCATTTCCCAGTACTGACTAAATAGGTTTAACTGTCAAGCGGAACAAATTAGAATGCACCATCCCTTGCTAGATAACCCACGTGTTGATGATTGATTAAATTTTGATCAGACAGGCTGAAAAACCATGACTAAAAATTCCTAACAAAATCTGTGTCAGCGACCAGGAATCTAACTTGTGTCTGCCGGGTTGAGCTGATGGAAAGAATCTTTAGTTGGCAAGGTCCTCAACCCCAACGACTCTGAAGTTGAATGAGTTACCAAGCTGTTTCTCTCAGGTTTCTTCAATCAACCAGCCATTTAGCCCCGAAGCCAGCAGTATAAATATAAATAAAATCCCCGGAGAGTGTACTCTTGAAGTTGTAAGTTATAAATTATACATATAGTTAATATACACCTTCAACAGGTCAACGACTTACAGTAACGAGCAACAGTAATGGCCATTTAATTACCAAGAAGACCTTCTCATCTCCCCCCAGCACAATAAAGAATAGTACAATTTGCAATGCCGGCACTCCAAAGTTTCAAATGTAAACTAACAAGATTATCTGTCAAAATGAACAAAAACAGTGACTGAATGCTTTATACTCTGAATCCGCCTCCAAAGAAAATTCAGAAACTCTAGCGCCTCCAAAAGGTCCATTAGTTATTGAATTCCTCCAGAACCTGCTCCCACATGTTGATGAAACAAAAAGAATTTGTCCCATGATTGATCGATGAATCAGTCACCTAATCTGTCTTGTCAGCAGGTTGAGTTGAAAAAGGGAATCTTGAAAACCAGAGCAAACAATCTTGCTGACATGTTCCATGTATATATCACACGGATTCATTCATTCACAATCATAAATTAATCAACCCTCTAGCAGGATAGTAGTGCCTGGTATTCCAAATCAACAAATGGATTGGATTGTACAAAGCCAATTGCAGTAGTTCATTTCATAATGAATAACAAGGTCGGCCATGTCATTCCAGCTGCTGCTGCAACTGCCAAAAGCTTCATGGGAAGAAAGTCACTTCCACCAAAAGGAGGGCAGACAAAATCAAGAATAGCAACAAATGCTTTTTCATTCTATAGTTTCTGTCCTATCCAGGGCCTCTTCAGATCATCAACATTCTTGCAGGGAAAGCAGACTAGCTGCTTAATTCAGTGATACATGTAACATTAAAAAATTAGTCTTAATTGACCCCATCATTCAATATTTGTATATTTTGTTGAACACCATTTTATTTAACCCAGTAGTTTACTTTTTTATAAATTCTTTTTCTTCTTTTCCATTTGAGTATATTGTTTCCTATTAGATAGATCTAGTTTATAGAAAAATAGGAGATTAAGGATAATAAGACACAGGGCCTGATGCATTTCCAAACCATTCAGTGTGGACCTGGGTTCTTTTCCATAATCCTCTTTTTTTCGTTTCTTCATACACTTGGCATACTTGATGTAATCATTGCAAAAGCATCAATATCCAACCCATTTCCAATTTTGGTTAATTCTTCAACTCCATGAAAATTTCTTACCAGCGCGGGATGTGAAGTGTCACCTGCCAGAAAGCAACGAATTGAGGCTCTCTTCCCACAAATTACAAGATGCTTAAATGGTTATGATTTTGTGAATCAGAAATTTTCCATTAAATCCAGTGGTCTCATCTCACGCACCTTTCCTGTATAATTCCTGAACGATGGTGGATTTCTTAGGCAGAAGACGAAGATCATAGATCCCGATTAACCAACTGCCACTGGGCCGACCATATAAGACTAACCCATCTGTCAAAACGCGGCAAAATCCCGAGAGCCCACTTCGTTTCCTCAAATAATAAAGAAGCCCCTGTTTTGTATGGGCAGCCCTGTCTTCACCTATAGCTCATACTTTTTGTTTACGCCAACCAAATGGGGACAATAACCCTAGTCAAGTTGAAGTGTTGAAACTTGAAGAGAAGGAAATGCCTGATAAAGCCTCTTCTTTGCTGGTATTCTTTTTTGTTCCTTGCCTATTTTCATTTTTTACTTTCAGCTTGCTTTTACTAGTTATGATCATCAATTCTGTCCATCCCTTTTGAGCTATTGTTTCATTTATTTTCAAAACAGAAAAACAAAGCAACAGTTTCCATAATAAATAATCATACGATTTAATGAAATCTTTGTTTGAATTTTGTTTTACATAAAAATAGTTAAATTATAAAAATGACTAAATTACAGGTCCATCCCAAAACAAGGGAAAACAAATAGTACAGAAAACTGAAAAGTAAAAAGTAAAAAAAATATAAGGAATAGGAAAATCCATCGTCTTCTTCTGCTAAATTCAAATATATAAAGCTTCCTCCCTGGCTCTATAGCTTTATTACGGGAGAGTGTGCAACCTGGCAGCAATGCATGCTCTCACCTTTACCTATCCTGCAAACTCTTCTTCAAGTCCATCTTATCCGCTTAACCACTTTCTGGGTTTTCTTTGTTCCCTCCACATTGATCTCCAAATTTAATTAAGGCAACACTTGTCATTGTTTATTACTGATTCCGAGAGATCCGGGTCTTCTAAATCTGGTAAATTCTTTTACACATAAATCACATATAAAGAAGAGGAAGAAGACATTTTGGGTACTTTCTCGGAAAATGAAAGTGACCCAGAAAGATTCCGAGAAAGCAATTTGGGATCAGATGAGAAATCCACCCATTGTTGGACCAGGCTCACAATCCCGTGCTTTAACAAAGCTATTGGTATGGCTTATCCTCTTCGTTTCAGTCACCTATCTCGTTTACGTGCTCAAGCTTGTCTCCACCTCAAACTCCTGCGACGATGAACTCTCCAGTGCCCTCCGACTATCTTCCCCTTCTACCGGACGGAAAACAGCTAGTACCACCTCCGCCGCTGAACCCTTGATTGAAACTCGGACGGTCCGGCGAGAATCCCATGAACAAACAGATCTCCGCCACGTAGTATTTGGAATTGCTGCCTCTGCAAAGCTTTGGCAAGAGAGAAAAAACTATATCAAAATCTGGTATAAGCCAAAAGAAATGAGGGGCGTAGTTTGGCTCGATGAAAAGGTTAAGACCAGTGAGAACGATGGACTGCCGCCGGTGAAGATCTCCAGCGATACTTCGAAATTCTCCTACACAAACCGGCAAGGTCACCGGTCGGCTATTCGGATCTCTCGAATCGTGTCCGAAACGCTTCGATTGGGGCTTAAGGATGTGAGGTGGTTTGTAATGGGTGACGACGACACCGTTTTCGTCACCGATAACCTCCTGAGAGTTTTGAGAAAATACGACCACAACCAGTTCTATTACATTGGGAGCTTATCGGAGAGTCACTTGCAGAACATATTTTTCTCGTATAGCATGGCCTATGGTGGCGGCGGCTTCGCCATTAGCTACCCATTGGCCAAAGCTCTACATTCTATGCAAGACCGGTGTATACAAAGGTATCCCGCACTGTACGGCTCCGACGATCGAATGCAGGCATGTATGGCTGAACTCGGTGTTCCGCTCACTAAACAACTCGGTTTTCACCAGGTCCGTGTTTCCTGCTCTCTCTATTTTCTGTCACTAATTTTTTTTTTAGTAATAATTTTCGGGTTCCTCAATTTTTGTCGGTGCTGTTTGTTTCTTATTCTAATTCGTAGCCTTGATTTTGAATAGGATCTCTATTTTGGTAAATTTTGATTGAAATTATTCTATATTTCTATTTCCCAATTTTCCAATAATTAACTCAGTGCTTCTTTAGTAGCTAGTTAAACCCAGCACTAGAAATCTTCCCACCATTGATTTGCGATTTTTTTTTTCATAATAAAAATGGAAAAAGAGTTAAAGAGTACTCACATCACGAAGCGATTGTGTATATCCCTGTTTTTAGGACCATAAGACTGGTTTACAAGCTTAATAAGTCTAACAAACTAATTTAAGCCGGTGGTTTGTTCAATGCTGTCCACGTGGCTCTTGGAGTGAGCTAGTATACTTATGCCATGTTGATAATTAATGACAATCAAAATGAGTCAACTTAAGTGAACCAACACAAAACTGTTTCTATTAGGAAAAAAAAAAAAAAAAAAAACACAAACTGTTTTAAGTGGAACTGGGACTGGACAATGCCAGTCAAATGGGTTCAATACATACATATGCATGGTAGAACTCATTGCTTTCTCCCAATAAAACCACTATTTTTTTACTAACAATATCTGCAAATTTGTACTAACTCCTTATTAACAGATGTCATAGGTGTCTTTGTATTACTGACTTGTACATGGAAGCTTAGTTGTTTTTTTTCTCATTATTGACAATAGCCTTGTTGATTAATGTCACTAGTGAGTAGTGATGTTGCAGTCTTCTCATTCTGCAAATCTGATCTTGGGTTACACATGGAATTAGTGTTCAGTTGGTCTAGAAGCGCTTGCCAAATATGTGATTTTTATGATATAATTCCCATTTGAGATATCAAACGAGATTTTATTGCTTGGTTATCTTTTCAGTCATCTCTTTGAATTGCTTACTCTCAGTAAATCCTTTACTAGTGTGTTTCTAACATTGAGTTCCTTCCTTATTGACTGAACCAGTATGATGTATATGGGAACTTATTTGGTCTCCTTGCTGCTCACCCTGTGACTCCATTGGTATCACTGCACCACCTTGATGTTGTCGAGCCAATCTTCCCCAATGTGACTCGGGTTCAAGCCCTGCAGCGGCTTACTATACCAATGAAGCTAGATTCAGCAGGGCTCATGCAGCAATCTATCTGCTATGATAAATCTAGGAGCTGGACCATTTCTGTTTCATGGGGCTTTGCTGTTCAAATATTTCGTGGGGTTTTTTCTCCCCGTGAGATTGAAATGCCTTCCCGAACATTCTTGAATTGGTATAAAAGAGCAGATTACACAGCATATGCATTCAACACACGTCCAGTTAGCCGAAACCTATGCCAAAAGCCTTTCGTATTTTACTTGTCAAATGCAAAATTTGATTCCAACACAAGCCAGACAGTGAGTGAATATGTAAGGCATCGTGTCCCTCATCCAATGTGCAAGTGGAAGATGGCTAATCCTTCCAGATTTGACAAAGTGGAGGTTTATAAGAAGCCCGACCCGCATCTATGGGATAAAGTTAGTATTTATCTTTATCTTTCTCACAATTTTCTAATATCAGCACATATAAGATTGTGAGCTTATCTGAGAAGTAATGGTAGGTACTATTGCTTGTTTTAAATATTGATGTGGGTTTCTTTCTCTCTATGTTTGGCAGGCTCCAAGGAGAAACTGTTGCAGAGTAATGGACTCAAAGAAGAAAAGAACCATGGTGATAGATGTGGGAGTATGTAGAGAAGGTGAGGTCAGCGAAATCTAGCCATGACGAGTATTTTTGGGCAGGAGATTCTTCTTCTTCTAGATTCCTAGTTGATTTCTTTATTTATTGCCTCTATATTGTCATATTTTTGTAACTCCCTTCAAGAGTACTTCACTGCCAAGCAATCATTAGAAAAAGAAGAAAAAAGAAGGGAGGGGTGTCAAATTGTCAATATACAAAATCCTTGTAGCTTAAGCAAGTTGTAGGTACCTCAGCAGTTTAATTTATTATTGCTTCAAGAACAGAGTATTTAGTTTAGATGCTTGCTATTTTTGTTTAACCACTGGCTCAAAAAAGAGGCAAATTTTAATGTAGTTCATTGTGCAGCACATAATTTAGTGTGGATGTTACAAACTATAAATGGAAGATTCATTGTAACCATACAAAAATGAATTGTCATTATATTGTATTATAAAAATGAAAGTGTCGGCAAGAGTACTGTAGATCATGGATTTGGGCTATAAAAAATTGAAAACCTCTTCAATGCTTGTGAGATTTACCTGCAGCTGTGAAAGGTGAAAGGTGAAAGTGAAAATATTAGTGATTGGCGGTCTTAAACTCTTGGTGACTCTCTGACTAATAATTTTGTGGTTGTACTATTTCGATGAATTATGAGGGCACGCAGCGAGGGGACAAAGAAATTGATCACTTTTGTTTGTCTTGAAAGGTTGGTGGTAGAAAGTATAGGTTGAGATTTGAGCTTTACCTGCTGCTTCTGTATGCTAGACTGTTAGGCTATTCAGATATATCTCATGGCCCCAGTTGCGATTTCTGCTCCAATGGAGGTCTCTAATTATACATAGCAGGCAGCAATGGGGACAGGTTTCAGTTCATGGCCCATATGCTTTAACGAATATCAATCATTACTGCAACGACCATATTTTTCGGTTTCTGCTAAATGGGCCTACTCTCTGCCCAAGATCATGAAATTTGGGCTTCTTAGGTATATGCAATGCAAAATATTTCTGTAGCACATGGGCTAAAAGGATCATGAAATTTGGGCTTCTTAGGCCTATGCAATAAAAATTATTCTGTAGTACATGGGCCTAAAAGTGATCGTTTTGGAAAAAAGGGAAAAAGCCCATGCTCTCTTGGGCAATGCAATAACAGACAAAGGTTGATAAATTATTATGTCACCCTCAAAATAATTGAATTGACCAGCAAGTTAAGTTAAGCTCACAAGTCACAATTAATTATCACATTTTAAAGGAGCGAGATTTTAATAGTAAGTTTAAGCTTCGTTATCTTTGACTTTAACATACCCTAAAGCAACTAGTTCACACTACATACATAATATATATATATACTAACATTATGGCACGGGAATACCAAACACTTAGAATTTCTTTTTATTCTTTTTAATGAATATCACATAAAAATGTTAGTGATACTCTTATGTTTACGTATAAAATTTTAAAACTGATATATATCTAATTTTTTACAAAACAATATAAGTTATACACTAATATTATCACAATTAAATAATCCCATTGATGCAATTAGGTTGTATGAATATTTAACATTTTATTTTATTTAAAAGTCATTAAAAAAAATCATAAGGAGTTTTATTTTCTTATAATAGTAGGTATTGATATAAATTTAGATAAAATGTGAATTTGGAAAGAACATATAGATTACTTTGCTAAGGTTATTAAATTTTTCTTTATTTTTAGGTTAAGTTATAGTGCTCTTACTAAAGAGTGGAGGTATGCATAACTAATTCGTTTCTCTTTCAAATTTCTTAGCTTTTTCCCTAGAAGCCCCTCTTAAAATTTTCAATAATTCCTTTTTCTCTCTTTTTTTCATATGACTTATTTTTAAACTTCATAACAAAATAAATAAATAAAAACATTTTGAAATACATGTTATTATTTTTTTATACATGTCTGTCATTTAAAAAAAAATAAAAATCACTATCCAAACTAAATGACCCGTATTAAAGATATAATGATAACATAAAATAATTCTTACAAAATCTTTTTAATTAAGGCACCATTACTCATTGAATTTTTGAGTTCAAAGGAATGACGTACAGAGTAAAATTTTAATTAATTTTAATCATAGCTTGAATAACATATTTTTAAGTAGATTGCATAAATTATTAATAGATATGCGTCTAATTTGATCTAAACACATCTGATCACTAGATTTAAAAAAAAAAAAAAAAAACTGCTCAAATTCTAATGCCTCTAACACGAGTAGAATGTATAATATATAAAGCATTACAAAGGGTTATGGTACCTTTTTATTAGCGCCAAAGGCTGTATCCTCTTTAAGGACCACAGGCCACACAAAATCATGCTACATATTTGATAGTTTCTTGTCTAAATTCCTATTCATATTCTTACGACCTAACCCGACCAAATTGTGCAGCAGTACATAATTGTCCCTTTTGAAATTAACATTTCTTTTCTTTATTTTAATTGTTCTTTGAAAGAAAATACAAAACAGGATATTTATTTTCATTCTAAAATAAGAGCCACAAAACTATGCAATCAATTTGTGCGGCCAATATCCAACAATGTATGGTTTAAGTTGTAAGGTATGTTTGAGCTCAGCAGTTCAGAGACCTCTGTAATATCAGGGGTTCGTGCTTGTAGAAATATACTTGTGAAAAAATAAAATTAAGTTCACACCCAAAAGATGTGAGAATACTTGTAAGAAACCAAAAAATATAATTATGCAAGTGAATTCTATTTCCTACATTCACTGTGTGAGTGGAGTTGTGTCAAACAACAATTATTAAATGAATGTATATTCATTGAACTAAAATGCAGTGGTAACAATTACTTATAATACTTAGAGTTTGAGATTTTTAATTTTAAGATCTCAAATTCATGACCTGAGATCCGACTTTTCAATTGAAGAACAAAAAAAAACAACACCAAAATTAGAAAAAAATTTGACCATTTGTAAATTGGATCAATCATTTGCTAATTCTAATTTAGACTAAATTTTTATTAACATATTCATACAGTTCCCAAAAAATTAAAAAAAAATTCAAAACTACTAAAGCAAAATATAAAATATAAGTGGTCATCCAGTATATATATAATTCTAGCTTAATATTTATGCATGCATGTATGCACTGCTATATATGTATCCAATGTTGGTCTATATAATATATCTACAACTATTTCTTCCTCCCACTCGATTTCTACTATATATTTAATTAATTTCTAACTATCCAGCAAAGTCATGGAGCAATTGTGCCCCCATCAAATTTCTGTATGGCAGATTTTGTACTTCGCCATCTAAAAGCGAGTACTCAACTTGTTCACAATCTTCAAAAGCTAAGCTCACCCCATCATTCCCAGCATGTTGCTGTAACCCTAACGTCAATGACACACCTCCTCCGTTAAAACCCGAAATATTTTCATTATGATAACTAACCATGCCAGCACCCGAATGATGATTGTATGACGACAAATCCAGCTCCATCGACCCAAATGTCTCAGTGACCCGACCCAAATTTGGTTCTTGTTGTTGTAGGTTTCTGTTTTTATTGCTACTACTGTCGTTTCTGTGATCTGGGTTGTTGATGATGGATGATAGACAGTCTGAATCAATTCTTAGGAGTTGATTTGGACTTGGTTTTTCATCGTCTGCCCGGCTGTTGTTGTCGGTGAAGCCATTATCTGAGGAGGACATCAAGTTGTTGTTGTCTTCGACGTCGTCGTTGTCTTTCTCCTTTGTTTCTTCCAAGTACATTTCTTCCACCATAGGCTTCCATAGTCTCACCCTTGCATTAATAAACCAATTTGATACCTGTTTCAATTTAGACATAGGTAACAACAAAAAGTACTGTATTAATATATATCAAATTGATATTAATTTTTATGTTTTGTAAGTTGTTTAATTAATAAGTTTTGGATCCAAACAAGATATCCCCATTATATTGAATATTATGCATGATATAATTCATTTAAAGTAGTACTTAAATCATAGCTAACTAGGAAGATATAGGACTTGCCTGGCTTCTTGAGAGACCTGTTTGGCGGGCTAGAATATGTTTATCAACATCGGTTGGGTACCTGCAAATGTTAATTTCATGAGAGTTATATAGAGGGGAAGGGGTCCTATGCATATATGGGGACAGTAGAGTAACAGAGAGAGAGAGAGAGGGAGACCTTGGTAGGACCAAAAAATATAATCCAAGAAAATTTAAATGATTGAAAACAAAATGACAAAGAATATGAAAGATGGAATCTGAATGGTGATAGATAGACAACAAAAGTATTGCAAGCAGAAAATGAATGAGAATCATTGTACATGTGATGTGTGAAACTTACTACAGTACTACAGCAACTGCCCAGTACTGTGGTTGTTTTATGTTTTTTGTTTAGAGAAATACATTCATACTTTCACAAAATCTATTTTGTAGCTTACTGCATATAGGGACTTAATTGGAAGTGTTTGTTAATGTGCGTATGTGACCATGTGATCAGAGCTAGAAAGAGGGGAGAGAATTACGGGTGGAGAAAATGCTCAAAAAGCCAAGCTCGAAGAAAAGAGACGGAACGCTCGGGAAGGCCACGTTGGGGTCTCCATGGATGGCTCTCAATCATGCTCATTTGCTGGAAAGCTTTTTGTTGTCTTAGTGCTTGATCAAGTATTCTAAGCCTTGGAGTTTCGCCTCGGGTAGTGCCGGGTGCAACTGGGTCTTTGTCACCCATGGCTTCCCTGGTTTCTTGAATCTGACACAAAATTCCATCTTTTAAACTTCTGAAATGCCTCGACATGGCTTTAGAAGCCAGTGTAGAGTAAACCGTGGCAGCCCCATTGCCAGCAACTGCTTCAAAAGACGATACCACTGCCTTCATCTGGTTGCAGTAGTGCTTGTATCTTCTGTCCACCTTTAACAAAAATAATCACATAGCTAAGGAAATTAAATGTGAAAAATGAAAAAGTTGTCAAAATTTTAACTTTAGACATGAAAGATACTTCAAAACACAGACGCCCATGGAAAAGATTAAAGGGAATAGAGATTTCTATTAGTACTTGGAATTGTCACGAGGTGGTGGCCGCATTAATGAAAAGGCCCCTCGTAGACGCACAATTAGTTCAAAATCAAACTCATCCACAAAAGAGGTCCCAATGTCAACCACCATTTAGAGAAGCTTACTCATTAACTATAGATTTGATTTGTCCTTAATATGTTTTGACTACTGATCATATTAAAAAAAAGCTTGTGAATCTTGTGATGAAATAGGAAAAAGCCCAATCTATTCAATGAAGTAGCTGCTAGTGGTGAAATAAAAGTTTAATTTTTTAGAAACAATTAAACATGTAGTTGATAATACCTCTTCCAACATTGCAAGCAGCTTTGTTTTTCTTTTCTGCAATTCGACCAATTCAAGGGAATTAAGTGACTGCTTTTTTGACGGACTACTGCCATTGTCCTCTTCCAATTGCTTGGACTTGTGGGCTCTTTGCTTTGTTAAATCAGCTATTTGCTTTGTTCCAAGACAACAGAACTCATTCAGAAGCTCTTGTGCAGGTGCCAAATACTTTGAGTTGTTGAGCAAAAAGTGTGCTCCTTGATAAATATTTGCAACCTTTCCCAAATACCCATTTGTAAAATTTGTTGACCATTTGTTGATTTCCCAAAAAACCCATCTCTAGAACTTAAGGAAACAAAATCTTGTTGCTCTTGATGATGATGATTAGTGTGTCGTAGTTCAAAAGATTGTAGCCCAATAGTTGAAGGATTGTTAGAGCTAAGAGAGAGTGAAAGTCCTTGACTAGGCCTTTCATTTCTTCCACATGGGAAGACGCACCTTAAAGAAGAATCATCCACAAATAATCTATTCTCTTGCCAACCGGCCGCAGAATCATGAGTTCCAACTAATAGATTCTCACTAGTTGTTTCAGAAATTCCAGTTGTGAAATCAGGCTTGTTGAACTCATGCTGATAGAAATCGATGGTGGACTCGTTGATTGACTTGGAAGAAGAAGAACCCAGCTGATTTCCACCAGGTTTGCCAAAGAAGCCTTTCCATATTACTGAATTAGTATGATCAGTACTACTCTGTTGCTGTAGATTCTTTGAAAACCCTATCATGTCCATGTTTGTGGTCAGATGGTTGAACATCTCTGGGTTGGACACAAAGCCTTGGATCTGATTCACCAGTTGATGGGTTTGAATCATCGGATTAACTACTGATGATGGTGATACATCCGAGTAACAAAACCCAGCTGATGAAGCCACAAAGTTCCTGGATTTGTCTTCACAAAAAGGCATATGAGACCCAGAACTCATTCTTTAATAAACAGACACAAACAACAAAGAAAGCAGGTAGAATTGATAGAGCTGAAGGTGGTCGATGACCCTTAATTAACTTTGTGGATGCAAATAGATGATGATGGTCAGCTCAGGCCAGGTGCTATGGTGGTGAATTTAGAAGGGGGTAGTGGGAGCTCCTTTTCTCAGACTTGATCTCTTAAGTATTCATTATTCAACATGGTGTACCATGAAAACCAACAACCTAAGAAAAATGAGTTATACTTTCTCAGAAAAAGAATATATCAGACAGGGGTTGATATATGATGATCTTCATTTGATATATGCTTTGTTTTTCCCCTATCTCTCTCACTCTCTCTCTAAAAGGAAGTAGGAAGTGGGTCAATGCAGCATGATATAAATACAACCAAAATAGACTTCCTAGAAAATGGAAAAAAAATAATAATCAGAAAATCCCCTCAATTATTTCATACCAAACTATTAAAATTATTTAAAATAATAAAACAATAAATGAATAGTATATTATCCAAGTATAGACATACATATACCCTGCTCTTATACATATACTCCTAAAATGATGAATTGAATAACTGCACCCTTTTAATTAATTAATTAATTTATAACTATATGAAATGAAAACCAAAAAGATAATATAGTTTCATCCGAAAATCCCAAGAAAAATTCGGAAGATACATTGATGCTGCTAATAAATAAATAAGATGTTTGTAGGAAGGAATCCCGAGGAGTGGTTCCTAAGTAGGAGCAGGATTACACTTTACAGGCTTTACCAGATGGGTTTCAGTGAGGGTTCTGTTTAGCTAGAATGGGTCTGGCTGGCTGGTCTTGTATAGGGTTTGGTGAATAGGGAGGGTCCCGTCTCTGCTCTGTGGACTGTGTTGTACTGTGTTTCTGAACCTAAATGAAAAACAAATTCAATACAACTATAACTCTAGCTTCGTTGGCTAGGTGTATGACCTATGGACCTCCCTAAGCTATACATGGATCTGTTACAAGTTTCAAACTTGTTGAAAGGAAGGTGAGAGTGGGACTTGGTAGAGAGGGAAGAGAAATTTGGCAAGCGGCGGAGAAAGCTTCGTTACAAGGACCACCACCTACTTTTAAGTTTTTAATTTTAACATACACAAGTAATAAATATTAATAAAGCTGTGTTGAGATCCACTCTCAAGATATGGGAGCGTGATGCGTGTGATATATTTATTGTCCTATAATAAGATTCGTTATTGGGTGTGTTTGATATGACTCTAAAATAATTTAGATACTTAAAAATTATGATGTGATTATGGTTAAAAAATTATTTTGTATAAGAATTATCGAAAATGTATTCGAATGATTTTGTTTATTTTTTTATTAAACAGTTTTATTTTTAATTTAATTTTTATATTTAATTAAAATAAATTTATTTTGTATTCAATTTGTATTTTTAATTAAAATTAAATATGACTAAAATTAATGCATAATTTTAATTGTAAATAACAAACTTAATTAAAAATTATATATCTAACTAAAATTACAAAATAAGACTTAAAATTAAAATGACACCTATTACCAAATCTAAAATTGAATCATAATAAAAGCAAAAATCAAATATTAAATTAAATAAAAAACAATATTAAAGAAAAATAGGGGGCAGATTTTAAAAAAAATACAAAAAATTAACAATTGACCGTTTGGCTAGCAACAATCAAATTATTTGAAAATGGGGAGAGGTACAGTTAGTATAAAGGAAAATAGGAGGGGTTATTTTTATAATATAGAGCCAAGATAGAGTGAGAATTAAGATAAAAGGAGGAGAGCAAAACAAGAAAATTTTTTCTTTTTGCGTTACGGCAAAGAAACTAGGCACCGTGATTGGGCAGCTAGCGCCACAAGACATGGTAGCTCAAACCGTCGTGCATCCCTGACAGCGTAGCCCAAACCGTCGTGAATATCAGCCATGACAAAACAATTGCCACAGTCATATTTTAAACGATAGTCATTCTACTATTGAAAAATCAAATTTAACATTATTAAAAATTACATATGGGTTTATTGTTCATTTAATTTAATAATAAATAGAGTAAGACTCTAGTTGTTCATTGCTTATAAAACTCTCAAAATAATTTTTCTTTTTTATGTTTTTGGCAAATGAAAATTAATTTGAGTACTTAACAAATATAAAAGAAAAGAGTAGTATGCTACAAAACAATGATCATATTTTTTGTTAATAAGAAATTTGCAAGATACCTATGAGCGCGTGCAGTGGGCATAAATAAAAATAAAATATGTGGTCCCATGCAATTCAAAATTGCAACTGGGAAGAGAGAGAGAGAGAGAGACAAGGACTAATTAATAAAAATATTGTATCTTCTTATTGTTAGTATTTTTACATTGCAAATTACTATGATCACAAATCAGGTTTTGGACCATCCTAAGCTAGCTAGCTAGTTGCATACTAATTTTAGTACAGCATGTACCACCTAGCTAGACTCAACAGACAGTTATATGAAGTGGAAGCTTTACGGGGAACCCAAAACCAAGTGTACATAACAGACTTATAATGGTACTACTGTACTTCAAAATATTTTACTAGGAGCTTTTGAAATTTTGTTGTATAAAATGGTGATGATACCGTGGGCAAGCTGAGGACTGTGCATGATTCTTTGTAAATGTTTAGTATGTGTCTCATCATTCACCACCTGTTACTGTCTCATACCTCCAAACCTCCACCTCCAAACACGTGGAGGTGTGGAGGTATGAGACTGGTTCAAGTCAATTATCCAATCAATGAAAGACATTCTTTCTAGTCATCTCTTTTAATTTATTTTTGGGTGGACTAGTGATCTCTAATGAAATGAAATAGAATTTTCAAAAAAGTTTCATTAATGCTTTGTTGGTTACATGCATAGTGAATAGTCAAACTTGTTTGCCACCACATATCTATAACCAATTTTTGCCTAGGAACTACTTAAGAAGAGGGTAGTGCCAGCTCATTATGTCATTTTTTACCTTAATTAATACAACATTTGGAAACAAATTATGGTTACTAATAATCATTCTTATTGATGCATTAAAGTGTTAAACTGCACTCAATCATTTGGTCCAAGTTTTCTATGAAAATGTTTTTGTTTTCCGATTTGTGTGGAGGAGGGGGGACAATAATTAGCAATTTGACATAAAATATAAAATAATTAGAATGGCCCACATGGATGGTACTTGTAACTCTTTTTGGACCCATAATTTAAGTCCAATGTATGTTTGAAATGGTCCCTTTCAGTTTTCATAACCGTTTTATTATATAATAGCTTTACTTTTCCTTTTCTTTTTTTTTTTTACTTTTATAAATATTTTTTGCTAAAGGCAGGAGGCAACATCAAAATCTTCACCCATTTTTGTTGTTGAATATTGTCAATATCCAATTGATGCTCTAATCTTAGGCAGTAATTAGTAAACAAATAAAAGAAAATGTCAACCCATCAAAATTAATAAGCAACGGTCTTGATCAGTTTAATTCTTGAGTATCAATTCTAGCTAGGATCTTGACGGTAGTTTAGTGACCCAAAAAAAAATCATACATTTAATTATTTTAACATCTATGTACAACTAATACTTATTTTGTATTTGCAAGATGTTCAATACATTCGTATATACTACAGAAATGGTGTAATTCTCGTGCTCTTATAAAAGAAAAAAAAAACTAGCTAATATATATTAATCAATTTAAAAGATAATATAATATATAATGTGAGTTCCACTTAAAAATAAAATAATCAAAACTCGATGTCACATATGCTTAATTTAACTCCAATAATAAGGTGAAGTTTTGAGTATAATAAAGTATTAATGAGTTATTTATTTATTTGATTTCAATTATTAGCTCAATCAAAAATATTTTATTAATTTATTACTCATTAGAATTTGCCTATTAATAATATTTATTCAAATATAATATAATATGATGATCATGATGTTAGAATAAAGTTAGTGTCCAGTACCATCAGCAACAACAGCAGCAAGAGCAGCAGTGTGGGCATGCAGTAGTGGCAATGTGCTCCTACAACACAAAGAAAGATACAGAGTGGTCCTTTCCATTTCTTGATTAATGAATCTCAATATTCCCACCCCTAATTAACATTCTCTCTTCATTTGATCCCCTAATTAATCATCTTAATTAGAATTTCAAATCAAAACACAGTTTGCTAGCTATTAATTGATGCAACATACTTTACAAAAAGTATATACCTTTGTCTATATCAATAGTGATAAAAATGTGTAATTTATTTTCTGTACGTAATGTTTTTGTCAGACAATGAAGCAACTTTGAATCTTAACCTTTCACTAAAATAATGATAGAACACCATCATGCAAATAGATTGAATTAATTTTTTTTTTAAAAAAGAAAAAGAATACTAACTATATATGAATGATGAAACAAAGACTAAAGTCAATGCAAATGACAAAGAACACAAAACAATGAATAACGTTAAATTGCTTCGGCTTCTTTGTCTCAACTCTCAATTTAAGTTGTTTTTCCTCTTCTCCTTCCAATATAGTCATAGCGTACACACATAATTGTTTGTAAACCCATTATTATTTTATAGTTTGTAAGTTGATTGAGCTTGCACGTATGTTTTTTGTTTGTCATAATTGGATGATTATCACAAATGTTCATTGTAGAAGACAAATCTAATTAGTGAAAGCTAAAGAAAAAACTGGTTTTATGAATTCTAATCCCAAAGTCAATATTTTCTTCTAATTGGGAAAAAGGTGGGCTTGGCTTGCAGGCAAATCTGTTATTTCATATATGGGCCCAATACCTAAGAAGAGCCTAGCCATTTGGGACTATGGTAAAAAGGAAGAAAGAACGGGCCTAGGCTAACAGCACTACATTGGTCACTAACATTTTTTTTTACTGGAACTGTTCATCCTACAGATGCCAAATTACTGAATTAGACATATACAACTGTCCCCTACAATTTTCGTCGCTACTATTTGATTTGGAAAAGCACCTAACTTCATCAAAACAATACAAAAGCATGAAAGGGTCCCCATCTCATTTTCCATCATTCATTGTAGCAATGAAATAGTAGTACTCAATACGATGAACAAACACAGATCAAACGGCTACATAGAAATCAGTAGTGATTTTCATATGCCTTGAAGATAAGTAGGGCCAATGTTCCATGCCTTAACGGCCAAAAAATTTTCTCCAAGTTGATTTGCAATTTGCTTTCCCTTCTGTCAAATCCTCCAAGAAGGTTATTTCACTGAACTTTCTTCCCCTTTTACCCATCAAACTATGGCTGCTCATTCTCTAACATCTTCTCTGGCCTTATTTCTCCCAAATTCACAACCAAAATGGTTTAATTCCAATACAATCCAATGCTCTGGTAACTCAAGAGAGACCATTATATTACCCAATAATGGACTGGTTGGTTTTCCAGAAAAGAGTATTACTCATCTCAAAACAGCTGACAAAACTCCACCTCCTAGGCCTCGCAGAATAATCCTCGTTCGACATGGACAAAGTGAAGGGAACCTCGATGAGAGCATATATACAAGGGTCGCTGATCCAAAGATTGGGCTAACAGAGAGAGGTAAGGAAGAAGCAGAGGAATGTGGGAGGCAGATCAAGGAAATGATTGAGAAAGATGGGATGAAAAATTGGAAAGTTTACTTCTACGTGTCCCCTTATAGACGAACACTTGAAACACTAAAGAGCTTGGCTCGTCCATTTGAACGCTCAAGAATTGCTGGCATGAGAGAAGAGCCTCGTCTTCGAGAACAAGATTTTGGTAAGTACCACTACTGAATTTACTCAAACAAGTATCATTGAATTCATACATTCAGACAAACCACTTAACTTAATTCGTACTTACTATTTTCATTTACTAAGTGTTGCATCTCATATATTTTGTACAAAAGGAAACTTTCAAGATAGAGAAAAGATGCGTATTGAAAAGGCCATTCGTATGCTTTATGGGCGTTTCTTTTACCGTTTTCCTAATGGAGAATCTGCAGCTGATGTCTATGATAGAATTACAGGTACTTCTGTATTCTCTTTATCATTCTCTTTGTAACATATGTAAAACCTTATGACAAGGAGTTAACTGCTAGCAGGGTTCAGAGAAACCATTAGAGCAGATATTGATATTGGACGCTTCCAGCCACCTGGGGAACGAAACCCAGACATGAACTTGGTAATAGTGTCCCATGGTCTAACACTTCGAGTTTTCCTGATGAGGTGGTACAAGTGGTCTGTAGAACAGTTTGAGGGACTACATAATTTTGGCAACGGAAAGATGATCGTTATGGGGAAAGGTTATGGTGGAAGGTAATCCTCTTCTTATTTTTTGTATGTAACCAAGCCTGAGACTTTTTACCCATCAAAAGAGAACAAGAAACTGGTATTTTTTTTCTTTTTTAAGAACAGAAAAATGATTACCCCGTCCTTTTAATTGAAGTATAAATTACAATTCACATATGCAGGTACAGCTTACTTGTTCATCACAGTGAAGAAGAGCTAAGAAAGTTTGGAATGACAGATGACATGCTGACTGATCAGGAATGGTAAGAATCAGTCATATAAATCTTAAATTCTTAATGTGGTAAATTATTAATATCCTAAGCTCTTAGTCCTATTTAAGCTAACCTTTTACGTATGTGGTTGTTGATTTCTTATGAAGGCAAAAATTTGCAAAACCGGGCGAACTGAATTACGATTGCCCAATGCTAAATTCATTCTTCACCCATTTTGATGAAGATTGAAGGAGTAAATAAAGCCTCAGAACAAAGACAATATGCAGAATATATAAGCAATTCACAATTGAATGGAAGATTGGAGCTGGATATCATCAGCAGACACAAATAAGGCTACTTCCTGGGAAGGAGTAAAATTACAATTCTTTTGCTTTTCTTGGACCAAAAATGAGAAACTTTATTACCTTTAGGAAGTGTAAATGAGCAGTGTAGGTCAGCTAAAAATTCTAACATTGAATCTACTCTTTATTTCTCTAAATAGTACACAAAACAATCATGATTTCAGAGTCTCCTGCTTTGTGTATGAAGAAGGAATATAATGCAGATGAAATTTGGGAGGAAGACTAAGGTTATTCATCAAATGAAAACCAAAGACATCAATACTATTTCCCAGTATGATTAATTTACACAATCTCATAATTTTGTTTCCCCACAACCATGTGTAAGAGTAGCAACAGATAAAACAATAAATAAGTAAACAAAGAACACACATTCATGTGTTACAACTTACAAGTTTAAGCTGGATTGTAGTACACTCTGGTGCCTTCAACAAATTCAAGAAATAATAGAACCTTTTCAGAGAGTCTAAGCGGTCAATATCTTATAACCTGCTGAACAACGGAAGAAACAAACCACAAGCTTTTACGGATAAGGGATTGAACCAAATCAACCAAGCATAAATTGTTATTTACCAGAACCAGTTTAGAAATAAGCTCTCTGAGACATTTCATCAAACACTTTGTGGACCACAAGGCGGCAAACATATACGAAAATTAAAAAAAAGAAAAGATGAAGAGAGCAATAGCTTCGTACATCTGTCATCCGGATTTATTTCTCAGACAATAATTAAAAACAGTTGGAGATGCGGGGTATCGATCCCCGTACCTCTCGCATGCTAAGCGAGCGCTCTACCATCTGAGCTACATCCCCAGGTAGTTGTAAGCTCCCCTTCAACTTTCAGATTGTTGGAGTAAATTCAAACCAAAGCCATACCTTACTGACTGAATTTTTCCATATTAGCGCAATGACTACCGACAGTTTTATCCGATTATCCGAAAGCTCTTATACAATAATTCATGTTTCTTTATATTGGTGGAATGATTATATCCAGATTATTTTCTTTCTTCGTTATGTGAATTTTGGGAATTTGGGTTGGCAGGCAACATAAAAAGGAAGTAAATAAAATAGTCCAATAAATTAAGCCACCAGAAAGAACAGAAAAAGAAAAAGAAAGAAAGAAGAGAAGGTAGAAAAGGATTACCCATTGAAAATATCACACCCCGTTCTAAAAGGAAGAGACAGGGATTGACTAATAATAATTTTTTCTCTGATATTTTCTCTTATTAGTCAACCAGAGAAAAAATATATCACTCCCTGTAGCAGGAAGAAATAATAAAATAAGATCGACTAATAAGAATTTCCAAAATCATATTTCCACATAAAATCGCCAACGAACAAAAATGGTTTGAATATACCGAGCCGCACTTGAGAATAAAAAGATGAATTACTTTGCAAGTAAGCTTCAGTATATAAAATCATCATCATCTTTCATCTAGACATTTTGCTTCCAAGCTACTTAATGATCAAATGTACATCAACTCATGATCAAATATCCTGGTAATCACACTCATCGTATCAACCTGCCAGTCTGCCACAAGCTCAATCTGGTGTAATCTTGACGAAGGTAGAACCTCTTTGGCCCTTTAACAAAGGCCAAACTCGTCTTAGAACATTTCATCACCTAGAATTCTTTGGCAACATGATTACATCCAAGTTGAGATACGCCGTCTGATTGAAAGGCTAAAGCTGCAGAACAAAGAAACACTCATTCAGAAATAGTGATAGCCATAGCAACATAGTTGGGATTTTTGTCAACACAGAACTAGAATTTTGTAGAAACAAAGGACTATCATTGCAACAGATGTAGATATATGTATGCATAAACTTAGTCTGAACCTCAAGAACGTAAGGGGCAGATGAATTCTAATAACTGAACTATGAAGCATATTTAGTTCAAATAGTAGAAATAACAAATCTAAAATCCTAAAACAGATGCCAGAAGGACACAAGTGTTGCCTGCTAATTATGGACTACATTTATATTGCATTAAACCTACAGTGACTATGCCAATGCTTTGACCATTTGGTTTGGTAGAATTTCAATGCCTTATTCAGAAATTAATATAATTTAGTATCTATCACATATTCAATTTGACAAGTCCAGAATTGTTCACCAAAAACCTGGAAAAAACACGAATCTCATAACACCACTCATTATGCAGAGAGGAAGATCTAACCACCTCATGAATGAGCAAACAGTCAACCCGGTTATCTTAATAGCTTATAACCACACTTTTTAAGTTTATTAATGCATTTGTTCCCTCTTAAAGAGACTCCCCATTTAGATTATTACAAAAATGAGATTCATATTAGATGATAAAGACCGGCCTGAGGAAGAAACAAGAAATGAATAATGAAAGAAATGTATTCATTTTGGAATCAATCTGAACAAAATAATCACTTCGCCCCATAGTTATTTCCAATTCCAACAGAATTGGAAATAAAATATGGAACTCCAACCAGAGATATTTATCGTCTTCCACAATAAACCTGATGAGATCAAGTTCAACCACATTTATATTGGAATCCTTTACGTTGTACCGCTCATCTTGGTTTAGAAAGGAAGAATGAAAAAAAATAAAAATAAAGGAATTAGGATCAAGGTGATACGAGAACTGGAGAAGGTAAAAGGAGACAGACCCCATTAGAGAAACATTAATTCATGCATGTTACGGCATTACTGATCTTCATGAGTTCTCGATGGTTGCAGTAGTGATTCGGAGTTGTCTTGTACGATCATACTCTTCATTTCGTTTCCAGAAAGCCCTCCTCCACCAAACTTCAAACCCCCTTTGTATATTTGGGCAATCATCACCGGAGTTCAAAAAACGATTAAACCAAGCAAGCAAAATTTCCTGCTGCCAAGCCAAAGGCAGAGTGAGAATTGTGTTACTGAGACCATCCTCAATCAGGTGCCGATCAAGTCCTTTGGATGCCCTTTTCATCCAACCAAAATCATCATAAAATGGTACCAACCATGTCCGTAGAAGCAAACACCTCGCATCTTTAGAAGCCAATAATTGACCTTTCCCAATAGCAACAAATAACCGTGCTGTAACTCTGCTAACCTCAAACCTATGAACTGCAGGCACTTTAGAATGTGCTTCAGACAATTCAGACTGAGATGCCCATGTTTTCAGAAAATCTTCAGCAATCTGTCTATCAATCAAGATATCCAAAATCCAGTGCAAATTATCTGCTTGTCGGGCGACTTGACCCACATCCTTCATGTCAGAAGCTGCAGCCAGGAAAAAATAGTGGCGAAGCAATTCCAAACAATCATCACATGCTGAGTACAGTGACTCTTTGCGGAGATCATTCTGAGATGGATTCTCACGAAGCATCTTTGATACTAACCCTTTCATCTCACGCCTCGCCTTCTCATCTTTCCCTTCAAGAACTACATGCAGGAGTTTCATCAGGACTTCCTCATTATCATTGCCCTCTTCTGTTCCATTAGTAACTTCAGTTGAAACCCTCTTCAAAACTTCCGCTGCTCCCACAGCATCAAGACGAAGCTCAGACAATACTGAGGCCACCATTCTCTTCTTCATCCTCTGCCCATGGGGCTGCTTCCAAGTACTCCAAACAAGATAAAACGCCAGCATCGAATCCGATTGCAGCTGAAACCTGACATACCAAACCACAATTAATAGCAAACACAACACAGCATTTCTTTGCCATCCGAATTCCAAGCAAAGAGAAAATCACCAAGACTTTAACTCTCAAGTGCTATTTAGTCATAATCGATATACATGAACAAATGACCAGAGTGGCCTAAAAAATTCCATTACACAGTTTCTTGGGGATTATAGTTTCTCTTAGATAGTCATATCATTGAGATACTGGAATTGAAAAAGTCCTAGAGTCCCTAACTAATCCTACAGTTTCTCTAGCAAAGAAAATATAGTGAACGTTCAATCATCAACATAAATATCAAGAATCAAAGATATTCAATAGAACGTTACCTTCAAGATGCCAAGAACCCTAGAAACATCCTCCTTCATTAGTTTCTTCCTGATATCCTTACAGTACATCAATCTCAACGTCTCGATATATATTTCAACATCATCACAGTCAGCAATCTCGACAATGTACGGCATCATCGACCGCTGCTGCTTCGTCCCCCGATCGGACAGCTTCACCGCGAAGAATCTGCTATGGGCGACAAGGATGTGGCGATGAACGTTCATAGAAACGCTAATACCATCTTTCGAACTAAGAGTGAGCTTGATATCACCGGAGTCCGAGTCGTTGAACAGGTTTCCCGGGCTGCGAGCAGCCAGTATGTCCGATATTCGTTGCATCATCAAAGCTTGCCTGTCCTGCACAGGAATTTGAGGTTTTTGTACCAATACAGCGACGCTGTTTGATGGGATCTTATTTTTGTGATGAATATCGGGCTCGCTAGCCATCATTTCGAAAAGGGTTGGGCTAGATCTGGTTTTATCGGGCAGCGGCGGCGGCGACAAGAGTCCCGCGGTGAGTGCAGAGTTGAATTTACTGAAGCTAGAAGGGAAAGACTCTTGAACAGAATGACCATTCCCCGTACTTCCAGTGGTTGTGGGTGAGGAGTGGGTAAAATCCATAACTGGCGAAAATCTTCCAGGAGAGAATCGGAGCTTGAACGTGGATGGTGAATCGGAGGGTGAAGAATGTTCTGAACCGGATTTTATGTCTGAGTTTGAGCGCACAGGGGAATCGATATAATTTGCACAACGGGATTCTGGTGGTGAAGGTGAATTGGGAATGGGTTTTGAAGAAGGGCGACACCAAGAGTTCTCTGGGGACACAATGGTAGGTGCATCAAACTCACGGTGGTGGCGATGGTGTGTGGGAGAAGGAGTAGATGGGTCAGTGATGGTTGTGCTGGCCGAGGCGGAGATAGTGGTTTCACGACACTTACGTCGTCTGGGCTTGGAGGATTGGTTTTGGATTTTGAGGTGAGTAGTAGTTATTGTTGCCGCTGCCATGAAATTTCATGTACTACTACTTTGTGTTTGTTGTCCTCTGGCTTTAGGGCATTGGCATCAGTGCTGCACAAAGAGAGAGTCTGCGTGCGTCACTGTCTGTCACTCTGTCAGTGTGTCTGTGCAAACAAGACGAACCATCAGATAAGAAACATGAAATATTTATTAGCTGTGATTTGTGAAGTTTTGGGTTAATTAAGTTGTCTCACTTGGGTGGTCTAGTACTCGAATTTGCTTTGGTGGAGAAGAAAAGAACCTAAAAAGCACATTCTTTTTTTTACACGCCAAGCAAAAATTGAAAACCCTTCAAGATAAGTACCTAAGAACATTAATTACCTTTAAAACAATATATTTTTTTAAAGTTGATTAGTGACTTTATTCAATAGAAAATCTTATTAACCAAAAAAATATTGATTAGTCTAGCTTATCATTATTATGAGCAAGCAAGAATAATAATTCATAATAATAAAGACAAAAAGGAGGAACAAGTTTGTTGTCTGTACTTTATCCCAGGGTACGCTTTTAGCAATTAAGCAATGTCAATTCCTTCCAACTTTTTTTTTTTGTTTTTCTCTTCAAACTTGGATTAAGATAATTTTGGTTGACCCAATTACTTCCAACTTACAGCAGAAACAACAAACCTTGTCTTTGGAGAATTGGGATTTATTAAGTTGTGGGTCATGGACATTGCTCATATGTTGGCCCAACAACGTGATTGTCCTTAGCAGGCTTATTCTTTAATAATTTGAACTGGGCCGGGTGGTAGGTAATGGGAAAGTTGTATACTTTTTTTTGATGGGAACTTGGTAAAGATGAATTGGGCCATTGCAATTGTTTTAAACTAGTGGTATAAATGCTCATTCTCTAGTGGCCTGGTCGGCCAGGTTTTTATCATGTTATTGATCCATAACCTTCCTCTCTTTTTTTTCTCCCTTTTTTTCACTACATCGTAGAATATAATTACTTAATAAAAACTTACTCCAACCTTACCTGCTAATTAAAAAAAAAAAAAAATGTAAATCTCATAATTGAAGGGTTCTACTTCTACATTCTCATTTCCAACTTCAGAGACCTTGATCAAAGTTAAGTGACATGTAAATTAAACTTGAAAAAACTTTCTTGTGTTTTACAGAAAGATAGTTGCTTTAACAATCTGTCATTTTGCCTTTTGAATTGAGTAAATTACTCAATGTTGAACAGTAATACGTTTTGTTTGTGGGACAAAACATCGGTGAGGTTTTAAATGGAATGCTTTATGCTTTGGAGGAAAGCTAACGAGTAGTCTCGTTGACTAGGAGTAGAGTAGGACCAACAACTAATCCAACTTAATAAATCACACTTTAGCACATCCTAGTAGCATATATATTGTAGACAAAATTATTGTTTTAGTAGTTGAAAGATAAAGGTATTAACAATGAACAGCCTTGCCTTGTATTGTTATTGGTTCATAATAATAATAATATAAAATTATTAGTAGTTATATGTATTAATTGTGGTAGACATAGGAAAAATTACATGAAAGTAAATTTATATTCCTAAGAAAAAGATAAATTGATAACCAAAAGATCAATAAAATCAAAGAAACTTTATAAATGAGTTTAAATATAATTACAAATAGCTAGAATGTAACTTTTAACTTAACCTCCTTTAACTATCTTCAACTCTACATAATTTTTTCGTTTTTTATGCATGTCATATTTGATGAATATTTTAAATTGTATTAATGAGATGTTACCAGAAAAAAAGATAATTGTTAAGATATTAATTTTACAATTGCAAAATTTGGATTTTTATGTTTTGAAAAGGACTTTTTTGGTTTCACTAATTTCTTCTTTTTTTTTATAAAAAAAAATGTGTCATATCAAGATGTTAACAGTTTTGGACTCGATATAGCATAAGGAATAAATTAATTGATTGTGTGGATTGCAACATTTAGTTGTAGGCTTTTCATATTGATGTAAGCCACAGAAGAGGTTTGAAATTTATTAAGACGTAGTAAATGTGATAATTAATAAATTTTAAAATAATAATAGTTATATCAAATAATATTAAAATTATGATAATATATATTTAATTTTTTAATTATAAATATTTTTATTTATTAGAAAATACTCAAATAAAAAAACAAAACAAAACAATGATTAGTCTTTCAATTTCCAATAACAGGGGAGGGACATACGGAAAGTTAAAAAAAAAACACTGCCACGTGGTCCTTGTCTGTATATTTCCCCAGTCATCAACGTGCTCTCACATGTCCTTATGTCGATTCAAGTAAGTATTGCAAAATACACAACACCCAATTGATAACAAAATTTATATACATAAAAAAAAAAAAAATTAATTAATTTTAGATTTGCATTTGAGGGACTCAAATGCCAAGTTGCTTAAAATTATGACGAGGCAAAGACATTTTCTGACAAAGCAAGGTTGGATGGAATTTCATTCTTCAAAAATTACCCACTAGACCTAAATGGCAGGCAATTTCTGATGCTTAGCTTTGTAAATCCAGGATGGTTTTGGAGCTGGTATCATACAAATCTTCCTTTCAAATGCTAACTAGCTGGCTAAGAATGACCTAAAAATATTAACAAACTAAACATGCATGTCGCATGACTCAGAAGTCAGTGCTACATATGAAATTTCAAATCACAAGTGGGGAGGCAATTAGCTAGTTTTTGGCTTTAGTGGCTTCTGAATTCTGATCTACATCAAAATCTTTTCCCAATAGTCTAAATCACATGCCCAAATAAACCCCAACAAGTACTTAGCATGAAAGTAATTGGGACAAACCGGCAAAGGACACAAAGACAAAGAATGAGACAAGGATGGGAAAGCAAGCAAGCAGAGATAGTGGTGATACATGGGAGGAGGGCTCCATTATGCATAGGTATTTGTGAATAATGGGCTAACAAAATTTTGGAGTTATTTATTTGTATAGTTTGATCAGGGACTGGTGCAATTAAAACAAAACAACAAAAAGGGTGTGGACCAGAGACAAGACAATTAGTGTCTTGGCCTTATCAGACACCATGTCAGAGCAGCTTGGCAATAGGGCCTCGCTGCTGTATGTCACTACGTGCTTGGTAGGCAAAATGCATTGCGCATTTTCTTTTTATTTGCGAATTGCGCCCCCTAGGCCCTAGCTCACCCCCCCCCCCCCCTACCCACAATGGGCTCAAATATTGCCACGCCCTCCCTTCATTTCTAACCAAGTTCTTGTTAAAATTATTATTATATACAACAAATTTACCACATTTGAAATAATAAGTGATATGAAATCCTTTTATGATTTGTGTAACATTTATTTTTAACTAGGTTGAAGAAAATCAAGTTATTAATTTATTAACTATAAAATGCACACATGAGAAAATTTAATGTATTTATTGTTTTATATTTCATTATGTATTCAGATTTAATGAGATTTTATATTTCCTTTTATGTATTTATTGTTTTAAATAGAGGAGTAAAGTGATTAATGAACAAGATTTTCTAAATTAAGGAGACAATAACTGTGAGAGAAAACTAAAATCCTAAAACATTTTTGAAATCAATTAAGAAGTGCATTTGATATGTTAGTAAGGGGTTACCCCAATGAATTACTTTTTAGCAAAAGAAAAATAAAATAAAATTGGTGACCCCAATGAATTAAAATGGGACAATGACACCGTGATATGTATCATAAGACGCCAAATTGATTTTGTCCCACCACCTAGTATTATATATTACATGTTAATTTAGGGGTGTAAATAAACAAAGCTGTTTCTACTTTGTAAAGTTATGTCATGTGGGTTAAAAATAAGACTGCAATTAAAGGCACTCACTTTAATTTAATAAATATGAGAAAAGTAGAAAATAGAAATTATCCCTTCAACCCCCCCCCCCCCCCCCCCCCCCTCCTCTCTCTCTCGTCATTGGGAATAAAAGCCTAAGCCATCACTGCCATTTTCTCATACTCTCAAGCTTCTATATAACCCACCAAATTTCTCACGTCCTCTCGCTTGCTCTCGCTGTCTCTCCCCATACCAATTGTAAACAGAGAATTAAAGAAAGGCGCCCCAATACCCTACCAGTAGTCCATTACCACACCATGGGATTCCCTTCTGGCTACACAGACCTCTTCCTCCCAAAGCTTTTCATTTACACCCTTTCTGTTCTGGGTTTCATCAGAAAACTCATCTCCACCTTGTTTCGCTTTCTGGGTCTTCACGATTTCCTCGAACCTGACATTGCCAACTTGTCCGACCAACCGACCCGAATACCCGAATTCCACTCCGTGTCCGCTCTCCTCATACGCGAAATCCTCCCGGTGGTGAAGTTCTCCGAGCTGGTCGATGAGGAACCACCTGATAACTGTGCCGTCTGCCTGTACGAATTTGGGGCCCACGACGAGATCAGACGGCTGACTAATTGTCGTCATATTTTTCACCGGAACTGTTTGGACCGTTGGATGGGTTACGATCAGAGTACGTGTCCGCTGTGTCGGACACCGTTAATACCGCAAGATATGCTAGGAGGTTTCAATGAGAGGCTGTGGGCAGCTTCTGGAATCCCTGAATTTTATGGAGATTATTTTCAAATTCCTGGTTTGTAGATTCTACAGTGGTGTAGCTCTTTTTATTTTCCTTTTTTTTTTTATCATTGAAAATTGGAGCAGAATTTGGTGTTTATATTTCTGGGTGAATTAGTAGACGTATATATACAAAAGGAAAAAAAATGGATTTAGATGATTATGTTGAGCTTAATTTTTCTACTTTGTGAATTCGTATCTTGTTGTGTTCTTTACTGGATCTATAAAGATTGTAAAAAAAAAAATTAAAATAATTTTGATTTGATTCTATGATTACTAGATTTATAATGAAAATGTTATAGTACATTGCCATTAATTTGCTTTAGTTTACGCATATTGATATGTTTGTTAGCAAAAGATACAAGGACAATGATATGTTGGTGAGATGGGTTAATGCGTGTTATAATTAAATGGTGACCATTAATGTGTGTTAATAGACAAAATTGTAGTCAGAAGACAAAGTCTTTTTATTTTTCTATTTCTTTTTTTGTTTGCTTTGACAATTTCTGTGTTTTTAACGTAAAAAAAATAGCAGGTTAGAACAAAAAAGAAGTCTATTTGTATGAGATGCTTTCACATCCAAGTTATCCCATAAAAAGAATTTGATTTCAGAAAAATATTCAGTAAGAAATTTTCTTTTATATTCCATTACAAGGTATTAAGGGAATATAATGGCAGTCTTTATATATATATATAAAGAATATAGTGGCAGAGGACTTCTGTAATCCCTACACGTAAGGAATTTTTCAAAACGTGAATCCAATCTTATCGCCAAGTGCCCTTCAAGGGGATTACACTGCTTCTGTTAAATACTTTAGTATATAGTATGATAAGTGTCAATTAGAATATTGGAGCCCAACCGCGTAAGCCTTTCTCGGATGATTCTCTTGGTCTCTTTTTTTTCTTGATAAATATAAAATTCCCAATCCTTCAAGATAGTACGAAGCGGCAAAAAATGTATGTTTTCCCCTTCTTTCTGGGTTGGTAGGTCCTTATTAGTTATTAATCTAATAAAATTCATTATCGTAAGAGAGAGGAAAAAAAACTAGCCAAATAGTATTATCAAAATTATGGACTGTAAGGGCCTCTGTTTTTTCATCTAAGTGCATACAACTCTTCAAGAAAGGCCGTAGTAGGATGCAATGGAGAAATAAATGCTAAAAGAATAGGACAAGCTATAAGGAATACTTTTCACGTATTATCAAAAAATGGGCTTAGCCCAATGAAGCTTCCAAGATTTCTCCATTAGCAAACAATTTTATTCTTGAGCAATTTGTCATCTGTAAATATATTATAAATTCTTTCAACATCCGGAAGCATTAAACATTCAACATGAGAGCAAACAATTTTAGAGTAATTTGAAGTATAGCTTTTTTTCTTTAAAGACAACAAAGTTTCCATTTCTTACCATAGGACACATGAAATGTTCATCTTCTGCAGAAGGTTATACCACACATACATAGAAACACCCATGATCGCAGATGTAAAAAATGGATGGCAAACATCAGAATAGACTAGACGCTAAATATCAAATGGGAATTGTTTTAGAGAATGTTGGACGCAGCAATGTAACCCATAGTTATGGCAGCTTTTGCACTCAACGTATGCAGTGCTTGATGCATATCAGGGAACTAATCACCTAGAGTATCCAGCTGGAGGATATCCAACAGATGGAGGAAATGGCTGATCAATGCGTGACATCTGCTGATGGGGAGGCACTGCCAACGGTTGAGGCCCGAACATGCCATCGCGCTTGTCCATTTCAACCTTGTGTTGTGTCTGCAAATAAACTTCATGTCTGAGTATGAATTAATCATACAACATCTATCCAAAAGATAGTCCTGTATAACAATATAGCTGGTTATTTGAATGTATTGTGTCACATCACTTACCTGCATGCACGCACAAACCCTACAAATTAAGATGAAACAAAATCAGCAGAATACTTTTCATGCAAGAAGACTAGATAAAAAAAAAAAAAAAAGGAGAGGGAGCCTTACGTGCAGTACACCATGTGAGACAAACAAGACAGCAACTGAGAGGCCTCTCGGATTTCGCTACTTCCGACAATTAGTGCTACAATGGAAAATATGCATGCAATTTGTTGTAGGCAGAACATGAAACCCTAAACATTAAATTTCCAAAAGCTTAACAATTAATATAATATAACAAATGAAAAAAATGTTATCAGGGTGTGAGAGAAAAGAGAGAGAGAGATTACAATTATGCAATTATCACATTTTGTAGTTTGAATGTTAAATTCATCTTGTAACAGAAAGCGAGTTGAGGCCACTGAATTTCCAAAGCAGAGGAAAACCTGGAGATATGACCATATTATATAACAAAATAACAAGAGGGATAAATTGCTCTTAAATTATCAAAGCAACAAATAACTTACAAATATGAAGGAATGGAGAAACCAGCTAAACAATAACTATTATATATTTATGTAACATCAACAAAGCCATTTTAACCTTTGATGAATGATGACTCCTGCAGAAGAGTGGTAGTTGCACCATATAATATTTTCACCAAAGAGCTAAATGACTGAAACTCAACTAGTGGTGTTTAATGGCCTCATAGGAAGATAATAAATTGAAAAATTCTACTAGATAATAGGCAAATGAAACCTGCTTTAACAAAGTCAGATCAAAAGAAACGTGTGCTCTCTGATCAACTTAAAGCCAATCTTCCTTATCAAACAGAGCCTGTACACCGTTCGAAAAAATGGTGCCCTTTTGCTTAAGTCAAATGTTAGATAATATACTATAACCCTCACAAATTGCAAGTGTCACAAAATATGCCTGCCCCTTTGTTCCGGTACACTAAATTTGCTGATCCATAATCCTTTCCCGGTTTTCCCTACCTTTAAGTGGTCTATAGATCAACCCCCATCCTAACTTCTTTTAGAATGGATAACATAACTTGTATAAAAGTCTTATCAGATCACTTCACATTCCAATACCATATATTCATTCTACACACCATAGCATACTTGAATACTACAAACATCAGAAATTAATAACTAAAGATGGTAATGTTAATCCTATCATCCAAGTCTGATAGGAAAGAAGTAATGAAGTGTGACAAACAGTAGGAACAAACTTATTAGCTATTTCCAGGTACTTGTTTTTTAAATTGGTATACTGTACTAGTACTGAGTGTGGGTTGCAGTTGTGGTCACGAGTGTGGGTTGCAGGTGAATCTAGTTAAGCTTTGAACTTTTATCTCAGGCCATTAGTTAAATAAAGTTTTCATTATCCATACTGAAACCCTAATCCTGTTGTAAGAATGAGAAACAGAACAATTGGGTTTGTGTGGGCCTTGGTAGCTGGAAACTCTTTTCTTGTATCTGGAGTTCTTCTAGAATAAATACTTTTTTTGTATCAGTAAATAAGCAACGAAATTTTATGGAAAAAGACCTCAGTTGCAAGGCAAAATTCAGGGCATTTACTTTCTCCACACCGACCGCTACAGGGCAGATAACCAGCACAACACACGTACCTGTAACCAAAAAGAAAAACTATATGTACCAAAACGTATTCTAGCCAAATGGGATCCTGAAATACTTAAAAATAACCAGTTACCTAGACATGTCATTGTACAGAGCTCTCCTGCGAAGCAAATAGGATGCACATGGCCCACTATAATGAAACAAGGGAAAATTAGATACACTATAGATATGATCTAGAAAAATATAATCTGACTAAACGTGAGCTCAAAATATAATTCAACTAAAGAAGAATTGAAGAAGTAGAAAATTGAGAAAAGAAATCGTATTTTGACTTGCCAAACACACGAGGGATAGGAGAAGCATGAGACACATATATCACAGAAAGTTTTAAAAACAAAAGTTTCCTCTGGGTACTGGTCAATGGAATCCACACATGAAAAGCACTCATTTGATACCCATACTTGTGGAAGAAAACATCATTTATTAAAGACACAGCAGCATGTTGAATAGAAGAGTAGCTGAGATAGATCACAGGAGTCCGCAAACAAATGTAATATGCAATGTAGCACTGACATGCCACAAACCAATGTAGTACTGGTCAATCAATGTATTACAATATGCCACTGAGTCGTCTCAGTTATTACGTTAGTTTTCACCTCTCCCCCTACATGCCACAATCCAGTATCGAAATGTATCACATTCTAACTACTAAATCTGCACTAACAGGATTATAGTTACCAATGTCAAAAATTCTATCAAATATAGCTCATGATCTAATTCACCAGAGATGGGGCTGAAATAGAACAACAATAAACCAGATTAAATGTTAGTCACAATCATTACTGAAGTTCAGCTATGAATTCAGTTCATTTTAGAGAAAATAAACAACATACAATTGGGAACACAAATACATAATTTTATTTGTCGAAAAAATGCAATGCAACAAGTCAACCCATGTCAAATCGAGTCAATTATAGCACAAGGTCTAAAACAATCAAAAGAGAACAACAATAGAAAATTAAGCAAACTTCTTACTTCTCCTCAAACATAAAAAAATAGAAAATTTCAACAAGCTAAATAAAAAAGATCTACAATTCAGAACAAGAAGAACAATAGAAACCAGAAAATCCAGATCACTTACCACCAAAATGCGAAGCAGCAATCTGCGAAGAAATTTACACTCGATCAGTATCAGAAATTACAAAAATCTAAACCAATCACAAACACTCACGGAGCAAGAGTAAAAAGAGTACTTACAAGGAGTGTCAGCCTGCACAGTGCCCATGAGGTCAGTATGCCAGAGATTGCGGTAGTTCTGACGGAGCTGCATCTTCTCAAGGTGCGCCTGCGACGCCATGTCCGTACGATCACTCTGCTTCGTCGAATTACAAAGAGAAAGGAAATGCTATCACAGCCACAACACAGCAACCTTAAATCCAATGATCTCAGCTAAAACGAGGCGATGCCTATTTATACGGCGAAATCTACTCGTGTAATGGAATGCGACGGTAAAGAAATTGGCGTTAAGAAAAATTCAATTGGTCTCCTCCAATGTTCAAACTTCGTAGACATCGAATTGAATTCGACTTAGACAATGACTTCGAAGTGGACAACTGGTATTGGCGGTCAATTCAAAATTGGTCATTTCGACGGCAGGATATAATTGTAAAAATAAATAATAGAAGTGATAATTATGGAAATAAAAATAATGTCTGATGTTTTGGAGAATAACTAAAATATGGGGACTAGTTTGAAAAAACTCCTTCTTTTTATAACAAAGTGGAGTGGACTGGTCTTTCTTGTGTTAGTTTGAAAATCTCCTTGGGAGAGAAAGAGGGAGAGAGAAAGAAATGAGTTACGGTTTGTCTTCATGCTGCTGATAAAACCAGGGCTTGATTAAATAAGTCAGAGCCCAAGTGTCATTCGAACTTTGTAGCAGTTTCAGAAATGAATACACAGACAAAATAACACCCCCGGAGTCCCCCACCAACAAAAGGGAAACAAATTTATTTTATTACAATTTTCAACAACATAGCCAGGCCAGTTTCTTTTTGTGCTTGCTGTTGTGGATTTTGGAGTACAATTCAATCAAGAATTTGGCTTCAATGACTTCTGATCTCTTTGAGTTTGACTTCGATGGTTCTTGTCACATGCATTCAAGCATAGACATGGTCTCCTCTGAAGGAGGAGGAGGAGACCTTCTGTGTTTCTCTGACCCATTCTCTCTCTTGTCTGACTCAACCATTGATGTCTTCGAAATAAGTTCCAACGACCAAAACCGGCAAAACCCACTTGATGATTCTCCTTCTCTTGTCCAATTTTCACCTTCTTTACTTTCTTCTTCTCCTCCAAGTAACCAGATGGAAAATCTGAGTCTTTACCAAGCTGCTGCCCACGTGCAACCTCCCCTGTCAAATGGTCCAAATTTGGCTAGTGAGTTTGGGAATTTGACTGCCTTGGATGCTTTGGACGTGAAAACTGAGGAATTCCAAATGGGTTTTGACTATTCCAACATCCAGCTCCTAGTTCCTCACAGTTACGGTGGTGTGGAAAATGTGGCAAAGTTTAAGCAGAGGAGCTTCAGTAGCAACTCTTTTAATGGAAAGCCTGGCTGTCTCTTTCGACCTGGCTTTAGTACCATTACGGATACCCCATGTTTCCAAAACCAAAGCTTGAGCTCCCCTGAAAATAGCTTCTTTGTTGGACAAATGAGAAGGGTTTGCAGTACAGGAGATTTGCAGGTTAAATTTACTCTAACTTTCTCTCTTCCCCTGTTTTCCAATTTCATATGTGTAATTAAAAATTGAATTTTGATTTTTTTTTTCTTTCCAGAATGTCAAGGCAAATCATACTACGCCTAGATCATTGTCAAGCCCTTTAGCTACAGAAAGCCCATTCTTGGAGGAACCAAACATCAAAGTAGGGCGTTACAGTGCAGAAGAAAGAAAAGAGAAGATTTCCAAATACAGAGCCAAGAGAACTCAGAGGAACTTCCACAAGACAATTAAGGTACTTAAAAAATTAATTATTACTCAAGTTGAAGAATAAACAACTAGTTTGCTTAATATTTACTTTTTTCTGATTTAATTAGTCCGAATGTGGCTTCTTTGCTGTCTTTCTTTTGGACTAGTATGCATGCCGAAAAACACTTGCCGACAACAGACCACGGGTACGTGGCAGATTCGCACGTAATGACGAAACTGGTGAGATTCCCAAAGCTCCATGTTCAACCAGAGATGAAGACGAAGATGACCTCTGGGTAATTATGACTTTAATTACAGAGCAGAGCTCAGAGTACATTGTAAATGTAAGAGCAAATTATAATCTTACTGGGTTCTATGTGCTTATTTATGTAGTTTGAAGGATTGCATGAAGAACAAGAAGATGGGACAGTGAGAGCAGAGCAGTATATGAACTGCTATGGAGCTACCCAGTTCCAGTACTATGGCTTTTGATAGCTGATGAAGAAGCTTCTTTTTCTTTATCTGTTCTGTCTTTTTCGAGAAGAGCTTTTTGGGATGTTTATGCCCGGAGCATATGAGCAGGAGAAGCCCTTTTTGATCAAAAGGAATTTCAAAAGGCTGTCCTTTTTCCTTTTCTTTTCTTTTTTGGCTAAATAAGTAACCAGATGTTGCTGAGGTTAAATGTGTAAGTTAGGTAGTTGGAAGCTAGCACCAGTTAGTTTCTGGTAGTTTATTTGTCCTGTTTTCAATTTTCATTTCACTGTATAATGTATATATTTGCTAATTAATTATAATAAAAGACTTTTTCATATATTTGAAAACAAAGAAGTAAGAAAGTCTCTTTGTTATTGCAGCAACTTATTAGAAGCACCCAGCCAATATTCTGGTTGGAATGGCCTTCTATTAACATGATCATGCTAATACTGCTCCAACCCAGATATGGCTTCTTGCCTTCTTCTGTGGTGTAACAGAACATTTCCTTTTTCAGAAGAAGACAGTCCTTTTTCAGAAGAAGACAGTATTCCTGCCAAAATTTTGAAAAACAAAAAATTCAAAGCATGGATTTAAAAGGGTAAATTTTCTTTTTCTTTTTATTTTTATGTGTAATAGTTCTAGAGTAAAAAAAAAATAGCATATTGAATTCATCCAAAATCACAATTGTCAAAATGGGACTTCTATTTTCCAATCAAATAGTAGTCAGAAAGAATCTCTAAGTATAGATGGAGTGAATACATACTGTTTATGTTTTAGCTCCTTTAGTGTTGTCAAATCCTTTAAAAATAATGATTTAGTACCAAGCAACTATGAAGTGTGTGGAGAACACAAACCACCTTCACCATGTCATGATCTTTTTTTGATACTACATAAATTTTCTGCCACGTACAAAGGCAAGTCAGAAAGAAAATAACCCTCAGAAAAAGAGGGAACTACAAGTAATCATTTTCAACTTCAGAATCTAACTCCCAAGTCCTTCAGACAGAGGATGTAAATTAGCTTGAAAATGATAGGAGATTTAGGAAGACTTAAATTATAGTTGCAATATACAAATGACTAAATTCATGTTCTCTCCATAAATTTAAACTTTATGAGATGACCATTTATAACATGATATTAGAACAAGAAGATCTTAAACTCCAACTCGCTTATTATTATACTATCAGAACAGTAAGTTGTGAGTTTGAAAGTCAAAAACTAATTGCTTACACTATTCAAGACATACGATCAATGACAGAACTAAATTGTTACCTAAAACATTCCTCCTTTGATTATCATATTCTGATCTATAGGCCATAAAACTCAATCAAGACACAAATAAAGTGAGTACCAAGTGATTAGGGTACCATTTTTGTAGTACAGCCCAGAAAGCCAAATAGTACTAATAATTATGTTCATAATGCAGCACAAGAACCCATGTCTACTGGATGCTGTAAACACTTTATATTGAATTTTTTTAACAAAGAAAATCTTCAAGATTTAGCACCCAGCATAATAGATATCAGGACTGTTGTAAGAAATTCTCTTCTCTAATTGTACCATTTATACTACTATAATAGTATTGCCAGGACAAAGAGATGCCTTTGATTGTAAAAGCTTGTGTTTTTCTTTTTAAAAAAATTCAAAGTCATACCCTCACCAAGTTTGGCATCTTCAATCCACCATTATGATAATATCACCACCAACTTTACAGGAAAAGAGATGAACATTTCTCAATGATAGAACCCCAGAAAAAAGAGCCTAGCTGCCAAGCTTAGAGTGGCATCCTATAATAGATCATTCAATAAAAAATGCCAATTGAAACCACAATAGAAACAATAAGCATCTAATATGACAAGTCACAAAGAAGAGATGCAAACTAAGACCGAATATTTTCCATCAGTAGCTTCCTGTTTTCCTTTTTTTGTCCCTGAGTGTATCGTAGTTGATCTAAATATGACAATAGTTTGAATTGGGTCAAAATATGATGTTATCCAAAGTTGATCAAAACCAATCCAAATCTAAAATATAATAACATGATCCGAATTTAATGCATCAAGTATGTTATTGGCCATTGATTATATAGACAATAGTCATACATTGATTGTAAGGGCAATTTAGCGTGGGTTTATAAAAAAAAATCATCATCTCAATAGCTAACTTTTGAGGTGAGTTCTACTCTAATTCTTAATTTTGGTATTTGAGCTAACCTTATCATAATGAGCTTGACTAAACTGTCCATAATCGTTGTGGACTCGCCCTAAGGGGTGGGAATTTATTATGGGCGATGGTTAACACTCTCCTCCTGAAGCTAATATCCGACACGATACGACTAAAGGATCCCTAAGTTTCATCATTTAATCATTTACAAAACCATCTTCCTGCTATATGAATGAGAGATAGAGGGAGACAATTTTAATTTTAATGGGCAGAGCAGTAAGAAAAGAATGTTTTAAAATTTGATCATAAGCACCTTGCAATGATACCAAAAACACACTTTTGACCAACACAATATAGCAAGAAATCAATTTTAAAAACTACTTCAATACCATATGATTGCACTATTATAGATTATAAGATGATTACACAGTACTCCTGCTTGTTCCAAAGATTCGCAAGAAAGAATTTTCTTAGGGATGAGATGTTAAAGGGAAAATGAGTGATTGGAAAAGTTGTCCACTTGAATTTTTATTTTTTTTGTTCAGTCTGGTTGGTTCATCGAAAACGCCATTGCTCAATTCAATTTTTTTTCTTTTTTTTTTTTGTGTAAAATTTGTATTCAAAATCATATTTTTATGTTTATGCACACGAACGGCAGTGTGAATTTTCTTAGTGGACTGACTTTATTTTTTAAAACATTTTCGATCTAGCAGACAAGAAAGAAGGCTATATCATTGATGATGAATTTTTTTGGTTTGGGGAAGAATGAAGAATTCTTATTGAAAACTTTGATGAAGCCCTTTTATCTTTGGAGGGGAATCCCCTAAGATGGTCATCAAGCAGCTACGAGTAGCTAGGTAGACGATAGGATTAGTTAGCTAAACCAGGAATAAAAAAAAAAAAAAAAACGTAAAAATGATTCTCAGAATAATTTCCCCAACTGGTTTTTTATTTCAAGAATTTCTTCTGACTCGTGGACTTGGTCCTTCTTTACTGCATATGATTGTTTATTCTGCTTTTGTCTATATGTACTGTATGTGCTAGTTTATATAATTGTATGCTACACAATAGTAAATGTGGTTTTTAATTTAGGTGATAAGTGACTTATTTAACTTTTTTTAAGTTGTGGTTTTTTTGTTCAAGAATTTCTTTACGTGTTGAGTTCGAGTCACTCATAAATGTTATATTTTTTGATGGTCATCTTAGAGATTTAAATAGTATCTATCTCTCACTAACTTTTTTTTTCTAAAAACAAGGCTTGAATTTATAAGACCAATAACAAGCATAGAGAGAGAGAGGGGGGGTGGTTTTGTTCTTGGAATCTTTAGCTAGCTAGCTCTATTTGTATTTTCTCTTGCAATTGGAGTAAGTAACAGGGGAATGCAAATTGTTATAAACCAAAAAGCATAAGAGAATGTCTCGAAAAGTAGTCAAATGCTAGATCCCCCTAGGTCTTTGCTCTTTACAATGAAGAAGAAATTCCTTCCAATTCCATATAGGGAACTATCAACTCTCTTCCTGAAAAGTGTGGGTGTGGGATCTTTCACCAAATTTATGATGGTGACAAGATTAGTGATGCCTCATTATGTTTATGCCCCAACTTTTCTTTTTTTTTTTAAATCAATTCAACTTCATAATCATCTGATTACCCTCAACAAATTATCACTTGGGAGAGTGACTACTGGTTTCTGTTGCAAATGGTGTTGCTTGTGGGGCATGTTCAGTGTCCAACATTCACTTCAATACTAATGCATGACTTACCAACTAGTATAGATCATGCTTTCAGCATCATTTAATCTGCCAGCTAGCCTAAGAAAGTTATGCACATTTACAATGCTAACTTTAGGAGTTGTCATTTTTGAACTCCTTTCTCTTTGACATGACTGTGCGAGATAAATTAGTTGGGATGTGTAGAAATTGGTTCGGGAATTAAGTTTGGGATGTGTTGAAATTGGTTCGGGAATTAAGTGTTATAGTTCTGTTTGTTGGCCCAAAAGAAAAGAAGGCCTCGTCCACTGTCCAGTCGTGGAGATGTTGCAACAGGTATATTTAGGCAGACCCGCCCACGAAATTCTAGGTGGCCCAATGAGATTACGTATGAAATAGACAGACAGACACACAAAAAATAAATTCTTTAAAAATTAAATTAGTTTTTGAATTAAAAATAATTTGAGAAGAAGATTGGTATTTCTTTTTCTTGGAGAAGACTCAAGCAACGAAAAGTTAGAAATTTAAAACTTGTTATTTGAGCCATGAACCAATTATATGCTGCCTCTTCTTTTCTTTTTTGTGAAAAATAAAATTAAGTTTGTTGTGGTAAGAAATAAATTTTAATTGAATATAAACATACGCAATTGAAAGAAAATCAGATGAAAAATTGACTATTCCATTTAAATTATATAAACATGAATAATTGGTAGGATATATGACGATTCTAGTTCACAACTACATAAACATACACAATACAACGTAAATTGGCAACAAATCAGACGATTTCAGTTCAACTGAAATAAACATGCACAATTGAAAGTGAGCTGGAAATTTATACAATAATTTCAGGTCAAATTATATAAATATGGACAATTGAAGGTAAATTAGTATATGATAAGCTATTCATTGCAAATTATATAATACAAGTTTTAGTTCAAATTACATATATATGCACAACTGAAAAAAAAAATTGATAGACAGACAAGTTTAGTTCAAATTATATAAAATAAGTAAATTGGTGTACATTGTGACGATTCGATTAAATTGGCAAGACATTATTATGATTTCAATCAAATTACATGAATATGCATAGTTGATAATTAAGGTTGGTTTATAAGCTGAGCTCGAATAAGATTTCAGGCTCAATTAGGATGTTGAACTTTTGGGCTCGAGATCGATAAGCTTGTGAGTAGCTCTGGAAGAAGGTTCGATCCAAAATATTTTACTAATTATTAGGTTTACCTTTTTGACCTTATCCAGATTTTAAGTTTAAAGTCCATTCCTAAATCTTAACCTACTCTCAACCAAAAATAATAGATTATTTAAATAATTGTATATTGCCATTGTTATTGAAACAGGTTTAGGTACATTGATTTAAATAATAAAAGAAAAACACTTGATTTAAGAATAGTCTTCACGAGCTTGAACCGAGTTTGAGTCGATCTCGTACTCAAGTTATGTTTTTTTTTTTAACGAACACAAGTTGAACTCAAACAGATAAAAAAAATATCTCGAGCTCAAACCGAATTTAGTCAAATATGTACGAGATCGACTTGTGTCCAACCCTATTAATAATAAATTGAAAGCATATATGATGATTTTAATTCAAATTACATAAAATGCACAATTAAAAGAAATTTGGAAAAAAGTTTTATGGTCTCTCACTTTCTTTTATGCTCTTAATGGAGCCAAAATATTTTACTAGTTATTCTAGGTTTACTATTTTGACCTTATCCAAATTTTAAGTTTAGAGTCCAATTCTACATTTTATCTTACTCTTAGTCCAAAATATTAGATTATTTGAATAATTTATATTATCACTATTATTGAAACAGGTATAAGCATATTGACTTAAGTAAAAAAAAAAAACCACTTATTTTAATAACAGGTTTCACAAATTCGAATAGTCACGAATTGAGTTTAAGTCGATTTTGAACTTACTGTTATATTTTTTATTATCGAACTCGAACAGATAAAAACATATCTCGAGCTACAATTGAATTTAGTTGACAGATTTAATTGTATCTAGCTTTTAATAATAAATTGAAAGCGTATATGATGATTTTAGTTCAAATTACATAATTCAAATATATTGAAGAGTATGAATATATTAATTCAAATTACATAAATATGTACAATTTAAAGTAAATTGGTATAGCATATAAAGATTGCAATTTAGATTATATAAAATGCACAATTGAAAGTACTGACACTCTGGCAGGCTAAATAAAGAAAAGAGGTTTATGGTCTTTTTCTTCCCTGCTCTTAATGCAGCCAAAACGGCACAGAGAGAGAGAGAGAGAGAGAGAGAGAGAGAGAGAGCATGTGTGGAGGAAAATTTATACATAATACCATACTGGGATGTGGGGTCCAACCTTTGAATCCCTAAAATCTTAAAGCGGGCTTTATAATTGCGCTCCAGCTAAAAGAGTCGGACTTCAAATCAAATTTCAAATTTATGAAATAAAAATTGAATTATTGATTTATTTTCGGAAACAGATTCTTTTTGTTTTGTTTCGTATTAAGGTACAGTTCGCTTGCCAGGATAAGATCCGACAGCTGTGTTCCTTACGCGTGTACGTCATTTTTTTTTATCGGTAGTTACTGGTCATTCCTCACTAGTCACTACCATGGACCCGGCTTGATGTGGCTTGGCTTCATAAGTCCAACGTTGTCATAAAATAGACAGGTAGGCGTATGAAGAGATAGTGAATCTTGACCCTTTGAATTTTGCTCTGTCCAATAGATCCCCTGCAGGTGGAACTTTTTTGTTGACAAAAAATGATATACTTTCACTTGTAGACAGTACTTATGATTTGTCAAGCGATCATACATCAAATGTGCATAAGATTAGAAAGAGTGTTGCATGATTTGTCAAGCGATCAACCACTCTATTCCATTTTCGATAAATATGTGGTACATCATACATCAAATGTGCATAAGATTGAAGTGCCCGGCCCACATATACAACAAGCCATAGGGGTGAACACTTCATTTCACCATCTATACCAACATTACTGACTCACGTTTCATCTTAATCGAATATTATTGTATCTCTTCTATTATCAACTAGAATAATCTCATTTTATCCTTTAATAAGACATGGGTATTGCCATATAAAATTATAAAGAAAGTATCTTTACAGTTGAAAATCTTCATCAAAAGTGTTGTAGTAATTCATAAATGATTATGCATATAGAACACTAGATCAGAAGTTTTCATATAAGAAAGGTAACAAGAACTCCTAAATAAATAGAACAATAGATCCAAAGAGGAAAAGACAAAAAAATCACATTCAAATATCATAAGAAACTCAAAATATGGCATAAGAACCGTACAAGATGAATTTATTCAAAAGTTAAACAAAAAAAAAAAAAAACCAGATTTATCGATGATTGCCAAGAGAAGATGTCACGACAACCTTACATAAAGTTTTTTTGACAGAGCTTGAAAGGAAAAACAAAGACATAAAATTAGGACTGACTTTCTTTCGAGGTTCCTTATAGGCTTAATTAAATTGCTTTGCCTTATAAGGTTAAGATAGGGTTTTTCTTAGTTAAATTTGTAATAAAATTTTTGAAAATTTGTAAAACAACTTAAATCATTATCATTTATTTTTATTTTTATTAATCAAAAAGTCCATTTAAATTATTGATATAAAATGGAAAAATGTCTTTAAATTTTTGTGTAAATCTCATTCTTTTGATTAAAATCTTTTTTTTTTTATTTGCTTAATTTAAATTCTAACAATTTAATTATTAATTATCGTAAGAGATACATTTTTATTAAAAATATTGCTCTTATTCATAAAGCCACAACAATCATACTATTTTTTTTAGTACATTGGAAAGTAGTACTTCTTGTTCTTTAGTTAACATTAAACTCATTTTATAGTTTTGTCCAATTATAGAAATTGACTAATTTACTGCTACATTATATCAATACGATAAAGTTATTGTGAGACTCAATCAAAAAATGGGTAAAAATGTAATTTAAACAGAAGGGACAAAAATAGTGGCAAAATTTCAAAAGTATAAGGACCCACGAGATCATATCCCAGATTTTTCCGGTCAGGTTCTCTGTGCGCTCTCATATACGACCAAAGCTTCATACGCCCATAACTTACAAGGCTCAAGCTTAGCCGAGCCAGCACTATACACAAAGTCACAAAATAGTCGGTGAACCGGTTAAGCCGGTCAAAAAGCTATGACCGTATACATGGCAGGTCGTTTCCATGGCAGTTGGTAAGCATTTATAGTGTGCTGCTTCTTTTTCTCCTGCTACTGTTACCACTCCATCTTCCTCTCTCACAATCAACCTAATTGATGACTGGCTCAGACTCAGAAGCCAATTCCATTATTCAACTTCCTGATTCTAACCAGAAACCACTAAAATTTTCAGATCCTTTGCCCATTCAAAAACCTTGGGATTTATCGGATTGAATCGCCTGCATTTCTGTCTCCTTTTCCCTTTTTCTTCTACTGGTATTGTACCATAATGGGATTATCTTTTTCCCGTTTATCGTTTTGATTTCACGGTTGACTGGCTATGGTGTTTGTGGTTGTTATGCTTAATTTTGGGTTCTGTTTATTCTGAATTGAGCTAAAGGGTAGCCATGGATAAGAGTGAGTCAGCGTTTGGATTTTCATCTTACAAAATTTTTGAAGGCAAATATGGTTGCTGGTGTTAGCAGAATCATGTTTCCTTTCTTACTTTTTCACTTTTCTTTTCCTTGTTTTTTCTTTTTCTAGTTTTTTTGAAGATAGAGGAAAATCATTACAGTGAAAAGAAAAAACCTTACACGATCATATTTCCGCTCCGTTTGTTACCCTGAATCCGCAGTGTGGAATTTCTGCCTTTTCATTTCTGTTTATGTAAATTATATGAACAGTTTAAAGTTTAAACACCCAATTGTTTCATACTTTCCTGCATTTGCTGTGAAGCCAAACTATGTCATGTTAGGCCAATTTGGTTCAGAGATGATAAAATTGATTCTTCACATAATTATTTTTTCCGTTCTTGTTAGTGTATGAATTTTCATGCAAGATTTTTGCTTTTCTTTTTTCTTTTATATTGTTAGCTTCTTGATTAAGAATTTGGCTGTACTGAGAAAACTCTCATAAATTAGCTATTTTCAGGTTCATGCTTCACTCTAACCTGTAAAAGCTTAATGATTAGTATTATTTTGATTGATGGCGTTGCATTCACTGTCATCGTTCCACGTCTGTGAACGAGATTGTGTATCCCTTCTCAGTAGCTCATTGCATTTAACGTATACCTGATTTTTGAGTGCTTGTGTCAGAACCCAAAATATTTTTTTTAGGGAAATACAATTGTCAAATTGTCAATCTCTCATTAATATGAATCACTGTGGCTCTGTTGATATTTTTGGGTTTGTTATTTACGGACATATCCTTTGCTTCTTATTTATTTATATTTACTGTTTGTTTGGACGTATGGCCACAGGGATCGTGATGGAAACGAGGGAGGTTGCTTCTGTCAGGATAATAGCCTTCACTTTGGGCCTAATTGGCGTACAACATCTTTACTATTTTCCAATCAAGATGGGGGTGGATTGAACTTTTATGCAAGCCCCTATTTAAAGGAACACCATTTTGATTGAAAGTCATGGCCTTTTATTTGCAAACTGATCAATCACTATTTCCCCCTAAAATTTAGGGTGTTGTGAGTTTGGCATTTGGTTGAAGTTACTGTGAGGTTCTTTGGTTGAAGCCTGAAGGTGGGCTTGAAGCTTCTATACTTTCTTATTCAACTTGTGGAGACTGAAATATAGTGCCAAAAAAAAAAAAAATGTTTGAGCCTGAGCTCTGTACTTCTCGGGTAATATCAGCCTTTCGTGATGACAGTGGGGATGAAGAACTTTCGGTTCTACCCAGGCACACCAAAGTTGTTGTTACTGGGAAACAACAGAACAAAGTCCGTATTGGTAGGCCTGCAAGGAGTGGTCAAGAAGGCTGTTGGCCTTGGAGGTTGGCATTGGCTGGTAATTTCATTATTGCTTACGACCTTTATTGCTCTTTCAACACTACTACCTTTATCGTTTATTCACCGAGAATTACAACTTTGGTATAGTTTACTTGCTTATTTGCTTGTATGTATATATGTTTAAAGTCTAACTCTTAAAACTCACCATGTCCCACGCTATCTGTGACTGGGAATCAGATGCTAGAATGATTTTTAGAGTAGGCTCTGATTTAGGATTTACCGTGATAGATCTATGCTAGAAATACAGTGCACTAGTCTTTCTGTTGGAAACAGATTGAGTTCCGTCTTGCTTATAGGATCTATTTATCTATTTATAACAAACTAAGTAAACAGATTTTTCTTTTCTTTTTATCTCTAAGAATTATAGACTGGTAAATGTCTTCCTGTTTTGGGCATGTAAAGTGATTAAATCACATAAGAAAAAGACGGGTAACTTTGAATAACAAACATGCCAAAGATTTCAGGTTGCAGGCTCAACTCATATAATTAGAGAAGAATATATATATGATTCATTTAATTTAATCCCATAAAACATAGTTATGTCATGTAGGCTAAACTTATTCCATGTTCTTGCTCTGTTTATCTTTTCCTATGCAAGGTCTTGAAAAATGGGGTTGAGGTTAAGCTGCAAAGGAATGCATTGAGTGTCCTGGAACACCCTACAGGGAATGAAGATGATGATCTTGATTATGATAACTATAGCAGTAGCTCTGACATTAATGAAAAGGACAATGATTTCAGTAAGTTGCACTATCCCCTATCCGTGAAACCCAATTTGATCTCATATCAACTTTTGTTTGATTGATACTGTCTACACCTCTTAAAATCTAGTTTTTCTCTCTGCAGCTAGTAGCATTGAATTCCACAAATTCAGCAAGCCAAGAGTTCGACACGCAAGGCCTTGTCTTCAATCTATTTCGGCAAAGTCAAACAGTCGTGGGAGTTACAGAGAAGTTCATACAATCCACGCACCTCAATTGGTAAGGACCATTGGAAAAGAGTCATACTGGGTTCCATGTATGGTAATAGTCATATTATTATTTTGATCTAGTAGCTTTACTTTGGAAAAGAGTACGCATGTGTTAAACCATTGCAATTTCTTAAGCTGGCTCTATTCTGATTAGGTTATAGAACTTTGTCCTTGGTTTGCTTACAAGAGGTACATGTGATGTTTAGCTATTATTACATATGTATAACGTCATGCCTGTGTGTATACATTTATTAATTTTCTATCTTTTCCTGTAATTTGATACCTTTTCCATTGTCATACTTTTCCTTCTTTTTGTCTGGACAGAGGGTGAACTTTGCAAAACTGAGAACAGAGTCATTGTGGAGATATTGCAGACGTTACAACCTTGTGTGTCTTCTTCCTAGCCTGTACATTGTCTTATAACTTTTTACGCATATTTTCATTTCTCAATGGATTGTTGCAAATTTTCAATTCTAAGTTGCAGGTGAGCAGAAATTATATTCCATCAAGGGGGCAAATGGTTAGTTCTGTGCAGCGCCATTTTGCACATCAGGTCTCTCTCTCAGACACACAAACACACAAGTGCGACATGCATGCTTGTAGACTTAGGCATTTGCATGATGCTGATATCTTATTTTGATGCAGCTTAAAGTGGATGAGGTATCAGTGATCAAAGAATTCCTCAGAGGAGCCAAGAGACTGTAGACAGTTGACGTGCATCCCAAGTTTAGAATTCTGAATGCAAGTGATGATTGTATCATATAATATAACCATTAACTCTAACCTTAGATTTAGTTACTAATTGTAGACTGAAACGATAGATTGGATGGCTGGTGGATTTGATCTCTCAGGAACTAACCTTGATACTGGGTATTGCCTCGTCAATATTATCTTGTTAATGTCTATATTATTATAAAAGCAAGAGTGTAGGGGACTCTTGTGGTTTTTACTATATAATATATATTTAAATTATTAAGAAATAAATTTATTTAAAAATTTATCCAATCAATTAATAACTATTATGTTATTCTCTCCCACTCTTTTAGTCTCCTACTTTCTCTATTTTACTACTCTCTTCCATCCTCTTACTCTTCTACTCTCTTATCTTTTTAATATATAAATATTTTTTGATCAAATTAAATTAATTAAAAAACTAAACTATGACAAAATATATATAAAATACACACTTATATGTGTGCAGGTCACTTCTCTGATATGCAGTATTCTACCTATTATTACACTATATGATATTTATGATTGGTAATTCAAAAACTAATAGAAATGGTTTCCAATCTAACTCCGGGCTAAATGGTGGGCCGATGGCTAATACAAATTGGGCTAAGTGTGTCCAGTTAATGTTGTGCAGTTCAAATTACCATATTACCCTCCAATCTGGACAACCATCCAGTTGAATTTCCTGGTGCCACAAGTTGGACCAATGGAGTTCCTATTTCCTAATCTGATAGAAGTTGGACCAACCAACTAATGTGTGACCAAAACTTTAGAAAACTAAAGAAATCTACAAAAAGCAAAAAGAGAAAAAATCGTGCTAATATGTTTCCAATAATAAGAAAAAAAAAATTAGAAATTTAAGTGGGCCATCCATATTATTTTAGGATGATCTGAAAAATCAAATAATATTTTGGGTTTATTGAAGATAATATATTAATGTAAAATAATTTCCGAGGTGTGATCCGAAAAGAAAAAGATTTTTGAGTGTGGTTGATTCGATGAATCTTTCTCGCACACGTAACCTGTACTGATAGTCACACGCACAGAGACAGAAAGAAGCATAAAATACTGGAAGGCCTTCTACTCATTCCTCCTTTACCAACCGAAAGCTACTAAAACAGTTCCGTCTTCGTCTTCGTCTTCCTCTTTCTCTGTACTGTTTCTTGAAATTCGATTCTGATTACATGCGTCCGATCAAATTCTCAATCAGAAGGTACAAACCTCACGAGCTCAGTTTTGATTCTAAATTCCATATTGAGCAGTTACCTTTTTTTGTGTTGGTCGATTCTCTTTATTTTACTTCGTGTTGCGCATGAGAGTTTCATGCTTTTTTTGTGGTTTTTATTTGCTGAAATATCGGAATCCATGGCTTTTTTTTTAATTGTCTTTTAGTAGCTTTCAGTTTTTCAATCGGTTATGGTTGCTGTTTGTTTTGTTTGGTTAAGTTTTTATGTTCTCCTTCTATATTGTTTATAGCCATATTGAATTTATTAACAGATTACGGTGCTCTGTATGTGTTTCTGTCTGGGTTTTTCTTCTACTAGTGCTCTCTGTCTCAAGCGAGAGTTTTACTGCTAGGACTGATCGTAAGTAATAACTGCTGTATAATATTGTATACTTTTTATTAGTTTGTGATGAACTTAGGGTTTTTATTGTGGATTGCTTCTGGTCTTTTCTTGGTTCTTATTTTTCATACAATGAACATTAATTTTTACATCCCCTTTTCACAAGGTTGGTTGTTCTTGAACTAGTTTGTTGATATTTTTGAAGTTCTCTAATCTGAATTAAGAAGATTTTACAGTAAGGGGCTTAATCTTAAGATTTCGTGTCAAATTTGATTTTGTTGATATACTCACTAAGCTAAGCATGAGTTTTGTGCTTATGTGAAATGTTAAGAATTTTGCTTATAGACAATATTTGGCTAGATGTATGTAGTAAACCTATATGCTTGAAAGGGTCATTCTGGTGAGGGTTGTCCACGTGCAAAATTGAATTATGAGGTAGGGAGAGGGAAGATGTGCTTTGTATGATTGTGATAATCTCATGCTTCTCTTTGTCTAGCAAAGCATTAGGTTGATATTGCTAATATTATCAGTGCTTATCAAATTCTTATACTGATGAAGGTGATATGCTGCATCCAGAGCTAATATTAATATTTGGGCGCTGGGAATAAGAGGATATGGGCGGTTGCTGTTGTTGTTCTTCCAAAGGAACTGAACTGCGTGGTACTCCAGCATACTGCTATGTCAGTATAACCTTTCCATGGGGTTTCCTATTCTAGTTTTCCATTCTCAATTTTGGAAAGTCTCTTATTATTCCACAACGTATATTATTTTTTCTATATCCTGATAAATATAATATATCATTGATATATACACACACATACTATAATATCCATGGAAATAAAGCTCGAATTCCTCAATATTAGTTTATACTATTTTTTGGCATTTTAAATTTGTTTGTTTAGTTAGCCCTTTTTTTTCAAGGGATGGCATTTTTCTTTTCAAGTTTCAAGAAGTTTAAGCCAAGTAGCTAACTAATAATTAATTGGACCACTTAGGCAAACACTTTTATCTTTGCGAATTGAATAAATTTCTTTTTATGGCAGTGATATTACACTTTAATTATAGTAAAAGCCCCGATTATGTTCTTACTGTACATATGGGAAGTTGGTGGAATGAACAATCACAGGACACCTCCAACATGTTTAAGTTATTATTTGAATTAAGTTGCTTACCTGTCAGCCAATCACCCTGTAATGGTTGAAATCAATTTATTGTGTGGATAAGTTTAATTTATTTTAATAGAATCTTTCTACAGTACCCAAGACCTGCTGAGGAGCGTGTTCCACTATCATCTCATCACGTTCCTGCCACTTCTCTCTCTAGGGGGCTCCTGGTTGATACAAATCTAGACACTTCAATTCCTGACACTTACAGACCTCCTCCTGCACCTATACCATTTGATGTTATTTTAAGGGGTACTCAAATTCCACCTGTGGCTCAAGAAATTTGTTGCAACAAGAATGATGCAGACTTGCATTCCACAAATTCTAGTTCAGTTCCAGAAGAAGTTGGTGACAACAACCATGGACCTTCAGATAAGTTGGAAGACCTAAAGGACACGGAGTGCAAAGTGCAGAGTGATTTAGAACTTGACACAGCAAAGGAGTCGGAAGTTGAGCTTTCAAAGACAGTGGAAGCTATTGTTTTAGCAGCAGAAGAGGAGGATGCATGCCCAATTTGTCTGGAAGGTAATGTCCTCACTTCATCTTTCTTGTTCTTTAGCTATTGGCATATCTTTGCTATTTTTCATTTATCCGTCTGTGGTAATAGCGTATAAGTTGTTAATGTGTGTCTTTCCTTTTCTTTTTTCCTACCAGAATATGATGCAGATAATCCAAAACTCACCACAAAATGTGAGCACCATTTTCACCTTGCATGCATTCTGGAATGGATGGAAAGAAGTGAAACATGTCCTGTGTGCGATAAGGTTTGCTTAAATCATTTCCATACATTTTGTGATCTACCAGAAAAAAGGATACTAGTGTTATACTCAGGATTTTTTTCCTATGATGCAGGATATGATTTTCGACCCTCCCATTGATTACTAGCAGCAGCCACTTAAGAGGTTTGAATTTTCTGTTTGAACTATAGTTTTAGAAGCAGAGGTTGCAGATACAAGAAAGCTTTTGGTCTTTGCACAAGTTGGCTGGCGTATGGCTGTTTTGTTTCCTTAGGAGATTCTTCCTATTTTAGTCGCATAGATTCTTTTCGTTTTCCTTTTTTTCTTCTTTTCATTACATTTGTTACAAAAAGAAAATAGAATCTGGTTCAAGACCAACCTGGGTCCATCTTCAAAATTTCCGTGCATTCATTGTTAGTTCTTCAATTAGTATTTTAAACTGATATTACTGACATATCATGCACAAAGGACTACAAATTTGGATCAGGTGAAGCATACAGTTTAATTGTTGGAAACAGAACAGCAGTCAATAGGATTTCTTTTTCTTCTTTTCATTCTGTGAGTCGGTCACTCTTGGTGGATTAATCTTTTGGATAGTTTGGTTGAACCTCTTGCCGTGTGAGTGTCTGGCTCATCTTTTGGTTAGATATTCTATTTCTTTTGCTGTTGGGATTGTTCAGTGATGAATCATCTTGGCTTTTTTATGCCGCCTCTGTTTATATTGCTCCTTGCTTGGATTAGTTTGACATGGAGCCTTTTGTCACAATTGTCTTGTCTTATATTTCGTATACTTTTTTATATGTTATAATGTAATATGTATATATCAACCTCATTAAACTTTGGTGATTATATGCCAATTTCTTTTTATTTTTATTTTTTTACTATGACCTTATTAAAGAATTATTGATTTTATTTTTTTTTCAAGAGGAAATGAATGCTCGCACGTTGGGCTCCAACCGGGGGTTTAGCAAAAATGGAGAGGAGAAAAAAATGGGATATCGACGAGGGCCGAAATTAATTAAAAGATGTAACAATTTACCAAAAAAAAATGTGTTACTCTTCTGTGGGTCTTAAATATTGTAATATACGACAAGTATTTTTTTATTGAAACACAACTTTTAACTTAGGTGATACTTGGTAATTTTGAAAATATTGAGATTAGATTTTTGATTAAATCTAGTTTATGTTTTTATTGTTCTTCTCAATTTCTTTTTCTAATCTAAAAAATAAATAATTCATGAGTTAAGCATATTTAAGTACCCAAAGGCAAAGTTGCGATCAAAAGTGCATTTTGACCTACAAAAGATTTTGAAATAAATATTTGATGTATTAATTCATAGAAGGGTAATATATCTTTTAGAAAAATATATTTTAACGTTCTTTTAAAGAATTTTACAAGGCATGGATGCAAAAATATTTTAAAAGTAAGTTTTTTCAAGTGAAGGTTGTTTAAATTAAAAATTGTAAGAATAAAGTTTCCATTAAAAGTGTATTTCGTTATATAGAATAATTTTTAATAAATATCTGGTCAGTCAATTTACTAAGAATGATTAATGTTAATTTTCAAAACATTAAAGTAGCATTTTTATGAGGGAAAAAAGAAGAAGAAATGACCTTATTCCATCTAATTTCCAAGTTAATTTTCATTCTTGTTCTACTTAGTATTATTTATTGATGTATTTCTCCTGCATTCCTCGCTGGCCAGCTCCCTCCCTCTCCCCCTCTCGTGTGTACTGTGTTCATTTTGATCAATCGTTTTTAAAAATTCATAGGCTTCAACCTCTATATTGGCTGTCTTCACTGAACCCCTCGTTTTACTTGTTCTTGATGGCTCCGCTACTCTCTATCTTTTTGTTGCAGGCTTTGCGAAGCATTAGTAGAAAGCTGGAGACTTCAAGCATGAGGTAAATCTACGAAGAAAGCAAGGCAAAGGGTCACACACTTAATCTTTTCATCCAAATTGTTCTATCATCAGCGTCTGTTTTTATTTATTTATTTCTGTCTGTTCAATTCTTGTAACTTCCATTAACATTTGAAAAATAGCAAGCTAGAACCTTTTGTTTATTTTTGACAATAAGGTGGCTAAAATCGAATAGGGATATTAAAGTTCATGGCAGGATGGTCGAGTTTAACAAATGGGTCTGGCTTAGATTGCTTCGAAATTGGTGGTTCCTGTCAGGGTAATAGCTGTTTTCTTACCTTAGATCATTTGGTAAATGATGGTAGTCATGATTCTAATGATTATAAGGTTAAACAAAAACGTTTGTTCTATAAGATTCTTTCGGTTTACCTAAAAGAGAGCTCTTCTAAAGGCCTTTTTCGGCCTCTGCCGGTAATGCTCGGTGATGGGAAACACCTGGATTTGTACAAACTATTTCGTAGTGTGAAGGAAAAAGGTGGTTTCATTTTGGTTTCGAAGAAAGGATTATGGGCTACAGTGGTAGAGGAGTTAAATTTGGATCTTGAAATTTTGGCTTTGGTGAAATTAACTTATGACAAGTATTTGAATGATTTGGAAGGATGGTTTAGGAAAAATTGTGGAGGTAAGAACTTTAAACATGGGCATTATGGATGCAGTGAGAGTTCTAAGTTCTTACCTTTTGAGCTAGAGAAAGAGTTTAGAGGTTTATTATCAGTTGGGCTTGGGCATAAGACAAAGTGGAAATGTGACGAACATGTCCACTTTGAGTCAAAGAGAATTGGGAAATACAATGATGGGCATATTCAGAAGAGTGACTCAAGTTTATTGGACATAGAAAATGAACATATAATATGTGAGGATGTTCGAAATACCCAAAGCGATGATGACGAAAAAAAGTTTAACCACCATGAGAACGATGTTGTGATCTTGGACTACAGAGTTGCTAAGGAATTTGATAACCGCAAGAGAAAAAGGGAAGCGTCATCAGGAATGCTGAACTGGGTGAGACGGATTACAAACCATCCTCTTGATCCTTCATTTGAACCAATACCAGATCCATCTAAGTGGAATGAGTATGAAGGCAAAGAACTTTGGGGCCAGGCACTGAGGGCAAGGGAGGCTCTTTTGATGAAAAGACATGTTAAATCAAACTGTGAACGATCTCTCTTGCAGGTATAATTTCAACTCATCTAGTATGTGATCAGTAAATGCACAGCCATTTTTGCAAGAAGGTTTTTGGTTTTGCTTCATGTCTTTTAACAAGTTGGTTTCATTCACATGCCTTTGCTGGTATACATTATATGAGAAATCCCATAGTCTGGTTTCCTACTTTATTATTTACCTTGAATATAATTAATACCGACCATATAGTTCCATCACGCTGGCAGTTTCTTTGATCCGGTTTTTTAAATAAAAAAGTCAAGCCTATTTTGGGCTATAAATTCATCTAGATCTCTTGGTTAAGGTTTGTGGGTAGCTCTATCTTAACCTGAGGCTGAGGTTGCTGGGTTTTTTTTAACCAGATACATATTTTCTTGAGTTGTTGCCTTTACCTATGAGGTTTTATACTTTTATGACTATCTTCTATCAGCTAAAAAGTAGATAATTTACACATTTCCTTTTCACATGCAATTTTATGAATTAAGTTTTACTTATCAAAAGAAATAATTATTTTTTTTCTTTTGCTAGATTCAAATTGAGTTCATTAGCAGGTATCGGTGGTTTGAATTAGTTATATATAATCCTATGAAATATGATTCTCTATTTGTGAAATGGAAAGAGATAATGTTTTTATTTTTGCATATATTGAAATCATTAACTGGACTCCTGCTGCGAGTGGTTTTTCTTTCTCCTATCAAGCTATCACTTCTGTTTATTAGTTCATTGTTTCTTTTCTGTTCACTTTTGTTGCGGCGGTTGGGTGAGAAAGGGTTTGGCCCCAAAGGGGGAAAAGGACGAGTGTCATTTGATGACATTTCAAGTTGTCATTTTCTCACACCATTGACCATAAATTCTGCAAAGCATTGTCCCTAAATTGATGTTGTTTCTTTTACATAAACAATATTTCTGAATAAAGGCTTGAACGTGAAATTCTGGGTAATAGATTCTCAACTTCTGTGCATGTATGCTGTAGTAGATCTGTAACATGAATTTTTTGTATCTCTACTTGTTAGGGGTGTAACTAAATAGTTTTGAATTTAAGTTTGATTATAACTTGCAGAAGCTAAAGATGCATCCAGCAATGTATGAGGATGATGTTGTTGACACTCACCAGCCGACCAGGAAATTAAGATGCAGCGAAAGGCTCCCTACCTTAGTCAAGACTCATTTATGCTCATGCTGCAATTCATGTTCAGCCACTACAAGGAAGTTTCCCTGGTTGGTCAATAAAGAGGTAGGAAGCAGCCCCATGAAGCGACCCCATGAGATGGTTAATTTATTGGATTTGAAGCCCATTGATGACCCTTCTGGTGATAATCATCTTGAAAAGCAAGTCTCTGTAGGTCCTCTCCATCAAGCTGAAGTCCCTGTATGGATTGGTGTAGTTTCTGAGAGTGACTCCAAATGGATAGGCACACAAATATGGCCTTTGAAAAATAGAGAACGAAATGATATGATCAAAGGATATCCTATTGGGAAGGGAAGACAAGAAATGTGTAGCTGTCAGTTTAAATGTTCTGTTGAATGTGTTAGGTTTCATGTTAATGAGAGGAGGATAAAATTGAAGCTTGAACTGGGTTCGGCATTCTTTTATTGGCGATTTGATTGCATGGGTGAAGAAGTTTTGCTTCAATGGACAACTGAAGAAGAAAGGAGATTTAAGGCTAAGTGAGATCAAATTCTCCCCTGAATAGGAGCTTTAGGGACAACTTGTTCAAGTACTTTCCGAGAAAGACAAGGAGAGACTTGGTAAGCTATTACTTCAATGCCTTTCTTATCCGACTCAGAAGTTACCAAAATCGTGTGACTCCAGAAACTATCGACAGTGATGATGATGAATCAGAATTTAGGTCTTTTAGTGATGGTTTTGGGTATGAAGCAGTAAAGGTTCCAGATTCTGATTTCCTGGAATGTTATGAGAACAAGCAATGCACTGCTTTGGAGTAAAACAGAGTACAAAAAAGGTACTCAAAATCAGAGTTCAACGTTCACAACATTTTCCCTTGGTAACTAAATTTTTTTTTCCCTTTCCTGTAAGTGGTAAAGCATCACTCAATGCACCTGAAATTTAGATAGAATATGACAACATACTCGAGAATGATGCAATTTTGAAAGTACAAAAAAAATAACGGAAAGTAAAAAAGGAGAAGGTGGTGGTGGGAGGAGACGTTGAGGTGTTCTCACAATTCAGAATGTAGACCTTGCAGAATGTGTTAGGCAACTTTGTTTCTGATGACCAGGTCTTTATCGTGCACTAGTAGTTTAATCAACTGCCGATTTGATGGCTTCACTGTGAATACTGTAAAAATACCTGAATACTGTCATTTCGGTTAGAATTGTAGAACCAGATAAGAAAAACAAAGAGCGCTAGACACAATAGCTTAGTTTTCTTTTTAGGATGTGGATATGGCACATTATGTTGCAAACGTTTTGTAGTATATTGTTCTATGTTCTGGGTTTATGGTTGTTGTTGGTATTCCATTTTTAGTGTTTTTCTAGGCATTGACGAAATTTAGGTTCTTCTTTTGTTTTCTGCGCATGCTATAAGGATACTTTGAGGAGCCACTGCACAGGACGGAAGAGGTGGCATACTGCTCAGGTTCACGATGTAAATGAGTATTGCTCTCTGCATGGCAAACTCACTCACAATCTACTGGCATGTTCACACGTACTATGTTTCCTTACCAACGAGAGGAAATTGAGACATAATTATTAGAAACTGGCTGGAAAAAAAATAAAAAATCTATGTTCTGTTTTTCTTTGTTTTGTACTTCACTAAATTTGGTTTATGTTGAAAGATATTGTGACATAATTAGTGACTAAAATATAGACTAAATTTTTAACTAAAGCATCTATGTCATCTCATGGTTTATTGTGTTGAATTTAGATACTACCTCAACAGAGATTTATGGACCATTGGCTTCCCATTTGGAAATGTATTGGTCTGCACTCTGCAGTATGCTTTCTTATTCCAAGAACCTACCCCGCTATGCATCTGATATTCATAATGTTTTTTTGGTAATATGATATTCATAATGTTAATCAAACTGTTTGGGTCTACTATGTAACTTTTTTTAATTTGCATTTATTTAAAATATTATTTTTGATGATGCTTACAGCAATTATTTTACTTTTAAAGCTTATTTGTTATTAAAGAACCTACCACATTATGCATCTGATTTTCTTGCACGTAAAGTCTATAATATGTATATATATAATTTTTATTGAGTGTTTTTAGAGTATTTATTATGTTAATATATTTAAAATTTCTTTTGCATTTAATATAACATTGGTCATGTCATGTAATATATTTTATTATTTTTAAATATTAAATTTATATTAGAATAGATTGGTTGTTTCAATTTTAAGCTTTAAAATCTAACCTTCTATTTCTACTTATCCATTATTGATGTCATTTATTTACTACATAACTCACAATGACATGCTAGGACCCTTGTGATCAAGCGAAACTCTTTTCTTCTCCTACAATTCAGATTCAGGATTCGAGTATGTCATCTTTCTCTTAATAAAAAAATTAAAAACCAAATTCATAATGACATCATCGAAATGTTATTTGTATTGAAAATTACAATATTCTACCCGAAACTTTAAGGACCTATTTGGATGACGGGTATAAAGGAAGAGGAATGAGAGAGACTAAAGGTATCATTTTTCTTAATTTAAGAATAAATTGAAAAAAATATTACAAAATTTATTTTAATTCCTACAGAGTAAGAGAAAATGAGAAAAATCATCCATATCAATTTTTTTTTTATTTAAGAATTTTTAGAAATTTTCTTTTAAAGAGATAAGAAATTGATCAAATCCCCCCCCCCCCCCTCCCCAAAGTCTGTTTTAATTCTTTTCAAATTGAAAAAATTTAGAAGAGAAATAATAAATTACATTTTAGTATTTCTATGTAATAACTATACTGAAATAAAATATTATATCCTATTATTCAAATAAAAGATTTTTATAAATTACATAATATTATATCTTTTCATTTCATTTTTCCTAAAATCTTAAATAAAAATTATATTACCCACAAAATACGGTTTAAGTGATTGAATTTGGTGATTAAGAAACTCTATAATATCAAGAATTTGATCTTACAGAAAAGTATTTGTGAGAGGAATAGTTACGAATCTTAGATAAGATTAGACTCACACACAAATAATAAACACACAAGTGATGAGTACTTGTAAAAAATCAAAATAAAAATTATATTTTATCATATTTTTTCCATTTTAACTCCTACGAGACAAATATATTTTTGGAAGAAAAAAACATTTTTTATTCCTTCTATGTTCACCTCTTGCTCTCCCCATCTCCCCGGGATCCCATGCAGAGGTGTCCCTGGAGAAATATCCAAAGGTGTCGTTCTGCTTCTTTTTTTTTTTTTTCTTTTAATAAATTGTTGGGACTTTATGCTTCTCTTTCTTTCTCTCCATGCAAACCTCCATTTTATAATCAAAGTCTCGCAAAGAAAAAATCCTTATAATCAACATAACATATAATAAGATTTTGTCATCCTATTCAAATCAAATACATGATGTGAAAATAACTAAGTAGAACCCCAATTGAAAGAAAATCTCAACTGTCAAACATTCTTCTGCATATCAAGCACTTTCTTCCATGAGTACCTTAGCAAGTTTGCCTTCGCTCTGTTTGATCAGTCCCTGGTCTTGCTTGATCTTCATCCTTGAAGCAAATGCAAGCTGAAATACCAGAGTTGAGGTGGACGGGTTGAAGCTCTGCCCTTCTGCTTCCAACCATTGATCTATGGAAGCCTTTGCCAATGTGTTTGTCCCGTATAATCCCCTGTTTCCTTTATCGATGTATTTCTCACAAACGTACCGGCATATTGCTCTGGACTCTGAATTAATAATGTCATCAAAATTCAAAACTAAAAAGTAAGGGGAATTTGTTGGTACAGAATAGAAATTGAATGGGTACACACAATACCAAAGAGGGAGATGGCATCCCATGGAGTGTAAACCCATGAGAGATTAAAGGTATCATTTTTTCTTAATTTAAGAATAAATTGAAAAAATATTACAAAATTTATTTTTAATTCCTACAGACTAAGAGAAAATGAGAAAAATCATCCATATCAATTTTTTTTTATTTAAGAATTTTTCTTTTAAAGAGATAAGAAATTGATCAAATCCCCCCCTCCCCAAAGTCTGTTTTAATTCTTTTCAAATTGAGAAAATTTAGAAGAGAAATAATAAATTACATTTTAGTATTTCTATGTAATGACTATAGTGAAATAAAATATTATATCATATTATACAAATAAAAGATTTTTATAAAATTATATAATATTATATCTTTTCATTTCATTTTTCCTAAAATCTTAAATAAAAATTATATTACCCACAAAATACGGTTTAAGTGATTGAATTCGGTGGTTAAGAAACTCTATAATATCAAGAATTTGATCTTACAAAAAAGTATTTGTGAGAGGAATAGTTACGAATCTAGATAAGATTAGACCCACACAAAATCATAAACATACAATGATGAGTACTTGTAAAAAATCAAAATAAATATTATATTTATCATTGTTTTTTCCATTTTAACTCTATGAGACCAATATTTTGGAGAAAAAACATTTTATTCCTTCAGTTCACCTCTTGCTTGGTTATTTTCTCGCATTCCCTGAAAAGTCCCAGACCCAAGTAAGTTTCAAAAAGTTACGGGTCCTCCTATAACTGCAATAGAATTAGGGTACTCATATCCCATCCCGACTTCACATGTACAAACAAATAGTATTATAAGGTATAAATGGGCCTCAATTGACTCATTGGTGTCCGAGTTGTTTACCGCTTTCTGCGTCTCTGTTTGTGGAGGAAGCTTTTATCTTTTTTCCATCTCTATCTTTCTCAGCCTTTCACCGACCTCATACAGAAGCAAGAAAAGAAAATGTCCTCGCCAAGCAAACGCCGAGAGATGGATTTGATGAAGCTGTACAATTCCAAAAATTTAAGCTTTTTCTTTTCTTATATATATATTTATATATTCTTCCTTTTATTATTATCCTAATTATCTGTTTCTTTATTGAAATTTCTTGGTTTTATTGATATGAATTAGGATGATGACTGATTACAAGGTGGAGATGATCAATGATGGAATGCAAGAGTTCTATGTGCATTTTCATGGGCCTAAAGAGAGTAAATTCCCGCACTCGTATCTCATTTTGTATTTTCTTTTTATGGGCAATTTTCTTTACTATTGAAGCTTTTTTTTTTTTTTTTTTTGGAATATGTAGTCCGATAGTGTTGACTATACAAAATTGTTCTGGTTTAGCTTTATCTTTAGTTTGTAGCTGCGCAACACTGAACTAGGGTACTCGAGTGTGGTTTTACAGCGAAACCTTTTCTCTGTTTGAATTTTTTTTGGTGAACATATACTATATCTGGGTATTCATTTTAGTTTTTTGATTACAGATGTGCACAATCGATACATGAGCTAGGATGTTTTTAGTTTATTAAGCTCCATTTTCTCTGATACTTGTTCCTCAGAGGTTCCAGGCTTACTGTTCACTGTTTTTCCCCAATAAAAATGAGGCCCATTAGTATACTTTTCCCTGTTCAGTTTCAAGGCTGGACTACAGAATTCTAATTTTTTTTTTTTTTTGGATGGAATATGGCAGGTCCTTATCAGGCAGGTATATGGAAAATAAGGGTGGAGTTACCGGATGCTTATCCTTATAAATCTCCATCCATTGGCTTTATTAACAAAATCTACCACCCAAATGTCGATGAGATGTGAGTTAGCAGTTATCTAAAGCTCCCTGAGCTTTGACATGTTTAACTAGTATCATTCTCTTCTGTGAACCACTTTAAAGGACAAGCATGTTGGTAAAGTTAGGAGCAAACTGATATGGATTTTGAATTTTAGGTCTGGCTCAGTTTGCTTAGATGTTATTAACCAAACCTGGAGTCCCATGTTTGGTAAGCCCCAAAATTGTTGTTTAATCTATATTTTACAGTTTCCCGTCTTGGTCAGTTGATGGTGTCACTACTTTCAAAAATTGACAAAAAGTTCTATTCAACTTTTATTTTTTCCAGACCTTGTCAATGTGTTTGAAGTGTTTCTTCCTCAACTTCTTCTAGTATCCCAACCCAACAGATCCACTGAACAGTGAAGCTGCTGCTTTAATGATGCGTGATCGGCCTACTTATGATCAGAGAGTCAAAGGTAGTTATCCTTTTAAGTATTTACATGCCAAATGTCTGCTTAGATGGTTGACATGAAATATAAGAGACTTTTTTTTTATTGTGACTCATTTTTGCATCCAATTTTCCATTTCAATTGGTGTCATAAGATATTCATCTGTTAGTGAAAAGATGCAAAGGAAATTGATGTTGGAGGTTTGGCCATATGATTTGAGACATATGTGAGTGCATCAACATGCCCTTCTTTTTCCTGTCTATATAGCACTTATAATATCAGTATTAGGATCTTCATGAATTCAACACATGTCTTAGTTACTTTGTTTTTGCCTCAAATATTTGTTCTTTATTTGAGCACTCCTATTTCATTATTTACAGTGTAATTCAGTCATTTTTTCTATATCAAATTTCCAGATATTTTTTTTTATCTTTATCTTTTGAATAAAGAATAGAGATAATGACCAAATTCCTTTACACTCTTCACACATATAATTGAGGAATCTCGCTCTGCAATAGTAACTCAATGAGATGGCAATACCTTTTCATTTTCTTGTGCAATCATATGGCATACATCATCTACTCCATGATAGCTCTTAAACTTACTACTGTATCTTAGAAAATTTATGCATTTGACATTGACTTACATCTTATATAATGGAAATTATCTATTTGTTAAAATGGGATGGAATAATTTAATTATGAATTTTTATAATGTAATTAATCAGAGTAGACTCTGCCCTGAAAAACCAATGCAAGTACCTGAATCCTGTGTGTAGTGGCTGATCTCTTTGGAAGTCACTTGATTTCTCTATGGCTTCTAATTTGATTTTCTGGAGTTTAATACAAGATATACACGTTTATGCATTGTCGTCCTAATTTAGTTGTGGATCCATATGCTAAGGAAGTAGACATTTGAGAAATCAGCAACTGTGGGAGACCTCTTGTTTGAGGATCATTTGTGTATATAAGGGGTTTTAATTGGAATGAAACTTATAATAAAGTTCAAGAGAAAAGGGCTGCCAAGTTGTCTCATATGTCAACCTATACTGCCATTACTGTCTTGTATCTAGATGCATTCTGTAGTTAACCTTCTATGAGCTTCTGTAATCCATGTCCATTTTAAAATTGCCTTTTTAGGGTCAAAATTTTCACATGTTTAGCTTACTTGTCCATGATGGTCTGCTCTATCAACCTCTTTGAAGTCTACTCACTTTTTTTATCTGCCTCTTTTTGTTCAGTACCTTCTATTCTGTTGATGTTTATTGAAGATGGAAAAAGCTGCTAATAAATTTTTCAATGTACAGAATACTGTGAAAAGTATGCCAATCCAGAAGTTGTAGGGGCTGCCCCTGAAGAAAAATCGAGTGATGAGGAGCTGAGTGAAGATGATTATGCATCCAGTGATGAGGCGATCGCAGGCCAACCTGATCCATAGGGGCTTACTTGTCCATGGCAACCTTATTTATTGCATGCTTGTACATTATATTCATCTGGAAAATGACACGGGAATTTCTGAAGGCTCAAGGAAAAATCCCTGATCTCCACTCTTTCTTTTCTATGGTTGTGTAAATTAATCAACTATGATTTAATGTTTCAAATATCCATTTACTCTGCTCCTTTCAGAATAAAATCATTCTGTCGAAAGTTGAAACATATATCTGTGTACATATTTATATACCCTGTATTTTTTATATTTAGCATTGCTGAAACATCTTTTTCTTTTTTTACCTTTATTATAGTGTGAGCACACTAGGTTTAAGTAGATGGGGAAGGGAGAAATATAAATTCTATAATTTTTTTTTTTGGCTTTTATAGACACAGATAGGACTAGCATTTTCAAGCACCTTTCATTATTATTTTATTTTATTCAGGGCATAATAGAGTTTAAAATATATAATATTATTATTATATACTAGTCAGGAATGCTCATATCTTTAGAATTGTAGTTTAATATTATTTTATAAATAGCGAGTAGCCCCTATAGCTCAGTGGTAGAGCGTCAGTCTTGTAAACTGAAGGTCCGTAGTTCGATCCTGCGTGGGGGCAACCGCAGACTTGTTTCTTTTACCAGAAGATACATCTACTCTAACCGTGACGTCAGACAGTGGAAGTGAGAACAAAATTTTTTACATTGGGCCCACAGTTCAATCAAGTTCAATCATTACATTACAACAAGTACGCTAACGTCAACTGGTAACCGACACTATCCACTGTACATAATTGGCAGTTAGGGAAGCAAACGGGCCCACAGTCTAACCTGTCAATTTTTTTTACTTTTTTTCTACAAACCAGTGCAACTAGAAACCGAGAATTTAGAAGAGTAATTGTACTTGTCGTACGAAAGTAAAGATACCGGATAACGAAACAAACTGTTTCTGCGATATACCCAAAAAAAAAAGTAACTAATTCTATGCTGGAGTTAGGTTTGGAGTTGACAGACTCTAGGAACCCCTATCACTTTAAGCTGCAACACAAAAATGTTGGCCATTTAATTGTCGAGTACTCCATTTCTTATCTATTTACAACTATTATGCCCACTTTCACAAACCATGCAGAGAATCAGCAAGGTGCAAGTGAAACTCAGCTCAGAGAGGTGTCCAAAGCGCCAGATGGTATGCAATCTATTTTATCGTGTCTGACAAGATTCTAAAATCGATTATACTTGAAACCCAAAATTCTGACACTTCTCAGTGATACATTATCAACTGTAACCAAGGGAACCCCATGACAAACAAAGGCACATTTCTATAAACTCAAGGTCAGCAAAGAAAAGTACAATGTTAAGGGTTCAGTGTGCTTAACCTTCCAACCCCTTATAGTGCATGAGATATAATAAAGATCACATAATTAAACCTAAAATAACAGAATTATAAAATCTTTTCCATATCTTTCTACAGTATTGATGCATATAAGCAGAACAGAAGTTAACTTGTCAGGAAAATAGATTACAGAAACAAAGACTTCCTCTGAGTATTGCAAAACAGATACTCAAAACATTTCACAAGCTATCTCATATCACCGGATAAACCCCAATATCTACTTAGTGTTAAAAAGACAGTTCAATATAGATTACAAACAGTTTTCATATTAAGATTAAAAAAAACAAAAAACAGTTTTTCAGAGTTTGTGCAGTTAATCCATACTTGTTTGTGCACCTAGCATTTCTTCTATTTTCATCTGAGAATCCCTAATATTTGCAGGACCATGGAAAATATTCTGTTTTAGCAGTGAACTTAATCACTGAATGATAACTGGAACTCAGGAAGCCATTCTAACAACAATGAAGTAATACCTTCGTAGCCGTTAACATGCACGCAAATACAAATTCCACGTAACTTATGATGAGGGCAAACAATGTACAAGCTCTCAATATCAGGATGTAGGATGATCAAACAGGAACATCCATTATCTACTCAAGGAACCATATTGCAAGGATGTCACCGACACTTCGCTATCAACTGTCAATAACACGTTACAAGAAATACAAAACACTTAGACATCATAGGGTTGCAAGCATTCAAATGTAGAAGTAACCAACAACTTAACTCTGGGAAGCTGGGACCACTTACCTCACAGTGCTATATTATAAACCAACCAGCAGCTCGGTCCAAGGGACAAAATCTGAGCATTGATATATACGAGAGGATGCATAAAAAGTGAAAAGAACAAGGCTAATATGATGAATTTGCTACAAGTTATACAGAGAATTCTTTCTTTTCTCTTTTCTTCTTTGAAATGGAAGCACCTATTCAAACTAAAGAAATGGTAAAAAAAGTACCTTGAAAAAGTATACAGCAGTTTTATTAGAGGCATTCGTATGGCTCTAGAGTAATCTTTGCTTACAATAGATACAGAAACTATGGTGAAGTATGAAGTTGAACATTTGCAAGAAGCCTGGTAACTTTGCTTAGAGTGTCACGAGCAGACATGGTTTCAGGATGATCTTCACCATAAATTGAAGTTCTGACAAAAATAGCCTTCCTTATTAGATCATCCCCTATGTCGAACTGTCCTCCTCTTAGCATTAACTTGGACCTAGTTTCTAGAACAGTTGCTCTGCATAGAGCCAGCTCTTGCCAAAGGCAAGGGTTCAATTGAGCATTTGTCTGGATGGGCCTCCAACAAAGTGATTTGTCCAGCCACTTATCAACTGGGGTAACAAATGCTTGGTCTGCTGCTTCCAAGGCATTGGTGCACAAGCGCAGGAGTTCCAGGGCAGCAGTGCACCTAGAGAATGTAAAAAATGTGCGAATTGCAAGAGGCAAAACAACTTCTTTGACAACATATAACAGCTCAGACACCTTAAGCTCAACAGCTACAGGATCATGGCCAAAACCAAATAAAAGAAAGCATGCTGCCCATATATGCTCTGTATATTGAGATGTTGGCCCACGACTAATAACAGCTTGAACCATTGCTTGTGCAACTCCAGTTATTCCTCTCTTGCGAGAATAAAGCTTGATGAGCTGGTTAAATTGAATATAGCCTTGCTTGGTACTAGCTCTTGCAATATTAAACCTTAGCAACATGGAAGATGCTTCTATTTCCGATCTTTTGGTGTATGGTGACGCAAAACCACATGTTAAGGATTGAAGCAATTTCCTCCAAAGTCTAGTCCCTCTATGTTTTTCAGGTATTCTGTGAGCAGCAAGTGCCAGTAAGGAAACAGGAATTGCACTAGGTGCAAACCATCCACACGCTTGGACCATTCTGGTGGACAAGCTTCCGGGCCCATCAGCATGGTCAAAAATTGAGAAACAAACCTCGAAGAGTTGGCTAAGGAAAGTGTTCTTCTTCAATGAATGAGCTTCCCTTCCTCTCCATGACATGTCCTTCAAGGGCATCCTATTTATGGTATCTAAGAGCCTACTTGGTGTTATTGGCAACTCTGCCAAAATTGCACTAACAATTGCAAAGCCCAAAGTCAACCTACCAACTTTATCCTCAATAACCCTCAGAGCATCAATCTCAACAACTGGGTAATCCTTGATGATTCCTTGCATTAAAGACATTGCTTCAATGCCGGATAAGTATGAGAGTTTCAAAGGTTCCAAATTCATCACACGAGGAAGGCGTGTCGATATTATTATGTGAGTTTCTCCACCAAAGCGAGGAAGAAGATCCATTACAGGTTTGTGATCCCACCAATCCTTTTCACTTTCCAAATTATCAATAACCACCAGAAAGGGAATGTTTCTCATAAGTTCTTTGCGGACTCTAGAAATAGCTGCCTCTTCCTGCTCTTCGAAGCCTTTTATCCTGCTTTTCTCTGAGAAACTTTCAACCCCCACATCAACTTCTAAGAATGACCAAAGGTTCAGATAGTTCTGCCTCATATACCTGCTTTCCCCTCCAACCCATAAGATCATCTTGTACCTCTGGTGATATCTGTAAGCAAATTCCAAAAGCAGTTCTGTTTTTCCAATTCCCGACTCTCCTGAGACACAAGCAATCCCTTTTCCATACTGAATCTTCACGGCTTTTTTTCTCCTTGTATATCTCCCACCGTGTTTAGGCTTTGTTTGGTTGTAACTTTGAGAAAATTCAGTGCTTTGCATCTCAATATCTTTCTCTGACTCCTTCCATATGACTGGTTCTTTTCCCTTCTTATTCCCATTTTCCAACTTACGTTCTCTCTGTCTTTCCTCTGTTGCACTACCCTTACCCCAGCCAATGGTCAAGTTTTTTCGCCGAGGTCTAGCCTTCAAATCAAAATAATCTCGCTCAGAATCACCAGTGACATCACCAAAAAGTATGAATTCCAGCTCAGAAAGTTCTTTCTTCCTACCAATAAAATTATCGTTTCGAGGGAAAGGGAACTCCTCTTTTTCTACTTTCTCTCTCCACTTAGTCAGTCTTTCTGCAACACTTCTCCTTCCTAATTTCGTGGCTAGTAGTGTGACAGCCCTCAATATGCAATCTCTCCAGTTTCCATCATAAGCTTCCAATTTCCATTCATTGACCCTGGATAGTCCATGCACAGCTTCTTTCCACTCCTTCTCCAACCCTCCATACAGAACCCACAGCTCCCCTCCATGTTTTTCCCACAGCTCTCCCCTTTTCTCAATTATGTCCCTGACAAGGCAATCACCTGAGCTCAAATCAAAGAATATTGGGACCAAGTTCTTCTTCCCTGAAAAAAAACGCAGCTCCTCAATGGTATATGGATTCTTGAAAGACTTCCTTGTTAAAATTACAATCCCAAAAGAGGAAACATCCATAGCCCTCTCAACAATGACATGCTTGCGAGAGCTCCTACATCGGGCCCGGTCAGATACAAAGCAACTCATCCCCTGAACCTCCAACTCAGCACGGAGCCAGTTAGCAAACCGCAGTAAAAGTGGTTTTCGACCATATAATGCTATGAAGACATCACAGCTCCTCAGCCTGTTAGAGGAAAGTGAAATGGAAGCTGGAGTATATGAGGTTCTGTGGTTTTTGCTGTACTTACTTTGCTTCTCTCTGTATCCAGAACAACCATTGTAAAGGGTATTGCTGTAAGTAGACATGGTGCTATTAGATATACCAATTGAGGAAGATATGCGATCAAGCTTCTGGAAATCAACTAAATTACTTGCAGCTGGGGTTGCTGACATGTCTAACAAGGTAGATTTAACATTTGCTAGAGGTTGAGGTTCTGGAATCCCTGAACTGGAGCTAGTGGGTCCGACACTAAAATGAATGCTGTCACTTTGAGCTTCAGATCGCATAGATTCTGACAATTGACAAGTTGGCGATCTAGGAGAGAAGAAGGGGGACTGATTCGCTGAAAAAAAGGCCGAAGATGACGATGACATATTCCTTGAAGTTGTGGCTTTTATAGATCCAAATCCGGGAGCTTTCTTCTTGGATATCCATATTCATATATTTCCCTCTTTTGGAAGATATCAAATCCCATGCATGCACAATTTATACAAGGAGCCACTCTGAAGTGGAGATAATGACTTTGTCAGTCACATAATTTCCCAAAACGACAGAAAGGTTAAAACTAAATGTTCTACATTGATACCATTTTTATAAGCAAGATAAAATCTCAGCCAAAAGAGGAAAAAAATTGGAAGAGGGTCATTTTGAGGGGAAAAATATTAACAATGGAATCCAAATTTAAAATACTCCATTACAGCAATGGATGGAAGACATGAGCCTATAGACCTCAACAACAATTGCAAATGCTACCAACAACTATAACAATAAATACATAATAGGTATGTCATTTTAATATGAAAAGACTCAACATCGAGATTTTGTATACTGTAGAAGAAGAAAAAAAACTGGATATTTAAAAAAAGTAAAATGGTAGGGAATGTAAAATGGCATAGTTGCATTGCATTTTATCAAGAATTGTGCATACTCAATACCTAGAGGTGGCATTCATAAAGCATACTCAAACAAAATAATGGTGCAAATTGATGCTCTTCCAAAACATTGAGCTCGACAATAGATAGAGGGAGAGTATCAAAACTCAAAAGATAATAGTACCATCAACGAAGCATGAACTCTGGGGTATTATAGATCTCAAATGTGCAAGATGGGAGGGGAACGGAGAAAAAAATAGGGAAACAAAGAATCCCAGTTCCAATTTGAAATGTAATATAATAGAGCTGCATAACAATTCAGATCTGGGTGCTTACCAGGCTGCACATCTCAAACACTGTTCCATAAATTCCATATTTTGCCTCAAAATCAAATCAACTCAGTTGCTCTAAACTGCCAGTCGAAGAGTTCAAAGTGGAGCAACTCAACCAAACCTCTAAGTACGAGCAAACTGCAATAAAGAAACAGAACTTCATCGAATACCCATTAACCCGAAACACAAGTATAGAAAATAATTCAATGAGGCATTAGGCAAAAGTCATACTTATTCAATGAGATTCAGAAATCTGGGCATTCGAAAGAGACATTGCAATGACTGCTCAATGAAGTGAGTAAAATAATGGTTTACCACATTCAGATAAATCTTTTTGAGGAAAAACAAAAAACAAAGACCCATTTTCAGAAAAAGGGTAAACAACTTAAAGATTTGGTTGAAAAATGAATGCAAATCTCTTACCTTTTCAGAGTGATGAGGGAAAGAGAAAACCCAAGCTTTAGACTTCAGAGTTCACACTCTCTAGCTGATTTATTTCGCTTCGTTTTTGCTTTAAGCATACTGCACTCTCCTTTCTATTCTACTGTAACTAAACTCGGCGCCCTCTCTCTCTTCCACACCTCTCTCTCTCTCTCTCTCTCAAGGTTCCTATATTTTTCCAATGTCTGCGACTGCGAGACTGAGAATTTGGTCTCAAGGAAAAGGAGCACCGTTGGAGAATAGGAAATAGGACCCAAAAGGACGGATCTGACGAGAGTATGGTGGGATTGGCAGTAGGCCCCACACACCATTTATACCACTGAATTTGGAGATAAATCCACTACTCCATTTGATTTGGGTAATTGGATTCACATTTCAATGTTTTCGGATTCTCAGCCTCAGTCTATGTTCCAGACTTCCAGTGGGTGTCTAAGGTTTCTTTAGTCAGCTTCTTAGTTTCGGTGCTAAATAAGCTGTTTGTTGTTACTACCAACAAAAAATAAGTGTTTGTTATTTTTAGGGTGTTACATATTATTCCTAAAGTTTGGAGTATCATTTTCTTTATTCTCAATAATTTAGTAGATAGCATGTATTTGGTCGACTTAGACAAATGGGATATGGGAATTAATCGAGTGATATATATGAAAATAAGTACGGCATATATATAAACTAACATGTTTAAATTATGGTTATATATTCGAGTGTGTTATCCCTTAATTAAAATTTATTTTATCGTAATAATACATCCTTATCTATTTGAATATGAAAACCCTAAATCTACAAATTTATTTAACTTTAATTTTATGAATAGTAGATTTGCATGACATATAAAAATATATTATTTTTTTTGTAAAGCCCAAAAGAACCCAAGATAGGTGAAAAAACAAAGAAAACAATGGGTATACAGTGAAATGTGATTCTATTACGACAAAATAAATAATGATGCACAATATATAAGCCATAAAGTTGGGCTTAACCTAAGCATGATTAAGACAGTATCCACATATTGGCCAACAGTTTCACACGTACAAAAAAAAAAAACATTACTGATTTGGTATGAATAATTAACGGATTGGTTTAAGGATTGTGATTGAATTTTCCTCTTACGTTTAGCATATGAATGATTTGTAATACAAAACTAGGTGATCTAAACTCTAAAGCCAGGCAGGCCAATCATCACAAGCAAACATGACAAAAGGTGACGAAAATTAAACAAATCATGACGAAAGTGATAGCTGCTGCTGCATATACGTACTATCGTCACTCATATTGTAGTTAAAAGGCCATTATCACTGTCTGTTTAATTTTCTCCCAAACACACTGTAAATTTGTTTTGTTTCACTAAATGAAACGTTATGGAGGTAATGGATAAGAGTTTAAGCATGGCAACGAATTCGAAATTATTTAATTTAGCTCGAAAATAATCCAGAGTTAGACAAAGTCTATCCAAAACATATCTATTTTTGTTTTTCTACATATTTTTTTATATTTATTTATGAATTAATCTAGCCTTGATATGATACAATTAATTAAATATAATATACATATGGATCAAATAAGAAAAATAAATTAATGTGATTTATCGAATCAAATATTAAATTATGATAAAAATATTTTTATAATAATAAAGATATGGTTCAAGTAATAAGATATGTTTAAAGTCAATGATTGAACAATTTTTATAATATAATAATTTAAACTTGTAAAAAAGCACTTGTTAAAAATACAGTCATAAATTTTAAAAAATATTATATTTATAACTAGAAAATATGGAGATATTAGTGAAAAATAAAAAATAAGGGTTTAGTTGTGTATGAACCCTGTCCATGAAATCATTGATGGAACAAAATAACTCCTCAATCCACCAAAGGACTGTTAAGTTGACTTAAATCCATCCTTTGTTGGTTCTTTCAACATCAGTCCAAAACACTCTTTTGTTAATGCAGTGACCACATGCTTCCATGTGACACCACAAACTAAACTAAAGGCTCAGATCTATCAACATCCATAATCATCTAAGAAAATCAACGGCCAAGAACAAGACACCTATCTCACACTTATAGGAGGAGGGAAGGATAGAGATGTTAGAGTTTGAAATTTTGCTGAATTTAAATCAACACAAAAACCAAAAAATATTGCCTCCCTAACTTGTAGACAACTCAAATGTACAACCGTGCAAGGCATATAATTTAAACAACATTAAATTTTTTGTATCTGGTAGTTGCTTAAAAGACAAAAAGAGTTTATAACTCATAAGATTTTATTTTTATATTTTTTCTTCTTATTATTTAAAAAAGAAAAGTAGGACAACAATAACAAACACTCATAACTTACATTCATTTTTTTACTTCAATCTGGTCCCCTGATACAAAGATAGTCACCATCATAAGTATGATCAATCAACTCATGGAAAAATAAACTTAAAAATAAAAATAAAAAACTGTTTGTGGATATATAGTATATTGAGACCTTTAGATAAATTCTTATTTTTTATAGGTTAAGTTGACACAATGAGTTGTATAATTTTATTATGCATTATGCTATGATAATACTCTCTTTTATATATTAGATGGAAAAAAAAAATACATAGATTCTTAATAATGATTTTTAAGATGTCTACGTTTATATTGTTTATGTCACTTTATGAATTTTTTTTTTTAAATAAATAAAATACTCTACATATTTTTCCAAGAAACATTACACCCACATCAAATTTTAATTCTAACAAAAGTTAAGTTTTAGTTTTTCTTATTGTCATACTTTTTTTCAAGCTTACTTGTTCTTAGGGTAGGGTTTATAATTTTTCATAACAAATTAATTATTTAAAAAAAAAACCACATTTATATTTCTGCAATTTTATTTTTTTCAATTATATAATTGGATCCATCTGGAAAGTGCTTTTAGGTTGGATTATTACATGTGTATAGTATTCTATTATTCATTACACATAATGTGTCCCATAACCAAGAAAAATTGTGTGGGCTGCTTTAACACTTTGTTGGGCATAACCTAGGTGGCTACCTCATTAAACAAATTAGCTAGGCATATGCATCCAACAAAGCATGCAATTAATAGAGTTCTATTCTTTTATTTTGGTTGAAACACTGCCATTTGGCCCTAAAAATTTAATTACAAAGGAAAAGATATTTAAGGACATGGACAAACTAAAGTGACGAGGAGGCAAAAGTAACATTAATATTAAAAATGTGAGTTGCTAATTTTTTTTTAATATTTATTTATATCTATCTATACTTGATCATGTTTGCGAAAATGTAAGAAAACAAAGTGTCTTGACCCCCCTTTACGAGTTGATAACGAAATATATGGATTTTATAAAAAGTGATAGGTGTTTTATAATCTCTTGTTAAATATATACATATATAAATTATTTACAAATAAATTTAATTAATAAAATTTATTTTATCATAATTATTAAACAATAATCTCTCAAATTTATCACTCTCCTACTTTTTTTTTTTTTTTATAATATACATATCAAATTGAATTAATTAAAATTAAATTAAAATAAAATATAGACTAACACAAGAAACAGATACATCTATGCAGTTAGTATAATATAACGATGTAAGTTTTATGTGAATTATGAAATTTAAAAAAAAATGATTTAGTACTTAAAAGTGGATTATGAACAATTATTTGGTCTCTGAATTATTGACCCAAAAATCAGCAAAATAATGCACTGTATTAACACCATTAAACCCATTATAATAGAGAGATTTTGAATCCGTATCAAACATTTGGGGTCAAGAAGTTGACTAAACTACTTGATTAGTAGCAAAAAATGTAGCTTGTCCACTGGAATTTGGGTCATTGAGCACCGCGCCAACCCACAACATGTTTCCCATTACACTTTTTTTTAGTTTTTACATAAAAAATAGTAGTCAACTTTTAAATTGAAGTTAGAAGAACAGGTGATAACTCACTTCAAGTTGATATCTATTTTTTTGTTATCTAGTGTTGAGTTCAAGCACTTTTAATAATAATAATAATAATAAAAAGTTACATGAAAGATAAAAAAAATGGTTATTTTCCTGCGTTTGTTATATGAATTTTTTTGTATCAAAAGTTAGGTATGTAAGTGAGTTATATTTCTCTCTTGAGAATATAAGTTTGAACCTTAGAACAAACAATGTCTTCTCATAAAACCTGAAAAATAAATAAATAAATATATATATAATTAAATTACTTATAGGTAAATGTGTAGTGAATTTTTATCTATTCATATGGGTAAATGTTATGTGCACGAAACATATCTATTCTATGATTTTTGTTTAACAATTTAAAATATAAATCATATGATATTTAAAGAAGGTGGAATAAAATCAATTCAATTAAATCTTAAATTTTAAACTATTTATGGTTAATTATATGAATTATTTTCTTAAATTCCTAACAATCTAATGTGTTATTTTTAATGAAATCCTAAATAGTCATATTATTCTCGATAACTTCTTCTTATATAATTATGGATCTCCTATTTCCTCTAACCCATTCTCAAATGCACTAAATTACATATCCTAACTACAATATCCATTGATATATGTTAGATGTATTCAAATTATCATTAGTAGTTTCCTCTCATTTTATCTTAAATGAAAGCAATCTCAAATAAGGATCTCTTCATTTTGTATATATGATTATAGGACGGATGGTTGTAATATTTCCCACACCCACAAGCAGGCCCAAGCCCATCTGGTTATAAGACCCAAAAATAAATCTCTTATTATACAAGTGAGTTGGGCTAAAGCCCAACTAATTTAGGGATTGGCCCACTGTCATTCCAGTTCAGCTCTTAAGTCCACGAAGAAGAAGGGAGGGAGAGAAAATGAGAGAAAAGGATGGATACTATTTTCTTTATTATTATTATTAAGGAGATAGAGAAAATAAAGGATAAGGGTATATTATAATTTTTACTAGTAAATAATATTTACAAATATTTTAACATTATAATTATAAAATATAATAATATATTATCTCTTATCTTTTTTGTTTAATTTGTATCTTATCAATATCTCAAACTCTTAAATAAAAATATGATCTATTAATTCTATTAAATATTTTTAATATAATAATACATTATTTCATATCAATATCTTAAACTCTTAAATAAAAGCAATAATTAATATTATTTTTATTTCTCTCTTTTCCGTTCCATTTACCCCCATCGTTGAAATGAGCATCTTGACCAAAAAAAGTAAAAAGTAAAACAAAAAAATTCTATTTTGGACAGATCATCAAGGTGGCGGATACTATAGAATATCAGTAAAAGCACAACATTCCACTACCGGCCAGCAGAAAATTATCTTAAATTTTGTTAAAATACCTTTATTATTATTAGCACTATTTTTTTTACCCAATAAATATCGCGTTCTACTGGCTACTAGCTCGCATCCTTCGTCGTCCTAATCTCTTTCTGTATTCTCTGCATTTTGATTGCCAAAGAAGGTAAATCTCAACGATCAGTTGGTTTCCCACAAATTCTTTTTATTCCATCTTTGATTTATATTTATTCTGTTAATTTTTTTATTATTATTGTTTTTTAGAATTTTCTTGTCCATAATTTGAATATCCACATACCCCAATCATCATATAAGAATAAGAATGAGATTTGAGTCTGTTTTGTTTTGTTTTCCCTTGTGGGTCTTTGTGATCTAGGGTTTTAGGTTTTGTTTCTGGGATTGCCTTGGGTTTTGACTGTCTGGGTGTCTGGTATCAGTTTGAAAAAACTGATATTTTACTAAGATTGCTGACTTCGATGGCTCGGTTGGTTCTTCCATGTAAGAGTTTGGCTTCATCAAGGACGAGTCTACTGGGTTTGATCTCCTCTGCTCCTGTGATTATCCAATCTATATTCAAACTGGTCATTTATGGTTATGTTTGTGTTTGTCAGTCAGTCCACTGCCGCATAGTAAATTTTGATGTGAAAATAAATGAAATGTTTATCTATAATATTTCCGCTTTATTGATATTAATTAATTTGTTATATTGCAGCTCCAGTCTACTAACCGTGTTAGGTGTGCTGAGAATACAGCAAAAAGTACCATCAGATTTAGGTGTTACTTTGCTTCAGAGGTTTGCGAATTTTATTTTTCTTTTTTCTTTCATCTGTTTGAATTTCTATTTTAACGAAGTTAAAGTTTTTGTATTGATAACCTTTTGATGTTGCCATATTAAAAAAATCTAATTTTTGAGTAAAATGATCTGATTTGCTTATATGTTGTTTACAGGTTTGTTCGAGAAAGAAGCATCATCCTTTGTATCATTCACTTTCAGTACGTTGGTTGAAACTGAACTGAAACTTTGTGGTTTCCTATATGCGCACACATATCTATTTCACATGTGTGGATACTGTCTGTTCTCACTATCCCTACTTTAGAGCTTTCATGCACACGAGTTTATGATTGAGCTTCTTCTTGTTCACCTTGCAAATTATTTACATTCTTGAACCTTGTTCCAGAAGGTTAAGCAGAGCAGGAGATTAATTTGTTCAGTTGCCACTGAAAAGCCACCAAAGGAAGTTGAAGAATCCAAAATGGAGACACCGAAAGAAATCTTTTTGAAGGATTATAAGATGCCTGATTATTACTTTGATACGGTAAATTCATTGGAGTTATTCTAACATGTTCTTGATAAGCCTAAGTTTCAATTTTGTTTCTTAATCTTATATGATCATGTTTTCTCATGGAATTGTAAATTATAGGTGGATCTGAAATTTCTGCTCGGGGAAGAGAACACAATAGTTAGTTCAAAAATAACCGTGTTCCCACGGGTTGAAGGTAGGCTGTCTCCATGCTTTCCACACAATTTTCAACTGACAGGATGTATGTCTTTAAAGTTTATCTGATTTCCTGGTTGTTCTTCCATGTAAATTTTTTTTTTCCTTATAACTAATTTATTTTTTGTAACAGGTTCTTCTTCTCCTCTAGTTTTGGACGGACACAACCTAAAATTAGTATCAATTCATGTCAATGGCAATGCATTGAAGGTATACTTTGCTAATTCTGTTTGGCACCATGTTTGCTTTGCGTTCATGGAACTTCTTTCCTTCGTACTAATTTATTAAGCCTCTTTATATTTGACCAAGGAAAATTGAATCAGTTAAGCAAAGAAAAAATGGAAGTTTAATTTAATAGTCTGTGTTGCACCAAATATTTTACTGCAATCTTACTACATGAGTCCTTACCTATGATTTTCTGATACTATAAGTTTTCCTTATCATATGTGTATTTTTCTCTTATAATTTTGATTTGTTTATTGTTTCCTCTTAAAAAAATTATGTGAGAAGGTGGATTATATAATCATCTCCTTTTTTTCTTTCTTTTCCTTACCTTCCCACCCCCAATTTATTCAGGAGGAAGATTATCACTTGGATGCACGCCATCTGACACTCCTGTCACCTCCGAGTGGTAAATTTAATCTGGAGATTGTTAATGAGATCTATCCACAGAAGAACACATCATTGGAGGTGAATCCTGCCTTCTTCATATGTACAAGTTTTTGTGCCCATTGTACTTGCTCCTTTTTTTCTCCTATTATTTCTTTCTCTCACAATTTTTGGCTGCTTGATGAATTTGATTTACTGTAGGGGCTGTACAAGTCATCTGGTAATTTCTGCACACAATGTGAAGCTGAGGGTTTTCGTAATATTACATATTACCAGGTTGAAATTTAGAAAATTTGAAATGTTCTGTTGGGTGTTTTGTTATAACTACCAATTTCCATGTATATTGATGGATTCCATCTGTAAACAGGACCGACCTGATATAATGGCAAAATATACATGTCGCATTGAAGGTGATAAGACATTATACCCAGTACTATTGTCTAATGGAAATCTAATAGAACAAGGAGATCTGGAGGTAAACTTCACTACGAATGCATTAAAATGAAATCAGTATAGTTGGTCACTGATTCACTGTACTATTGTTGGGTGTTAATTTTGTTATCCTGTCTGATAGGGAGGCAAGCATTATGCCCTTTGGGAGGACCCCTTCAAGAAACCTTGTTATCTGTTTGCCTTGGTTGCTGGTCAGCTGCAAAGCAGAGATGACTCATTTATCACCCGTTCAGGACGAAAGGTGTCTCTAAGGATCTGGACCCCTCCAGAAGACGTACCGAAGACTGAACATGCCATGTATTCTCTTAAGAAAGCTATGAAATGGGATGAAGATGTTAGTTTCCTTTCTTTTTGTTATGTAACATGTTTTTTAATTTCTAGCTTGTTCATCTGGATTCTAAACAGCCTCACCTTGTTGTCTTAAACTCTGGACAGGTTTTTGGTCTTGAATATGACCTGGATCTCTTCAATATTGTTGCTGTCCCAGATTTTAATATGTAAGTTCCATTTACTTTTATCAAATTTCTAATCGTGTGATCTAATTATTATTATTTTTTGTGTTTTTTGTCACAACTCACAATTGAGGAGAACAAATCTTTTCTTTCTTTTTTGTTAAACAAGGAGAATAAAATTTAATCACACACTTATTCTTTGATTTATTATCAGGGGAGCCATGGAAAACAAGAGTTTAAATGTATGTCTTCTGAACTCTCTCTCTCTCTCTCTCTCTCCTCCATTCTAATGTAATTGATTCAAAGATTTGACTTTAATGGCCATGCTTCACTGCAGATCTTCAATTCCAAGCTTGTCTTGGCATCGCCAGAAACTGCTTCAGATGCTGATTATGCTGCAATATTGGGAGTAATTGGCCATGAGGTTCGTTATGAACATTATAGATAATGCTTTACATAAAGATTAGTTTGAATTGGATTGTGACATGGGTATCTTGTCTACTTTGCAGTATTTCCACAACTGGACTGGGAACAGGTTGGCTTGCATCTTATTGAATATAATTATTCACTTGTGAAATAGGAATACATGTGCTTTAATGCTCATTTTTATTGTGCTCTTGCTGCTATAATTCTTTCCCTAGTTTTGGAAGTGCTCTTTTTCTAAAAGAAAAGTTAAAAAAAAAAATAAAAAATTAATGTCGGTATTGTTTTCAAGTTTTGCTACTCATTGGCCTCTTTCCGTGTTGGTTTGGTGCTCATTTCTATCCATTACCTTGGTTATGTTAGAACTTGAATTAAGAATTTTCTATCATAATAACAGAGTGACATGTCGTGACTGGTTCCAGCTTAGCCTGAAGGAGGGTCTCACTGTTTTCCGTGATCAGGTTTAACCTTTTACCTGCAGTTACCTTTTGACATGTGTAACCTTAAAACTTTGAGTTTCTGATGTAAGAACCTCCCATCAATTAATGGTAGGAATTTTCATCTGATATGGGAAGTCGAACTGTAAAGCGGATTGCTGATGTTTCCAAGCTTCGAAGTTACCAGTTTCCTCAGGTTATTTAACTATTTTTCTGTTTTCTTGGTTATCAGTTTGTACAACCTTCAAGTGATGGTTTCTTTGCTACATTGTCATTATAACTGTTGGTTATGCGTGTCCCATCTTTTACGCAGTTGGTATATACAGCTGTAATTAGTGCTAATATTTTTGTTTACTTGATTTTCTAGGATGCAGGTCCCATGGCACATCCTGTGAGACCTCATTCTTACATTAAGGTCAGAAACATCATTTCCTTTTATTTTTTAACTAGTTCATTCTCAACTACACAATTTTTATTATATTTACCTTTTCTCCTGCTTCTTGACAGATGGATAACTTTTACACAGGTAAGTTTACTTATTATTATACTTGATTGCATCAAAGTTCATGGTTAATTATACTTCTGGTTGCTTTTATTTGACTCTGGTGTATTTTTATCTTTTTTTCTTTTGGAAATGCTGCTGGTTAAAATATGATATGGGGCTTTCATCAATTTCTTCGTACAGTAACGGTATGGTTTAGCATTTTCTGATTGCAACTTTCACCCTTCATTTGGATTTGATGTATTCATAAGCCATAGGAATGTTATTAATTTTTTTTATTTTTTTTATGCAGGTTTATGAAAAGGTTTGTCTTTTTCTACCTAAACCTTTCTTCTTTCTCCCATCTGTCTGCTTCCATTCTTTATTCTTATAATCCAGTTTATCAGGGAGCTGAAGTTGTTAGGATGTACAAAACACTACTGGGAGGTCAAGGCTTCCGGAAAGTAAGATTGCCAGCCTCTCTAAGCTGTGGAAATACTTCTCATTTGATAAGATTTCTTGAGATGTGACATTCTAAACAAGTCAATTAATACAAATTCTCGTTATCTCAGGGCATGGATCTTTATTTCAAGAGACATGATGGGCAAGCTGTAACATGTGAAGATTTCTTTTCTGCCATGCGAGATGCAAATGATGCTGATTTCGCTAATTTCTTGCAATGGTTTGCATTTCTTCTGTTTTTTGAGTTTGCTTATACCGAGGTTCGTGCTAATTCTTTGAAATATAACTAAACTATAGGTACTCCCAAGCTGGGACACCTATTGTCAGAGTCACTTCCTCTTACAATGCTGAAGCACATACTTTTACTTTGAAGTTTAGGTATTCATACTTCTTTTTCTTTGTCTATTTGTGATGAAAGTTAAAGTGTTGACTAGCGGTTGACATTTCTAAAATATGTTTAATGGGGTCATTTTGTCAGTCAAGAGATACCACCAACTCCAGGGCAACCAGTCAAAGAACCCATGTTTATTCCTGTGGCAACTGGTTTACTTGATTCAACTGGCAAGGACATTCCTCTTTCTGCTGTGTATCATGATGGGTCGTTGCAGTCAATTTCAAGCATTGACCAACAAGTCTACACTACTGTTCTTCGAGTGACCAAGGTTTGTTTAAATCTTACGTTTGCTGCTTATTTAGTTCTCTGGAGTCTTGACTGAATTCATAAAGTGAATGGTACCTATAAGGCAGATTGTCTCATTTTCTGGTAGTGGGTGCAATGAAGTAATAGTGAAACAAGTATCTTTGGATGTACACTCACTAGCTATAAGGTTTTCCTTTTTTTTAGAATCCTTGCTCTCACTTTCCGGCCATGTGCTTAAAGGGCGAAAAGGTACCATTAGACTCAGATCATTGGCCAGGCTGGGGGTGGTTCTATTTCTAATGACATGATTTTCTTGCTTCCTTTCCTTCAGTGATGGATGGTTTTTGTGGTTTTCATTTATGCTTCATGAATAAATTATGTTGTGATTATGGATAGATAATATGGTTGACACACAGAAGTTTCTGAGGCTAGCCTAACCCTTCTCTCAAGTATTATTTGAATCAACTTTTAAGATTGTGTCCCATAAACCTTACTACTTAACTTTAGGTTCTATTAACAAGTCTCTTGGAGTGAACAGATTGTGGTAGAGAAGAATACTTGGTTGTGTTTTCTTTTTCCTCTCATTAATAGCATACTGCTATGGTTGTATTCTGCAGAAAGAAGAAGAGTTTGTGTTCTCTGATATTTTTGAGCGGCCCGTTCCATCTTTATTGAGGAACTATAGCTCTCCTATCCGTCTTGAGTCTGATCTCACCGACAGTGATCTGTTTTTCCTTCTGGCTAATGATTCAGATGAATTTAACCGGTTTGTCTTTCTTATAATGCGTCTCTTTTATTTGATGTGAGACCCTTATGGATTGTTATTTACTGTATTGTTTGTATAATTCAGTTGGGAGGCTGGACAACTTTTAGCACGTAAGTTGATGCTCAACTTGGTAGCAGATTTCCAACAGAACAAACCACTGGTTCTGAACTCAAAGTTTGTGCATGGGCTCAAAAGTATACTAAGTGACTCAAGTTTGGATAAAGTATGATTAGCATTCTTTCCCTTTTGGTTTCTTCATCTACTTTTTTTGTTTTCCTATTTATTTTCTTTCCTTATTTTGTTAAATCTTTTTTGGACGGGGGATTAGGGTTAATTTAGACAAACATTACAAATGATGATGTAACTTAGCAATCTTTGCTTACCAGGAATTTGTTGCAAAAGCAATAACTCTGCCTGGTGAAGGGGAAATAATGGATATGATGAAAGTTGCGGACCCTGATGCTGTACATGCTGTTCGGGATTTCATCAGGAAGCAGCTTGCAAGTGAGCTGCAATCAGAGTTCCTCAGCACAGTATGCCATCTTCTAAGGAATTGCCTTTAATTACAGACTATACTTATACGTTCAGTTATGTACTTAAGCTCTTTATATCTTGCAGGTTGAAAATAATAGGAGTTCAGAAGAATATGTGTTTAATCATACTAACTTGGCCCGACGTGCTCTGAAGAACATTGCTCTTGGTATGTCTTTGTTTCTAAGAGCACTTGCTCTGAAGAATATTGTGGTAGATTCTTCACTAACTGATTATAATTTATATGTATGTTTTGTAGCATATCTTGCATTACTTGAGGACGCGGAGTTCACCAATCTTGCACTGCAAGAGTATAAAACTGCCACAAATATGACTGAGCAATTTGCAGCTTTGGCAGCAATAGCTCAGAACCCTGGAAAAACTCGTGATGATGTTCTTGATGACTTTTATAACAAGTGGCAGCATGACTATCTGGTAAAACCTCCAACAGCAGCTCTTAATTGGTTTGTGTGGTGTTCAGGTCAAAAATTATGAATAAAGAAATAAAAATCTGGTTTATAAATTGTTGCCAGCTACCTCTTAGTATTGTCGTGTGACAACTTATTGAGAGTCTTGTTTTATTTTTTCCTTTCAGGTAGTGAATAAGTGGTTTGCCCTTCAAGCAATATCTGATATTCCTGGTAATGTTGAGAATGTTCGGAAACTCTTGAGCCACCCAGCATTTGATCTGCGTAATCCAAACAAGGTATACTCCCTCATTGGAGGGTTTTGCGGGTCTGTTGTTAATTTCCATGCAAAGGATGGGTCAGGCTACAGGTTTTTGGGAGAACTTGTACTGCAACTTGACAAGATTAATCCTCAGGTCTGTTCACATAGATTTTTTTGCTTTTCCTCGTAACATCCTCGTCCAATCTTGATACATTTTTGATAAATTTCTTCCTTTTGTGGAATGTAGGTTGCCTCTCGCATGGTGTCAGCCTTCTCTAGATGGAAACGTTATGATGAAACCCGGCAAATACTTGCCAAGGTAACCTATGACTACTGTTATTGTTACATGATCATGCATCTTGATTTCTCTTAATAAATTTTGATTGTTTCTCAGTAATTCTTGACGGATGCTATTTTCTTCCCTGAATTATTTCCTGGTTTGTTTCATTTGCTTTTACTATGAGTTCCTCTAAGACAGTATGGTGTTTTTGCAGGCACAGCTGGAGAGGATAATGTCTACAAATGGACTGTCGGAGAACGTGTTTGAGATTGCCTCCAAAAGTTTAGCTGCTTAATGTGGTTCCTTATTCTAGATTAGAAACTGCTGAGCCCTTTCTCCTATGTGGTTGTGTTGTGGTTTTGGGCCTTTCCTTTTCTAGAGAAGAACTGTGGCACTGGGGACATGTTTGTGGCGCCATTTAATAAAATTATTCTATATAATAAATATATCTTCGTATGAAGCTCTGCGTTTAATCTGTGAAATGCTGTATAGCTACTATATCAAGAAGAAGATTAGCAAATAATCATGATGGGTCCCATTCAGATCCTTAGTCCTTCCGGTCTGTCCTTTTGATTCTGCATTTGGCACAACATTCATAGCGAAGACTCCTACCCTGTGAGCACGCGTTTCCTCATTGTGATCAAAAGTCTTATATTTCACATTTTTCTTGGAAGCCAAACAGGTAATTGCTCTGATAGAGTTAGAAAAAGAAACCATGATTTTCATCTGAAAAGAAATTGATCTTGTCGGGTCCTCTGTTTGTGCCTCCATTAAAGTCATCTTTCTAATGCTTGATTATTTGCGTGTTGTGTGAAGAATTTAACTCAAACGAGATATAGATCTCTCTTTTTTATAAACTTACATTAACTGACAACTATCTTACAAGTGATCATATCTTCAGTAGTACTTTTATTAGTTGCCAAGAACTAAAGCAAAAGGGAAAAGTTTGGTGCTACCTAGTGCGAAAATATCCATGTAATTGATAAAATTTGTTGGGTTTTTGTCATGATGATTGGCTTTTTCCGTACACGTCGTTCAACAACAAAAGAATCCCAAAATGATTAACTACATCTTCTAGAAAGCAAAATCCTTATTATACTCAAAAAGCTGAAAGGTTAGACATAATTAATAAGCATTAAATTCAGGAATTAAGATAATAGATAATGAAACTAAAAAGAGTAAGGGAGAGATGGATAGACCAACCGTGCAAGTTACAAGTTTGTTTAAAGAGAAAGAGTTTTAGGGGATGGGGCACAATTACTCAGGCAAGGCAGTGGGGTCAGCGCTGGTATTGCGCACGACTACCATCGAGAACTGTATGTGCACACGTGAACATTATAATAATTTAGTTATTTGACAAAAAACTACGACAATAATGAGATGCCTCTTTCATAAACAGAAGGGTATTTATGTAAATTTGAGTTTTAATATAACATAATCCTTCGGGTCTTCGATAATCACATAGGAGCCAAGTCATTGCCGTGTTTGACTTCAAGAGCGTTACTCTCTCTAACTGTCTAACACATACAAACATGCACATGAAAATATAATACAGAGCATAGCAGAGAAGGAAGAGAGTTATTTAGAGAGAGAAACTGAGACTTGGATTTTGATTTCTTTTCCTTTAGATTCTAACAAATCCAAGGCTTTCACTTTCTTGCTCACCAATCTACCTTGTTTCTTCTTACGAGTTACGACTCTCCTCTCTCTCTCTTCTCTCTCTAAACTTTTCTAATTTGGTTTCTTTGCCATTTTCTCGAGAAAATTGGGTACTCTTTTTTATTTAAGTTTTTAATTCGAGAAAATTTGATTAGCGAATGAGTAAGATTCAGAGATGAGAGGCGTCAATGGAGATGTTAGAGCTGTGAATAACACTTTGGAGACCATAAATGCTGCTGCTACTGCGATCGCATCCGCTGAGAATCGTGTTCCTCAACCCACAGTTCAGGTCTGTGATCTCATAGTCGAATCCGATTTTTGTGTGTTATAACTACGTTAAATTCGACCTTTGATTGAACTTAGCAACTTGTATATATATTTTTTTTCTGTTGAATAATCAAAGATTATGGATTTCTTAGTATTGATTCTCTGAAACTATAGTTTATTGAGATCTACTAGTTCTGTTTGTTTTTAATTTTGATTCATTTTTTTTATTTGTATTTTTAGCTTGACGTTGAGTTTGGCTCTGTTTGGTTGCTTTGAATATCTTTGGAACCTCATTTGATCTTCAGTAATAAAGGGAAAAATGAAAACGCTGAGTGGTTTTCCTCAGAAATTACCCTTCTTATTACTAGTATTATAAAATGAAAAATATTCCCATCAAAGTTTATCCCCTCCAGGCCAGAATCACTAGACAAGAATGCATTTTTGCATATAAGTTTGAAACTTTTCTTTACTCTACTCATTATTTTCTTTTGCACCAGCACTGTGCATGTTTTGACTGTCTCTTCACTTGGTAAGATTTCTGTTTATCTGGCTGTGCATTAGGTCTCTCTCTAGCATGAGGCACCTTTTTCTTCTATCTGTCAACACTTTCACTTTGGGTCTCAGTAATGTGTCGTGATTTTCCGTTGAGTTAGATTCGTTATATCTGCACTCAATTGCTCATCCATTGGAGTGAGTTTGCCGAGGCTAGCAGAATTGGTAGGGGATAATTAGGAAAATATTTTGTTATCCACACGAATATGCACACACGTATAATTGGAGGGAGTAGAGTTTACAAAGTATGTAATTTAAGGATGTTAACTTTGAATAATCTGGACTGATTAATATTGGTGACAGGCAAGGGTGGCCAAATCTAGGAAGTGATAGGCAAGAAGTAACTATTGTTTGTTTTATGTTCTTTCATTACTTGAACCTATAAATGATCTTTGAAGATGACGAGTGTATTCTTGCTTCTTTACCACAACATAGCTGTTTGCAGTCAATTATATAGCAACCGGACTCAAATTGCTTGTTAGCTACTAAGTGGTAGAGTTTATCAAGCTCCTCATCTCTTGTCTATTGTCTTTCTATTGTTCTTCTGTACTTTTGGGTCCTAATCTTTATTTTTGTATATACAGAGGCGATCCAACATTGTTGTTTTAAGTACTGGAAATCTCATTTTCCCTTGTGTATTTGAATTTTCACAATCATTGATTAGTCACTTTTCTTCCCATTCCATCCATGGTTGTGCTAGCATTAAGAAATAGATATATGAATGAATGCCCACTTTAAAACAAGTTATGTACAGTTCAAATGCAAACCTGGATTCCATTCTGAAATCTTTCTGTTATTCTGAATGACTAAATTTTTGCAACATAAGGTGTGAGATTCATTCCTGGTTGTTCATAATTATCTGGGGATTCTAGGGCAGTGGCAGCAGTGGCCATTCTTACAATCATACATTTTTAGCACTCTAGAGGAACTGCAACTTCTCCCATGTTGACATAATTTTTGTTGCTTGCAGAAGAAAACGTGGAGTAACTTCTGGAGCATATCTTTCTGCTTTGGATATCATAAAAAAAGAAAACGTATTGGGCATGCTGTCCTTGTTCCTGAAGCAGCACCCCCTAGAACTGATGCCTCTGCAGCTGAAAATCTACCGCAAGCGACCACTATAACACTTCCCTTCTTAGCACCTCCCTCATCTCCTGCATCTTTCCTTCAATCAGAACCTCCTTCTATTGCACAATCACCAGCTGGTATACCTTTTACTTCCATGTCTGCCAGTATGTACTCTCCAGTTGGCCCCTCCTCAATCTTTGCCATTGGTCCTTATGCACATGAAACCCAATTAGTTTCACCACCTGTTTTCTCAACCTTCACCACTGAACCATCAACTGCTCCCTTCACGCCACCTCCTGAGTCTGTACACTTGACTACACCTTCCTCACCTGAGGTGCCATTTGCTCAGCTGCTTGACCCCAGCCTCCGGAATGGCGAAATCTGTCAAAGATATCCAGTGTCGAACTATGATTTTCAGTCTTACCAATTTCATCCTGGAAGTCCAGTTGGTCAGCTCATATCTCCAAGCTCTGGCATCTCTGTTTCTGGAACCTCATCTCCTTTCCCCGATGGTGAGTTTCCTGCAGATAGCTCTAACATCCTGGAGTTCCGAACAGGTGAACCTCCCAAACTTTTAAACCTTGATAAGCTGTTCATTTATGAATGGGGGTCACGTCAGGGTTCTGGTTCTCTAACTCCAGATTCTTTAAGACCCAAATCTCAAGATGATCTTCTTCCCAATCGTTGGTTGTCTGAGGTTGCATTGCACCCGCGTCCAGTCAAAGGGTCTGGGAGTGACAATACCGGTGTTGATCATAGGGTTTCATTTGAATTAACTGCTGAAGATGCTTTAAGATGCGTGCAAAATAAGCCAGTGGCATTGGCTAAAGCTGAATCAACATCCCAAAATGATACAGCCATGGCGGAAACAGAAAAAAATTCAAGAGAAACTGCTCGTGTTAACCAATGCCATGTTGCTGAAACATCCAATGGTGCACCCCATGAGGCTTCAGCAAATGGGAAGGAGGCGGCACATCACCATCAGAAGCATCCGTCCATCACCCTTAGTTCTATTAAAGAATTCAATTTTGACAATGCTGATGGAGGGGATTCTCATAAGCCTAATATCGTTTCTGACTGGTGGGCCAATGAGAAAGTTGTAGAGAAGGAGGGCGGGTCCTCCAAAAATTGGGCTTTCTTCCCAATGGTGCAGCCTGGTGTCAGCTAACTATCAAGCATCAAACAGCAGGATTCAGGAATATACATGGCTTTTTGGTTCCATGCTGATTAGCAGCAACCAACCCCAGACCTCCAAAATTGAATTACCGTCAAATTATTGTTTCCGATTTTGAAGGCTGTTACTTGTGTTGCCATGTTTGGAGGGCTCATTTTGGTACTTGGTAGCCATGAAAACGTTGGCAACTGCTAGTATCTTGAAGATCAGTATAGATATTTAAGAATAGTTTCAGTTTTTATCCTGTTTTGATGAAGTAAATACCATTTAACTTCACCTTTTACGATGAAGGTAGATTACAAAATTTTGTGTTCTGTTTTTCCTATTGCCAATTTGTCATTTTTAAGAAAACATGCATGAAACAAATTAGAATGCCCGCTGTGGTTCACCTCTTTCTTGGCTTCTTTACTGCATACATAGAAGTGTTTGGGAGGACAAAAATGGAGCAGATTTGATCCAAATGAGCATTAGTGAAAAGAAAGAGAGAGAATGCTGTATGTCCGTTAGTACAAGAAAACAACCTGCCGCTCACATTTTACCATATAATCGTCAATCTTCTCATTAAAAATATATGGTCCATCTTGGACTGCATATCCTTCTTGACCAAGTGGAATGAATGTAAAAGTTTTCTAAAATGAAACACCATTGTCCAAATTCTTCTAGAATCACATGAAAATTATGTATAATATTTTAAATTTTTGACACCAATCATCTTTCAAAAATAAATTTAAATTTTGAAGTTTTATATCTTCTTATTTCATACATTACCATCTCGTTTCTAGACCGAATGAATCAATAACTATCAATTTATGTATGGAAACTTCTTATGGCTAGTGTTACGTAATTAATTGATTAGTGTTAGTAAAAAAAAAAAAATTATTTATAATAATCAGGTCATTGCAGAGGAAGCTAGAGAAGATGATTTATGCACTTTCTGTTGACCACAGACCGGACCTATTGACCTTCTAGAACGTCAGCCCCACTCTTGTGGTGGTGAGAGACAGACACGAATGTCAACAACCTTCTCTATCTCTACTTTACGGATTTGGATCCTCCTCTATACGATTACACCTACCATTACTGATTTGTGGTCTTCTCTCTCCCTCGTATTCTTTCTCCTGTTCTTGATGAACAGGGAAGGATCTTGATCATTGTTTTACAATACCTCGCTTTCCTCAGGCGCAAGCTCGTAATCAATTACTGCTTTATTGTTTTCCTTCTCCGCTTTCTAGGGTTATTTCTATGCTTATTATTTTTGCTGGGGTTGTGAAGTTTAGAATTTTGAAGCTCGATTTTAAGCCTGAAAAGGGGAACAATGCTACCTTTTGCAGGATCGGCCGTTAATGGCTTTCAGCAACAAAAACCGGATTGGAATATAATTGCCATTGACGTTGGGGGCCAACTCTTCCAAACCACGAAGCAGACGCTAAATTTAGCCGGACCCAAGTCCCTCTTTTCTAAGATTTCCGAATCCGCTGCTTCCTCAACTCAGTTCGGTACCCCATTCATCGACCGAGACCCAGAGTCGTTCTCTATCATTCTTTCCCTTCTCAGGACGGGTAATCTTCCGTCGAAAGCCCAAGCTTTTGAACTGCAGGACCTTATTTCGGAATCCCAATATTACGGCATCGAAAGCCTCTTGGTGAATTCTCTGTCGAACCCGTCTCAGTTTGAGGCGTTCAACCTCGAGAAGTCGATGATTTTGCCTTTGAACGGACGAGATTCACCCTCGGCAATTGCGACAACGCGTTATGGTTCTCTACATGTCGCACATGGCAGCAAGATAACGTCTTTTGATTGGTCCTTGCGACGGAAGTCGACAATTTTGACTCAATTCACCGAGGTCGATTCTCTGCTAGCGATTTCACCATCAGTAGCGGCCGCAGGTGCAACTGATTTTTCTGGGTTGCAAATTCTTGACTTAGAGAAGGGTTTTGTTAAAGAGACTTTGAATTGGGAGAATGTGACCAGGTCTAGTTCGACCGTCCAAGCAGTTGGATCTTCACCTGAGTTTCTATTTGCTAGTTTTGAATCGGGTAGACGGAATTCGAATTCAATCATGGTATATGATTTACATAGCTTAAGTCCAGTTACAGAGATTGGTCACAATGAAATTTACGGTGCCGAGCTTGATTCTGCTATCCCAGCAACAAAATTGAAATGGGTATCGGGTTACAATTTGTTAATGGCATCTGGGTGTCATAGTAGTCCTTCGGGAGTACAGGGAAACATTAAATTATGGGATATACGGTCTGGGAATGTTGCGTGGGAGCTGAAGGAGAAGATAGACTGCTTTTCTGATGTCACAGTTTCAGATAATTTTTCAGCCATTTTCAAGGTTGGTGTGAATTCAGGTGAGGTCTTCTTCTCGGATTTGCGCAATTTGGGTGCTGAGAATCCCTGGGTTTGCCTTGGGGATAGGAGAAAGGTGGTGAGTGGAAAGAAGGAAGGTGTTGGTTGCAAAATCGAGAGCCATGGAAATCAAGTCTTTTGCAGTAAGGAAGGGGATGTAGAGCTGTGGTCGGAGGTTGTAATTAGCTCTGAAAAGAAGAGTGAAGATGGGTTAAAGGATAGAGTCTTTAGGAAGAACTTAATGGGCAGAGCAAAAGACATGGGAGGTTCCAGGATAACCACCTTGGCCTTTGGAGGGAACAAAATGTTTCTGAGTAGAAAGGATCATCAATATATTGAGGTTTGGCATAGTTATGCCAGGGGACTTTGATCTCCAAAAGATTAGCAGGGGTTATTGGGTCTGGAGGTATTAAATTATTTGGTATGAACATTTTTATTTTTTTGTAGAATGAGTTGATTCTCTTGTAAATTTTGTTGTCCTTATAATTGTGTACAAATGATAAGTTATCTACCAAAAAATGAATGGTTGGTTTTTTTGACATTACTCTTCTTTTGATCGTTTAGCCCCTCAGAGTTCTATCACTGTTTGTAAGCCTAGTTTCTCTTCTGAATTGACCTATTGAACTTTTGGTTTTGTAGTAGAGGCGTAGGATGGATCATTCAATCATCTCATATATGTGCCTTATGATTGATTTGTTACTGTGGAAGATCCATCCCTAGCACGCTTGCCTTCTGCTGATTATTATTTTCTACTCCTTGCTGAAAATGAGCAATGTATTTCTGAGACATGAAAGAGAGAACTTATCAATACATTGAATATTAATGATTCACTGGGAGAAACTCTGATGCGTTCATAAAAACAATGATGGCTACCTTCTCTTTTGATTTGTTGCCAAGGTTTGGTTGAAGATTTGGAATTTTGAATTTGAGACAAGGGTATAATGCTTAAAGATTGAAAGCAAAATGCCTGGCTGTCGATACTTATGATGCATTGGTTGTGGCGACAGGCAACTCATTTTCTGCACGACTATTATGTAAGCCTGTAACCTTTCTGATTCAGGTCTTCAGCACATCCTTAGACACATCAGATATCAATTTGGTTGCACCATTTTGTAGACAGTTTAGGATAACATATTGTTGATTGTCGCCATTTCTGTATGTTGTTATAGGCTAAACTTTTGGTTTTGCAGACACAGAGAAGTTGTAGAAAGGCGTATTCTTACTCTTAAGGTACGTATTTGTTTGTTTAACCAGTGATGAAAAAGGTTCCCAGTGAATAGAGGAATAGCTTTATTTCCATTGTACCATTGTCCACTAATGTGCTACTATATATCTAGTTGTTTAAAGCGTGGCTGAGATGGCTAATTTAAAACTTTGATCCTTATACATATTCATTTTGCACATGAAAGTATATACTATACTGAAATGTTGTAACTAACATTTTCTGTAAAGTCTGTAATCAAGTAACTATGATCTCCTAAGTTTACCTTTTAGGTTGTATAAAATTGGAGTCCTTAAATGAGGCGACCAGCTTAAACATGAGGTATTTGTCAGGACTGCCCTCCATTGTGCGTGGAGACTCGGAACTGTTTCTTTTTTCTTTTTGGTTATAGAACTCGCAAATTTAGTTCACGTTGTTTTCCTGATCATGGAAAAGAAGCTAATAATTGGTCTTGTTGCCATGATTACAAAGCATCAGAGCCACGCTGAACCTGCTGGCCAACATGGCTCCCCAGAACAATGAAAAGGACACTCTTGCTTTATGTGGGCATAATTAAATGCAATTGTACCATATTGTTGTTAAAGAGTTAGTTTTCCATTTTGCTATCTGAATCATTTGGATCAATATAAAAACACACTTGGTTTTATAACTCTGATGCTTCATTAATTCCTCAATGTACTTCCAAGGCTGCACTTCTGATCAGGCATCAGATTACTATTCTTCAACCCCTGAACCTAGTTTTGTCCTGTCATAAAATTGCTTTCAACCTCTCAAATACACTACCTGCTTAAAAATGGGACCTATAATAGAAAGTAATTATGGTTCTAATAATCATGCATTCCTAACCAAGTAATGACATCAATATCAAATGCATAATCTAAGAAGCAAGAACCCTCAAACAATAACTGCTGACACGTGCATGGACTTCATTCACTACAAGGATCAAAGTACTCATTAAGGCTGCACCTCAAATGGATCTGCAAATCTTTATGCTTTGATCACTCATGCGACTAAATCATGCAGTCTTAGCCATATGTAGATTCACTTTCACATTCCAACCAGGCAGTGACGAATAAGAGTTTGTTCCCAGTGGGTAAAAATTGTTCATTTAATTGTAGCTATCTAATCCAGATTGCTTCTCAGGCTAAGACCCATGCACAATAAAGAAGAATTCAGAAGAAAACAAATTCAGTTACTACTGGAACCAGAATAATTGACAAAAGGCCTTATCAAACAAACCTTAACTGGAACTTAAGGAAATACCATTTTCCCCAAGATGCTGGAATAAATATAGCCACCACCACCAGTCCACCACCTTGGATATTTTAGTTGGAAGAATATATTGGCAATCACCTCATATATATAAAATATGCATGGCCATTAGTTTGATCCAATAGCATACCAAACCCAATTTACTCTTTATAGGTCAACATGCGTAATGCATGGATTTTCAGAGAACCAGCTTTAAGATAATGTTGGGCTTATTCTAGGTGAAGATCATCTCCAGCAATTTTGCTCTATTTTCTCCTTTCATTATTAACATTACCTTAGTGCACCAGAAACTAAATATTTTCCTTCTGTCTCTCCCTCTCTCTCTAAACATATTTTGGTAAAAATGAGGGATTTAAAATAAGATTTTATACTATCTAATGGGTTAACTTAGTAGTCAAAGAGTTATGTTCCATACTTCCATTTATTGTTTTTAAGAATTTGTAATTTTTGAACAAATTGACTAGGAAAATTATCTTAATGGCTTACGTAATAGTTACATATAAAAATAAGTTATGAATAAATCAATTAAAATCTTGTATAATTTGTAGAGTGATAAACAAATCATTTAAGTTTTTTGTTATTTACGTATAAATTATATTTGGTAATAATTTTCAAACAAATCCCTTAAATTTAAGAAGATATTAAAATGGGCCTTTTGAAACAGAGAGGCAAGTCAACTATTACAAAGATTAATGACATGAAGGTTGTCATCATTAGAATATTTCGTGGCTAAATTGTATGGATATTACCATTTCTTGCTAGGCACTTTTTTATACACTACTGATTAACATTCAAAAGAATAAATAAAATATCATAGACAAAGGGAAGCAATAGACCAAGTGGCAGGAATTTCCTCTCGAATTAATGGCATCAAGAACCTATAATCACTCTCCAAGATAATGCCCACGTCTGACTCTGCTTTAGCTGCAATAGACCACCTTAGGGCAATTTTTACTATTAGGTACAATTAATACAATCTTATGACAATTTTAAATCATTTTGCCAGACAGATGAAGAAAATGTTCACGTCATGGTACGGTAAATAAGGAATGAGTAAAAATATATATTTTTATATTTATCGCAGTACGAGATGAGGTATCTACCTCTCCATGACCCACACTATTGTTAAACATATTTTTTTATATAAAAATGAATAATAAAAATAAATTAGGCTTAATTAAGTTAGGGTTAAATAATGGAATGAGTAAAAATATACAATTTTACATTTATCGTAATACGAGATGAGTGAAGATATTTAATTTTATACTCATCACAGTGCGGGATAGATACAAGCTTTAATAAAAAATAATAAAATATTTGTCTCGCCGTGACCCACACTATTGTTAAACATATTTTGTTATATAAAATGAATAATAAAAATAAAATAGGCTTAATTAAGTTAGGGTTTTATTTTACTTGAATGTGAAAATGATTGACTAGATGATATTTTTTATATTGTTATCATAAATAAATCAAGTATCATAATAGTTTTATTTTATCCGATCCTTATTAGAAGTAAAGGGTTAATAAAGGTCAGGTAAGGGTTTAAAATCTTTATTAATAAAGAAAGAACCAGCATTTACATGCATCAGGCAACACACAGCATTTTAATATTACCATGTCGTTTCAGGAAATTAGGGTAAGGTTCCTACACGCTTACTTCTTCATCCCTTCGAGTTTGTCGTTTTGGGCAATTAATGTAGGACCTATTAGTATTAAGTTGGATGGGCAAACGACGCCGTCAAAACGGGTAGAAGGGAAAAATGTAATGTTGGTGGGTCGCTCACCGACCTGAACCAATCACATGAAGAACCGATTCTTAATTAAGGAAGAAAATCAAAACAACCAATCTCTCAAAAACAATTGCCAAGTCATATTCTGATTTTCGTTTTTACATAAAATCTTATCATTACGTAAATATTCTCATGTTTTCCTTTTCTTTCTTTGAAAGACAATAATGCAGTACGTACAAGTTTCCTCAACTAATTTTACTTCTATTTCTTTGTTCAGTGTCAGAATTAAAGAATGAACGGCACTTTCCTGCAAAATTAGGTGAGAAAATCCCCCTGCTAATGCAGTAAGAAGGAGCAAAGAATATATATATATAATTTTTATTTTTTTTTGTTGTTGTGTGTGTGTGTATGGGTGAGTAAGTGGGTTAGCTGATTAATTGGAACCACCGTGTTTATTTGGCTATGGCCCTTTTGGACAACAAATTTCCAAGTGAGTGGTGGTGGGTTTAGTACCTCAATACTTCCAACGACCTCTGTGGGCATTAATGGCATGGATTTATCAGCTGCTTAGTAAGGTAAACTGGAAAAAGAAAGAAAAAGAGAGAGAGAATTAGACACAAGTTGAAAATGTCAACAGCAGCCTGCTCTCCTTATTAATTGCCCCTAACTCTGTTTCACTTTCCTCCTATAAATCTCTTTTTCCCTCTGTCTTTTTTCATCACACACACTTCCTGTTCTCTCTAGCTCCTCCTCTCTTTCTCTCACAGTTCTAATTCTTCTTCTTCTTCCTCACATTGCCCCAAGACTACTTTTACTTGTTTGGCTTCTCCCTCTCTCACATTAGTTGATTGCATGCAGAGGACCTCAGAAACCAACAGCCAGAAATTTTTCATCTTTAATCTCATCTGGGTTTTGTTCCTCTAGCTCATTTTGGTCTGGGTTTTTCTAATTCACGTCCATTTGTGCAAGTTTTGGCTTCAGTTTTACAGGTTTGAACTTTGAAAGTTACAAACTTTAACTTTTCTGTTCAAAATTCAGCATAGCTCTGTTCCCGGCGAAAACAGAGTAAGAAAGCGGTAGTTTTCCGGTTCTTTGAGGTGCAGTTATTAAAGGTGTCCCATCAAGGGGGGTGGCTCTTGGATCACATGGATTCATCGACGGCTTTAATGATCTTATCAGCCGTAACGGCGTATTTGTTATGGTTCAGATTCATCTCGCGAACACTGAGCGGTCCACGTGTCTGGCCTTTATTGGGTAGCCTTCCGGATCTCATTCGAAACGCCAATCGCATGCATGATTGGATTGCAGACAATCTCCGCGCTTGTGGTGGAACGTACCAGACTTGCATCTGTGCAATTCCTTTTCTTGCTCGGAAGCAAGGGCTCGTGACAGTCACGTGCGACCCGAAGAATTTGGAGCACATTCTGAAGCTCCGGTTCGATAACTACCCCAAAGGTCCGACTTGGCAGGCTGTGTTTCATGATTTACTAGGAGATGGGATCTTCAACTCCGACGGTGACACGTGGTTGTTCCAGAGGAAAACCGCCGCACTAGAATTTACCACCAGGACGTTGCGCCAGGCCATGGCTAGGTGGGTGAGCCGATCCATCAAGCTGAGGTTTTGCCCAATCCTCGCCATGGCTCAGCAGGAAAAGAAGCCGGTGGATCTTCAAGATCTTCTTCTTCGGCTCACTTTTGATAATATATGCGGCTTGACTTTCGGTAAGGATCCTCAAACTCTTGCTCCAGGACTACCTGAAAACGGCTTCGCTGTGGCTTTTGACCGAGCCACGGAAGCCACGCTACAGCGCTTTATTTTGCCTGAAATCATATGGAAGTTCAAGAAATGGCTAGGGCTTGGGATGGAAGTCAGCTTGAGCCAAAGCCTTGAACACGTAGACCAGTATTTGTCCAACATCATCAACACACGTAAGCTCGAGTTGCTGAATCAGCAGCAAGGTGGCACTGGGAACCCGCATGATGATTTGCTGTCCAGGTTCATGAAGAAGAAAGAGTCCTACTCGGATGAATTCCTCCAACACGTGGCACTCAACTTCATCTTAGCTGGACGTGACACGTCATCTGTGGCGCTGAGCTGGTTTTTCTGGTTGGTCAGTAGAAACCCATGAAGCAGAAGAGAAAATCCTCTTAGAAATATGCACCGTCCTGATGGAGACACGTGGCAGTGACACTTCGAAATGGGTGGAAGAGCCCCTAGTGTTTGAGGAAGTTGACCGATTGATATACCTTAAGGCAGCATTGTCCGAGACCCTCAGGCTATACCCATCTGTGCCACAGGATTCCAAGCATGTCATCAAGGACGACGTTTTGCCAAACGGCACATTTGTTCCCGCCGGTTCCGCCGTTACATATTCCATTTACTCGGTTGGTCGGATGAAATTTATTTGGGGTGATGACTGCCTTGAATTTAAGCCTGAGAGGTGGTTGTCTAATGATAGTAAGAAAATAGAGGTACAAGATTCTTACAAGTTTGTGTCTTTTAATGGGGGTCCAAGAATTTGTTTGGGAAAAGATCTGGCTTACTTGCAAATGAAATCTATTGCGGCGGCAGTGTTGTTGCGCCACCGGCTTGAGGTGGCAGCAGGCCACCGTGTAGAGCAAAAGATGTCACTGACTTTGTTCATGAAGTATGGTCTGAAAATGAATGTGCAGCCTAGGGAGCTGAGGCCCATATTGGAGCAAATAAACAAGGGCATGAATGTCTCTTGTGGTAAAGAGGCTTTGAGTAATGGAAATTGTGGGGGAATTGAGATGGTGGCCGCTGTTGCTTAAGGGTCTGGTATGATTTGTTTTTTGGGTGTGATCTTGTGAATATGATGCATACTTAAATAATAATGTGCTACTGTCAGAAAGCTATATATATATATTACATATGTTTTTTACAAATAAAAATGACTACAAGTTTCTTGGAGTTTGAAGTGAATACATAGTAGTGTTCTTGCAAACTTGTGACAACTGTAAGAGTCTTGGATAGAGTTTTTCACTTAACAAGAACAATAAAGACAGCCCAAAACCCAACCAAATGAAGCTTCAAATTCAAACTACTTTGGATTTGTCAAGCTCAGGCTGAATTCCCACAGTTTCTTTGCCAATTACTGCATCTTTAGCCAGAGAGCTAGGTTTTGCTATATTGCTATCCACAAAATATTCACCACTTATCCCCTTAACTTGTGGATGCAACGCCACGTAACATTGAGTTGCAGCTCCCTACCACCATAAAAATAGGCATCCGTTATGCATAAAGACAAATCAAGTTAAACGAAGATGTGATAAATATTGATAGGATATGCAGATACAGGAGTACAGGAAGGAGTTGCATAGGGTGTGCATGCACACACACACACAAAAACTGTTTCACGTATTTTCATAAATACGATCAAATGTACCTGTTGAACATTTTAAAGAAAATATTGCACGACCCTTTGGCAATGACTGCACAAAGATAGTGGAAATATTAGCAAGTAAACAAAGAGTTTCATATGCTAAAACAGATATTATCAACATACAGGTTTTACTCCACATCAGAGCATTTTCTTTTTCTCATTTAGAATTGAATCCAGCAAAGTGACTGATTTCCACTGTGCAAGTATACATCAGAGACAGTACTCAGTAGTTAGAAAAATTTGGAACTTTACCGTTAACAATACCATGATGACGGAAAATATTTGTAATAATTGCTCCTGGATGAAGGGAGTTGACAGTTATTTCCTCTCCTTCCTGTTAAAAATAAGGGAAAGTGAAAAAATTTCATGAAGCCTCACAAATAAATCTGATTTTGCACAGAAGTAGGAACCATAGGGAATTAAAGCAGATGCTCATGTACTCTTATTTGTTATCCAATTGGTGAAGCATAAGTTATTAGTTACAGGATTATGTATACATTAAACAATGAGAAGAACATCGAACAACTATTTTTTAGGAAAATTGCAGAAGGCGAGGCAACATATGTGTTAAGGAAACACATAATTGACTAGTAGGTAACGGAGATTACAACCTTTGATTAGTAATTGCAATTAGTTAGGATAACGTGTAGAAACAGTTTTTCCAAATCAAACCAAAAGCTTAAGTGAATAGGAGATGGGTGCAACTATTATGTCAAGCTTGACACCTTAACACTCTGTACTTGCTCTACCTTTGAAATTAGTGCCAGCCAAAAAGCAATTTGAGCCAAGTGTTCATGCTTCAGTTAATTTGAATGCACTATTGACATATGTGGACAATAAAATATGCATGAACCCTTTTCTGTCACTTAACGCATCACTATAATCTTTTTCTTGGTCCTGGTAGTATCACCTAGTGAAAAGAAGTCTGTTCAAGCCAACATCAATTAATACATCTTAAATTTCCGAAAGAGCTTCACTATTGTCAACAGAGGTCAACTGTAAGCATCTATCTAAAGTCGTTTTGTAGTTTATTTATAAGAAAATTTTCTGAACTTTCATTTGATAGTTCAGGAGCATTATACCTTCAATCGCCTTGCAAGCTCGTTTGCATGTAATATGTTGGCGAGCTTTGATTGTCCATAAGCGGAAACACTGCTGTACCTGTAAATGATAAAATAAATAATTGAGATGTTGCTGTTTGGTTAATTTAGAGTAGACTGTATGAACACCATAAAATACATATAAAGAAGGCACATATTCTTGACAATTCTCGCAGCGTTGAAAGGAGAAAAAAATTAATTCTACATTATTTCATCTCAGCATTCCAGTCAAATCATTACCCCGATTCATCATTGATCTTATCAAAACGAATTCCTTCATGAGGTACATATATGTGTGCCCGATGATAATATAATAATCCGTCCTTCCTTTTTACATTCACATGCCGTCTTTTTCATGGTATCCAATAACAGGTTTGTCAAAAGAAAATGACCTGCAAAGTAACATTTAGATCTCAGAATTCTACACCACATATTTTAGAGAAGTGCTAATGTGCATATTAAGATTAGCCATGGCAGAAATATTCTTCATACCTAACTGATATTATCTCTTTCTTGTGACCTTGATCAAATCATCAAACAGGAACTGTTCTATATGAATCCTAATCTTATTTCTAAGAAAAAGAGCTCTAAAATGTTACCCATTTCTTAAAGAAAAACGTTGGTCCAAGCCAAAGTATCTGAACAGTATAAGCTCTTCAAAATATTTGATTGCAATAAATAGTAACATAACTTGTAGGAAACATGTAAGATTATCATTCAGAATGTGCTGTACAAAAAAGTAAAAGGGAAAATTGAATTCACTATGCGAGAGAACTTATGTGTAGTGTACCGAAAAGGTTGGTTGCAAACTGCATTTCGATGTTGTCCTTGGAAAGCACAAAGGAGTTGCCATCGCTCCGGCATTGTTACTTCAAAGTAAAAGAAAAAAGACTATCATTCATTGTTACAGTTCTAGTCTATGCACAGAGTAGATTCTCTTTCTCCTTTCTTAATCATTTTCCCAGAGGATGGGAAAGTTTTTTTCATTTTAGCAAATTCCATGAAATACCTGACCAATTGTAAAGAATAAAATACTAGAACTAACAACTGGATTTTTCCAGACCTACAAACAAGCATGCATATTCCACAAGGCACCAATCAATTATATACTAGCACATGTACCCCTTGAAACAGATCCAGAGACAAAAACAAAAAAGGGGAAGAGGGAATATATATACTTAATATATTTACAACAGCTATGAGTTAGTTTCTTACACAAGAAGATTGAGTGGGCGACCAGACGAATTATAATCTGCAGCAAATTTCCTTGCTACCGTCATTGAGCCAAGATCTAACTCAACATCAATTTTGGCAGAGTGATTGTTCTTAAGTATTGTTTCTCTGACTTTCCTACCAGCATCCACATTCCTTACTGCCATAACAACATGGACACCACGCAATGCAAGAACACGGGTGGTCTCTTCACCAAGACCACTTGATGCTCCTGGAAACACAATGAGTGCAAGAACTAGAGATATGCACAGGCCACATAAACAACATTATTATAAATAGTTAAAAGTAGGTTTTATTGTCATCAAGACTATATGATCTTGGACATCAAGTTGTTTTTTATGTCATACATGGCAATTTCCAAATTCCAACATCATCAGTCAACAACCATATTACAATTTTAATTTGAGGTGGGAATAACGAAGAGTTGAAGGCAATCAGAATTCAGCCAATTCAACCCCTTCTATCTGTATATTAGTCGCTGACAAAAAATCATCTAATTATTAAATGGGTCGTTACCAAATTCCATTGCCACCAGTTGATTACATATTAAAAAGTAAAAGAAACCCAGTTTGCAAATCTTTCACTAAAATTTACTCAGCAACCCATCAAGAGCTTGAAATTGAACAGAAAAAAAAAAAAAAAAAAAAAACCTGTTATAATGGCAGTGAGACCGGTTCCATTAATTCCTTGAGTAACTTTTTCCGCTGTAGAAGAGGCTGAGAACCCAGATGGCCCTTTCCAGCTGAAAATCCACATTTTCTTTTGCAGAGATTACCCAGACCTTCCATCACTTATAAAAGAGTGTATTCTTCTTTAGAAAATAATTAACTTTGGTCAGGTCTCTACGACATCAAAATAAAATTTGTAGGTTGTGTTTGTTAGTCTTCACATCACACCTCATATTCTGGAGGCTAGCCCTCGCCTCCTGCATTGCTAGTGACCGTATGTTAAGAAAAGGTACAACTAGCTGGCTTTTTTGTTTTTTACCCTTTTCTGTCTCAATTTAGTTTATTTTCTCCATTATCACTCCAATACTTCGTGTATTTTTTTTCTGTCGCTTTTTATTTGTGATGATAGGAATAGAACCTCCTTACACCCCCGTCTTTTCTTGTAGAAAAGAACAACTAACTCAATTGTTTTTCATTTTATTCTTCTCTTTATAAAAAAAATGTCATTGTATTGGGTTTGGTTCAACTAGACTACAATCAAGTTAGTCATATAAAAGGGAAAAAAAAAAAAAAAACTTTTGTCCAACAAAAACTCATTAAATTTATTAGTTGGATGAAACCTTGTCTTAATATTTAATTTTTATAATTAAGTTTGAGCATTATTTTTCTTGTATCTGTTAACAAATAGTATTTGTATCGATTACAAATCACAACACATAAAGGCTTATAAAAAAATTTGTAAAAAAAATAATAATAAATTAACTACACATTTATCAATACTAGGATATAAGCCTAAGACCTCTTTAATCCTAGCGTCTCCGTCTACTTAGTAATAATTTTCAACGTTTTTATTTCTTATAAATAGAAGAACCTAACACCTTAAGCATAAAGAAAATAACAACGAGCCTATCGTTTCTTACAAGTACACTACATATATGTTTGTTACAAATAACAGTGACTGCTAGTTTCTCAGAGTCTGAACTATGAAGTGAATACATCATATTCTTGCAGATTTGTCTTCAACTGAAGAGTCTTGGATAGAGTTTAATCACTTACTACAACAAAGCCCAAAAGCCTATTATAGAGATGTTTATATTCAAATTACTTTGGGGTAGTCAAGCTCAGGCTGAATTCCCATAGTTTCTTGGCCAATTCTGCATCATTCGCCAGAGAGGTAGACTTCGCTATATTGCTATCCATAAAATATTCACCACTTATCGCCTTAACTTGTGGATGCAACCCCACGTAACATTGAGTTGCAGCTCCCTACAAATATAACAATAGGCAACCATTTTCCAAAAGACAGGTGAAATTAAACGAAGCTGTGATAAATATTACTGGGATATACAGACACAGGCAGGAGTTGGATGGACACACAAAATAAAAAAAAATAAAAAAAACTGTTAAAAGAGGTATTTTCGCAAATATGAAATGTACCTGTTGAACATTTTTAAGAAAATATTTCCCAACTGCATTGGCAATGCCTGCACAAAGATGGTGAAAATATTAGCAAGAAACCAAATTGATTCATATGCCAATACAGATATTATCACAATATAGTTTTACTCCAAAAGATAGCTTTTTTTTTTTTCTCATTTAGAAATTGAACAGGGCAAACTGACTGATTTCCATGTGCAAGTATACATCAGAGAAAATACTTAGTAGTTAGAAATGGTTCAGAAATGTACCATGAACAAAACCATGATGACGGAGAAGGTTTGTAATAATTACTCCAGGATGAACGGAGTTGACAGTTATATCCTCTCCTTCTTCCTGTTAAAAAGGAGGGAAAACGAAACACATAAATTTCTGAACTTCCATTTGATAGTTCAGGAGTATTATACCTTCAAGCGCCTTGCAAGCTCATTTGCATGTAAGACATTGGCAAGTTTTGATTGTCCATAAGCCGTCCAACTGCCGTAACTGTAAATGATCAAATAAAGGGAAAGGGGCATGTTGCGGTTTGGTTAAGTTAGAATAGACTGTAAGAACACCATAAATTGCATATAGAAAAGCCATATATTCTTCACAATTCTTGCAGCCTTCAAAAGAAGCAAGACATTAATTCTATACATTTTCATCTCAGCATCAATTGATACAGTCAAATCAATACCCTGATTCATCATTGATCTTATCAAAACGAATTCCTTCGCGATATGGATATCTATGTGCATCAGATGATAATATAACAATCCGTCCTTCCGTTTTGCATTCCCGTGCTGTCTTTTTTATGGTATCCAATAACAGGTTAGTTAAAAGAAAATGACCTGCAAAATAACATTGAGACCTCAGAATTCTATACTAGGAGACGAAATCATCTATGTACCATGGAAAACATATTAAGATTAACCATGAAAAAAATATTCTTCATACCTAAACAATATTATCCCTTTCTTATGACCTTGAAAGGAACACTCCTATGGTAATACTAGCCATATTTTTAAGAAAAAAAGCTCTAAAATATTAATCCTTTCTTAAAGAAAAGCATTGGACCATACCAAATTACTCCATAAATATCACTTATGGGAAAAAAGATGATTGAATAAAACAAATCCACATCAGGAACAGTATAAGCTCTGCAAAAGATTGATTTCAAGACATAGTAACTAAATTGAAGGAAACATATAAGTTAATCACTCAGAGTGTGCTGTACAAAAATATAAATGGAAAAATTGAATTGTTCAAGTGAGAGAACTTGTGGGTAACATACCTAAATGGTTGGTGGCAAACTGCAGCTCTATGTTGTCCTGGGAAAGCATGAAAGGACATGCCATCACTCCAGCATTGTTACTTCAAAATAAAGAAAAGAGACTATCACTCATCTTAAAGAGACTATGAACATAGTAGTTTCTCTATGACCATTTTCGTGGGGGATGTTTTTTTTTTTTTAACTTTAGAAAATTCTTTGAACTACACGACCACTTGCAAAGAAGAAAATACTAGAACTAACAACTGGATTTTTCCAGACATGCACAAGCAAGCATTTTCCACAAGGCAGCAATCAGTTATATGTTAGTGCACGTACCAACTAGAGCCAGACACGCGCACGCACACACACACACAAAAGAAGATGGGGGATTAACAATGAGAGAATATACTTCAAATATTTACAACAGTTACAAATTAGTTTCTTACATAAGAAGATTCAGTGGGAGACCAGACGAATTATAATCAGCAGCAAATTTCCTTACTGATGTCATTGAGCTCAGATCTAACTCCATAACATCAATTTTGCCAGAGGGGTTGTTCTTAAGTATTGTTTCTCTGACATTCCTACCAGCATCCACATTCCTTACTGCCATAACAACATGGACACCACGTAATGCAAGAATACGGGTGGTTTCTTCACCAATACCACTTGATGCTCCTGGAAACACAATGAGTGCAAGAACTAGAGATATGCACAGGCCACATAAACAACATTATTATAAATAGTTAAAAGTAGGTTTTATTGTCATCAAGACTATATGATCTTGGACATCAAGTTGTTTTTTATGTCATACATGGCAATTTCCAAATTCCGACATCATCAGTCAACAACCATATTACAATTGTAATTTGAGGTGGGAATAACGAAGAGTTGAAGGCAATCAGAATTCAGACAATTCAGCCCCTTCTATCTGTATATTAGTCGCTGACAAAAAATCATCTTATTATTAAATGGGTCGTTACCAAATTCCATTGCCACCAGTTGATTACATATTAAAAAGTAAAAGAAACCCAGTTTGCAAATCTTTCACTAAAATTTACTCAGCAACCCATCAAGAGCTTGAAATTGAACAGAAAAAAAAAAAAAAAAAAAAAACCTGTTACAATGGCAGTGAGACCGGTTCCATTAATTCCTTGAGTAACTTTTTCCGCTGTAGAAGAGGCTGAGAACCCAGATGGCCCTTTCCAGCTGAAAATCCACATTTTCTTTTGCAGAGATTACCCAGACCTTCCATCACTTATAAAAGAGAGTATTCTTCTTTAAAAAATAATTAACTTTGGTCAGGTCTCTACGACATCAAAATAAAATTTGTAGGTTGTGTTTGTTAGTCTTCACAATCACACCTCATGTTCTGGACGGTAGCCCTCGCCTCCTGCAATGCTAGTGACCGTATATTAAGAAAAGGTACAACTAGCTAGCTTTTTTGTTTTTTACCCTTTTCAGTCACAATTTAGTTTATTTTCTCCATTATCACTTCAATACTTTATGTTTTTTTTTTTTTTTTCTATCGCTTTTTAGTTGTAGAAAAGAACAACTAACTCATTGTTTTTCATTTTATTCTTCTCTTTATAAAAAAAAAGTCATGGTATTGGGTTTGGTTCAACTAGACTACAATCAAGTTAGTCATATAAAGGGAAAAAAATAAAAAATCTTTTGTCCAACGAAAACTCATTAAATTTATAAGGTTGAGGTGACCTTGTCTTTAAAAATATTTAATTTTTATAATTAAGTTTGAACATTAATTTTCTTGTATTTGTATCGATTACAAATCACAACACATAAAGGCTTATAAAAAAATTTGTAAAAAAATAATAATAAATTAACTACACATTTATCAATACTAGGATATAAGCCTAAGACCTCTTTAATCCTAGCGTCTCCGTCTACTTAGTAATAATTTTCAACGTTTTTATTTCTTATAAATAGAAGAACCTAACACCTTAAGCATAAAGAAAATAACAACGAGCCTATCGTTTCTTACAAGTACACTACATATATGTTTGTTACAAATAACAGTGACTGCTAGTTTCTCAGAGTCTGAACTTTGAAGTGAATACATCATATTCTTGCAGATTTGTCTTCAACTGAAGAGTCTTGGATAGAGTTTAATCACTTACTACAACAAAGCCCAAAAGCCTATTATAGAGATGTTTATATTCAAATTACTTTGGGGTAGTCAAGCTCAGGCTGAATTCCCATAGTTTCTTGGCCAATTCTGCATCATTCGCCAGAGAGGTAGACTTCGCTATATTGCTATCCATAAAATATTCACCACTTATCGCCTTAACTTGTGGATGCAACCCCACGTAACATTGAGTTGCAGCTCCCTACAAATATAACAATAGGCAACCATTTTCCAAAAGACAGGTGAAATTAAACGAAGCTGTGATAAATATTACTGGGATATACAGACACAGGCAGGAGTTGGATGGACACACAAAATAAAAAAAAATAAAAAAAACTGTTAAAAGAGGTATTTTCGCAAATATGAAATGTACCTGTTGAACATTTTTAAGAAAATATTTCCCAACTGCATTGGCAATGCCTGCACAAAGATGGTGAAAATATTAGCAAGAAACCAAATTGATTCATATGCCAATACAGATATTATCACAATATAGTTTTACTCCAAAAGATAGCTTTTTTTTTTTTTCTCATTTAGAAATTGAACAGGGCAAACTGACTGATTTCCATGTGCAAGTATACATCAGAGAAAATACTTAGTAGTTAGAAATGGTTCAGAAATGTACCATGAACAAAACCATGATGACGGAGAAGGTTTGTAATAATTACTCCAGGATGAACGGAGTTGACAGTTATATCCTCTCCTTCTTCCTGTTAAAAAGGAGGGAAAACGAAACACATAAATTTCTGAACTTCCATTTGATAGTTCAGGAGTATTATACCTTCAAGCGCCTTGCAAGCTCATTTGCATGTAAGACATTGGCAAGTTTTGATTGTCCATAAGCCGTCCAACTGCCGTAACTGTAAATGATCAAATAAAGGGAAAGGGGCATGTTGCGGTTTGGTTAAGTTAGAATAGACTGTAAGAACACCATAAATTGCATATAGAAAAGCCATATATTCTTCACAATTCTTGCAGCCTTCAAAAGAAGCAAGACATTAATTCTATACATTTTCATCTCAGCATCAATTGATACAGTCAAATCAATACCCTGATTCATCATTGATCTTATCAAAACGAATTCCTTCGCGATATGGATATCTATGTGCATCAGATGATAATATAACAATCCGTCCTTCCGTTTTGCATTCCCGTGCTGTCTTTTTTATGGTATCCAATAACAGGTTAGTTAAAAGAAAATGACCTGCAAAATAACATTGAGACCTCAGAATTCTATACTAGGAGACGAAATCATCTATGTACCATGGAAAACATATTAAGATTAACCATGAAAAAAATATTCTTCATACCTAAACAATATTATCCCTTTCTTATGACCTTGAAAGGAACACTCCTATGGTAATACTAGCCATATTTTTAAGAAAAAAAGCTCTAAAATATTAATCCTTTCTTAAAGAAAAGCATTGGACCATACCAAATTACTCCATAAATATCACTTATGGGAAAAAAGATGATTGAATAAAACAAATCCACATCAGGAACAGTATAAGCTCTGCAAAAGATTGATTTCAAGACATAGTAACTAAATTGTAGGAAACATATAAGTTAATCACTCAGAGTGTGCTGTACAAAAATATAAATGGAAAAATTGAATTGTTCAAGTGAGAGAACTTGTGGGTAACATACCTAAATGGTTGGTTGCAAACTGCAGCTCTATGTTGTCCTGGGAAAGCATGAAAGGACATGCCATCACTCCAGCATTGTTACTTCAAAATAAAGAAAAGAGACTATCACTCATCTTAAAGAGACTATGAACATAGTAGTTTCTCTATGACCATTTTCGCGGGGGATTTTTGTTTTTTTTTAACTTTAGAAAATTCTTTGAACTACACGGCCACTTGCAAAGAAGAAAATACTAGAACTAACAACTGGATTTTTCCAGACATGCACAAGCAAGCATTTTCCACAAGGCAGCAATCAGTTATATGTTAGTGCACGTACCAACTAGAGCCAGACACGCGCGCACACACACACACACACACAAAAGAGGATGGGGGATTAACAATGAGAGAATATACTTCAAATATTTACAACAGTTACAAATTAGTTTCTTACATAAGAAGATTCAGTGGGAGACCAGACGAATTATAATCAGCAGCAAATTTCCTTACTGATGTCATTGAGCTCAGATCTAACTCCATAACATCAATTTTGCCAGAGGGGTTGTTCTTAAGTATTGTTTCTCTGACATTCCTACCAGCATCCACATTCCTTACTGCCATAACAACATGGACACCACGTAATGCAAGAATACGGGTGGTTTCTTCACCAATACCACTTGATGCTCCTGGAAACACAATGAGTGCAAGAACTAGAGATACGCACAGGCCACATAAACAACATTATTATAAATAGTTAAAAGTAGGTTTTATTGTCATCAAGACTATATGATCTTGGACATCAAGTTGTTTTTTATGTCATACATGGCAATTTCCAAATTCCAACATCATCAGTCAACAACCATATTACAATTGTAATTTGAGGTGGGAATAACGAAGAGTTGAAGGCAATCAGAATTCAGACAATTCAGCCCCTTCTATCTGTATATTAGTTGCTGACAAAAAATCATCTTATTATTAAATGGGTCGTTACCAAATTCCATTGCCACCAGTTGATTACATATTAAAAAGTAAAAGAAACCCAGTTTGCAAATCTTTCACTAAAATTTACTCAGCAACCCATCAAGAGCTTGAAATTGAACAGAAAAAAAAAAAAAAAAAAAAAAACCTGTTACAATGGCAGTGAGACCGGTTCCATTAATTCCTTGAGTAACTTTTTCCGCTGTAGAAGAGGCTGAGAACCCAGATGGCCCTTTCCAGCTGAAAATCCACATTTTCTTTTGCAGAGATTACCCAGACCTGCCATCACTTATAAAAGAGAGTATTCTTCTTTAAAAAATAATTAACTTTGGTCAGGTCTCTACGACATCAAAATAAAATTTGTAGGTTGTGTTTGTTAGTCTTCACAATCACACCTCATATTCTGGAGGCTAGCCCTCGCCTCCTGCAATGCTAGTGACCGTATATTAAGAAAAGGTACAACTAGCTGGCTTTTTTGTTTTTTACCCTTTTCAGTCACAATTTAGTTTATTTTCTCCATTATCACTTCAATACTTTATGTTTTTTTTTTTTTTTTCTATCGCTTTTTAGTTGTAGAAAAGAACAACTAACTCATTGTTTTTCATTTTATTCTTCTCTTTATAAAAAAAAGTCATGGTATTGGGTTTGGTTCAACTAGACTACAATCAAGTTAGTCATATAAAGGGAAAAAAATAAAAAATCTTTTGTCCAACGAAAACTCATTAAATTTATAGGGTTGAGGTGACCTTGTCTTTAAAAATATTTACTTTTTATAATTAAGTTTGAACATTAATTTTCTTGTATTTGTATCAATTACAAATCACAAACATAAAGGCTTATAAAAAATTTGTAAAAATAAAAATAAATTAACTACATATTTATCAATACTAGGATATAAGCCTAAGACCTCTTTAATCCTAGCGTCTCCGGCTACTTAGTAATAATTTTCAACGTTTTTATTTCTTATAAATATAAGCACCCAACACCTTAGTATAAAGAAAAGAACAATCAGCCTATTGTTTCTTACAAGTACACCACGCATGTGTTTGTTACAAATAAAAGTGACCGCTAGTTTCTTAGAGTCTGAACTTTGAAGTGAATACATCATATTCTTGCAGATTTGTCTTCAACTGAAGAGTCTTGGATAGAGTTTAATCACTTACTACAACAAAGCCCAAAAGCCTACTATAGAAATGTTTATATTCAAATTACTTTGGGGTAGTCAAGCTCAGGCTGAATTCCCATAGTTTCTTGGCCAATTCTGCATCATTCGCCAGAGAGGTAGACTTCGCTAAATTGCTATCCATAAAATATTCACCACTTATCCCCTTAACTTGTGGATGCAACGCCACGTAACATTGAGTTGCAGCTCCCTACATATAGAACAATAGGCAACCATTTTCCAAAAGACAGGTGAAATTAAACGAAGCTGTGATAAATATTACTGGGATATACAGACACAGGCAGGAGTTGGATGGACACACAAAATAAAAAAAATAAAAAATAACTGTTAAAAGAGGTATTTTCGCAAATATGAAATGTACCTGTTGAACATTTTTAAGAAAATATTTCCCAACTGCATTGGCAATGCCTGCACAAAGATGGTGAAAATATTAGCAAGAAACCAAATTGATTCATATGCCAATACAGATATTATCACAATATAGTTTTACTCCAAAAGATAGCTTCTTTTTTTTTCTCATTTAGAAATTGAACAGGGCAAACTGACTGATTTCCATGTGCAAGTATACATCAGAGAAAATACTTAGTAGTTAGAAATGGTTCAGAAATGTACCATTAACAAAACCATGATGACGGAGAAGGTTTGTAATAATTGCTCCAGGATGAACGGAGTTGACAGTTATATCCTCTCCTTCTTCCTGTTAAAAAGGAGGGAAAACGAAATAGATATAAATTTCTGAACTTCCATTTGATAGTTCAGGAGTATTATACCTTCAAGCGCCTTGCAAGCTCATTTGCATGTAATACATTGGCGAGCTTTGATTGTCCATAAGCCATCCAACTGCCGTACCTGTAAATGATCAAATAAAGGGAAAGGGGAGATGTTGCGGTTTGGTTAAGTTAGAATAGACTTATGAACACCATAAATTGCATATAGAAAAGCCATATATTCTTCACAATTCTTGCAGCCTTCAAAAGAAGCAAGACATTAATTCTATACATTTTCATCTCAGCATCAATTGATACAGTCAAATCAATACCCTGATTCATCATTGATCTTATCAAAACGAATTCCTTCACGATATGGAAATCTGTGTCCCTCCGATGATAATATAACAATCCGTCCTTCTGTTTTGCATTCCCGTGCTGTCTTTTTTATGGTGTCCAATAACAGGTTTGTTAAAAGAAAATGACCTGAAAAATAACATTGAGACCTCAGAATTCTATATTAGGAGACGAAATCATCTATGTACCATGGAAAACATATTAAGATTAACCATGAAAAAAATATTCTTCATACCTAAACAATATTATCCCTTTCTTATGACCTTGAACAAACAGGAACACTTCTATGGTAATACTAGCCATATTTTTAAGAAAAAAAGCTCTAAAATATTAATCCTTTCTTCAAGAAAAGCATTGGACCATACCAAATTACTCCATAAATATCACTTATGGGAAAAAAGATGATTGAATAAAACAAATCCACATCAGGAACAGTATAAGCTCTGCAAAAGATTGATTTCAAGACATAGTAACTAAATTGTAGGAAACATATAAGTTAATCACTCAGAGTGTGCTGTACAAAAATATAAATGGAAAAATTGAATTGTTCAAGTGAGAGAACTTGTGGGTAACATACCTAAATGGTTGGTTGCAAACTGCAGCTCTATGTTGTCCTGGGAAAGCATGAAAGGACATGCCATCACTCCAGCATTGTTACTTCAAAATAAAGAAAAGAGACTATCACTCATCTTAAAGAGATTATGAACATAGTAGTTTCTCTATGACCATTTTCGTGGGGGATGTTTGTTTTTTTTAACTTTAGAAAATTCTTTGAACTACACGACCACTTGCAAAGAAGAAAATACTAGAAATAACAACTGGATTTTTCCAGACATGCACAAGCAAGCATTTTCCACGAGGCACCAATCAGTTATATGTTAGTGCACGTACCAACTAGAGCCAGACACACGCGCACACACACACACACACACACACACACACACACACACACAAAAGAGGATGGGGGATTAACAATGAGAGAATATACTTCAAATATTTACAACAGTTACAAATTAGTTTCTTACATAAGAAGATTCAGTGGGAGACCAGACGAATTATAATCAGCAGCAAATTTCCTTACTGATGTCATTGAGCTCAGATCTAACTCCATAACATCAATTTTGCCAGAGGGGTTGTTCTTAAGTATTGTTTCTCTGACATTCCTACCAGCATCCACATTCCTTACTGCCATAACAACATGGACACCACGTAATGCAAGAATACGGGTGGTTTCTTCACCAAGACCACTTGATGCTCCTGAAATTACAATGAGTGAGAGAACTGAAGATATGCACATGCCACATAAACAACAGCATTATAAATAGTTTCAAGTCGGTTTATCTTGTCCTTGTGAGAATTGTCCCTAAGACTATATGATCTTTACATCAAGGCTAAGTGTATGGAAATAGGAAAGGATCCCCAAAATATGACATGAACTTTTATTACTTTGATATATATTTTTTTCAAAAACAAAAAATTGCACAAAAATTAATACTATAACATAATCGATTATTACAATTGAATTTTTTTTTAAAAAAAGCACATTAGCCATCTTAAGTTCTTAACCCCCATCCAAGCATTTTGGTCCAGTAAGTTCGACATCCATTCTGCAAATATACTAAGTTTAATATGGGAGAAGGATTGCTTGATCTTCAAAAGCAAGTTCATTTTTCTTTCTAATACATGGCGGCTTCCAACATCATCCGTCAACAACCATATTACAATTGTAATTTAAGACAGGAAAGCAAAGGGTTGAAGGCAATCAGATAGTTCATTCCAGTTACAATAAACAGTTCTACAGTTCTACTCCTTCTATCTGTATTCTGTAGTCGTTAATGATCCAAAATCATTTAATTGAGAAAGAGTATTAATGGGTAGTTACCAAACTATTGACACCAGTGGCATATGAGTTATCTCACACCTTGACTAGTTCTTTTCCAGATTAGGTTTTTTTATTGTCTTTTTATTATAAGAAACAATGGGCATCCACAACAAATGAAGGAGGCTTCTCTAACCAAACAGAGTTAATCCAGGTCAGGCTTTCATCTCATAATTAATTCCACCACTGTCAAACGCTTCATATTGCATCTAAAATAACATTTTTTCCACAGTACACGCTTCCAAAATCGGAACAATTGATTATATTTCAAAAGTAAAAGAAACCCAGTTTGCGAATTTTTCACTACAATTTTCTCATCAACCAATTCAAAGCTTGAAGTTGAAAAAAGAAAAAGAAAAAAGAACCTGTAACAATAGCAGTGAGACCGGTTCCATCAATTCCTTGAGTAACTTGTTCCGCCGTGGAAGCGGCTGAAAACCCAGATGGCCCTTTCCAGCTGAAAATCCACATTTCTTTTGCAGAGATTACTCTGATGCGATCAAGCAAAACTCACCCAAATTGATAGAGCGGATGGTCACAGTATGACAAAAGAGCACTCTTATCCTTAAAAAATGAATAATTTTGGTGAGATTGGTAGTGCTACTTCTTTCAAAGTCACAGTCCATACAGTTGACTTTGCAGCATCGCATAAGCAACCTAATCCATCAAAATTAACCAAACCCACTGATGAATAATTCATCATCTAAATTTTTTTTTCTGTACATTGAGAATTAGTTTTTTAATGAGCCTGTGTGTTTGAAATAAAATAAAAATATATAAATTTTATTTCATTTTTAATAAATTTTACGATTCAATTTATTTAAAATAAATAAAATAAAAACTATACTTAAAAAATTTAATTTTATTATTTTATTTAGAACAAATAAAAAATTCATCTTAATTTAATTATTTTTTTATACTACTCTCAATTCTTTTAGTTTAATTATTTTTTCTATATTACTCTCAATTTGTTTATATTACAATTACCATTAATTTCTTTAGTTTATCGTCACTATTCAGATTTTTTAGCCCTATAATTTTCAGTTCAATCATTTCCCATCACTTATTAGTTAAAAAGAGAGTAAAGTCACTCTACCCCTTTACTCATGCATTATGATTTTTCTCAAACTCGTCTATACGATTTATTTAATCTTAAATCACTTTATATGGCTAAATTGTCTATGAACAAAATCCCTCTAAATTATTATTGGTTAAAAAGATATTTAAATAAGAATAAAGTACACTTTATCCATGTAATATGATTTTTTTCTCAAACTCATATACATGATTTATTTAATCTTAAATCACCCTATGTCGTTTGGCTTTGTCTTTGGCGAAATCCATCTAAACTAACAATTTTGTAGCAAATTACCAAAATATAAGACCAAACATCTAATTCAGGCTTCAATTTACGAGACTTTCCAGCAAAGGCAGAAAATATCAAACAAAATTACACAGCCAGAAATAAGAGAATTCTCCATTCATATATAGGTGTCACAAACTGAACAGATGATTAACTCGTATCATTTACACACATAATTAACATTCTGGTACCCAAATAAATACACATGAAAGAAGAACTGAAGAAGAAAACAAGAATGAAAAAAAGAAGAAAAGAACAAGGGTAAACAAAACGGTAAAGGAGGAGACTTCTGAATGTAAGTTAATCCCTGGTCTTGAAAGGAATGGCTCGGATGACTATCTGGTGGTACACAGCAGCAAGTGCAGCTCCAATGAAAGGTCCAACCCAGAAGATCCACTGCATGTAAACAGAGAGAAATTACCATAAGTTGGCCATCCAATCTGGAGAGAAACTCAAAAAAAAAACAGATGATCCCACATATACAGGTATGTAAACTTACATGGTCATCCCATGCATGGTCTTTGTTGAAGATGATAGCTGCACCAAGACTCCTAGCAGGGTTAATGCCAGTTCCCGTGATGGGAATGGTGGCCAAGTGGACCAAGAATACAGCAAACCCGATGGGAAGAGGAGCTAAAATCTGCAAACATAAATTTTAGTCAATTAAGTTTAACATCATCAACTAATGACTTTCAATTATATGAAAATTGAAAACAAGATATATTGTAAAGAAATATCAAATATGTAATAGTAGAAGAGGATGGCTCTTTGGGCTTTGGGGACCAGCAAGCACATGTCTCTGCCATTAAACTGACAAGGGGTGGGTTAGAAAATCAACTGGACTTAACTGAATTGAATTGAAAGTGTTGAATCAAAACATACCCCCTTCTTAGAAGGATTTTATAAGAGCCAAACAAGTTAAAAATAATAATAAATAAATAAACCAAGATGATGATTCAACAACTAACAATTAGAAAAAAGAGCATTAATCCAACTGGTTGCAGAGCATATCATTTCCATATCCAGTATAAAATCATGGGAAAAGGGAAAGTTTTTTTTGTTTTGTTTGGGGATGAATAGACACGACTAGTTTGGGATTTAACAACTTAGATGAGTTGAGTTTGGGGGATGAACTACTATCAGAATTTCAAGGAAACCAATTATACTAAATGTTTGCAGGGATGTGCAAAGAACTGAGGGAATAAAATCACATACAAAATATAATAGAAAACTACAGTAAAAAAAATATATTATAGTGGAAAAAATACATACTGGAACGTGAGAGTCTCTTGCGTTTCTCTTGGCATCAGTGGCAGAGAAAACAGTGTACACAAGGACAAAGGTTCCGATAATCTCAGCACCAAGCCCATCACCTTTGGTGTATCCAGGGTTGACAACATTGGCTCCACCACCATACAATGTATATCGAGAATTACCCTCAAAACCCTTCACAACACCAGCACCACAGATGGCTCCAAGGCTTTGCATTATAATGTAGAAGACAGCTCTTGTAAGGGAGAGCTTCCTTGCCAGAAAGAGACCAAAGGTTACTGCTGGGTTGATATGTCCACCTGTAGAAATAAGTACACAGATTACAGATCTGGTTTCAGGAGATCTCCTTCAGAAACTTGCATTTTATGGGCTTTGACATACAATTTTCCATAGCACAAACAAGCAAGAGCTAGATCAGATGAAAGATGGGTTGGTAAGATTCTTGGAAATAAGGCCAATAAAAGAAACAAAGAAAAAGGATAATGGATAAAATTAGAGCTCCCATGATTAATCAAATTGAGAAGAAAGAGGGAGAGGGAGGAAGCTCACCTGAGATACCAGCTGTGCAATATACAAGGGCAAAGATCATACCACCAAAAGCCCAAGCAATCCCTTGAATACCCACAGAAGCACACTTGCCAGACCTGTTCACACCCATTACAGTCAAGACGGTGATGTAAAGGAACAAGAAGGTGGCCACAAACTCTGCAATCCCAGCTCTGTAAAAAGACCATGACTTTAGCTCGCCTGGCTCAAACAGAGGAGCTGGCGGTGGTTCCTTGTAGTCCTTGTCAGACTGAGCAGCTGTGCCAATGGGCTGCCTCTCTGTGAACTTGTTGGCTCCAAGCTTAACATCTTCTTCCTTGTTCTCCATAGTCACTTGCTCTCTGAAGCTTTTTCTCTTCCTTGCTCTTAAAAGGAAACTCCTTTATCAACTCACTCAAAGGAGTCAAAGCAAAAGCTCTGTATTCTGCGGTAGAGGAAAGGTCAGAACAAGAGTAATTTTATAGGTGGGAAATGTATTATTACTTTTCTGTGAAGATAAATGTAAATAAAATATGTAAATGGGTTGTCTTTCAATTTTTTAATTTCCTTATAATTATGCTTTAATCATTATGTTATGCTTTGGGAGTTAGGTTTTTGTGGTATTTTACTGGAAAGTTCTTATGCCTGGTTGGTTTGTTTGTATTGTTCTTATCCACTCAGAGTATCATGCTTTTTCTATTTATATTTGTTTCAATTAGCCACAAATTAATGTGTTTGTTTAGATAAAACAATTATTATAGGAAATTGCAGTATTGCCTTTGAGTCATATTGCCTCACCGTTGAATGATGCTTCACATTTCCTCCTCTGAAGGTTTTGTATTGTTTTTTTTTTCCAATAAGGGCATAACGGTCATTGAAATTCATTAAAGCAACGAAATCATTTCAACGGCTGAAGAATACAAAATACAAAACCAAAGGCTTAGAGAGAGAATAGCCGTTCGGTGACCGTTACGAAAGAAACGTCCTTGAGAGTTGAGCCTCTCACATGGGCAACGGGTATTTTTGGCCTCTGTCCAAATAAATATATATATTATTAGAAGAACAGTCATAATTTAAACCCATAAAAATGTGAAAATACTCCTAAAACATTAAATAAAAAAAATCAGTTTGTGAAAATTAATTCATTAGATAAAATAATTTGACTCCGTTTTCAGCATAAAAAAAAAATTATGAGAAATGTGAGAATTATTTTTATTATGTAATTTATAATTTTGAACATTTTAAAAATATATACAAATCCATGTTTGCATACCTACTATAACAAATGAATGAATTATCCATTTGCTTGAATTTGACGGCCAACATGCATGATTGAAATTAGTTATCATTACTGATCTTATGTAATCATCCCCACATTGTGCTCAATTTCAATTATATCCATGACTTACCATGATTAACAAACAGGTGGGACTATTTGTCACATGCTCTTCGTTGTTTTCCTCTCTCAAACATTCGAGTAATTCGACCAATTTAATGTGGGCCAACCAGTCCTCTACAGGTTAATATTCTACTCCATAGGACCATATCTTTATGATGTGGAAGTGTAATACTAATATAAAACAAAGTTGCAGTTATCCTAGACAACTCACACTAGGGGCCCATAACTCACATGCAGGCATGCAACCTTGTCCTTCAGTCCCACCTGCAACTGCAAGCCATGGCCGGTTGGATCATTTGGCCGTCAATGCCAACCATTCTTTTGCTAAGAACCATTCTGTGCTTTGAATGCGACAAAAAATAAAAAAAATTCAGAACCCATCTTCAAGAAAATCCTGTTACTAGATGGGATTTCCTGCAGCGTATAGAAAATTCCATGCATCTTAAACACAATGTTAGGCTCAGCCAATATGCTGCACCTTCGAGGCAACGATACTGACCTGACAGTTAACAGTTGACACTTGACAATGAGTTTATGAGCCAAATAATTAGGAGAGGATTGTGCTTTCATATAGTACAACTATTTGGTGCTATGACACTAACAGGCGTGGTTTGTTCTCAGATTCCTAAAGATTTGCCTTGCTTTACAGAATACAAAATATATTACATGTTGACATTGTGTTAATTTTCATGAATCTATTCATGGCTATGTTGGAGTTGGATGTGTGGACAGGGTCTTTCTGCTTCTCCTCTTGTCCACAAAATCCTCAAGTCCCCTCGCTTTCTACCCAGTGTTAGAAAGGTCCCTGAATCAGTTTTTGAAATTGTGATCAAACAGGAAAGATGTTAAGCCATTTCACATTCCATGATTAATTCCAAACTGCTTACTAAGACAACAAAAATTACCAAGAGTGAAGGGGACAATGTAAAGAAGTGCTGGTTGGCCATGCCCATCCATCAAGTTTAGTGCCAGGTATGTTATTAGTAGACCTGACATATAATTTAATTTAAAAATATAAAGAAAGTCAGTACATAAAAGCTCAGAAATCAACCGCGTTTCAGAGTCCAACAGAAATAGAATAATTGAAATTGCCAAATTCTCATGAACATCAAAATCATTTGCTCTGTTCTTGACATGTATCAAGTTAAATAATAGAAAGTTGATCACTAAGTGATACTCACCAAAGCCATAAGCGAACATTGCCCACATAAAGTATCCAGCTCGAAGATTTTTATTTGCCAGCCAATCATACCTGCAAGGCGGCAACAACGTTCATTATGAATGAGGTATCCTATAAAATTGAGAACTTGCTGGAAAAGTAATATCCAACATAAAGGGATCATTTTTTGTTTGCAAAGGCAATTGAGAAGTGTGAATGGAAGAACTTATTGTTCTACCTACCTCTGCAGGTAAAACTAGATATTTTCAAAAAAATGGCAACGGGTTTTCTCAGAATCCACTAAACTCATTGCAGTTTTCTGACCATCTTAAACAAGCTCCAATTTCTAATATGGACCACATCCATGACCGAAATGAACAGTAAACAAATTATTATAGAAACCAAATGTGAAACCATGGACATAATTGAAAAGTTCAAGGTTGCATGTTCCAAACAGCTATAGGAATAAACTCTTGCAAGGGAAAAAGGAAAAAGAAGGGGCAATGGAAACTAAACCTTAGCGAGAATGCTACAACCAATCCTGGTAAAAGAATGTCACCAAACCCTATAATACTGTAACCACCCCATGGATCAAACATCCGTGGGATCTTCAGTAGCATTGGAATACCATCCTCTCCACTTTTATCTCCTCGTGCTACCTATTCAAAAAGATGCCAGCAATTAAAATAAAAAAAGTTTAGAATTGTCCCATAATTTAGTGCCTAAACCAAATTGTCTAGCACAATGACTACGAGAAGATAAGAACTTACCACAATCATTACGCTTTCATGAAACAACCTCTTTGAAACAAATACCCAAAAAATATCATACAAGAAGGCACAACTGAGAAGAACTGTACCAACCTAATTCACAAAAACACCAAAAAATATGACAGATTAATTTCTTTGTTGACAGAGACATACATAATTCAAAACCATTCCATCAGCCTCTATTTGGGGGTAAAAAGCTTATCCTCCAAAACTTCTACAAATATTGCCAGATGGATGTAGAGATGGCAGTGATCATGCCCAGCCACCTCGACTATATTGAGGAGAGGTTCAGAAATCAGAATTCATCCATCATACTTTGATTGCTGAAGGATAAATATGCAAGTGTATGCATAAGTGCGCACATTTCCATTTTCAACAAGAATGGTGGTCAACAGACTCAACAACCCCAAACTCACATAACCTTGTGATTGTTCAAATGCTTTGTTATACTAATTTCCTGGCCACCTTTTGATGTCTATACATAGAGCTACCAAGATTATGCCTAACTTAATAACAGAAAATGCACCTCAAATTAATGTCTTTTAAGTACGTATCAAATGCTTCATATGATGGACATCATTTAGGGGGAAAAGAAAAGAGTAATTTTAGCAAATGTTTCCATAGTTTATATGGTAAAAGGCTCAGTTTGAATAATTACCTTGAGATTAGGTATATGAACAATTTGAAGAACTGTGATTATCAGTGCAATTCCCTGATGGAAGAGCAAATGAAAAGAGATATATTATTAAATTTATAGTGTCACATGCAAATACATGAATGCTACCCTGTGAACTCAATACAGCTAAGTAGCTAACCAGAACAAGACCTCAGACCACACTTTTAAAATACCTCCATATTTTGGTCATTGTGTAATTTGGATGAGAGTATATATGAGATAAATGTAGCAGCATGTAGAAGAAAATTCTAGAAAGAAAACTTTGTTGACAAGTTATACAAAAAGCAGGTGGACAGTTAGCATGTGATAATACAGGGAGCAAATATCGACATGCATACTGTAAACTTGGTTCCTCAAAATAAATGTTTTATCTTGGAGATTAGAAAGGAAAAGTATATCTTACAAGTATATCTTGGCCAATCCAGGCAAAGGAAACATTGCGATAAACAGCCCATAGAACAGCAAATGCTATGCAGAATGGAGAAACAGCCAAAGTTAGGTATGAAACAGCTCCAAAGAAAGGTACTTTAATATATGAGCTTCCAGCACGTCTGAACCATCTGCCAAATAAAAAAGCAATGGTTTGATTTAGATTTTTAAACAGGTGGAAAACTGATCATAATCCTTTATACCATATATGTTGCATTGGGGGGGGGGGGGGGGGTGTAATTTATTCTTAATCCTCTTTGAATTGCTTGTGAAAACAATCTTACAACTTCTGAAGAAAAAAAAAAACCTCAGTAACATATAGGAATCGAAGCTCAACAAAAGTTATAAAAAAATAGCACCAGCATCCCTACTTCCCCAATCTCCCCATCCTAGAAATAAGTATATAATAAATATCGTGGTTTACAAAGCTCTGGACACTTTCACGTCAACCATTTGAGTCATTCTTGAAACCATAGGCTCTTATAAATATACAATCACTCCAAGCTAGCATTATAATATGTGTAATTCTTTAGGCTTTACGCTAGTCACATAACGAACAATATTCAAGAAAGGGAAGTGTCCAGTAGATTCAAGGTTTAACCTTTTTCTACTGAGGAAAGATATCCACTTATAATAAATCCAATCTAAACATATCAAATAAGTACATTCGCCATAATTTACAAATGGTGCTATTGCTAGTCAGGTGTTCAGGCGCAATTTTCACTACTTCCTGAAAGTCAAGTAACTAAAAGGTGAAAATATGCACCTGGAAAATAAAGCAACCAAGCAAGTCTGCAAGCCCTGCATATGCAAGAAAATACAGAGTTAGAATTTACTCAATGGATTAAAAAGGAAAAGCAACAATATAAAAAAAATTAACAGTTGTAGAGTACTATGATGCCAAAAAGCTAAAGATCTGTTATGAGGTGCATCCACAACTTGTTTATACACTCATCATTGCCTTTTTTGCAAAGATTTAAGAAGCAGATATTTTGATGCATTCATTTAAAATTCCAGACTGAATTTGGAAAAGGAGAATTTCATACCTCTATACCGCCAATGGCGAAGAGGACAACCAAAATCTCAATGAACCAGAATGACATAAGCTTATAAAGCATAATCAAGAAACAGGAAGCAACAACAACAAACAGGACTGCAGATATTGTGTTGATATGTACGATGCCTGTAGAACCTAATGCTTGGGGATTTGGAATCACATCTGCATTATGCTACATGAATAATACATATTAGCAAGTCATAAAATTTGGCAAGTATATGAGCTGCCACTTGAAGAGAGAGAGATTAAGCTTACATAGCAAGTATTTCGGAAACTGACTTCTAATAGCTTCTCCTGTTCAAGTGCTGCTTCTCTGGCACTCCATGCTGACCAATAAGACGCACACAAGATAGTACCAACAGCCATCAACCATAGAAATACTTCTGCTATGTCCACTATTGGTCGACGTGGAGAATACAGCTGCACAGAGACTGCAGAAATCCAAAAGTGTTAGAAATTCACATCTAAAGTTTACAGTAGGCTATCATAACCCCTTCTCTCCCCACTTCATCTCACCAGGGAAAAAAAAATAGAAAGTGAGAACAAAAAAAGAAGAAAAAAGAAGAAGAAGCTTGGGAAAGGGGTAGAGATGCTGTCTATCAGTTGATAACACCAAGTAGTTGCCAACATTTCTGAAGCCGCATAAGATGAAAATTAAAAAAGGAAAAAACTAAACAATACAAAATTCATCTATAATTGTGAAGAATATAAAGATAGCTTACCAGATGAACTATTTAATAGCCTTTTCTCTAAGCTAACACCTGCATCTTGTGGGAGCATTACAGCAGGAATGTGAATGTCTAGATCAGTTTCATCAGGTTCACAGACCATCTTGTAAAGTTCTGCATTGAAAAGAACATGTTTGATACTAAGATGAAGACTGGCTGCGTATCTTAATTTTTGCAATATACATACCCACTATAATGACTTATATTATTGAAGATAATACATCTTATCAAGACAATAATTAATTACAAGGAAAAGGCAAAAGAAACAAAAGAAAAAAAAAAACCTTATTATTACCTCTCTCATTGTTTATAATCAGGATAGCTGAAGCACCGGCAGCTTCAGCATTATTTGCCTTGGTTGTGAATTTGCAGTGACCTCGGTCCACCATGATGACATCTCCAGCGAGCTAATAAAACCCAAATTATATACATAAAGCTATCGGTAAACACTAAATTTAGTTGACTATATACATGTCATGTATGATGAGAAATATGTTATCTCAGAAGAAAAACCTTATTCTTTGGCCTACTACAACAATCTCTGGGATCTGCAAGCATAAGTCGAGTTTGGTTTGCATTTTTCTCTTTTGACACAATGGTTGTGCCAAACCTGGCACCCACACCAACAAATTCCGCGTCCTCAATGCCATTAACCCAAGTCTGAACTTTTACCTAGCGAAAGCAATGCCAGAATAAACTATTTACGAAAAAAATGACACAAAAGGGGCGTAATGATTAAATGAGAAACAAAACAAAAGTTTATGACAAGAAAAAAAATATCTAGAAGAAAAGCTTTGTCATAATTCTTTCCTCGATCTTTGAGAATCAATCAATAATATTGAATTACCTCAAAAAAAATTCTGCATTGCCAATTTTAATAAGATTGAAAATTAAAAAATAAAAATGACAGCCCATTTCCTGCTCCAAGTGTTTACTGTTAGCTTTAGATTAGGGGGAAAAAACGAATAAAAGAATCAAAGTAGTGGATTCTAGTCATAATCAGTCTCTTCAATAGTCAATACACAAATCATCAAAACGTGAATCGACCTAAGTTCTATATCAACAACGGATGAAACCCATCAAAAAGTATAGAAAACATGAAATTAAGAAGCATCAGTTGCTAATTTATATTGCAGAAATAAGAAGCGGGTCGAAGAGAAAAGTTGCATAAGTTATAAGAGATACCAGAACAAAGTCGTTTTCACAACCGGGCTTCTTGGGAGCTAAATCGTCGTCGTGAACTATGTCCCCTGCTTTCACTGCAGAAGTATTACAGACCAATAGAATAACAGCTGACAAAACAACAAACCAGCAAATACTCTTCAAACCCATGGGTTCTTGTACTCTTCCACAGATTTACGAACCCTTCTAGCAATTATCTCTCTGCATCACAAAGTGAAAGGTTCAAAGCACAGACATAGTAGACAGAAGCTCACTGTTTTCTTGGTGCTAGCAAACCATTACATCAGCTGAAGGAAATTATATTTAAAAACAACAACAAACATTAAATTTTGGATCTACTTTTACTCGTTTCCTTCTTTGCCCCTGATGGATTTTTGGTCTAAGAAAAAGTAATGTTGCCGGAAAAAGGAAAAAATAAATAAAAATTCCCCGAGGGATGGACAAACAAAACAAAATTGTTTGTTTGTTTTTTTTTCTTTTTCTTTTTGTGTGGAAGGGAAACGTCAATTAATTGCAAACAATACTGGAGAAAAAAGAAAAAAAGAAAAAAAAAAGGAGTTTGTATTTCTTTTTGGGAAGTGAATTATGGAAAAAAAATTAATAATTAAAATTAAATGGAGTTTATGACATATTTGTAGAGAGTATTATTTTTTATATCTCAATTTATTATCTAATGTTAATTAATTATAATTCTAAAATTCTTAATCTTTCAAAAAAAAAATGTAATTATATCAGAGATCTTAGCTTACAAGTTATTCAAACATTTAAATATTTCTAAAATAATTCCAAGTCCAAACTCAATCCATCTAATTGTAAAGAAACAAAAAATTCTGAAAATGGTACATTACTGTCTTATATAGTTGGAAAAGCCGGAGACAGAAGTGAGACATTATCTACTTATCGTGTCCTATAGTTGTTCGACCAACCATGTGGATGTCAGTATGTCACCAACTTATGAATGGCTGTGGCTGTTTATAAAAAAATGGGGGATTACTGAAAGAAAGAAAAATTAGTGGGGGTCCTGGTAATCACTGGGGTAATGTTTTTCCAAAATCTATGCTCTGCGGCAGTCTAGTGACCGCAGGCCACAGCACATGAAACGTACATGGCCTTATACTGTTAAGTTAACCCAGAGACAGACAAAGCTCACACAGTTCCAGAATAACATTCATTTTCTTCCAATAAGTGAATCCAACAATCAAAATTTCAATAGTATTCCTGTTACACACTGAAGCATCTGTTCAGCCAAAACTTCCCTATGATGATACTGACAAAATGTCTGAGAACAAGAAAAGGACTTCAGGTTATTAGGTATATCTCTCTCAAAGTGACTGGACAGAGCTTATATTGGCACAACATACCTGAACATTCAACAAGGAAAGAAGGCATACTAGTGAATGCAACTTCTGATACCCCATTTTGAAGAGAGCAGATAACTCAGGTAAGTGAGTTTGAATATTCCACCTCTCATCATTTGAAGACACCTTTCTGAGTTCTGTCTGTCCTATAATAAGCTAAATGAGGAACTATCAAATTAGCAGCATTCTTGGGTGGCACTGTATCCTCACATTCTCTTTTAAACAAATAGTTGGTGAAAGCCTCCAGTAGTACTGAGCTATATTCCATCATCAAGAAAACCATGGTGGAGGAAACCTCAATCTAATTACCATCATATGAGAAGGGACTAGGGAATTGATAGGGGTTTGAGTTAAGTAAGTTTCAAATCATTAAGGGGACATCTCATGAGTTTGATATGCATGAAGTTTGGTAATCAAGTTTTTCAGTTCTTTTCTATAAAAGTACTTAGGAACAAATGATCCTATAAAGTAGGGGATCTAAATGCCGTACGATCATCTATAAGCTTTGGAATCTGAATTGATGCAGAAGCTGCTGGCAACATATTGTTCTGATAAGTTATATCCCTCAGAAATTCTTATGGCTCCTCCATTCATCCTGAGACCTACTACATTGTTATTCCCTCTGACTTGATTGTCCAATGCAGATTGGTTTGAACTGTAAAACCCACTGTCCATAACCTGATGAACCGGAACTAGGCACCCAGTCCCAAGACATGACATCGAGGGACTGTTTTGGTCTAAACATTGCATAATCCTGGAGCTGGGGTGAGCATAATTTCTGATCCTTTCTCCCTGCTGCATGCCAGGGTAGTATCCACAGTTAGTACTTGAATCAAGCACCAGATTTACTTTTTCTGAATCGACTCCTCTTTTATTCCTAGAGCCTCCTGGTTGAACACCATTATCAGAAGTACCTAACATGGGGTTCTCAACAAAGGGCTCAGTTATGACTGTGGGCAATGTTAAGTACATTGAAGAAGCTTCTTGACCCGAAAAACTGGATGAGACATAGGGATTAACAGACAATCCCAACTCTTCTTTGTCACTTGCGGTTGATGCCATGGATCTAATGGCTTGACCATGGCTAAGTGGTTTTTCTAGCACCTTGAAGCAATCATTTGAATTGGATAGTCCATGATTTATAAATCTCTCCAGTGATCCATCATTGCCTTTTTCAGCTGTAGTGCCCAATACAAAGTTCCTTTGACATTGATGTTGGACATTTGGGATAGCAATACCAGATTGAAAATTTTTCTCAACTGAAGATGAAAGCCTTTCATTTTTGTTCTTCTCTATTGACATCATGGATTTGGTGCTTTCAACATTTTGGATAGCAATACCAGCTACTTTGCTTTCGGGCACCCTCTCAAAAGATCCACCAGAGACATTCTGTCTTTTCATGCCAATTTTTATTTCATCTCGATTCAACTTTTGAATGTCCTGCTCAAATCTGTTTTTACACTTCATTTGGATGCTCTCCCCAAAGTAATTTTGATTCAGCAGTTGGATATTTTCCTCGCTATGGTTTTTATGATGAACTTGGATAGTCCCAGAGAAGATTCTTAGCCGATTATCCACTTGGATGCTATCCTCTCCTTTATGCTGAAATTGAATGTTCTCCTCAGACAAGTGCTTCTTCTGCTCATAAAAATGCACCTCCAAGTTCTTCTGATGCTGCAGTCTGACATTCGTCTCAGATTTTCTTTCAAGCTGCACCAGAGTGTTCCCATCAAAGTTGTTCCTTCTCTTTCTGTCTCCTCTTCTTTTTGGCTTTGTAGTTGTTTCATCTGTGACTATCTTTTGCATTTCGTCCCTCATCCATGTAAACAAATTGTCTTGTGTCACTCTAAGATCTTCTAACAAGGACTCCGTGTAGATTTTGAAATCATCTAGTGCAGCAGAGTCATAAATTGTTTCACTCTTCTTTCTGATATCATTTCTATGAGTGTCCCTCTCCACCTCTTTATCAGCTACATTGTCCTTAATACTCCTTTGGACATGCACCCTATTTACTGTCCCATGTTTAATTTGACCATTGGCAACGGGCTTCACTTGTGATACTGAGCTGGAAACCAATTTACGCATTTTGGGAGCTGGGTCACTTCTTGAACTTGATTTGGACACATCAATTGTCGAGTCAGAGTCAGTATCTCCCCTCCTAAACTCCAACCGCTGCTTAAATGCCTTTTGTTCCCTTTTCTTGCAGGGAGACATTGATAAAAACAATTGCTATCCTACAAAGAACCACCTCCAGTCATAAATATAAATAATTGAACCCACTTGAGAAGAACCAATTTGTAGCTAGAAGGATGAATGTCGTTGCATAGATTTGGGTAGTTAAGCTAGAATGTCATCCACTTTCTAGTTCTCTTTTCTGAAAGAAGGAGGAAGAAGATACCGCAGATCAGTGAAAATGGAAAAAGAGAAAGGAAAAATGGAAAACGAAGAGCAGCACAAGATTTCATATTCCCAAATTTCATTTGACATATTCGTAGGAAGCTTGAGCAGGTACTTCATAAAAAACAATACAGGATAGAAAACTCAATATGAACATAGTCATATGTGGTTCCCACTTCTGCAATCAAAATGTAAATTAGAAAATTGACCCAGAAATTATAGGAAAATGAGCAAAACATCAGAGAATTTGCCTCCCTATCCGGCCAACTCAAAAACCAATTTTTACAGGACTCGACTGTCAAAATGCAAACCATCACAAACTACCTTCCAGAATCAAAAACCTCAACAATCCCAAAAACCCCCCAAAAAATAATCAGAAGCTTTCAGCAAAGGCATCAAACAACATGTATCAATAAACAAACCGTTAGTTTCAGGCCAAACATCTGAAAAGGCCGATATATAATCAAAACAACTTCAGAAAAAAGGAATCAAATAATTGAAATACAAAATCGAAGATAACAAATTAGTATTTCTATACATCAAAACAAACACTTGGCTAACTGAAATTTACATCCTAGTCTGAGATTGATATTTTCTTACCATGAATCCGTTTGGTTGAAGCCGAAAATTTTCCCAACATCCAAACCTCGCTGAATACATTTAGTTTTCTTTTTCTTGCTGGGTATATGAAATCAGCTAGTTCTCTTACAGGGAAAAAATCCCATAGTGTTTTTGCCTGCCGGGTGTAACTGCAGTTACTATATTCAGTGTGGGTTCAGTGTATATGGGGAATCGGTATTCGGTGAGTTGGGTGGGGAGTGGCAGAGATGGTTTATGGGCATCAATGGTTTATTTTTCCTAAAAAATAAATTATTAATTTAATTTCACAAAAAAGTTTGATATCTTTTCATAAGTATCCCAGCACCTTCCATAGCATATGTTTCCAACAATCCCCTGGTTCACGACATGTTGGGAAACAAAGTCTGTCTTCCCATCATCCCACGAATTCATTTATTTTGCCTTTCTCTTTTTTTCTTTTCTTAAACTTTTCTTTTTTTACAAATATATTATATTTTTCTCTAATTTATATCAAAAATTATAACTATCACTTCTTATTAATAGAAACCACGTCTTGTAAATTTTTATTACTCAATTTTTTCTGAGAGACAAATAAATATTACTAAGTCTGTTTGGTAAAATGTATCATCTTCTGTGATTAATGAAATGAGAAATGGTCGATTTAAGATAAATGCCTACTCTAATTTTAAATAGTTGTTTTCATGGGTCGGATTTGTTTGATTTTAAAATTAATCTTGAACCAATCAAATTTAATTGGTTCAATCTATGAAATATAAATTGAATTAAATTAAATCAATCATTTTTCATTTAGGCCTACTATTTTTAAAAAGTACAATGAGATTGTCAATAAATTATTTTTATTTACAAGTACATTATCAACATAAACACAAATTAAGTTTAAAACAATACTTACAAGCACATTTTATCAGCTATTCAAATATAAAAATATGAATATAAATTTATTTATATTTTGTATATTCATTATGATTTGATCATTAATGTTTCTCATTTTAATTTTCTTAAAAACAAATAATTTTTGAAATAAAAAATCTCATAAAGCTACACAAGTTACATGTTAGTTATCTCTAATATTATTAAAAAGCAAGCCAAGGAAAAGAAAATGTTTATGCAATGGACATGCATAAAATTATTGTGATTGACCATATTTTTTTATTGTATTATTTAAAATTAGGTGTAGTTGCAGCAACCACCATATTATTTTTGGCTAACACAGCAACCACTGTAATAAAAAATTGGTATTTGGTGATGTCAAATTAGGATTTATTTATGTTGAAGGGTTGTTTTTTAATTGAATCCCTAAATAACCACATTTAAAACGACAGAAGTATAGAAATATTTTAGTAAAGCCCATATATAGATATTTCATGAAACCGAAACGACATGGATAACATCTGCACGGTTTTCAGTGCAGTGTGAATTCCAAATTTAAAAGTGGAAACCTCGCCGTCACTGGTCCAAACATTTGATGTTTCCGTGACCCAGAAGGTAAAACGACAGAGGTTCATATCGTAATCATAATAAGCAAACGACTGCGTTTTATCACCTTTTTTCAAACCATCACTGGATTTAACGAATAGTGTGAGAAAGCGAGAGAGACAGTTGAATAGGTGAATACTGAATATAAAGGAAGGTGGTTTTCAAGAGACAGAGAGGGAGATGGGAAAGCAACCCAACTTTTCTTCGGATGAAAGCTTCCCTGACCAATTTGCAATTTACCAGTCATTGTCACATTAAATGTCCCAATCCCAACTCCATTATTTTCTTTATACAATTTCCAATCCTTCATTTTCTTCTTATTCTCCTTAGTGGACTCACTTTCCATCTCTCTCTCTCTCTCTCTTTCATTTGGACTTCATATTTCTCCGTTTCTCGCTATAAATACTGGTTTAAGCGCGTAGACTGAAAGGTATACATGGGTCTTTCTGAAATGCTCCGGTTATAACATGGAAAGGTCAGATTTTACATCTTGAATGCGTTTCTCCTCTCTTACCTCAAAATACAGGAAATTCCAGGTACCCTTCTGTCACTTTTGAAGGTTTCCGTTCTTTATGAGATTCTGTTTGGTCTATTTTGATGAAATTTTATCTTTTTGGATAAAATAAGTTTCCACTTTGGTGCTGTGCTGTTTTGAATTGGTGGAGTTTTGTCTGTTTGAAGTTCGAACAATGATTTGAGAAGTTCAAGGTAAATTAGGGTTATTTTAGTCTCAAGGATGTAGACATAAGTTACTGGGTTCACTGCTGTTGGGAATAAAGAAATTTGAATTCGGGCTGTGAAAAATAAGTAGATTTCACTTTCTGCTTTCAGTAAAATTTCTTTTGTGGTATGAAGATAATAACTTTGAATTTGAATTTTCATTAGTCACTTAGTCTTTCTTGTTGCCATGTGAATGGCATTGTTTGTCCATTTGCACGCAGGATTGAACAATTCATAATTTCACGGGCACCCATCCTTTGCTTATGTCTTGCACAGTTTATATTTAACTTAGCTGTTAATTCTACATGTTTCTTCTAATCAGGTTTGATTCTATTACACAAAATTTTGGTTGAGGTGGGGTGGATAAGTACGGGTAACTACCTAAACAAGTTATTCTCATGGCAATGAGATCGCCGAAAAGTCCTGTGATATGTGAAAAGTATGATGTAGGCTGCACTTGGCGATTATATAGAATCTTCCATTTTCGTGAAGGTCCGTCCAAAAGGAAATTGCTTTCAAGTAAGAGGCATTTGGATTCACACATAGGTAAGGCTTTTTTATTATATCTCTCAAAGTAATAGCATACTGAATTTCATTACATGATAGCTGCTTCTTTTAGGAGTGCCAGTTTGGCTTCTTCCAGATCCATAAAGTCTTTTATAAAAATCATCACCTTCACAAAAATTTCCTTAGGAAACCAAAATTTCCATGGAACTTGTAGAATTAAACATTATACTGTAACATGTATGAACTATGAACCTAATTTCTACTTCTAGGACTGAAACAGTACAACTTAACAACCAGTATACTTCCTATGCAATTGACAACTTAGCACCTTTAACTTTATTACTCTGTATTGCAAGGTTCCGCCGAAGTATGCATGCATTTTGCAGATTTATATTAAGTGAATTGGACTTTCTTTTTATTTTTCTTTGTTTTTTCTGTATTCTTTTCAAGAATCAGGAAATGGGAACGAGAGACATAAGCTTGATGTGGATAGCAAATCTAGTGACAAAGATCGACCCATTGATGTAAGATCCATAAGCATTCTGCCATAATGAACCCTATATAGAAGCTCTTCATCTTTAAAGTTAAAGGACTAGTATATGAAATTTCTATACGTATAATGCTGCCTTCTCTCTTTCTCTCTTTTTGTCCAAATAATTCTTTTTGATCTTAGAGTGATTTACCAGTAGGACAATACCTCACATTCATGATCTTGTTTAGTCTTTACCATTTAATTCTTTTTTTTTTTCCTCAAATGATTTGATTCTGCCAATGACAATACTAGAGAAATGAGTTGTCCCATCATATGTTGCTATAATAACTATCACAAAAATAGATGAAGAAATTCACTTACATTTGGGTTAGAAAAATTCTCAAAACTGTTGTTCTACTAATTAAAAGTTACCGATTTTTCATTTTCAGATGATTACACTGAAGTTGCTTGTTTATCTTTCTTTTTCACTCCCTCCTCTGTCTTCCTTACTTATTTGTTTCTTCCTATCGTTCCCTCTCCATAAGAATTAGAAGTCTTTTCTTTTGAAATAGTAAGTCTGAATAGACTGGACAGATTTAGCAGTTATGAAGCATCAACTCTGTTCACGTGATACTCTAGGTAATCTCAGTTCAATCAAATTCTGAAACAGGTGCATCCCAAAAGGGGAAGAGGTTATGGTTGTAAGAGTATCAGCTGTGTGAATCATGGCAAGGTTGATGAGATTTTTACCCAATATCAGAGAAATGAAGCAATTGCTACCAACTTAAATCAGAAGTTCATTGACGGAAATGATATGGGCAAAGATGGGGCAGGCCCCCAGTCTAAACAATTATTGGATGCACTACAGATTTTATATTCAAACAAGGAACTATTTGTGAAAATCCTGAAAGATCCAAATTCTCTGTTAGTAAAACAGATCCATCAACAGGCAAGAAAACAGTTGACTAGATCTGTCTCCCAATCCAGATTGACTGAGCATCAGAAAAGTAATGCACGTCACTTTGAAAATCCCTCCAGTTACAATTGTGACCCCCAGTCTGCAAACAGAATCGTAGTTTTAGAGCCTGGTCCAGATAAAGTGCAAAACTCTGCAGATATAATTCATCAGTGGCCCTCTCTGCATTCTCATAATAGCTCGAGTTACAATGGGAAGGCTTTCAAGCCTTCTTTTTTTTCCTTTGGTCATTTAAAGAGAAAGTTGAAAGATGCCATGGGGACAAGGAGAAAAGTGCAGCATTCAGTGTTAATTGATGGTGAGCCACATAAAGCTCCCTGTGGTTGTCAGGCTTTGGTAGGCAGTAGAAAAGTATCAGGTGCTGAGATTTTTGGACGAGATTGGCCAAGTAAAGTCAAGTTTGGTATTGCAAAAGAGGGGAAATCTTCACTTGATGTAAAGAACACTGACAAGATTAACAAAGCACAAGATTCTGAATATCTCCAGCAAAATGAACTTAACATATCTGTTGAAGCTAGGAGAAATCATTCTGAGATGTTAAACAATAGAGGTGAGGATAGTAAACATTTGACAAACAACCAGGAAAAGACAATCTTCTCCCCCGAATATGATTGCTTGTCTAGAAGCTCTGGAGGGTATCCGGAACATGGTTTTGTTGCTGATCAGATGAGATACTCTCCTTATGGCAGTTATCAACTTGGCCATGGGATCAAGTGGGGGCTTCAGAGACAAAGAGAAAACGTTTACCTTAATTCTCTGAAGCAAAATAGAGAGGATTCACCAGGGGCTGATATTAGGAAACTTAATGATCAATTGCATGTTGTTGGCACAAACGTGGATATCACAAAGAATCTGTTTCCTAACATTCCCGAAGGTATACCATTGTTAGCTTGTCAGCCGTCATCAATGACACATATACACAGTTTGTCCATTAAAATCTAAAAATCCATTAAAAATTTGCAGGCTTTGGGAAGTTGATGGAAACTAAAAATTCCATGCATCAGGGAGAAATTTATTGTTTGGAAGTGCCTTCTGAACCAGACAGCAGGCAGGAGACTGGTCCAACTCTGAGTTCTGACATGGCCGATAGTAGTGAAGGAATTGGATATTTTCTGGTAAAATGATCTGATCACTTATCTGACTTTGTCTCTTAAGTACAGAGTACCTTCTAGCTATTACCCTAATCAAATTTCTTTATTATTCTGTTTTTTTCATTTACTTTTTAAAAACTTTGGGTTGGTCAGGATTCAACTTTGGAGAATCAGTTAACAGCTTTTTCAGCAGTTGTTTCTTCATTAAGTCCTTCAAGCGTTCAGAGAATGGAAGATTCTAACAGCATTGAGCAACCACGTCTTGAATCAGTCCTCGAGCAGTTTATTGTTGATGTTGTTAGCCCTGCTGGGTCCATATCCAGACCAGGTAGGGTTTAGATCTGAAAATATTTTATTTGTTTTATATGTTCACTCTATTCCCAGCTAACTTGACAATATTGGCCTTCAGGCACAGCTGAGTCACCAGTTCGAGTACTACAAGATAATTTTGATGAGCACAAATCAGCTGGTGGTTTGAGGTCCCCTCCTGATTCTATGGACAATTTGAACACCTTACAGTTTATAAGGGAAGTTCTACAAGCCTCGGGCTTGAGCTGTGATGAACCATCAATGGAATGTTATTCTTCAAAGCAACTGCTGAATCCATCCTTACAGAATGAACTAAAGAAAATGACTGACCAATTTGGTGGCAACTATAGGATCTTGTTTGACTGTATCAATGAAGTCCTTGTGGAGGTATACCACTGTTACTTTAGATGCTCCCCCTGGGTGTCAATTATCAAACCAAATGTCCAAACACTTGCCTTAAAGAGAGGTGACAAAACAAGTGTGGTTGATGAGGTGACAAAACGGGTTGAACGCCACTTCTTCCAACAGCCACCTACAAGAACATTTGAGCAGCTCGCTGAAATGGACTTGAGAAGATGTGGGACGTGGCTAGATATCGGAATTGACACAGAAGATATTGTAATAGAAGTAGAAGGAGAAGTTATAGAAGATCTGATAATGGATTCTATATCTGAGATGCATATTGGAAGCATGATAAATTGCTAGATGAGCTTTTGTTTACCTTTCTCGGGTTATCATTAAGCAGTTTGGTAGGATACCAGTAAACTCCTTGTAAAGATTGTGTAAGTTACTCATCATGAATTGCTTTTAGCCTATAGAATACACAGTTTTGTTAAAACGGACTATGAATGGCCTTTACTTGCCTTTCATTTGCTTACTTTGTGTTTGTATGGTATTAAACTCATCCAATACTAACATATGATACATGACACCGTCTCATTGGTCACATATTATTATTAGGGAATTAAATTTTAAAAATTAAAAAATATTTTTTAATATTTTACTCTCTTTTTGGTAGTTTATAATTCATCTTTGAAGGTACTAACTTGCATAAGAGAAAGATCGTGGCATCCCGGCCCTCTTTTCCTCTTATCATATAGGTGAGATTTTGAGAGTCACGTGAACATGTAAGCCCGGACAAAACTGAACTTAACAACTTGGAAGTCATCAAAGGTAGGGCTGTTACTTGAAAATAGAATGTCAAATTTAATAAAAGAATATTATTTCCAAGATAAACAAGTAAATTGTTAGTATATTTTCAAAATCTCGCAGGGGTTATATACAAAAATTACAGAACTTTTAAGGGTTCTAAAAAAAAAAAAATGGGCTCGTCGTCTCCATTAAAATCGAACATGGAATCGGACAACCCCGTCGATATATTTCACGTTTTCAACGAGATGTTCAATATGGTAGTCATTTCTTCTTTCCTTATCAATTCAATGATATTATGGGTTTCCGGATAAACTCCGACCGTAGGCATCGACGCCAAGGAAAATTCGGTTGTGGGGTAGCTCCCTCCGCGGCTGAAGCCGTCGCTGCTGTTCGTCGACGATGAAGCGTGGAGTTCCAGTGTTGACTTCTACTTTTCTCAAGGATGCTTAACACATGAAATCCTTACGTACCGAACTCAATGCAAACATTTTCCTCCCTTCTCTCCCCAATCTTTAAAGAGCTTTGCCCGAATCTATGAAAGAAGGAAAAACCCTGTCTTTCTCCCCAGGCCTTTTAGGCCCCACGGTGGAAGCGGCTTGTTTCTGAAACTCAATTTTGCCGATAGTTTTCTTTGATTTTGGACAAAGACTCATCCTTTATTGCTTTTACTTTATCCACACCTTGCAGTTTCCAAAAGCAAGACTTGCGGCGATTCTGCATTGGTTGAACCGGATATTTCCATTAATTACCAGGATCTCTGCGTATTTCATGTTTGGAACGAGATGTTCAATCTGAAGCTCGAAAAAAACATAATCTTTTTCTTCGGTTATCAACTCGGTTTCAGAAATCAGACAAAGACACCTCCTTCGTTCGGTTTTCTCATTCTCTCTCGTTCACACAATTCAAAAGGACCCACATCTCCTTAGGCCTGATAGAAGAATGGAATGGCCGCTTTAGTGATAAAGGGCATCTGGCTTTGCTTTGATATTGGGTAAATCAGGCTTCATCTCGCAGTTTTTGCCGCACTACGAGGTTCAGTTCAAACTTTCTCTATTTTAGTATCTGATTTTGTTTTGTACGAATTCTGGGTAGATATGTGCTTCTTGCCTTCTTATTTTATACCCCTAAGTATGTGTCTCATTTTATTATTTTTTTCCTTCTATTGAGCTGATTGCATCTGGAAAAATATGTCATTCCCTTGCAAGTCAAAATGTAATTTCTTAATTACTACTTTTAGGATATTTTATTTTTCAAAAATATTTATTGCACCTTAACAATTTTGACATGTTAGAAATTCCTTTCATTAGAGTTTCTCCATCTTTGGTAAGCATTTATTGCTCAGGAAAACAAACAATAATAGCAGATACAGGTTACTTTAAATTTGGACATCAGTATTTACTTTCTATCAAAGAGTCAAATTGTAATTAAAAGTCAATCCAGATAGGGTGGTTTCTATTTGTCAGAATCAGGCTTTCTTATACTATAAATTTTGTAGATGTTATCTTCTACTTCACAGTCTGAATTGTTTCTTTTCAGAAAGATAGAAAGATCTTGATTTCTTGCCTTTTGCTTTTGTTGTTACTAGAAAGGAAAGATGAATGATGTGTTGGTGATAAGAGTTCCAAGGTGCTTAGTGAACATACTAGTTTCATTACTGATAACATTTGCATCCCGACAAACTGCAGATGCAGATCAATGGCGGGACAAATTGACAAAGGAAGAGGACTTGGAGTTGAACAGACAGCTGAAGCTAATAAATAAACCTGCTACTAAGAGTTTCCGGGTAAGTTTAGCAAGCAGAGGTTCTAACTTAAGTTTACAGGGTCAAATTTCCCCCCTTTTTTTGTTAGATATGCGTTCCCTTTTAGTGATTTCTTCCCTAATATGCGTCACTGTCTCTTGTTACCTTAAAAACCCCTCACAAATTCTTTTTCTGGTTCAACAGACTGAATTTGGTGATATTGTGGATTGTATTGAAATCCATAAACAACTTACATTTGATCATCCTTTATTGAAGAATCATGTAATTCAGGTTAGAGATTTCTATCTTTCTGTGTAATTTGTTTTACATTTATATGTTGAACTCAGATTATGTTGTTGTGATATGATGGTACTATCTAAATTAATGCAGATGATGCCTAAGACCATTCCAAAAGGGGTAGCAGATGAAGCTCCAACATATACATCTCTGAAGTTTATGCCAAAAAAGATATGGTGCCCAGAAGGATCAGTGCCCATCAAAAGGGCCACAAAGGAGGATCTAATAATGGGAAAGCATCTGAAATCTCTAGGTTTAAATTATTCTGCCAGTACTAGTAGGCATGACTTTTCAGTTGACTTTCGAGGCTATCATGTAAGTTAACCCTGGTCATCGATTTGTGCCAACAAGAACAAGTCAGCAAACAATTCAAACTGATTTGTTATATATGTGCTCTGCTGATTGTTTTTCTTTTTCTTTTCTCCTTTCATTCAAAGTATGCACTGCTTGAAGTGAGAATGCCAAAATATAAACCGCTGTATGGAGCAAGAGGCCGCATTAATTTGTGGAACCTGAGTGTTAATGCTACTCAACTTAGCGTTGCTAGCATATGTATTGTAAATGGTCCTAGAGAGGAAAGTAACAGTATTCAGGCAGGGTGGGGGGTAAGTGACTGCTACAAAGCTATTCTGTTTCTGACAATCATGATTTGTGCACTTTCTTTTGTATCTCCCTTTCTAATTCTGCATAAACCGAAATATTTCAAGCAGGTTTCTGTACATTTTTTTTGTTAGAAATGTTGACCCCTCTTTACAATCTTTATTGTTGATGAGGTTTGGCTGATACCAATGACATTAAATTCTCCTTGTTTTTGTTTATTTCTATTGCACGATGCAGGTTAATCCAACTCTATATCCAAACGACAGCCGACTCTATATCTTCTGGACTGTAAGTTTCAAACATTATAATTCCTGCTTCTTCTTTTTTGGCATCTATAACAGTGTATTTCAATTTTCTTTCTTCCCCCTTGTTAAGATATGTTCTTAATAATCTTGCCATCTCTGTTGCGTCCTTAAAAACACCACAGGCAGATGGTTATAAAACTGGTTGCTACAATCTTCTTTGTCCTGGATTTGTACAAGTTAGCACTAAGATTGTCCTCGGTAGCATCATAAAACCAGATTCTGTCTACAATGGTCCTCAGTATGACTTGCTAATCAGTTTTCACCAGGTGAATCACTATCCATTGTTTGCTATGACAATAACTCATCTCATATGTTTCCCGGGATTCACCAAAATGAATCTACTTCATCACACCATAGGCAGAAGGATGTGTTTCGAAAAATCACCACGTTGTTTTGGTTTCTACAAACCAGATGCTTTTCTTTTAGGGATTGTTGCGAGTTTGTTTGAGCTTGTCCTTTCAATTTACATGGTTCTTTTCTTGGTAGGATCCCATTACAGGGGATTGGTGGTTCATGTTTCAAGATGAATATGTTGGGTACTGGCCGAAGAAGATTTTTCCTAGTTTCAATAAGGGTGCCACTTATGCATCATGGGGAGGAGAGGTTTACAGCCCTTTAACAGAACCTAGCCCCGCAATGGGAAGTGGGCATTTTCCAGAAGAAGGTTATGGAAAGTGTGCCTATGTCAATCAGATTCAATTATTCAGTAGGCATCAAACATTTTTTAGTCCACATGAGGATTTTATCAGCATTAAAGCTGATAAGTCTTACTGTTACAATGCACTTGATGATGAAAATGTTACCTGGGGACGTTATGTTTATTTCGGGGGACCTGGGAATTGTACATTTTAAGGGGTACTAATAAGGCTTCATGCTTCTATGCCTCTATTCTGTTTCAATGTAATAAATAGTTTCTATTACCGAAGAAAGTTTCTACTAAGATCTTATCAAGAAGAAAATGTTGTTGAAAATAATTAAAGGAACCCTTTTATTGGTCTTTAAGGATGCCTAAGGCTAAAGCACTCTTGCTATGATAAATTAATCATTTTATCTTTTACCTTTGTTACTATTTGTGCCTTAGTAAATTTTGTAGTTTATATTGCCTCATCCTAAAAATCTGATTTTCTTGAAAAAGTTAAAAAGAAATCAAACACATTGACATCTAAGCGACAGAGCGAGAAGACATTATGATACAATCGGAAAGAAAAGCTGAAGCACAATCATTTTGTCATTACCGCCACGCACACCGAAATCCTAAACATTCATCGTTATGGCAGATTGGCAGTAATGTCAGTCCAACTGGGTCTCGCGTATTTCATGTTTTCAACGTGATGTTCCAATCTGAAACGGGAAGACTACATCTTTCCCTTTGGTTTTCAATTGAGTTTCAGACAAAGACACCTGCTTTTGTTTATCTTTCAAATTCCCACGCGTTCAAAAATTCAAAAACGACCCACATCTCCATTGGCCTGATAGAAGAATGGAATTGCCGCTTGTGTGATAAAGGGCATCAGGCTTAGCAGCGATATTAGGCAAATCACGCTTCATCTGTCAGTTTTTGGCACACTACGAGGTTCAGTTCAACTTCTCTAGTTTAGTATTTTGACCTTGTTTGTACGAATTCTGGGTAGAAATATGCTTTCTTGAACCCCTAAAAGTATGTGTCTTTTTATTTATTTTTTATCTTTTTTTCTACTGTTGAGCTGATTACATGGAAAATTATGTTTTTCCCATCCCGTTATTGCAAGTCATTACAGTGTAATTAATGAAATTTCTATTTTTAGAATATTTTAATACATTTTTTTAATAAGTGATTTAAGATATTTGTTAATTTGAGAAATATAAATTTTTTACAAATTTATCACTTTTTAAATATTTTAATTCTAAATATCGTATTTATTATTCATTCTAAGTATTCTTAACACTGAAAACTCCAATTTTCAAAGACTACATTTGGACCTTAATAATTTCCACAAGATAGAAAGCATTTCTTCATCAGAATCTCTCCGTCTTTGGTAAGCATCTATTTGTCGGAATCAGGGTTTTCTTATACTTTAAATTTTGTAGATGTATCCTCCTACTTCACAAAGTCTGAATTGTTTCTTTTCAGAAAAATCTTATTTCTTGCCTTCTGCTTTTTTAGTTACTAGAAGGAAACATGAATGATGAAGGTTATAAGAGTTTCCAGGGTGCTTAGTAAAAATACTAGTTTGATTACTGATAACAATTGCATTCCAACAAAAAGCAGACGCAAATCAAGGGTGGGGCAAATCGACAAAGGAAAAGGACTTGGAGTTGAACAGACAGCAGAAACTAATAAATAAACCTGCAATTAACTAATTAAGAGTTTCCAGGTAAGCTTAGCAAGTGTAGGTTCTAATTTGTAATTCTTTTTCTGCTTCAACAGACTAAATTTGGTGATATTGTGGATTGCATTGATATCCATAAGCAACTTGCTTTTGATCATCCTTTACTAAAGTCATGCAATTCAGGTTAGAGATTTCAATATTTCTGTTTAATTTGTTATACATTTAGATGATGAACTCTGATTCTATACATAGAACGCTCTCAAATTATATTGTTGTGATATGATGTTACTATTTTTCTTAATTACTTCAGATGATGATTAAGGCCATTCCAAAAGGGGTAGCAGATGAAGCTCCAACATATACATCCTTGAAATTTATGCCTAAAGAGATATGGTGCCCAGAAGGATCAGTGCCATCAAAAGGGCCACAAAGGAGGATCTAATAATGGCAAAACATCTGAAATCTTTAGGTTCAAATTATTCTGCTAGTACTAATTTGCATGACTCCTCAATTGACTTTCGAGGCTATCATGTAAGTTAACCATGACGATTGATTTGTGCCAACAAGGACAAGTTTGCACACAATTCAAACTTGATTGTGATGTGCTCTGCTGATCTTTGTTTCCTTTTTCTTTTCTCCTTTCGTTCAATACAGTAAGCACTGTTTGAAGTGAGAACCCCCACATCTAAACCACTGTATGGAGCAAGAGGCCGCATTAACTTATGGAACCCCAGTGTTACAGCTACTCAATTTAGCACTGCTATCATAACTGTATTAAATGGCTTTGCAGAGGAATTGAACGGTATATAGGCACGGTGGGAGGTATGTAACAGCTATAAAGCTATTACTGGAAGACTGCATCTTTCTCTTGGGTTATCAATTGGGTTCCAGACAAAGATACCTCCTTTGTTTGGCTTTCACCATTTCCTCACATTCACAAACTTCTAAAAGGATCCACATCTCCTTTGGCCTTGTAGAAGAATGGAATTGTGGCTTTTGTGATAAAGGCCATCTGGCTATGCTTCTATATTGGGCAAATCACACTTCATCGTGAAGTATTTGACACAATACAAGGACTCCGTTATTCAATGTAAATTTTGGAAGGCAATAGGACTTTTTATTTAATACATTTGGGAACCATATAACTCCAACTCAACTAAGTGTAAATCCAAATTAGTTGGGGTTAGCTATTTGGCGGTAACATATAAAAACTAATTTATGTGTTCATGCTCTTTTGTTTTAATAAAAATGCAAACAATGTTGCTTATTGAAAATATTGCAGATTTTGCTCTTTGTGGAAATCTTTTTATTCTAAAAACAAGATTACAGTGCAAGGCTGAATATTCTTTATCTTCTTTTTGATGAGGTGTGTTTGATGCCATTGACATTAACTTCTCCTTGTTTTTGTTGTATTTCTATGCCCCCCTACAGGTTAATAGACTTCTATATCGAAATGACAGCCAACTATATATCTTCTGGACTGTAAGCTCCGAACTTCATAATTGCTGCTTCATGGTTTCGTAATTGCCACAATTCTTTAGAATTTTATTTATTGTTTCCTCATGCTTTGACGAGTTCTTATTATTCTTGACATCTCTATTATGTCCTTAAAACATCACAGGATGATGGCTATAAGAGTGGTTGCTTCAATCTTCTTTGTCCAGGATTTGTACAGGGGTTAGCACTAAGATAATCCTCGGTAGCATCATAAAACCAGATTCTATCTACAACGGTCCTCAGTATGACATGCTAATCAGTTTTCACCAGGTGAATCACAATCCATTCTTCTCCAGTATTTGATATGACAATAACTCATCTAATATGTTTCCTGTGATTCATCAAAACAAATCTACTTCATCACACCGCAGCCAGAAGAATGTTTTCTGAAATCACCAAAATGATTTTCTTGGCAGGATCCAAGTCAAGGTGATTGGCGGTTCATGTTTCAAGATGAATATGTTGGGTATTGGCCAAGTAAGCTTTTTCCAGTTTGGTTCGGGGTTCCGATTATGCATCATTGGGAGGAGAAGTTTACAGCCCTTTAGCAGAACCTAACCCCATAATGGGAAGTGGGCATTTTCCAGAAGAAGGTTATGGAAAGTGTGCCTATGTCAATCAGATTCAATTATTCGGGTGGGATCATACATTTTTTAATCCAAATCCAGATGTCCTGTATATTGAAGTTGACAAGCCTTACTGTTACAATGCAAAACATGATGAAAATGCTGCCTGGGGACGTTATGTTTTTTTCGGGGGACCTGGGAATTGTACATTTAAGTAGTACTCTTAAGGCTTTATGCCTCTATGGCTCTATGCTATTTGAATGTAATGACAATACTCGTAAATTAGCAGAAGTTACTACTCAATCTCATCTAGAAGAAAATATAAAGAAATTTTCCGGATACTGATCTGCCTCACACTTTGACATTTTTTTCGAACCTTAATCAAATAATTGCACTAAGTTAAAGCTAGTCTGTTAACTACTTGATCTCATATGGTTAGTATTTCATATAATCACAATGAATTACATGTAGAAAATATAAATATGCTTTACATTTGATAAATGACATCATAATTCATAAAAATTTTGAATTGACAAGATCTTATAAATCACTCATTAATTATTAAACGTGTGAAGTTAGAGGATAACTCTTTCAAATGTAAATCTCATACTATTCTTGAGATGAACTCAAAGTTGATACTACAACATCCTTAATATTAAAATATTTAAAAAAATAACGTGGTTTTTAAAAATTAAAATAATAAAAATAAAAAGGAAGTTAAACACATGACATCTAAAGGAATGCGACACGAGTATCGAGTTGATCTAGCGGGATTTGAAAATTAAAACCGAACACTGAATCAGACAATTTTACCATATTTCATGTTTTTCAACGAGATGTTCCAAAATTAAAATGAGAAGACTGCATCTTTCTCTTCGGCTTTCAATTGGGTTTCAGGCATGCAGAGACATCTTCTTTGTTTGGGCTTCACATTCTCTCACGTTCACAAAATTCAAGAACGACCCACATTTCATTTGGCATGATAGAAGAATGGAATGGCCTCTTTTTCCATATACGGCATCTGGCTTTGCTTCGATATTGGGAGAATCACACTAGAAGGTCATATTAGACTTTCTCAAGTTTGGTATCTGAATTTGTTTTGTACGAATTCTGGGTAAATATATGCTATGTTCCTCATTTTCGTTTTTCTTCTGTCGAGCTGATTGCATATGGAAAAACTTGTCCTTCCCATTTAGTTATTGCAAGTCAGTAAAATATAATTAATAAATAAATTTTTCTAAGGAGTGATTGCACTGTTAAGTGATAAATATAAGAAAAATTAAATAATTTATTACTGATAATGTTATATAATAAATAATTTATTATTTTAAAATATTTTAAATTTCTAAACTAAATTAATTACATCTTATCAAGTAGTCCATTAATAATTATTAGAAATTTTTTTAAAAATTACTACTTTTAAGATATTTTAATTTTCAACAACTATATTTATTGCACCTTTCCAATTTTCATTTGTTAGAAAAATCTTTCATTCATTTAGCAATTATTGCTCAGGAAAACAAACAATGATACCAGATAAAGTTTACTTTAAGTTTGGATACCAATATTTACCTTCTGCCAGAATCAGGCTTTCTTCTATATATTTTGTAGATGTTATCTTCCCCTATTTCATACAGTCTGAATTGTTTCCATTCAGAAAGAGAGCCAGATCTTGATATCTTGTATTTTGCTTTTATGGTTATTAGAAGGAAAGATGAATGATATATTGGTGATAAGAGTTACAGGGTGTTTAGTAAACATAGTAGTTTCATTACTGATAACATTTGCATTCGGACAAGGTGCAGATGCAACTCAAGTGTGGGGCAAGTTGACAAAGGAAGAGGAATTGGAGTTGAACAGACAGCTGAAACTAATAAATAAATCCTGCAACTAAGAGTTTCTGGGTAAGCGTAGCAAGCTTAGGTTCTAATTTTAGTGTACATGGGCATTTTTCCCCATTTTTGTTTGATATGTCATATGTGTTCACTTTTAGTGATTTCTTCCTTAATAAGCTTCATCAATCTCTTGTTACCTTGAAAATCCCTCTGTAATTCTTTTTCTGGCTAAACAGACTGAATTCGGTGATATTGTGGATTGTATTGATATCCATAAACAACTTGCTTTTGACCATCCCTTACTAAAGAATCATGAAATTCAGGTTAGAGACTTCTATATTTTTGTTTAATTTGTCATACATTTAGATGGTGTACTCCGATTCTATACATAGAATGCTCTCAGATTATGTTATTGTGAAATGTGATATGATGTTTCTGTCTTTCTTAATTACTTCAGATGATGCCCGAGACAATTCCAAGAGGGGTAGCAAATGAAGCTCCAACATATACATCTCAGAAGTTTATGCCTAAAGATATATGGTGCCCAGAAGGATCAGTGCCCATCAAAAGGGCCACAAAGGAGGATCTAATAATGGCAAAACATCTAAAATTTCTAGGTTCAAATTATTCTGCCAGCACTAATTGGCATGACTCCTCATTTGACTTACGAGGCTATCATGTAAGTTAACTTAGATTATTGAGTTCTGCAAACAAGGACAAGTTAAAAACAATTCAGACGTATTTGTGATGTGCTCTGCTGATCAGCTGATCATTGTTTTTCTTTTATTTTGCTTCTTTCGTTCAATATATAGTATGCACTTGTTGAAGTAAGAACCCCAACATATAAACCACTGTATGGAGCTAGAGGCCGCATTAATTTATGGAATCCCAGTGTTACTGCTACTCAGTTTAGCACTGCTAGCATTACTATATTACATGGTGATCCTGCAGAGAAATTAAACGGTATACAGGCTGGGTGGGGGGTAAGTAACAGCTATAAAGCTATTCTGTTTTTATTTTGTATTCTCCTTTCTAGTTTTGCATAATACTAAAATTTTCAAACAGGTTTTGTACATTTTTTGTGAGAATTGTTTCCCCTCTTTACAATCGATCTGCGTACAGGCACTTTCTTTAGTGTTACAATTTGCCTTACATGCCACTGGAATTCAAGTTAAAATATGTCCTATGCAACTATGTCTTAGAATTCATGAAGACTCCGTTATTCATCATAAATTTTGAAAGGCTACACTTTTTGTTCAACACATTTGGGTAACATAACTCAAACTCAACTTAGCTAAGTTTTAGCTATTTGGATGTAACATATAAAAACTAATTTATGTATTCATGCTCTTTTGTTTAATATAAATAGAAACAATGTTGCTTATTGAAAATATTTCAGTTTTTGCTCTTTGTGGATATCTTTTTATCCTAAAATAAGATTATAGTGCCATGACTGAATTTTCTTTATCTTCTTTTCTGATGAGATGTGTTTCATGTTATTGACATTCACTACTTCTTGTTTTTATTGTATTTCTATGGCATCCTACAGGTCAATTCACTTCTATATCCAAATGACAGCAGACTGTATATTTTCTGGACTGTAAGTTTCAAACTTCATAATTGTTGCTTCAGAGTTTCACAACTACCACAATTTCGTTGAATTTTCTTTATTTTTTCCTTGTTCTATGACATGTCTGTTATGTCCTTAAAACACCACAGGTTGATGGCTATAAACATGGTTGCTACAATCTTCTTTGTCCAGGATTTGTACAGGTTAGCACTAAGATAATCCTCGGTAGCATCATAAAACCAGATTCTATCTACAACGGTCCTCAATATGACATGCTACTCAGTTTTCACCAGGTGAATCACTATTCATTCTTCTCCAGAACAAATCTAATCTACTTCATCACACCGCAGGCAGAAGAATGTTTTCTGAAATCACCAAAATGATTTTCTTGGCAGGATCCAAGTCAAGGTGATTGGTGGTTCATGTTTCAAGATGAATATGTTGGGTATTGGCCAGGTAAGCTTTTACCTAGTTTGGCTCGGGGTTCCGATTATGCATCATGGGGAGGAGAAGTTTACAGCCCCATAGCAGAGCCTAGCCCCACAATGGGAAGTGGGCATTTTCCAGAAGAAGGTTATGGAAAGTGTGCCTATATCAATCAAATTCAATTATTCGGAAAGGATCATACATTTTTCAATCCAAATCCAGCTGAGGAGTATCTGTATATTAAAGTTGACAAGTCATACTGTTACAATGCAAAACATGATGAAAATGCTGCCTGGGGACGTCATGTTTTTTTCGGTGGACCTGGCAAATGTACATTTAAGGTGTACTCTTAAGGTTTTATGCCTCTATGTTTCTATGATATTTAATAAAAAGGACCACCACCTTTATTAATGAGTTTTCTTTTTTAATAAAAAAATATGTGGTTTTTAAAATAAAAAAAATATAAAAGAAATTAAACAGAGACAAAGGACAGCGAAATAAGAAATACAATCGGACGAGGAGAGCTAAGGCACCACCATTCCCGCCAAACATAATATAGCCCTAAACATTTCTCCTTAAACCGCTGTCTTGTTCACAAGCCGAAGTGTCCGATAGCGAGGGCCATAAACCCTAGCCATCACAAGTACCGTTTAGCAATGGATGCCAAAGCCATGAAATCAGACCTGGTTCTGATCTTAGACTATGGCTCTCAGTATACCCACCTCATCACTCGCCGAATCAGGAGCCTCTCTGTTTTCTCTCTCTGCATCTCCGGCACTTCGCCTCTGAAATCAATAACCGAACTCAACCCAAGTGTTGTCATCCTATCTGGTGGGCCCCACTCGGTTCACACCCCTGAATCCCCCAGTTTTCCGGCCGGATTCGTGGAATGGGCTGACTCCAACGGTGTATTCGTGCTGGGCATTTGCTATGGGCTTCAGTTGATAGTGCAGAGGCTTGGCGGTGAAGTGAAGATCGGAGAAAAGCAAGAGTATGGAAGGATGGAGATTGAGGTGGAGAAGGCTTGTGGATTCTTTGGGTCGAAGAAGGTTGGGCATAAACAGGTTGTTTGGATGAGCCATGGTGACGAGGTGGCGATGTTGCCTGATGGATTCCAGGTGGTGGCACGGAGCCAGCAGGGGTTGGTTGCGGCTGTGGAGAACCCTTTAAGGAAGTTTTACGGGCTCCAGTATCACCCGGAGGTAATTGGGTGTACTCTGGTTTTCTTGCCATTTTGTCCTTCCAGTGCTTCCACTGTTCTTTGTTGTGTCAGTAATTGAGGAGGGGTTTACTGGTTTATATTGATTTCACGCCTGCCTTCGTGTATTTTGCAGTAGATGTTTTTTATATAATCAAATTTGAGTTCCTTAACTCAATTTATACTTTTTATGTTGAATTTATCTATGCTGTTTCATTAAACTGAGAGAAGTTTTCAATATGTTACAAGGTCTTGACGGATTTTAATGTGAGGCTTGAATTGTATAACTCTATGTATGAAAAATATTATTGCTAACAATAGAACTTAAATATTAACATTAGTGATCATTTTAGTTTATTGTAATCCTTTGATGGTGATGTCATTGATATGGATATGATCATACAAGTAGGCATAGAACTCGTTTAGATTATTGGAATTAATAAGAAAAAGAAAGTTGTAGTTGAACTTGAGAGTAATGAGAGTATAATAAGGATTACATTAATTCTCACATATTATTTGGAACCAAGGAAACAAAGTTTGTGACATTTGAGTTGTCTAGCCAAACAGGGATAAGTGGGTATAGTACGATTTTGTATTGATCTACCATGCTTGGGAATCATAGTTTAGTACTTGATTAGTCATCTTTATAGGGATAAGTGGTATAGTACGAGTATTGATCTACTATGCTTGAGAATCATAGTTTAGTACTTGATTAGTCACCTTTAAGTGTCTGCAATTAATCCTTAAACATTGATAAAAACAGGCATAATCAACAAAGATGATCCCTTGCTTTTAAGTAGTCCCCCATCCTAAATGGCATTGTGTTTGGTGTTTCTTTGTGGAAAAACTCTTGTTTTTTTATTTTTTATTTATTCCATGCAATCATAGTGTAAGATTTATTTAGTTTCTTGTAGGTAACACATACACCTGAAGGAATGGAAACACTGCGATACTTTCTCTTTGATGTTTGCGGGCTAACAGCAGGTTGGAAGATGGAAAACGTGTTGGATGAAGAAATAAAAGTGATCAGAGGCTCTGTGGGACTTGATGAACATGTCATATGTGCATTATCAGGGGGTGTGGATTCTACTGTTGCTGCTACTCTTGTTCATAAAGCAATTGGAGATAGGCTTCACTGTGTATTTGTTGACAATGGACTACTTAGGTGAGAATGCTAGTTTTTTCAAAAGTCAACGGGAAAAGGGGAAATTTTATCTTTTATCTTTGCTTCATGAATTTTTATGATTTCATTGTAAAGAATGCTAGTTTGTCAATTACTTTTGTGTGATGTGTCATATGCTATCTCCTGGAACTTCCCTGACGAGATTTTTAGCTTTCGTTACATGTAGGTATAAGGAGAGAGAACGTGTGATAGAGACCTTTGAAAGAGATCTTCATTTACCTGTTACTTGTATTGATGCGGTAGACCAATTTATTAGTAAGCTTAAAGGTGTCACAGATCCTGAGATTAAAAGAAAAATTATTGGGAAAGAGTTTATCTGCGTCTTTGATGCCTTTGCTCAAGATATTGAGCATAAATTAGGCACAAAACCAGCATACTTGGTTCAAGGGACCTTGTATCCGGATGTGATTGAATCTTGCCCACCACCTGGAAGTGGGAGAACCCACTCTCACACAATCAAGAGCCATCATAATGTTGGAGGGCTTCCCAAGGACATGAAATTGAAACTCATCGAACCGCTTAAATTGCTATTCAAGGACGAGGTTTTCATTTAAAACTATTTACTTCTTTACGCTACTATTAAAAAATGAGGCATTTTTTCCCCTTTAATGCATTGATTTCTTCTGCAAAGGTTCGTCAACTAGGGAGGATCTTAAATGTTCCTGAGGCTTTTCTAAAGCGCCATCCATTCCCTGGGCCTGGCCTTGCGGTTCGAGTTCTAGGTGATGTCACTCAAGGCAATTCCTTAGATGTTCTTCGTCAGGTATATAGTGATTTTGTGTGGAGTAGGTGTCATTACCATTGTGGTTCTCCTTTTACATTTACTAATAACGAAGATTATTCCTTCAGGCTGATGAGATTTTCATTCAGTCAATCAAGGATGCTGGGCTTTATGATTTAATATGGCAAGCTTTCGTAGTGTTCTTGCCAGTAAGAACTGTTGGAGTTCAGGGTGATCAGAGAACTCATTCTCATGTGGTTGCTCTCAGAGCCGTCACAAGTGAAGATGGAATGACAGCAGACTGGTAAGCTCTCAGTTGTAGTAAATATCTCATGCTGCTAGATGCTTTTACTTTCATTTCCACAATCTCAATGGTCTAGATGCTGATTCTAGAGCAAATAAATTCTGAACATAAAAGATGGGTTATAACTTATTCTTTTTATGTCCCCAAAAAAAACAAAAAAAAACTTCCAGGTACTACTTTGATCATAAGTTCCTTATTGATGTTTCGCAAAAGATCTGCAACAATGTTCGTGGTGTAAACCGTGTGGTTCAAGACATTACATCAAAGCCTCCATCAACAATTGAGTGGGAATAGTGCTATATTAGATGGTTTCAAATTACAGGGAAAGTTGTAATGTTCTCTATGGTTGTATAGAGGTGTATGTCAAGATTGATATGACCTATTCTTCCCCTCCCTGTGCCTAGTGTTGGAATGAATGGAAGTGATATAGACGATAACTCAGTATTTGACAGTGTTCCACAATTTTTGTTCTAGATCCAGTTGACTACTTGACTGTATTTACATGACTTTTGAGTTTTCTTGGTTTAGCTTGCAATGTGGGGAACTGGATGTGTTGGTATCAGTAAGTATTACTGTAAGATGTGTTCTGTCTCCTCGTGGAGGGTATTGGGGTGTTTTTGTACACGCTGTATGACTGTCTGAAAATTGACGTTTCTTTGGCAAGGACGACCATTATGATTTTTGCTCGAACCAGGACAACTGAGGTTGGGGAGACCCCTGCAGAAAACAAGTTGAATATTGTAGGATAATTATCACAGCTCTCATTCTTGGAATTTGTTAGTTTGAATCGGTGATTTCAATTTTCTTTTCCAGATAATGGGATGTTTGATAGAGCAGATATTTTCATTATTCGTAATTTCATACTGAAATAAGGAATTTCTCTGAATTTTCATTAAAATGATTTAAAATACTACACTTTATTTTTTAAATTAAATTGTTTTCCTACTTTTAGGTAGGGCTGTGCAAGGAACTCGAAAAAATCGAATACTCGAACCGAATCGGTAATTTGGTTCGGTTAAATTCGGGTATTTTTCTTATTTGATTCGGTTCGGGTAGTAAAATTTAATACCTGTTATTTTTTGTTCGGTTACGGGTAGTGGAATATAATGCAAACGGGTACCCGTGGTTACCCGAAAATCAAAATATATAATTTTTTTTGTTATTTTTAATGTATTGTTGTATTAATTTATAATTTTATATTTTTATTTGTGTTGAATATGTTAATATATTATGTTTTTTGTATTTTTCTTTTATAATAACTAATGAATTTAAAAAGTATGAGGTTCAAAAACAAAAAATATATAAATTTTAAATTAATTTTAGTAAAATATTGATAAATTTCGGGTAACCGAATACCCGAACCGAACTAGTTATATTTTTTCGATTCGGGTAAATTCGGGTAATAACTATTTTCGGTTCGGTTCGGTTTGGTTCATAAATTTTATTACCCGAAAATTTCGGTTCGGTTCAAAAATTTATCATTACCCGGACCGAACCGACCCGTGCACACCCCTACTTCTAGGTGATGTGTGGTTATGTGTTTATTCCTTCTTTTTTTAAATGTTCCCATCGTAGTTGTGGATCATGGGTGAGAAAAATATAATTTTGGTTATTACAACTTTAGCCTCAGTTTATATTTTTATTTAAAAATAAATAAAATTAGAAACAGAAGTCTACAAGAAAAAAATTATATTACATGACTCAATTCATCTTACTCACTAATACTATTACTAGGGGAGGTGGATATTACATCATTAAGGAAAATAATGATATGCAGAATTAAACAGACAATCAACCTGCAAGAATATGCTCATTCTCTGATATGCAGAATTAAACAGACAATCAACCTGCAAGAATATGCTCATTCTCCTAGAATTTGTATTAAGGAACTGGCAGATGCTATAACTCTTAAAACATTTTTTTAGCTGTTAGCTGAAAGCAAGATTCATTGCTTCCAAGCAGCTCTTATCTTTATTGCTGATGGAACAGTAGATCCTTTGATCTGCAATTCAGAACATACAGAAATTATTATAAAACCTGAATACTAGTCCTTATGTCATAGTTGTTATCCGAAAGTAAGCTTCTGGAAATGATCATGTTAAATAAATGGGTAACATCACAATTCACAATTAATCTTATAGTGTCTGAGTTCATACCTTAAATTTAATGGTCTGATAAAGAATCCCATCAACTGTGGATGACTGAAAAGAATGACAATCTAAATGGAGACTGCTTAATGCTTCCATAATCTCTAGCAGCACTCCTTCTCTCCAAGGACACACCAATTCAACCTGAACTTCATTGTCATCCATGCTGATAGTAACATTATTCATATAACCATCCTTCGTTACAGCATAGTCAATCTATGGCCCTGTTTCATCTTCCTCTTGTTTGTCAATAACTGTTTGGCATTAATACTAGCTGTGTTGCTACAATAGTTATCAGAAGTCTTCTCTACTGTATCTTGAGGTGTTCGTTTTGTTCTAGTCTCTAAATCTATTAGCTGCATTCGAGTTTCCAATTCTTTTACCCTTTTCTCGAGCTCTTTCAGATATTCTATCAAGTCACCTAGAATTGATACCTTGTCCTCCGGCATAGGTGATACTTCTAGTTAATTTGAGCAATAGGCAATAATGAGAAGAAGTCTCAGAAAATAGTGTCAATTACCTTACTAATTGAAGGGACTATAGAGCTGAGAAATGAAATTTTTTTACTTACTTTTTCCCTTCTTTCTGACAACACATGTTTCATGCCAGTTTCATCAGATTCTCGTGTCATTCCATTTTTACAGTCGTTTTCTTCTTGAGCCTCAAACAAGCCACCTCTATGCATTTGAGGAACTTGAAACAAAACCTTCTTCAATACTTTTTGTGAGGCTCCTTCTTTTGGGTTTTTACAACTCAGTAATCCTCCTTTCTTCTAAATGATAAAGCTGGATTCCAGATTATAATTCTGAAAATGTGGGCCCAAAATTAAGTGATGGGAGCTCTTTGAATGATAGACAGAGCACTCTGATTGTGCAAATCATCACTATGACTATCCAATGATGTCTGTTTTGTGTGGTTGCACTCTTGAAGGTCTAGCAGGCAATCAGCGTTTTTACCTTTTAGAACGAAGGAGAATTTTTCAGGATAACCATAAGTTTGAGATATACACTAGAGTTGATGGAATTATGGATGAGAAGCACCTCCATTCATCATCCATAATTTTCCAGCTTTGGACTTGAGAAGCACCTCCATTCATCATTTCATCCATGTATGAGTCTTCTTCTGGTTGATTGGCTTCATATCCTACTTCAGGAGTTATAGTAGTCTCAGACACATCCTGTTCAAATGCTCCAAATGCAAGATCTTTCTCATTTCCTGTGTCCATTTCAACTCCAGACATCTTGAGAATTTTGGGGTTCAAAGCATCCAAGAAAAAGGTTTTAATACGTTGAATGAGATTGACATCTTCCAGAACCTTCAGAAAACAAATTAAATTTTGTGCATCATGATTTATGTTAGATAGAAAATGTTTGAAAAAAAGATATCCTAAGAAATTATATCAAGGGCAAAACTTACCAGATCAGTCACTCCAAGTTCAATCACACCTCCCAAAAATGGAAAGCATACCACTGTCTGGAAGTTGGAAGATGAGAAAATAAGATTTTGTTTATAATGAGCTTACATGGAACAAGCTATCAGAGTATATTTATAGTTGTGAATGACTAAGTTAAACTTGTAGATGATGAGAGAAATCAATATTAGGTAGTACCTCCATGGATGCACTCAGAGGAGATGTTTGTTGCCGAGCCCGGTTATGAAACACAAACCAAACAGAGAAAGCATGTTTCAGCTTGTTATGTCATTTTGAGCATGTTGGCGTACATCAAATACATGACATTTTAGTCAGACTCAGAAGATTGTTTTTCAAAAAAGAAATTTCAATTGCAACCTACCTTTGATAGCAAGGAGTGACAAAAAACTTAGGTATCAGCAACATGGGCATTAGAGAGCCAAATAGGTCGATCACTTGCTAAAGTTCTTCCTGGCAACCTAGGAAAATTTAAGCCAGAGTCAAGGACAGTAAAGACTAAGGAACGTAAAATACTTCAGATGATGGAAGATAAAATAATTATTGAAAAAAAAAAAAAAAAAAACCCTTGTCATCTGGTAGCAGTTTTTATGGCACATCTAAATAGAAAAACAATTCATTCTGAAATCTCATTTGAGTAATAATGCAGTAATGCTGCCCTTATTTTCATGAGTGAGTGGAGTGCTATAATTGGCCAGTGCTGCACAGCAGAAATGCTTGAAGCTGCTGGTTTGACAGATTATATGAAACTTGAGTTTGGAAAAATAACCCTTGGCCGATGTTGAATACAAATGACATGCAAACCAAGTAATACCATTCTGTATCTGTGAGATCTTCAGGGGATAATGCTGCTGAAGGCCTTCTAGCATGTGGATTGGCTTTACCTGCCAGGAGGGACTCTTACAGTTCTCTCAGCTTCTCACTCCTTTGTAAACCTATTTGGTCAGCATTAAGTTCTACCTCTTGAACTGTTTTCGTGGTCTTAATGTCTCCATTGTAATATCCATGACTCTACTTTAAGAACCTGTATGACTCAAAACAAGAAGAATATTTCTAAACTGTGGGGATGAATTCCAGTTCAAGATATAGTAATTGCTTCTTTAAGGAAGAGGATATGAGGAATCCGCCGTTTGAAGAATGTTAGAGGAGGACAAGCTAGAGATGAGTCCCGTGAAGCTGGATTTCAATCTTACTTTACTAACAGAAAGTTCGAGTCTTGCCATTGGAATATACCCACATGACAAATAACACATAATTGAAGCAAATTAGTCGAAGTTTTAAAATAGAGCTTGTATGAAACTCTTATTAGTTTGGCTGTCTAGCTGAAACGGAGCAGAAGATGGCATAGCTCCAGTGGATGCTTCTTACAGCTAAAGCAAGTTGTTTCTTGAGGTTCTCTGGCACATTCCCCTGGTTTTGGAGCCCAGAAGCCATAACTTTAACATGAAAAAACTTCAAAAAATCCAAATTAAACACCACAACCGAAATCCTTATTCCTTTTGGTTTGTAGTGTACCATCCCAAAGTGTCAATAACAGCAAGTACAAAGCTCAATTTTCTTGACTCCTGGGATCCCCAATTCCAAAGCTAACTATAGTACGTACGAGTTGGTAATTCACTTCATTTTCCCTTTATAGCATTTTCTTAAAATTAAGTTTATTTATTATTTTGTTTCTCAATAATTTCATTGTTTTTATTTTAATTTTTAAGAAATTATTATTTTTTCTGAGGTCCTCTAAGATTTAATTTTTCTTCATTTAGGTCTTTTTAAATCAAATTCTTACACAATCTAAAATTATTAAATTTAGATAGAACACGATATACTTAGTTAATATGGTTAAGAATGCATGAAATTTTTTTTATGATATATGAAAATTTTTGTTTTTGAAAAAAAAAAAATATTTGTTTAATTATTGAGTGAATATTCATTTTTTTTTTTCATTCATTAATATTCATATTTTTTTTTTCATTCATTAATATTTTTTTTTTCATTATTTTCTAAAAAATGTTAGCAATTCTTGAGAACTTGGTTATAAAGAATAATTTTTAAATGACAAATAAAAAAAAATATGTAGTCAACCAAAACGCCACTATTGCTTCCATCTTAAAACGACACCACGTGTTTCAGCAAAAAAAACAAAAGGATCTAAGACAAATTTGTGGGTCTACGTACATTATTAATTTAAATTTAACTTCTTATGATGGTTTGCTACTAACTACCAGTCACACCATTCTCGACGTGGAGAATTATATTTCTAAGGAAAATCTGAACCTACATTTTTATTGTTAAAAATAAAAACAAATAATTATTATTTTTATGTAAAATCCTATATACCTGGATGAATTAAAATGGGATTTCATAGTTAGGAATGCAAATTAATTAATGGAACCCCGTATTAATTATTTGACCTCTTCTGCATGACTGCCACTTTATTTCCCAGCATTTATCTGAAAATATTTTCAATAAAATCTACAGTACATCAGTAATTAGGGCAAGCAAACAAAGCCACTCTATTTTTCCTTCAAGAGTATACCAAGTCAAGAGCATCTACGTCCCTTCGAAGGATTTTTCTTCAAAAGCAACAAGCAAACACATTGAACACTAATATTATATTACGTAGACTAAAGAGGAGAATTTATTGGCTGTTCAGAATTTCGAATTAAAAACCTACTAAGCTGTATCTATTGGCAATTCCTGCCAATACTAACACTAGCACTGAAGGTTACTTGGCATCCAGTTGGTCCTACATTAGGAGGATGATGCGAGACAAGCCTTTAGTGCTTCTAGGCTCAAGCAGCATCAGTGACAAGGCGGAATAAAACTTATTTAGCACATAAGCCCACTAATAAAACAAACAAAAAGGATTATACTGAGTTTGTAACCAATTCCCCTTGGTTGCTGCATCAAGTACTACCATGTAAAAGGACAACAACCATATTTACATAAGGAGACCAACAAAAATTGGCAAAGAACTCATTATAGGTACCTAGAAGCTCTTATAGAATTTTACACATCATAGGGCAAAACTTGAGGCAATACACTAGGAGATCACCAATAAACTGGTGTCTTTCCAACTTTTCTTTTTCCTAGAACACAGTCATATTTTAAGTAATCAGCCCATATTTTTAAATTGAAATTAATAGATGCATATCTGCCCTACTATCACAACAATGAATAAATCCTACTTCACATCTGTTTGCCCTCAAGATTATATGTAGGCTAGTTGACTGCTGTATGAAACTGTAATGTACTTCCCATACGTTTTTACCAGATTCTTGAAGACGACCTGCAGCATCACTGAAGCATTGCATATGATCGACCGACCTGCTGGTAGCCTACATACAGTATGACATAGTTTGGTGACTTTTGTTAGATAAGCAGCTCAAGAATATACCTTCATTAAAAACACAGACTTTGCTTCTGTTAGCTCTTAGCATTAACTTCCTGGTGCATTATGCTGAGCTGCAGGCTGCAGCAAATGAATCAGATAGAGAACCTAATGTAATGCCCAAATGAGTTTCTTCATATATCTGAAAATACAATCATTTAAAAGAAATTATACCCTCAATGACAATTGTTCACGTCATGGACACAAACAGACAGCTTTATCAGAATCCCGTAACATTGCTTTCAGCCCCGTTATAGTTAGATGACAACAAAGCTCACTTCTCAACCTTCGGTTGACAGCAAAAAAATGAAAAGTAGATTAACTTCTGCAAATGCTGCAAAACCTAGAGATAAATACTTGCAATCGTAGAAAATGACTTTTTTTTTTTTTTCTTATGCCAACATCGTATAAAACGAAACAGACTACAGCAAAGCTAGCTTTGACAATATACATTTCCATCATATTCAATTCCCTTTATTGTCCTTCATTGTACCTACTAAACATAGTAAGAAAAACCCAAAAGAACTTTTACTTAAAAGGAAAAAGAAAGCTGACCAGTAAGAGACCCCAAAATCATGTTCCGTAAACAAGTCAATTTTACATAGAATTCAATCTGGATTAAAAAAAGTACATTATTGAAGCAAACTGAGAATTCAAACTCTTGGCATTGGCAAACGAGCTCCTCTCGACGACTTGAAGAGCTTCGAAATACAATTTACTAGTTAATGATTGCGTTTTGGTCTTTTTTAGCTTGGCGTTTTGGTTTAGAAGTAGGATGTCAATTTAATTTGTGATGTTTTGATTAATTTAGGGTCATGATATGTACACGACTTAAAAATGTCAAATATGTATAAATAGGTCCCATAAAAATTACTTTACTCAATCTTCTATATTTCTTTCCGTATTTCCCGACTCTCTCCCTCCACCTATTTCTATCTCTCTTCCTCTAAGAAAATAAAGCCTTTATTTTCATCTCTTTCCATCACATAGTGCTACACGTTCTGGTCACTTGTTCTTGAAGCCTTCTTCTCCATACCTGCAAGCTATAGAAGCAGCACTGCAAGTAGGCAAGTGGTGGTCTTGTTGAAAATTTGAAACACATTCAAACCGGCAATTGCCCAATCCTTAGCCTGTCTCTCAGAATGATGAAATGAGCAGCGGCAATTGCCCAGCTATTCTTAGCCTGCCTCTGAGAATGATAAAATCAGCATAGACAGTAACCCAAAAAAGCCTCTGCTACCTCTAGATAAAATATCTTCTGCAGCAAATTCCCTCTCTTCACCTTTGTAATTGACCACAATGTTTATCACAAGAAAATATTCTCTATATCATAAGTAATATATTATAAATAATTAATATAAAATAAATAAATTAGTTAAAGTAATTTTAGATTAAAATATTAATATTAATAAATAATAATAAAATAAATATAAATAACAATAATAATTAACTACATAAAATTATAAAATTATCATTTCATTCCACAATATTCAATTTTCATTTTAATTCTACAAAAATCATTCCATATTAAATTAGCCTTTGCATTACTGTATAAGAAATAAATATATTCAGTACCACAGAACTGAGAGTGCCGCTAGAGCACAACAAAGAAAAATAATATCTTGAAATATCCTAATTGGACAGCACAGCCCCTTCTGTAGAAATGTCCAAGATCGTGTCATTTGGTGACTCTGTAAGCCTGTAAAGCCATTGGTTGAGTATCAAACAATGATGATAAATAAAATAAAGTAGATATCTCTAGGCAACATCAAATCGACTAAGTATAATTTATATGAGGAACAATGGCGTGTGTTAAAACCATCCAAATCAAACATACCTTGACCCTTTTTAACAGATCTCTTGCATTGGCATCCTTTTTGAAGTGTTCTCTCACAGGCTGCAGAACGCTATTAACAAAATGATTATCTTGCTCAAGTAACAAACATTTGAGACAAAGGGAAGTTTAAGTTTCTTCACAAGAGCTAGCAGATAATAGTCACTACAAGATGTTATTAAAACTTCTACCAATGCACAGCAGCCCGTGTATCAGGCTTGCAGGTTGCCCATTATTGTTTTCCCCTCCCTCCAGATTAATATAAATGGGACATGAATATATTAGTGATAAAATAATTCCATAATTGTATCCAAAAACAGGTATGAAGGGCAACAGGAGAACTCTTGTTGGATGTTACATACTTGCTGTACTTAAGAAAGCTTATAGATCAAATAATTCTTACACTTCATAATTCAGCACTTAGGTAACCTTGCCAATTTGCAGATTGAAACGGGTCAGAATCCTACTGTCATTATTACTCTACTTAGAAGAGCTTCTAGATCAAGTATCTTCCAGAATTTTTTTTTCAAACTTAGGTAAATCATGAGAAGGGCTAGTGTCATTAAAAGGAAATTGCTATTCCCCACAAGCATAGCAACAGGATAGTAGCGGATTATGGAAGTACCAAAACCAATGTAATACCAATTTCATATAACAACTTATTAACAGTGTTAAAAGTTAAAACTCACAGCTAATGCATTCTTATGCATGCAAAATAAATGGCAGCATCTTTCTAGATCTTGTTACAAAAAAAAAAAAAAAACTCAACAGAACATTGTCACAACTCTGGAGGCATCAGTCAAATTATCCTTCATATACAGTGAAGGTAAAATGAGAATAAGTAGCATAATCATGAGTTGAACAGGTTACCTCTAGTATTTTATTCAATGCCTTTGATAAAGCTGGTTTAAGGTCACCTGGATGTAGCTCCCCGCTTGCATAGCTAGAAATCAATTCTTCAAAGGTTTTGAAGGTCCTGTATTGTAAAGGAGCATTAAAACTAAACAATCATTTCCAGTGTCTAAGATAAAAGGGAATTAGTTCATAACAATCATGGAAGTCCAATATAGTAGAATTTTATAGTAACAAGTAAAGCTCAAATGAAGCAAAAGAAGGGAAAATAGAAGCCTGCTCATAATCAATATAGTACTAATAAGTTTTACCATTGAGGTATGTAGAACTTACTTATCCCCACCATTATCTGCACTGCGCTCCACGATGAACTCATTAAACCATGGTAAAATAAGGTATTTAATGTATTCCAGGCATGGATTCCCTTCCACAATCTTAGGTGGGCAATATGCTTTCTTGATCTTCAAGTTCACTTCAGCCTAAGATGCCCAAAAATGAACAATAAATATTAAAAATTTAAATTAAATGGATGACAAAGTAAACCCGACATTCCTATTGGCTCTGATAACATGAAAGTGATGCCTTAATATATTCCAGTTCTAAAGTAAAAGGAAACAGAGGCAACAGCTCAAAGTTAACGTTCCTAAAATGACATATTTAATCCCCTCCATTAATAACCTACCTCGTCATCTTCCATGTATATGGAGGATGATGGATCACTTTTGGACATCTTCTCTTGCCCTTGCTGTAACCCAGGTAACATGTCTGCAGATCACCAATAAACCAATTAAAAACATATTTATAACATCAACAACAAACATAGAACAGAAAAGTGAAATTCGGAATCTACGGTGTGACAAAATAATAGGCTTGTTCTTCCTCTTGATGTCATCACAATACTCTCTGGCAAGTACATTCACTTTCCGCTGATCCATTCCCAATTGGCAGATATCCGCCTGTTTAGGAGAAAGGCAATTCATGACTTTATAATGATATTGTAGCACAGAACTTATACTCCATGGATCATTAGTTTTTAGATACCAACCAGAAAAATAACAAAAACAATAATTGAAAGAAAAAGGTTGGGAATATAAATATTATAAAAAAAATCCCTAGAGCTAGGCTCAGAAAGTTCACCATTATGCAATGATGTTTTTCACATGTCAGGCTAGCAATACAGTCACAAATCTATAAGCAACAAAAGCAAGCACCTTCAGGAAAAATACATCAGCACACTGCATGCACGGGTAGAATATCTGGGCTGCACTCAATTCATCCTGCTCACTTCGACCCATGATTTGACTACACCTATAATTTAGATGCCCGGGTAGTGGAAAAAAAGATAATAATAATAATAATTATAAGTATGAATTCTCCATTTATTTTTAGCATCAAACTTATAAAACACTTGCATACCTGATTATCCTTTTCAGATTGTTCCTCCGAGCTATATCCATTACAAGAGGCCAGTACTCGTGTGCTCTTTCATTAATTTCCTTAGATGACCACAAAAATTCGACTTTCCCTCCTTCCATATCCATCCCAACAGCTTTCCAAATTTCAATCAAATAGCGCCCCACAGTCTCAATTTTCTTCAAATCTCCCCCCATTTTATTGTTTAGCTGTGCAAACCAATCTGCAATCCATATTTTAACTTTGCAGCCAGCAGAAGTCAGCTTGTTCACATTTATTGCTTTCATGACTCCCTGTACGTGGGAGAAGATGTTAGCTAGACCTTATCATAAGATTCCATTTCATTAGAATTAAAAATAATGGAAAGCTTATGAATGCTGTTGGTTGGACCATCTTAAGCAAAATAATAAAAATGAATAAGCATCATAGAAGTTTTATATACATTTCTTGAAGATCAATTTATTCAACGTGAAAGAGTGGGAATTCAAAATTCGGTTGTGTCCCCTTTATATATTGATGGAAAAATAACACATTAACCTAACCAAAAAAGAATCATGTATTAGCCATGATTTTTCAAATTGCACAGATCAAATATTGGCCAGACATTTAGTGTAATCATTATTGAAATGCTTGACAAAACTTGTTAGCTAATCAAATTATAGCATGAAGGCAAGCTTTCAAATAAAAATAGCGTGTTTGCAAACTAGTAAGATTGTCCACACTATGAGGGATAAAACAAAAAAAGAAAATGACAAAACGAAAACCAAGAGTTTTGAAACATTCAAGCTTATTTCTACCTGTGCAATGTGCATTCGCCCAGAGGGTTCAAATCCATCGTAGCAAATGGGCATCGGTTTCTTTTCAAGCAAATTTCGGAGCTCATCCTCTTGAATACACTCCTCCCCAACACTTCTCACGATCTGGTACTTCTCCTCCAAAGTCAATCTGCATCCATAATTTCGAAAACATGATTACGGGAAAAAAAAAAAAAAACAGACACGCAAAACCTCAAATTTTCTTTTCATTAGATTGTCGTGAAGAGTTACTGATTGATCGGAATTGAAGAGCCCGAAGACTGTCCGTCCTGGGAGTTGGAAATCGACAGTGATTCCACAGCTCCTGCGGCTCCAGTGGCGGAGCTACCTTCCATTGTTTCTGCTGATGAGCTTCAGCTATGCCCACTGAATTTTTCTGAAAATATAAAAAATACTAAAATTTAGAAAGAAACAGAAAGAAATAATAGGATCAATAAGAAATAAGAACTGAAAAATTATAAACTTCAATGAAATGAGAAAGCCGTAGAAAAGTTAGAGTGAAACCGGAGCGATTGATACTTTGCGTTCCGCCGCCAAGAATACGAGAATCACAGACAGAGGGTACCAGGGTTTATATAAGGGTGACTTTAGAAATGCAGTGTCAGGCTCGACAATCTCGGCCCAGAGAACGTAGCCAACCCAATCCTAATTTTCAGCCCAAGAATTAATTTTTGTTTTTTTTCATAAGCGATTGATTTAAAAATAAATTTTATCTTACTTTTTACTCTTAGCCCGGACACATTTAATAAATCCAAAATAAAATAAAATTAAGCATTATAAGTTTATAACCAAAAAATAAATAAAAATTGTGAACAAAATGTTACAAATAATTTGCATAATATAATTTTTTTAATTAAAATAATTTAATATTTTCAAAGAAGATCGTTGTGAATGTCATCGACTAGTTGAATTAATAAGAGAGAAGAAAAAGAATAATTTAATTATTTCCATGTAAAGAAGGTATATATTATATATTTTCAATTTTTTACCAGTATTCCATAACTTGTGGGTGCAAACCAAATATTATTTCAAAATTCGTTGGTGCTGCTCTCCACAAAGTGGCAGATCTACTTAGGATGGTTTAGGCCCTTTAGGGTAGCTATCTTGCTGCAATTACAAAAATATCCTTAGTGATAGATAACAAAAAAAAATTATAAGAAATTTGTTTAATTGACCCCATGATTTTTGAATTTAAAGTTTTTGCCTTTATTAATTTTAAGATTTAAAGTTTTTGATCTCTTATATTTTTTTATAAATAAAATTAATTAAAGAAATTGTCTAATTATAATTGAATTACTTTATAGAATATATCAAACTATTTCTAAAGTTACTAGTTTAATTCTTATTAAATTCAATAAGAATTTTACTAATTTTTAAAATATGTAATAATCATATTATTTATTTTTGTATAAAAAAATTTGTGTCCAGATAAATATTTATGAATCATATACACAAATTTACACATAATTTACAAAAATATTTAAACCAGTCTTTCTTATTATTTTCTAGTTTAAAAATATGTAAGAATCCGACACTCAACCGTACATAAAGTATATTTCTAATTTTGTCTACATAGATAAAAATTTATGGATTTGCCACTCAAGCATGCATAAAATGGTTTTTTTTTTTTTTTTCTAAGGAGGAATTCATTGATAAAACAAAAAAGTACAAGGTGTAACTCCTTACCACTTGACCATTGTGAAGACAAACAAAATGTTTGAAACCTACATTTGACGTCTAGAAAAAGAAAGAAGAGATGGGACAGTGGTCCAATGATGCTAGCGCGTGGGGACACAGGCCACGGCCACATGCTAATTCAGATATATTTTTAATTTATTTTTAAAGATTTATAACGACAAAAATAACAGGCGGGAACGCCATTCCAAAATTGGTTCGTGCCAAATAAACAGGTTATTTTTTTCAAGTCGGTGAAAAATTAAAGAAATTTTCTTAAACTATGCAGTATATATAGCCAAAAAAAGAAAAACTAAAAGCCATTTTTCTCTTCCATCCCTCTCACTCTCTCTGAAATTTAGGACCTAAATTTTGGTTTTCCGAAACAGAATTTTGTTGCATTTATTTTCTTCCACCACGGATCGATCCGAAACACGTAATTCCCTCCTGTATTGCAATTCAAATATCCAACGAATTTTATTTCTTTATTATTTTTTTTCCATTCTCTTCGATCTCAGAGCGCAGCAAGTTCTTTGGCTTCAGGAAATCCTTAGCGTGCTACTCTATCTTGGAGCTGGTCCTCAGGTTCGTTCAAATTTCTTCCATTCTGGGCAACCGTTAGGGTTTTCTCGCCGATCTGACTTTTCAATTCGTTTTTTTCTTATTTTTTTTAAGAATATTATTTTTTTCGTAGTGCAGCGCTTTGGAATGATGCATGTGAGAATTGATAATGCAAGTTTGGGGTTCTGGGGTTTCAATGGATAATAATGTGGTTTGTTGCAGTGCTTATTTTTCGTCAAAAATAATTTTTTTCCCAATTGTTAGTTGATGAAGAAACAGGGTTTAGGAAAAAAACTGGAAAAAGATGATTTTTAGAATATATATGTTTTCTTTTCACAAGAACGATATATAATATAATTAATCTAAGCCAACATTATGTAATGGAGTTATGTCTGGGTTTTATCGGAAAAGCTTAGGTGAAGAAAGGAATCCAAGCACAGTATCAGTATAACTTTCTTCTTCGCCGAACCGATTTTGTTGAGTGGAAACTAGTTTTTCAATGGAGAGGTTGTTGTCAAGTGATTTGAGGCACTTTTTTTTTCTTTTTCTTTTTTTTCCATAGTATCTATAACCTTTATTGGATTTCTGTTTCTAAATATCATGTTCTTCATTAAATATTTGAATGGGTTCTTTTGTAGAATCTCTTCTTCTCAGCTTAAAACTTTTCCTGTAAGCAAGCTACTAATTTCTATTTTCTTTATTGTTATTTTCTCTTTTTAACTTTTCTTATGAGTTGCCAAAATGGTTTCTTGTCTTAAACAGAAAAAGAAAATGTTTTCAGGTAGCAGTGGAGACCTACTTATTTAAGAGGCAAGAATATGGCAATAAGTTAAAATGAACTTCCAGTTGGAAAGACAAAAATGGGAAAATATGGACGATGACCATTCAAATGGTTTTCATGATGGAGGTGTAAACAGAATTGAAAGTTTAGAAGGCATGGCTGAAGGTAATGAAAACCATGCTGTGTGTGTGTGTGCGTGTGTGTGCGCGCGCTTTTGCTTGCTTGCAGGTGCACACTTTTTTTAATGTCATCCTGTTTGTACACCTCTTATTCCTTGTTATACACTTGTAACTTTTAGCTTCGTTTTCAGGCAGCGAGCTATCTTCTCTTATCAAGTGGATAAATGATGTGCTTCCTCAAATTAAGCTTCCACTGGAAGCTTCAGAGGAGGAATTGAGAGCATGGTTGACTGATGGATCTGTATTATGCTCCATTTTAGACAAGCTAATTCCTGGTTCAGTTGAAATGGTGAGACTTTCTTTATGTTACTTGTTTTATTTTTACTAATAACTGTGCAACTCTTCATAAATTTGTTGTATGTGTTTATATTTTTTCCTTTATTTTTTCACTTCCATAAACATTTAACTCCATTTTGGATATTTTGTTGCTGATATGAATCCTTCTAATGTCAGGGAGGTGGTTCTAATCTGGCAAGTGTGGAAAGATTTCTGGTAGCTATTGATGAACTAGGATTGCCTAGTTTTGAGAAGTCAGACCTGGAGCAGGTATAAGAAGTTCAATTTATGAAAAGTGATTTGTAGAAATATAGCATTTTCCTTAAATCATGTAACTCAGGTTGCTTGAAGCTGAAAGACTGCAGAGCCTAGCTTGGCTTTTGTTCTGTACTTCTGTTTGATCTGCATGACTGACTGGTTAGCTGAGTTAATGATTCAAACATAAAGGATAATCACTTAGCCTTTAAATCTTAACATGGACTACTTCCGCCCTCCCTTTCTCATACGTCTTTATGAAAGCCTCTCGCTCCTTAGAATTTAATTCAATTAGTAATTTAGCATAATAAACTTTTTCCTGGTTGGATCAATGAGAAAACAATACATCAATGAGAAGCTAGTTTGATAAGTTTAGTAAATTATTATTCTTTTTTTTTTTTTATGAATTTATTCAATCTATAGATAAAATAGGATAAAAACCCCCAACACCCGAAAAGACGAAATAATGCAAGGAAGTGACCTGCTCTTGAAGGATAATTCATGAGATACTAACCGGCTGGTTTGTTCTGGCTTTGGAAGGGCATTGAAAGTTGCTTACGGACTTTCTAAAATATGAAAAACTGATAATCTGATTCCTTTGCTGTACTCTTTACCTCTTATAAGTTTACTCATTCTAATTTCATTGGTGATCTGCAATTATATTCAGGATTCTATGATGCCGGTATTGCAGTGCCTTGAGACACTGAAATCTCATTTTAATTGCAATGTTGGGAGAGAAAACATCAAAGTTTGTCCAAGAAAGAGGTGGGAGCTGTCCGAGCAAGGATTTATAGAGAGAACTGATTGTTCCCTAGGGGATGCTTTGATGTCTGGAGATCACTCTATCAAAATTGGGGAAGTGGGGATGTATAGGACAAGCAATTTAAAAGATCAGCATGGTCTGCAAGGTCCTGCTCTATCTGGTATTCAATCTTTTTCTTATGTGATAGGGTAGAGAGGTCAAGACCTCTGAGTGGAATCATTGTTAGTGGATTCAACTCTTCCACTCATCTTAGCATGGATCTTACTCTGGGAGTCAAAGTTGATGGTTTGCCCCATTATAATGGCAGCCTAGTGCAATAAGTATGCTGTATCTCATCCATGCTCATGATTTTTTTTCTGCATCAGCATTATACTTTTTATATTTTATAGACTGTAATTATGTGAACTCAAGTACCAAATCATGGAGATCACTGTGGGGCAATGCTGAAATATGTCACTGAATTAATCTGTTAGTTCAAGTGTGCTTTCTTTTTCTTTCACCCGCTTGGGGTTGAACTTCTGAAGCACAGACCTGAAAGGGATAGTAGGCTTCAGTGGGGTTTAACCTGATTTTATTAGTTTCATCTTTTGCTTCAAACTGTGATTTTTTCTTTTTCTTTGTATTTTACATTATAATTTTCTTGTTGTTAGATCCATCAGCTGCTTCTATACATCGTACTGGACCCTAAGTCTCATGAGGTGTTCCAGATGAAGCAAGGATTCTACATTGATCTTTCTGATGATAGGGTTATGGAACTGATAAAATCAAACATTCTAGATGTAAGGCATTAAACCCCCCCCCCTCTTCCCCCAATATAATTGGGAAAGTCTCCTTTTTCTTTCTGGTCCCTTTTTGGCTAACCACTAAATAATTCAATAATGTAGAAATGTGATGGATTCTGCATTTTTTTAACTTTACATTTTGTGGTTGCTATGTTTTGTTGCAGAATGCATCAACTCGGTCACTTTTCAGTATAGTGCATAGAATACTGGGTGAATACTTTTGAAAGAAAGAACGGAGATGTAACTCATGTATGGTACTGAGAGGATGCATAGCTTCCATATTAAAGCATGCATCAAGTCCTGTAACAGACTGGTTCTGCCTCAGAATTTTATTTTATTTTTTTTTCCTAACTTGTAATTTTTGGTTTTCCTGGTATCTTTTTTTTTTTCAGACTGTTGCATATCTTATAAGAAAAATTGTGCAGTTGATAGAGTTGCGATTCTCAAATCAGGCAGAAAGCTTGAAGAATGTAAAATGCTTTTTGGAGTTATGTTCTGTATAGTAATTTATGTTTCTCATTCCCTGAAGAATAACTGTTTGTATTCTTGCGTACATGCAGCAAAGCAATCGTTTCAAGGCTCGCGAAGCAAAATATCAATCAAGAATAAGTGTGCTTGAAACCCTTGCAATGGGGACAACTGAAGAAAATGAGGTACTTTTTTGGATGTATATCTTACTGCCTTCTTGATATTGTTATCTGTTGGCTAAACTTCTTGGCATCCTTGCTTTTACAGGTTGTTACAGGCCAACTTCAGCAGTTAAAGGTGCAATCTTAATTCTGAACATTTATTTAATCTAGAGCTATAGAACATACCATCAGTTTAAATCATGCTTCAGGAATGTAACTAAAGTGCATCTGTGCATGGTATTGCTCTTATGTGTGCTTTGTCTGATAATTGTTCTCAGTGCTTTGAATTTTGATGTAACAGTTAATTGATGTGTGTACGTTGTGGTTTCATGTCTTGTGTACTTACTATAAAATTTGGCATCTTTTGTGCAAAGCATGATCAAGTTGTTATTGTTGTTTCTTTTTCTTTTTTTAATTTCTTCTCAACCAGTCTACTGATATCAGTCACGAAATGAACTGTTGCTGTGCTTGTCATATACTCTATTAAGTAACCATATTTAATTAAGATGTCTATTACTATTTTATGCAGGCAATTATGTGGGTGATTATTACCTTATATAGGCTGAAATTTTTATCTTCTAAAAGAGGCATGATCTTGTCCTTGCCTTTAAGGAATGTTCTTCAGTTAATGTTAGTTACTTCTGATATTCCTGACTAGTCATGATGATGGAAAATGTGATAAAGAATTATGTTTAGAAAACAAAAAAAAAATAAATAGAAGGATAACATCATACATAAAACCTTGTTAATAAGCAGCATGATGTGTATTACTATTGTATTACTGTTGTTAGCCTGCTGCCATTATATATATGTTTGCTTGCATTTGCAGTTTGAGAAGACTAAAATAGAGGAGGAAAAGAAACTTGAAGAGCAAGATGTGGTGAGATTAAAGAAAGAAAGTGATCATATTGAGTTTGAGATTTCAACACTAAAGCAGGAACTGGTAATTGGCAAAAAAGGCACATGAAGAGCATTATTTGCAATTAGAAGTGCATGCTAGTGAAGCTAAAGTTGAATATGAGAAGAAGTTAAATGAACTTGAGTGCCTTCTTGCTGATTTCAAGAAAGAAAGTGAAAGAACTTGAAACATTTTCTGAATCTAAATCTCGGAGATGGAAGAATAAGGAACACACCTATAAAAGTTTCATAAATTATCAGTTTGGAGCATTCCAGGTTTGCCATGGTTTTCATGTTCTTAACCTCCGAGTCATTTTTCTCTCAGCCTAAACTCTTGATACCTCATAGGAGTTACGAGCAGCTTTGGAGTCTATGAAACATGAACTTTTGATGACAAAAAGAAGTTACTCAAAGGAATTCAATTACTTGGGTAGGATGAATTGCCTTAAAACTCAGTATAATTTGCACTCATCTTCTCTTTTGTGATGAATTAGACATTTTCACTATACACGTATCTGTTATATTTTCTAGGAGTGAAGCTCAAAGTTCTAGCAGAAGCTGCAGAAAATTACCATGCTGTTCTTACAGAAAATCGAAAATTGTATAATGAGGTTCAAGATTTGAAAGGTATATTTGCCTAGCTTTTAATTGAAAAACATGTAAAGAAGTTTTACATATTCCTTATATGGTTCTTCATGGATTGCTTATTTGCTGATAACTTTGTCTTTTAAATCAAAAATTTTTGAGTAGGAAATATTAGAGTGTATTGCCGAATAAGACCATTCCTTCAGGGGCAAAGCAAGAAGCATACGACCATTGAATATGTTGGTGATGATGGTGAATTAATTGTTACGAATCCATTGAAACAAGGAAAAGAGAGCCGTAGACTTTTCAAATTTAACAAGGTTTTTAGTCCAGCTACAACTCAAGGTAGTTTATTTTCCATTTTGTTATTCTGTGGTACTTTTATTCTAAGTTATACATATTAGGCTTCATATATTTCATACATTGGCAGAGGAGGTCTTTGTGGATACCAGACCACTAATTCGGTCTGTGCTTGATGGATACAATGTTTGTATATTTGCCTATGGTCAAACTGGCTCAGGGAAGACCTACACAATGGTATATGTTTTGCATATTTATTGCCGTTAATTTATCTTACCTTCTTAAAGAAAATTATTTTACCCATTATACTGTGTTTGCCCCAGAGTGGACCTAATGTATTATCAAAAGGAGATTGGGGGGTCAACTACAGAGCTGTACATGATCTTTTTCAAATCTCTCAGAGTAGGAGAAACTCAATTTACTACGAAGTTAGTGTTCAGATGGTCGAGATTTATAATGAACAAGTTCGTGATTTATTATCTACTGGTGGCTCCCAAAAAAGATATCCTTGTTTTCTATATTTCTTGAGGCATTTCATTTTGCAATCTATTTTCCTTATTTTTTATATTTGGGATTCTGCAGCTCTTCTGATTTATTGATTTTGAGGATAATGCTGCCTTAGTTTATTTTGTTTTGAAAGGGAAAATCTATATTTGTTTTCTTTGACTTGCATACACTTGGGATTTGGAATACTGCCCAACCAAATGGGTTAGCTGTCCCTGGTGCAAGCATGCATCCCGTGAAATCAATGACAGATGTTTTGGAGTTCATGAATATTGGGTTAATGAACAGGGCAACTGGTGCCACGGCTCTAAATGAAAGAAGTAGTAGATCCCACAGGTTGTATTCATAGCACTAATTTGTCTTCTTTTTTTTTTTTTTTTCAGTGACTAACTCTACCAACTATTTGAGGCATGATTTTCATTTTATTTTGTTGTGAATGATGTAGTGTTCTCACTGTTCATGTTCGTGGCACGGACTCTAAGACCAATGCTCTCTTGCGCAGTAGTCTACATCTTGTAGATCTTGCTGGGAGTGAGAGAGTGGACCGTTCTGAAGCAACAGGAGAAAGGCTTAGGGAGGCACAACACATAAACAAGTCACTATCTGCTCTGGGAGATGTGATTTCTGCTCTAGCACAAAAGAGTTCACATGTGCCATATAGAAATAGCAAGTTGACTCAACTTCTTCAAAGTTCGTTAGGTAATGGTCCTAAGTTTGCTTCTTTGCTGTGGCTATGATTCTTAGTACATTATAATGGGTTGTACTAAGTTGTATGACTTACTATGGTTCCTAGGTGCTTTGAGTTTATAAATTACATTTTCTTTGTTTCCCTTTTTATTTTAGGTGGCCAAGCAAAAACCCTTATGTTTGTCCAGCTTAATCCTGATGTTGCTTCTTACTCAGAGACAGTAAGCACCTTGAAGTTTGCTGAGAGGGTTTCTGGTGTCGAGTTAGGTACTGCTCGGAGCAATAAAGAGGGAAAAGATGTTAGAGAACTCATGGACCAGGTCAGTTCTAATTTTCATCACATGTCAAACAGAAATTCCTCTACTGACACTCAACTTAATTAGCCTTAGCCTTAAATCCCAAACTAGTTGGGGTTGGCTTAAATTCCTCCATCTTATGCAAGTTTATCATATCCTCATAAATTGCCTAAAGATTTAGATGATATGATGTATTTGTATGGATAAACTTGTTAGTTTTGCTCCATTGCTATTGCAATAAATAATGTCCATTTATATTTGCACTTATGGCATTTGAAGCACAAACTTTAACGATGAAGTCTTCCGCTGAGATCTAATTATGTTTCATTGACAGTGCGTGCACTTATAAGTTTCATTTGGTCTATAGATGTGGTCCAATTGGGCAAGCAGTCGTAATAACCCAACATATGTATACAGGGGAAAGTAAACTTATATGGTTAATTAGAGTAGAAATCTGCAAGTAAGATGAGGATCTTTGAGTTTTTTAGACACAAAAGTATAAGCATTTATTCTCTTTCTGAATATTGCAATCTGGCTCCCAACTCCTGTGTGCTGCTTTGAAAGAAGTACATGCTTTCACCAAGTGCCTGAGCAAAATAGGTTCACTCCCTGTTTAGCATGACTATGATGTAAGAAAATGCAGTCTATGAATTCTCCCCTTGAATCTAGATTTTGGGCTATAGAGGTCAGCTGCTACACTCTGCACATTGTAATGTTGATATCAAACATATTGCCTGGATAGAAGCACCAGCTGATGCTTCTGTAATGCCATTGCAGTGACATTATTTTCAATCTCAGGAGAAAGTCTATTTAACAAACGTGTTGTTTGACAAATTTGAGTTGCTGATCGGGCCTGCTACATAATTAATTGACATGCTTGTTGCATGTAGTATGAGATCAAGCAAATAGCTGAAACTGAACACTTCGTTATAAAGTTATTTCCTTTCTTCCCTGCGATGGAATGCTGAATTATTCTTGTTCTTAAAGGTGGCATATCTGAAGGATACTATTGCAAGGAAAGATGAAGAGATTGAGAGGTTGCAGTTGCTCAAGGCTAATGTTAATGGTGCAAAGCGTGGTTTGAGCTCACTATGCTATGATTCTTCATCTCCAAGAAGACACTCCATTGGGATTTCTAAACAAAGCCAAGGACAGTCAAGAGCAAGAGGCTCTGGATTTGGTGAAAAAGCAGCGGATATGGACAACTGCTCCAAGTATAGTGATGAGAATTCTGAAGCTGGTTCTCATCAGTCAATGGATGACTTTAGAAATCGCAAGCAACTTTCCTTGCCATCAAAATTATCTGGAAGGGATTCAAGTCAGAATCTTACTGAAGACATTGAGCTTGTAGGCTTTGGGGATGTAGATTCTGAGGAGAGATTAAGTGACATATCTGATGGTGGTCTTTCAATGGGAACGGAAACTGATGGATCAATATGCAGTGTTGTGGAGTACACTCTTTTCCCTGAAGTTGCAAAGCCAGCTGAAACTACACCACCTAATAGCACAACAGCTGATGCCATACAGGCTGAAAGCACAGAAGGGTGAGTATTTCTAATAAATATAATGAGGTCTTTACAACTTTGTCATTTTGTAAATCAACAAGAACTGCATAGAAAATAAGGATTGCTGGTGACTATGTGTGTATGCCTTTGTGCTTCTGATTCCAGAATGGATATGCATTTGACTTGAGCCCCTTAAATCATTTTATCCAAACACGACATGATATCTAAATAAACTCTGCTTTGTTTGAACAGACCCAGTGTATCTTCAAAACTTCCCAAAGCCCCCTTAGTTTTCGCAAAAGCCGGTGTGGACAAAATCTTCTCGTTTGTCATTGAACAGTAGCTCCTCAAAGGTCATCTCAAGTATGTATATCTATGAGTAATCTTTTATCCTACTAGATTGCCAGAGTTTTGTTTTTCAGTACCACTCAGCGTTCAATTTTCATTTGATGTCTCTTGTACTGCATGTAGGTGCTAAGAAAACTACTGCTTCGTCTTCAGTCAAGCCCCTCAAACCGTGGCAATAGTTGTTAAGACGTCTCTATGCAGTATAGTGTATACTAATTCATATTAAGTTCGCAACACACTGGTTTGTAACTAGCTTGTGGTGCTCGTTAGTAGCTCATTTCTGCTTCCATCTCTCATCAAGGAGGCCATTGTAAAATTCAGTTTGTAACACGTAACTTGCGGAGCCATATGCATAGTGTATTCCTCCAGGTCTGAATGATTCGAAAATTTCCTCTCATAATCTCATTTATGTTCATCTAATTTTTATTTTTTTTTGTTACTAAAAGTAAGACATCACGATAATATTAGAAAATTCTTAAGACTTTTACTACAGGACCCTTGAGACATTTTTAAAAAGAAAAAAAAAGAAAAAAAAGAATCACCACTCAAAAAAACAATCCAAATGTAATAGGTTTTGTTTCATATTTTTAAAACTAATATCTAAAACAATGCAAATTTGGAGTATGCGTGTGCCATCACCAGGATTGCAGAAAGAAAAAAATTGCTTTCAAGAAGATTGGGTTGTACTCCCCATTTTATGCCAGGACATAATAACTAAATATTGGAAATGTTGCTTATAGATATAAATCTTGTGGATTAATTTTTATTTATCTTCAATTAAGTCGTTGTAGTATAGTGGTAAGTATTCCCGCCTGTCACGCGGGTGACCCGGGTTCGATCCCCGGCAACGGCGCTACTAAACTTTTTTACCTCAGAATTTCTTTTCCGCCAAATTTTTGAATTCCTACTCTCCTAATCAGATTCTAAAACCCTAAGCCAATGATGGATTTCTTTTCCAGATCAATTTTTTTTTAGAGAATTTCTTTTCTTTCTTGGTCGAAACTTAAAAGTAGAGGACAAATCCACCATTCTTTTTTCTTTTTCTTTCAAGTATTCCATTTCATTCAAAGTTGCATATTCCCTACTACTTCAGGTTCCTTTTCAGTGGTTAGCACCTTAGAAAACAAATTACAAGTCAATTGCCTCATTACCCAGAATTATTCTTCTGGATTATTCCAGATTCCCAGCCTTAAGCACAGACATTGTTTCAACCAAAATTGGCTTTACTTCATGAATCATGAAGTTCAAAAGGACCCAGCTATAATCCAGGAAAAAGAAGAAGTTGGGAGTTAACGTATGAATGCATAAGAAGCTAATTTTCATGGAATAAAATTGGAACAGACAATATAAAGTTATTATTCATTGCTATTTCAATTGAATTTTCTGCTAAACAGTAACATTTGGGTTGGAAACAGAATCACAATAATAGAGCTTCCTGGTCTAATTCCAGTGTCTAACCTCCCCTTTCATATATTCAAGGTACAAAGGAAAAGAAATAAGAGGAGGCTGCTATCTGTCAACGGTCTAAAAATGTTTCCCTAACTATCAAGTTACAATATGGACAATATTGGGTATTTCTCAACAAAACTATACTATGTGGAAGAAAAAACTAATGCTACAAGGAATGATATTGGCACCTCTACCTCTAACCTCTGGCTATGAAGAGGCTAGCAGCAACCCAACCCACATGCATCTCCTGATTTATATGATTTAGAGGGCCCTTTCAGCTTTAATGAGCAGGCTGCTGAGTAATTTTGACATTCCAATCCAGCTACTACGTATTTTCTAAGTGGTAGCATGTGAAACCATGTGCGTCCATCAACAGTAAATATCATCTCATCTCATCCCCATCCTGTTGTCCATTTAAAACTTAATGTCACCTCGAAAAAAATCATGGGTTTCTCCTACCAGCACTGTTTTAGTCAATCAAAATCAACTGGCGTGATAACTCTTCAAATCTGGTGAGTTTTTCCTTCTGAAGGTGTTAAATATATGTGCCAATCAAGCTTGTCAACTCAAAGCCTTATACTCGTGCAATAGGAGAAAATGGGGGATTGAGCACATAAGATGGGGGAGTTCCTTTCAGCATTTTGGGAGCTTTGTTTGTCTTTTCCTCTGACGTGACTGCTTCAATTAAAAAGTTTACTTCCTCCTCTATAAGCAGTTTCAATGAGTTGCATTGTGATGACTGTGAGTTTTTCTCCTTCCCTGCATCAGTGACGGCTTCCATGCCATGCAAAATGGCAACACAAATGGAGAACGCTTGTAATGTGGACAATTGTGCATGGAAATCAACAGCATACTTTCCCTCTTCCACAACTGTCATGACTAATGCCGGCATACTTTCTTTTGCCCCCTAAGTAAAAATCAATCAGGTAAAAATTCTTTAACGGTTATTTACTTGGATAAAAAGGAATGGAGACAACTGAATTAAGAAAGAATAACCAAAACTAATGACAAATGGAATGCTTCTTAATGGCCTACCTAGGAACACATTGGTGTTAGAGCACCACTAGATTGACAGTTTACCAATTTGGGATGCATTCTTTCTTAGATCTAGTTGTGTTGCTTGTTCACATTGTTGTGTTGTAAGTGAAAAAGTTTGGAAATGTATAGCAGTGAATGAAGTCTTTGACTAGTTCAGGAAGCATCTATCAAAAGGGGTAATACAGATATGCAATATTCTCACAGAATGCAACATTGAAGAAAAGGACTCAAGACAAGAGTTATAAATGGAATTTAGTTGTATTCTTGTGGATTTATGTTTCCAGGGATTTTTTGGTCCCTTTTCCTGAACTTATCCTTAGTTTTTATTATTTTGTCAATTAAATCCATGTTCAAAAGCAGATCAACCCTATCATAGTTCATATATGTTGAATCAGTCTCCAATGCAGGGGAAGTTTTATAAATGTCATTTTTGTGAAATCTAAAGATCCTCTAAATGCATCTGGAAATTACTTTACCCTTTTCCAGGAGTTAGAAAAACCACCATTACCAAGAGACCTTAGTATTCTTTCTTATAATTATTCTTGCGCTTAAGGTATTCAAAATACAAACTCTGGTATTAGCAATCGTCATGTATTTGCATTCAACCATGAAACAGATGCTATGGATTCAGAGAAGCTTACCTGAAAGAATAGTTCCAAAGGAAGATGAGTCCCCATAAGTGGTTGGTCTTCAGCTAATTGAATACCAGGATTATCCAAAAGAATTAGTGGGCAGGCCATGTCCCATCCTCCACATTCACAACCTCCTCCCAGTCTCCATCTATCCAATAATGATGAAGGGCCCAGATTTTCAGCATTTGGTAAACCATGGTTTCCAGTAGGGATCACCACCTTCAGCCTTTCGTGACTTCTTCTGTCAGGAGGGCTCTTCTTACTCTGTTCAACCGTAAAGAGATCAAGTCTGTCGGGATATATTTTACCACTAACTTTATCAGTTCTCTTGTATTTTAAGCTCTCTCTCTTATGAAATGGAGCTTGCATAACAATAGCAGCAATTTCAAGGCTTGGATGCAACTCTGCAGGCACCCAAGGGTAAGAATTTGAACAATCAAAGTCACCATTTTCAGAAGCATTTCTTTGATGAAGTTTGTGCTTTACTGGATGAGCCCCCTCATCTTGTTTAGAGGTTTCTCTGACCGAACTTAAATTTAAAGCTTTAACAGAATTTTCAGCATCAGGGTCAGAGTTCGAAATTTTTTCAAGTGGAACACTTTGTCTTGCATGTGCAATATCATACAGTACAAACTCCGACTGCATAGAGTTGTCAAGGACTCCATCTTTTAGTTCTGAACACAAATAACAGGAAACTTGCATCTGCCCCATCATTAAGCAGTCTTTGTTTCCATCATTGGACCCCCATCCTGATGCATTACTCTTTTTTCTTTTGTCAATGGAATGAAAGGTATATACCCAGTTGTAAGCATTATCAGATTTCCATGTCTTGGCCACAAAGACGTCTTCAGGGCAATTCAACTTGAACTCGAAAAAAGGCACCCCTTGTTTATTTTCCAACTTCAGATTGGCATGCAGGTGGACTGGTGAACATGCAGTAACTGAATGATGTGTTTCGTTCTTGACAAGTTTAGAGACAAACTCAGAACTCTGCTCGGTGTTTGAGAAGTCATTTAGCAAAGATTTCTGGGATGACCTGTTCCTCCTTATGTTTGTCCTCCCAGTTGTTTTCGCCTCACCAGCTTCTGCTACATAACCTAAAGGACTTCTCAAAGATTTTGACTTCATAAATGGATCAAATATTTTCCTGATAGGGCTGAATCGAACCTTCGAGCTTGCTCTCGAGAAGACATCACTTTCTGCTGGAGAAAGTGAATGGGACATTTCCACCTTAGCAGAAAGTGACTTGTTCAGTGTGTGAGTTGTGTTTCTTTTAAGGTCTTTAACACCAATAAGTTTATCATTTCTGAACTTCAAGTTCACCGAATCCTTCCCTACAATATTTGTAGAGTGCTTATCATCTGAATTTAGACATATTTCAATAAAGCCATCTGAAGAGTAGGATTCCATATGAGGTTCGGGAACAGGACTCAAGTATGATTTCTGAGATATCACTGGAGATCTCTGGTGGGGAGCTTCATTATCTGAACTACACCACGAATCGAAGAGACTAAAGGAGGAAGCGGTGTCACTGCTATGCGACATTTCAATTTTTCTCCTCCCATCTGTAGTGCTCATTTGCTTGATATGTCTTACCTCCTTTGAACCTTGGTAGATGGAACCTCTCTTAATTTGTATATTATCTTCCAGGCTAACAGGTCTTGATAGGGTGCTTTTACAAGATGAACTGCGGTAGCCACCAAATTTAAATTCTCTGAAGTCCTCCTTGAGGAACAAAATATCATCTTTACGTGTGGATTTTCCTTTTGTATGTCTCTTTTCAACACTTGGACGGCATTGGTACGATGGAAGAACAGTGTTAGGACTCAGACCCACTGGAGGCCTCTTTTTGGGATCCAACTCTATCTCTTGACCCATTTATAGATTCAGACTTCTGCAACCATCACTAACATAATTAGTTTATCAACAACATAGAAAAACCCAAAACTGAATTTGAGACCATCAGTATCTGGTTATGAGGAACTAATCCAAAATTCTTATTCAAATGTTCCAATCAGTATATAGATAGAATTAGAACAAAAAGCCCAAGAAAAAATTTGAGTTGAAAATCAATTCTGGACTGCTAAAATCTCAGGCAATGAAGAAAAAGATAACACCATTATGCATTAAGAAAAAAAAAATTAAGAATAGATGAATACCAGCTTGAATTTCTAGGTTTACATATAAAATAAAAAACTGCAGCAGGAAATCAGATCTTATATAATGAAAAAATTCATGCCAAGAAGGAAATCATCATTCCTTTTTCATTTGCAGAAACAAATTTCTGTTCACAGTTCATAACTGCTGTCAACATCTGTACTATTCTCCTATTCTGTATAAAAAAAAAAGTGCCAGAAATATCTATGTTACTCTATGTAACCCCCAATGTCGCAAATGAAAATTATATTAACCTTGTAAATAGCCATTGTTCGAAGAGACGGCCGACCCAATAATGATCGGTAGGCTTGAGATTGCAAAAAGACTTCAAAACCAATTTGACAGCAAACAGGAAATTCAGAACAAGAAGGAATCTTACGATCTCCAAAAACACCCAAAAATGAGTAAAGTGACTAGCACAAAAGCAACAATATATATATATATATAAAAGAAAACTTATTGGTGATTATTTAGAAGAATAAAAAAAGCCCTTTTCACTTGCATATCAAAGTAATTAAGCAAAAAAAAAAACTTGCAAAATGGAAAAGCCATACCCCATGCCAGTAGATCTCTTAGGATCAAACTTAAAGGAAGACCGAACATAAGGCGAATGCAATCATATCCTGCAACCTTGGTAAGAAAGTTTGGATGAAATCAATCTGTAGAAGTAAACCATTCTGGTAAACAGTCAGATATGGCCCATATGGTAGACAAACGTCCCAAATAATCACGAAAAGCAAGTCGAACAACAACTACACCAGAAGCAATAAAGCAGTATTTAACACAAAAAGTCAGAGACAGAGAGATTAGAGAAAACAAGAGGGTGAAGGCATGTCTAAAATGGAGAGTGAGAGGCAGAAAGTGAATGAGTAGAGTGAAAACTCTCTCTCACATGAGGAAGAGACAATGAGCTGCTAATATTCTGTTCATTGTCTTTGTCTACTAAAAAAGAAAAAAGCCATCTCCTTCAAGCCATCATATGCTGCTGCTATGTTGCTGTGTCTTTCTTTTAGTCCTTTTTTTTTTTTTAATTTATATTTATGGCACAGCCTCACCCTTGGGCCAGTGATTGAAAAGACAATGATACTCTTTGTAGACAGTCATTACTATCCATTAATTCAAGGGTAAATTTGGAGTTTTACCTGTGTAAACAAATAAAGGAGAGCCAGCTTAATCAGAGAAGGGTTGGTTTCTGTGACAAAACCATTATTTTAAGGTATCGGTAATAGCAGATATCAAGACTGGAATCCTACAATCAATTTGGCTGTTTCCTATAATTAATTAGTAATCAATGTTGTACATCTTCTCCACCCCCAAATTACTAAAAACTCCTTGTTCTTTGGGTGGGTGTGTTGACAAGAATACCTCTGGGATAGAAAAGGTAATAACCTAATGAAATAGTAAGAATCGTTTGACCAAGTCAAAGTTACCCAAAAATTGTTTCATTTTGGACCCCAAAATATGAATAGGGGTATTAATGGAAAATTAGTGGTAGAAGGATGGTATAGTACAAGGAGAATATGGTAACAATGGTTGCATGTGATTGTATTGGGCGGGAGGAAACACAACTGAGATGGTCGGTCATATCTAACCCACCGAATCTTCTTCCATAATATTTTCTTTTGAAGTCCATAATTTTAATTTTTCTTAGCCAAAAAATAAAAAAGTCTATAATTTTTGTTAAATCATTTATAATATCAAATTATTAGAGTCAGATTGGATTAAGATCTAAACCATTTTGCAACAACTTGATAATAAGAACATGACAGAGAGTTTAACTTCGACCACCTTATTTAACAAAACTATAAACTGGATTGTGATTTTCATATGCAATAACATTAACAAGGATTATCTCAGACAGAGATATTCTCCCCGGCAATTGAATGAGTTCTACACTCTTTCCCCAACAACACGAGAATAGTCATGACAAGTTGATAGGTTACCACCAACTTACCATTAATGACAAGTAATACAAAAACAGTTCTTTATATAGTCTTTATGTATCTCTGCCTTACTGGATCTTCTATTTGAGTTGGAATGAATAACTAAAGAGGTGGAACTCCCATGAATTAAGGTCTCATCCACCCCTGTGACATAGGAACGTGATATGGGACCTTAGTAGTTAGGGATATGCTAAATTTTTGAATTGGTAGACATTAAAGAACTTCCTACAACTGTACACACATCAAAGCCATAACTAAGGCTTGGACTTGTCCTAATCAGCCTTTTTTGTAGCTTCACCATGTTCTTCTTTTCTGGACTTACCAAATGATTTCTGGGTATCCAAGACAGGCATGTATGCTTCACTTGTTTTCTTGAAGAGGTCATTGGCTGCCTTGTCAGGTTCACGAGGACTCACCATCTTCTCAACGTCTTCAAATTTAGCAGTGGCCAATGGAGCTGTACCAACACTTCTGGTTGAGTTGTGTGCATCTATGGTCAGCATAGATGTCTCATCCCTGGATGCATACCAGGAGTTCCCACAGGCAATGCATTCCAACTGGAAAAACAAACATAATCAGCATTATGAAATCATAAAAGATGTAGATGATAATTTTAAAACTCTACAGCAAAGAGAAAAAAAATGTTGAAAACCTGATAGCGGTCCCCATGTCCTGCTTGAATGATATCCCGCAAACCAACCTTGAATTCCATGCATCGTGAGCAGCGAGCATCTGTCATCTGTTTTAAGGGAAGAAAATGTAACAATTAGCAGATAACTTTACACAAAATGCAAAAGTTAAAGTTAAACTGTCATGACAAAATAAATAACCTGCATGCTCTGTGACTCATCAGGCTCCTTCTTTGCTATTTCCTCAGAAGTCAACCCTTCCTGAAGTTCAGATATTCAGTTGAAAGTCGATGTACTCAATATAATGGACAGATCAAAAGGAGATAGGCAAATCAATGAAAACTTGAAACCACAAGCAGATTATAATTTTCCATATCAATTGTTTCTTGAAGGTCAAATTAGAGAAAAAAATAAAACTACAGATCAGCAATCAACAATTACTGTAGTCATCACATTTTCCTATCATGTTGCAGGTAATCGTATTTAGTATTAAGTCACAAATTGAAAGGCTGAGTTATAGAAAAAACTGCATATAGATAAATCATTCACATGACAAAAACTTGTTGGTCCTTGTGGAATAAGATCAAAGACCTAACAAAACCTTACCTTTAATTCCTTAGGTGACATATTTAATATTTTCCATGGCTCCAATTCACCATTTAATAGACGTTGGGCTAGCATTTCATTGTTCTGCAAAGAGCGATTGAAAAGAAAATCAGTATGACAAAACCTTACAGCAACAAGGAGGCACATCTGGAGCATGTTCTTTTTTTTTATAACCAAACATAGCACATAATTACTACTATTATATCAGAAAACCTACATATATAATCATAGATGTTCAAACCCATACACTTAATTACAAATATAATATTATGTTTTTTTTGCTGATTTTGAATTTAACTATTCCCAACCCATAAAAAGACACAAACAGAATAAGGTGTTCAGTAACCGAAGATCATGTGTGATTGTACTATTTTGAAATCCAAGAACATAGCTGAATGGAATCCAAGATAGCCTTTTCTATCCATGCAAAAGCATCATCCTCAGTATTTTGTTATTCTTGACTTTTTTCTCTTTTGGTACAGACGTCATTTGTGACTAGTTTATTCCAGTGAGGCCCTTCATTCCAAATAAGATTTGTTTTCCCTTTTAGATGAAAAAGAAATGGGAGCAGAAGAGTCCTCCTCAGGAAGAAAGAAAAAACTCATGTATAGTTTTTAAAATGTAGAACCAATGTCAACTACTCAAAAAGTCAATTTTTACAACAATTTCCTAAACATTCAAACAGTAACTGCTGGTCTCAGAAAGGAACTTCTTACTAACAAAAAGTCCCTTGGGTTACCCTTATTTGGGTTCTTTTTTTCTTTAGCATGAAGAAAGGGACATCTCTTACTAGTCCGATCCTTGCTTAATCCAATTGCCCATCCAAGCAAGCCACATGTGTAGCCACTGCCTGGAATTCTTTTTGGGATGCCATCCCCGGAAAACTCGGCCATTTAGATTTTGCATACATACCCATAAAGCCTTGAATTCTGAAAATTTATCAAGCTTTAGTCCCCAATTTGATAACTGTTACCCAGAAGGGGGGAGGGGGGGGGGGGGGGTGTTGCTGATAAAATTCAGGCTACATAACAGCACTTCTGCAAAACCCATGAGTTCATGGCCAAGTATAAACACTACCCCAGAAGGAACCATAGGACTCCATCCGTTACTACATAGTCACACAAACTTCCAGGAATATAGACATTTCAATTTGGCTAAGCATACCCAACAACCTGGTTATACAGCCTTCTATAAACTGCAAAAAAAACTACTAATCCTCATATACATACTGCAAGAAAAAAACACGAAATGCATTTACCATAAGCAGAAGAAAAGTGGTGTACACATTATCCATACAAATGTGCTGTAGTGACGCAGAGGCGTTGATGCTAATACAGTTTTTATTAGAAGAAGAAAAGGTGGTATACATATTATCTTATACACGAAAAAGTAGCCTTCTAACCTTGAGATTAAACAATAGTTGCCGTAGTTTCTGGTTATACTTCAGGAAATCTGATCCAAGAGCACCATGTGAAGCATTTTCAAGTGCAACTACGGCTGGAACTGCAGCATCAGGCCAGATAAAAGACCTGTGACCCTGAAAAGTGCAAGAAACAATGATTGAAATCATTAGTTTTCTTTCTCCCCTACGTGTCCATGCCCAATTCTCATGAATCAGGATAACATACAAGACTCCAAACTCCGAAGCTAGTTACAGAAAATCATTAACTACCTTCTGAATTTTTCCTTGAGATTCTGAACTGTTTCCCTTCTCATCATTCTGTATGTTGTCACCGGCGTTGCACACATACTGGATTCCTTGGAGCAGTCTTTCCAGCCATTTGTCACGCTGGTTTTCTCCATTAAGTGCGTTAAACTTTGCCAATATGCCATAATACTCAGACACATTAGTTATGCAACTTCCAGGAGTTTCACGCTGATCAGGCTTGTTTGCTGCCTCCTCCTCCCTTGAAACATCAAGAGGTGAAAGGTTCTTTCTTCTGAAACTTCTTTTACTCTTCAACTGATCTTCCTGATCAGCAAGGGCATCTTCAGTCTCAATATCAGGTAGATCAATCAAACGTGACATAGTTTTCTGAACAAGGAGATCAATCTCATGCTGCTTATTATCCTCGTAGTCTTTATCAGTTAGCTTCCAGAGTTTCAGTTCTACAGTGTCGTAAACTTTTTGCACAATGAATCCAGGGTATTGTTTACGATTTGGAAGCTGCTTGTGCACAGGAACAAAGTGCACCACGCATTTGTGCATAACAGATTCTGCCGGAACCTCATCGCGGTGGAAACTATAAAACAGCTCTCTTGTATCACGAGATTGCCAGCTTCCACCACCTTTTCTCGCTGCTTCTTCAGGACGATAAAACCACTGTCCAGTCACCATCATGCCATCTTTGGCCTGTGTAATATCCTGTAAGCAGAATAATTATTCCATAGAAAACCAAAAGGTCAAAAAAGCATTCCACATGCATTTTATTTTTTAAAAAACTGAGATTATCAATTCCAATGCACGAAAACAAAAAAACTGTCAAATCATGTTATATATATCTACAATGAGTTCAAATTAGTAAAAATGCAAGAGGAACCAGGAAAAAAAAAAATTTAACAGACATCTAATTGCAACACATACATGTACAAATACATTCCCGGAAGAGACTAGAAATTAACATGTCAATGTCACTGATTTAAAGCCATCCACATTATGAAGTAAACTAGGGTTTAGCAAGAAAAAGTAATCAATAAGTACAAGGTGACAACAAAATGCATCCTTCAAGAGCATCAGAAGAATAAAAGGTTGGAGATAAGAAAGCCATTCTACACTACAAGCAGTAGACTATCAATAGCAGGAAGAAAAAACTTCAACTTGTTTCTCTCCTGATGCTTTCACCAATTTCTTAACCAATTCACCATAAAATTAAGAAGAATGTAGAGTCTTCCTTCAAGCTTGGAGATACAAAAGCCATATCCCACAACAATAAGACAGGAAGCAGAGATTTATCAATAACATTAAAAAAAGAACATTACAGTCATCACTTAACTAAAGAAGTGGCCTTACAAGTTATACCACAACGTTATCTGCTCCCATAAGAATGAAGTATTAACAGTGTTGCAGGCAATATCCCCTGATAGAATTAATAAATTAATATCACCCACTAATAAAAATACCATCAGTTGTCCCTGAAACAGAGTTGATCCAGCCCTTTCTTAAAATGATATACATTTCAATACTTTCAAATCTGTAGCTTAATTCATGAAAAAAGAACCAAAATGGTAAAAAATAAATATATATATTTGATAAGAACTAAAAGGATTGCAAGCGAATTACCTTAATAATTGCCACATAAGGCTTCTGATTTCTATCTTCGGGAACCAGAAGTACAGGGTCCTCCTGCAGATATAACCCATAAATTAATCACAGAACAACAGAGAAAACCAACAAAGACTAAATATTTCTTACAAACAGATACAAAAAGGTGAGGACCCGATTTGGATTTGAAATGAATGAACATACCTAATACAAAGTGTCACAGATATTCAAAATATATGATCGTCTAGTTCCCCAATTTCAGGTAAGGTCAGTGTTGTGATAAAATTAAAGAAACTTAAAATGATGGATCAATAACCAAAACCATTTTCCTCAATAAAATGTTGAATAAAACCTATTCATCCAAGTCTAAATCTATTAAAAGCTAAGAGATACAAAACTCCAAGTTATTAGTTCCAGCAACTAAACTTAGACAATTATGGAGAATTCCATCAGAAACTGCTTCTTCTTATTTGTCTCTTCTTTTTATAATAATTGGCAAGTCAGTCTCCCACGGAAAGCATGAAAACGCACACGAGGAGGCTTTTCAAACCATACACCTTGAAGAGAAGGAGGCTCCCTTAGACGCAAAGGTCTTTTTCTAATCTAGCATCTAAAAACAATAGATCAAAAATTGCATGCAGTAACCAAAATGAAGAATGAAGCAAAGTTCCTAATCCATCACAGCCATTTCAATCATAGAAACGGTTGCCACAACTCCATAAGACATTCCCCCTCAATCCCTTCCCTGGTTTTACCGAGTAAACACCGAAATCAGAATATAGTAGCCCAACCTAAAGCGAACTTTTTTTTTACCAATTCAACCAGACAAATAGAAGACAACGGATCAATTAAGCAGGTTATGAATACAAGCACTGAGAACTAAAAAACAAAACGTACTAGCTCATATCGATTCCCATCAAACTCAAACGAAGCATAATGAGTCCTCCTCCCTCTTCCTTTTCCAGAAACCCTAACAGGATCCCCAACAGGTTTGGCGTCCTCTTGAGGTTGTTCCTCTTCTTGGTCACCACTCTGCGACCCTTCCTCCTCCTTCTCGCTCTTTTTGCTCTTCTTCTCGTCCTCATCCTCCTCTTCTTCCTCTTGAAGCTTCATCTTCTTCCGCCTCCGCTGCTTGGAGTGGTTCCCTCTCGAATTGGAGGGTTTTTGTTGTTGCTGCTGACGCGGTGGTGCTTCATCTTCTTCATCGCTTGTAGACACCTGAGCAAACCTTCGATTGCCCATCTTTCCAAATGCTGCTCACTCACAATATCGCAATGCTAAGCGCTTTGTGTTCGTCGCACTAAATTCTCTTGTCCCGCTTTCCCTCTTCTACGCTGGGATGTCTATCTTACAATTCAGATAATCGGGGTCGTCACTCGCCTTGTCATTCTGCATTCATACCTCGTGTTCACTTTGTGCTTGCCCTGTGTTTTCATTTATAGGCAAATTAAAATATAAAAATGCTAATAATAATAATAATAAATTAATATATATATAAACCAATTAGTACTTTTACATAGGTCATAGGTGTCCAATTAGAAATTGAATTTTAACATTAAGAAATGACCTTAACTTGATATTTGATAATATGCCAAGAAAATTAATAAAAATCAATCGTTATAGTTCATTCATGTGTTCATGTGTTCATTTGTTCATCTAGTATATGACATGGTAAGTCTCTTTAGTTTAATTTTTTTAGCAAACCTTCCAGCTACAAAAAGAACAACAAAAAATAATAAATTTGAAGTTAATTGTGTATTGCCATGACTTGTTGAGAAATGTGGAAGCTAAATACATCCCAGTCAAGGCAACTTCACTGCAGATTTCTGAGCAAGCTTCAGTCTTTTTCATAATCATGAAGTTGGTGTCCTTTTATTTAATCAACCTTGAAAAGAATTACAAGAGATCCTGAATCAGACTATATTTCAAAAGGCCTCAACTCTGCCTTGCCCTTCAGGCATATCTCAGTTGCTAGATTTCTTCCAAAATTCAACATAAACAGAAGATAGCATTCTCCAGTCCAGTGGCAATCTAAAACCTAACTGCCCCAGTTATAAAAAGAATGGTATCGTCAAATTAGCAACACTTCGACTGTTATCATGCCCGCTGCTCTGAGCGATTTCCTTCAAACTAGTCCAAGATTTTCTTCGTCGTTTGCTTGATGACCCTCCAGTTTTTTCTGCATCTGCTGGGGCAGTAATGCCTGCAGGTCCAGCTGCTTTCTTGGATGCTGACCTCTTTCTCCTCTTTGTTTCCAATAAGGTAGTAACATTTCTTAATGATGGAGTTGCAGGGCTCTCCATAATAGGAATATCACCTTGCACAGCTGGTGAAGCTAACAAATCTTGTTCATTGAGTCCGTCTTTGCTTCCAATCCCTTTCTCCAATTCTGATGACTTGAACAACATTGTTTTCTGAGCTTTTGATACTGAGGATTTGGTCTTTGCAGGGTATATCTCTTTCATATATCCTTTTGGGGCCCCTCTCTTAAGATTTAGGTGTGAGCAGAAATGGCACTTGTATACCATATTGTTCTGAGTGAGTTTCAGAGATTTCTTGCGCTTATTTCTTGCCTTTGCTCTATTTGGTTCAATTCTTATGGTGCAGTTATGTCCAGGCTGCAGAACCGTTTCGCACCTGTAGTGCAGTCAAATAATAATCAGGTCATACAAATTTCATCCCGATTATTGTGGAACTTCGATGTGATCAACTGTAAAATCTTACTGATACAAGACATAAGTGAGAAGATATTCTTCATCCAAGAAAAAGTTGATCAGAAATTCCAAAGTTCTCATTTCATCATTTGACCATATACAATGCAATTTCATTGCAACTGAATCATATTGAATTTAATGCAATAGGGACATTTAGGATTTTAGGTTTCATTGGCCAAAAACTTAGAGGAGTTCAAACCGAATGGTCAAATCAGAAGTGTTAACTACTGATTGTGAAGAAACAAAAGAATCTTGGAAAAAAAAATCATAAACAAAATTAACTACTCCAATGGTGCAGCCATTATCATTCAGCAACAATAGATAAATAAGCACACATTTAGCTTTAAGCACAACTACAATGCCTGCACCAAAAGACTATATAAGTTGCAACCAAATGGCATTTACAATTAGATTAGACAAGAAAAAAAAAAAAGGAATTATAAGAATATGAGGTATGGGGTTCTTTTCTGCGAGTATTATTATTCTAACGACAAATGAATTCCAGAATTCTAATATTTCCAGTTATAGTAGCTCGCATTTCACTGCCATCAATGTTCGTATATAGGCAAACCTTTGGCAAGGAAACAATGAAGGAGATGGTGGTATCCCCATGGCCTCTCCAACAGAAGCCAAACGATTCCCAAAAAAGGCAGCCAAAGAAGTGATAGAAGCCTCCGCACTGGACCATACTGCTAACTTCTGCAAGTGGTCAAATTTCAACATGGACTTGGTATTGACCCCACCTTTTCTTTCCACTTTCCCTGTGGATTCTTCTCGCAGTGAAATCGGAGTGTGTATGCAAGATGTCAAACTTTGTGTTTTTTTTTCCTTTCCTCTCTTGCCCATGTTTTGCTTCACCTGTCTTCGATTTCTTCTGCAGGTGCTTTGACAGAAAAAGGCCAAAGTAGAAAACCAGTATGAGATAGTACCAAAAAGGGTCTCTGGTATTGACTACTGATTTTCAATTATTTATCATGCATTCTACTAAGTTCAATAACAGCATGCCTCTATGCAATTCAGCCCACAACGACAATTTAAGGGACAAACCCAAACCAGAACATAGTGATAATCAAGAAGTTTGAAAAACTGGTATGCTTCTTCTTTCTATTCTATGTTCTTGCATGGAAAATAGGCAGCTTTGGGCTGGTAACAAATGGGCGGTGAAGGGGTATGCAGTAAGTTGCCCATTCAAGACTTTAAAGGGTACATGTTAGCCGATTCATTTTTTGAGGGAAGAGTCTGCAATGCTTAGCTATCTTTTTCCAACGTTATGAAACAATTATTTCCAACATTTACAAACTAAGAATAGCTATATTATATAATATCAAATATAAGGTTATTCTCTTTAACTTTCCAAAAACTTAATAGTTTTGTCCAGAAACCAACTATACAATGATGTCGATTAGGTAAATCGTTTAGCAACCACATAACTCTTACACAAGACCAGCAATACTAAAACAAGTCTTTATTTGTTATCAAGGTAATGCAGTCCTCAGTCTTCATGAAATTTAGGCATGTACAAAATCTTTTTTTCTATTTAGGGTAAATCAGACTCCCTTCCCTCGAGGTTTAGTGAAATGACACAGATACCCAAAATTTGGGATAAATAACACTCTTCTCCCTCTACCCATTAAATTAACAGAATCTTATAATTTATTGATGAAATATGTTTTATTCTTGGATATAATATTATAATATAAAGTAAATTCCATCAATAAATTATAAGATTCCGTTAGTTTAACGTAGTGTTATTTTGCTAAACCTCAAGGTAGAGGTGTGCAGTTTACTCTTAAATGTAATATGATTAACTTTTTAACCATGGTTTTAATATAGAATAGACAACCTAAGTACCCAGATTAAAAACAGGTTAAAAAAGAAATTAGTCAATTACCTTAAGCTCCTATGAATCCCTAGACATCCCCAAACGCTTCCCAAATATAAAGATTCCTGGCTTTCCTTGCATGTACCTAAAGAACACCAAACAACCAGACATACCCATAAAATAAATTTTCAACAATAGAAATATACACACACATATATATACATATAATGCCCCCCAATCTTCCCAAATCCCAACAGCAAAACATATAGCACCACAGCAACAAACAAAAGAAAATTACACAATTTTCAAATTACCATATTATCATTATAATATTGATCATTACCAACTACAACAAGCTCGCTCCAATAACAGGTTTTGGAACCAACAACTAAGCCTATAGTTTCAAGCTTCATAAATTTTGACTTCAATTATTTATGCTAAATAAGAAGTAAAGCTAAAGCCCCAAAATTTATAGATAGAGATGAAGAATAATACGAACCTAAAATCGTAAACCCTGAGATAGACCCCTGTAACTCAGAAACCAAAAGAGACGAGAGCGCCGAGAGGCTCTTGATTTGATGAAACAAATATAGCCAGCAAAAGAGGAAGAAACATGTATAGCCAGCGACAACAATCTGTCGTCGTTTTGAAGTAAGTTCAAATTGGGCCTTCCAAAAATTAGGCCCTAAAGGAAGGTGCTGGGCGGAACATATAAATTCAAAATATTGGCCCTAATTTGGCATTCCTGAGTAGATAGGCCCAAAATAGATGATAATTATGGTAAAAACGAATGACGTGGCAGAAGGAGTATCTGTGTACCTGGCCATACTATATCCTTGGATTCATTAATTGGTGAAGAAGAACCTGATATTGTATTCTAGAACATGGTTATACTAATCCAGACGCATCTGCCGTGTCTGCGTCAAGACTCAACTCTCACCGACCGTTGAATTCTTCGTAAAGAGTGGATGGACCACATCCTTACTAAGCAAAACGATCTAGGGAGAAAAAGAAAGAAAAAACATTAATAATTAAAAAAGAAAGGTAGACCACATTTTTAAGAGTCCCCTAACATTCTGTTTGAATATAAATATGTAGGGAAGAAGATGAGAAAGCTGTATACTTTTTATACCATGTTTCCACTTTTTGTTCCTAACATATAAGTTAATCTTATTATTGGGCAAGAAGTTAATAATTACTTAAAACTGCTATGGTAAACTACACTGAGCTAAATCCCTGTTTGATAATTACAAAAATATAGGAAAAACAATCTAAATCATAAAAATTTACATCAAGGAAACCTTAGGCGACAAACCGAGAGATCGATAGGGAGGGTGGGTAGGAGTTACCTGATGAAGAAGGAGGAGAGGATGGTTATAAGAGACTGAGTGAAGCTCTGGCCGGTATTCGGAGAAGATAGATAGATACGGCGTATAAGATATGAGTATATATATCTTGAGGGAGAAGTGAGAACAGGAAGGGTCAGATAGGTTTGCCCTAAACGGCTAAACCTAGACCAAACGCACCGCTTCGAGATTTTCGTTTTCTTTTTCTTTTTTATAATATTTTGGGCTTTTTCTGTCAAAGCACCTGCAGAAGAAATCGAAGACAGGTGAAGCAAAACAATTGCCTCCCAATGGGTTTCTCCGCGGGCAATGTGGCGTACCCACCGCTATTTCTACGCGTCTTCAGCTGCTGCTTCTGCCTCCATTTATGCAATTCTTGCTGAAAACTGAAGCGGCAAACCAGAAAGTGAAAGAGAAAATGAACGGAATGGATGTAGGAGGAAATCAAGGAAAAGGATTGGATAGGTAACTGATTTGGGAACTGCCTACACGTATGCTTGTAATTCGCTTTTTTCCGTATTTGATTTTTTTGTAATTTTAAATTGATTTCAAAATGACATTAAAGTCCTTGATCTAAGAGAAACTATACAATTAAAAGCCAGGACACCGTTCTGGCTTTTATAGTAGTAGAGATTATAAATTTATTAAATCTACACTAGTTAATTAAGCTCATCATTTAATGAAAGATAAATAAGTTTATCAAATTTTATTTAATTAATAAAGTATTTCTTTGGCAAAAGGAAAAAACAAAAACAAATCTTTGATGATTATGAGTTGGTCGGTAGAGCTTTTTTTTAAAAAAAATTTAAAGTCAAACCCAAAAATTTAATTAAAAGAATTTTATTTTTTCAAATCATCAGGTCAATATTCAATTTTCTTAAAAAATTATTATAATATTTTTGATGATATGTATATGTTCACAAATAGTGACAACATTAAAAATTACTGCAAATAAGATGTCCTATACATATGTGCTTAGTGTCTAACTTATATAGATATATTAGTTAAATACACATCAAAATACTTCTATGAAACAATTAATTTGTTAAAATTAATTTAATATGAATCGAAATCAATTCGAATAAATTTATTTTATATTGTTTCATAATTTGATCAAACTAGATTCAATAAAAACTTAATACGATGCGCTAATCACTTGGTTATAATTATTTCCCTAGATTTGTACTTAGACTATTTAAATTATAATTTCTACTAAAAATAATAATTATTCCAAAAATTCTTATAAAATGCCCAAGAAAAACACTAGCAAGCAAACAAACTCGGTTCTAGAAGAGACGTGCAACTACAAGGGCCAATGAGCCATCAAGTCCTTTCAACATGACATTTATAAATTTCACATGTGAAACAAAGTGAGCAAATGTAGCTTACCTTTTCAATTGTGGGTAATTTATGCGGGGCTGCATGGTGATGATTTTTCAATTTATGTTCTATTTATATTATATCTCTCTCTCTCTATATATATAGATTAATTTTTTTTGAAGAATATTTATATTAATGTGCTAGGTAACATAAGGTAGCTCTTTCCCTTTATATAAATCTAGAATTTTAAGTGAAGACTTAGATATTAAATATAAAATACCATGAGAATTTACGGTTAAACCATTTCTTAGGAACAAAAAAAAAAAATTCAACCTCACCGTAGAAAGTTCCTGGCAAGGACGGATTTATAGAAGGCACGTGTCCATTTGGCCGGTTGCTTTAGCCGGCTTGACCGGTTTCGTCTTACAGGCGTACTTGCTTGGTTCATTCGTCTCCCTCCCACGTCCTAGTAGACTTACTAATTAAGTAATTATAAGGCAGCCTTATTGCAAAATAAAAGGTGAAAGAAAAATAAAAACCACAGAAAACAGCTCCTCTAATCTCTCTCTCCCTTCCACTTAGACCATAGCCATCCAGTTCCCAATCAGCGGTCGTTCTTCCAGGTATCTTTTTGGAACTTTTTCCTTTTGTATAGATTTTAACATTTTCTTGTGTATATATTATAGAAAACGGTCTACTGGATTGGTTGTCATCATATTTTGGTTAATTTGGAGTTCATAACAGTTGTAGTTTTTCCGGAATTTAGGTGGGTATTTGACTGTTTGCTTTATATACCGTTCTAATTGGCGTTCCTTCCCACTACCCAATTTACTATGGGCTTTGAATTTATATTCAGTACTCGGATTCTTTTATGTTTTATGTTTGCTGATTGGATTATTTGAGTAAATGGGTATGCTTGATTTGGCGTGTAGGGAATGTTTATGGCGGTTCTTTGACGACAGGAGTGTCTGTTGGGAGAAGCCTTCTCGGTTCTTTACTTTTTCCTCGTTAAAGATGATATTTTCGTCTAATATATAGTTTTTGGCTGTACTTTAATCTGGGAAATGAGATGCTTGTTGAGAAAATTTGAACTAAAGTGCTGAATCCTGAGTTGGGTTGGTTTAATTAGGAGACAAATTTGCCAAAATTGCCTTTATTCATTGATATTGAAGAGAATTCTTTGGCTAAAGAAGGGTTCTTGGTCAACTTTTGTTGGTTTTAGTTATTCAACATAAAATGGTTGAATCAATTGCTGCTACTTCTCTTCTTGGGCATCGACCTGTGTGTGGAGGAAATTTCATTAAGGATGGATCCTGCAAACGTAAATATTCGAGTAAGTGTTGGTTACCAGAAACAGACTTCGTTGGTAGAAGGGTTATGGCTTCTCCTCCTTTGCCTAGACTAAAGGCTGATGGGTTATCATCATCATCAATTAAGGCCCTAGCACTGGAGCTGACAAAGGAGGCATATTCATATAGAGAAGAGAGATTGCCGGAGGATTTTGATTATCAGATTAATATTGGTTATGATCGAAGACCTGGTTCGTGGCCACCAGAGAATAAAGCAGATAAACCTTCACTTCACAATCCCTTGCTTCGACAAGAAAGGATGGGATGTGGTTGGTTGGGGGCTATATTTGAGTGGGAAGGAGTTCTGGTTGAAGATAACCCTGATTTTGAGAAGCAAGCCTGGTTAGCCCTTTCTCAAGAAGAGGGAAAATCTCCACCCCCTGCTTTCATCCTTAGGAGGATAGAAGGGATGAAGAATGAGCAAGCAATATCTGAAGTTTTGTGCTGGTCCAGGGACCCATCACAATTAAGAAGAATGGCTGCTAGGAAGGAAGAAATTTACCAAGCACTGCAAGGTGGGATATATAGGCTTCGGGCTGGATCACGAGAGTTTGTGAATGTCTTGATGCATTATAAGATACCAATGGCGTTGGTTTCTACACGTCCCAGAAAAACACTTGAGACTGCAATAGGAACCATTGGCATTGAAGAATATTTCAATGTCATTGTAGCTGCAGAGGATGTTCACAGGGGAAAGCCTGATCCAGAAATGTTCGTGTATGCAGCTCAGCTTCTAAACTTTATACCTGAGAGGTGCATTGTATTTGGTAACTCAAATCAAACAGTGGAGGCGGCACACGATGCTCAAATGAAGTGTGTGGCTGTTGCCAGCAAGCATCCTGTTTATGAGCTTGGGGCTGCAGACTTGGTGGTGAGGCGCCTAGATGAGCTTTCAGTGGTTGATTTGAAGAATCTGGCTGATATCGAGTTATCTGAATTTGGATCTGGAGAGCCAGAGCTGGAGCTGGAGGAGGAAGATGATGACCCATCTTCGTCAACACTGACAGGAGTGGACGATAGTTTCTGGTAACCCTATTTAATGTACAGTTCATTGATCTTCATCTGATTCTTGATGTCATAGATTAGGCACTTATGTATATGAAAAAAAGGGAAAAAAATATATGAAAAAGCCTTAAGCAAGAAGGTCAAGGCGGTCTCCATTGGGCTATCTTGTTATCATCTACTCATCTGTATATTTCATGTACTTTATAGTTTATACACGTTTAGAACTTTCATGACTTATTTGGTGTTTCTTTATCTGCATTCAACTTTTGGATTGACAACTGCTCATAAACAGAAAATATAAGGAGGAATACAAACAGTTTGAGGCATGGTGTGTGGGTTGCTGGCAGCATTATATCTAACTTAAAATTCGTTTAGAAAGCAATAGTTTTTATACCTCAGCCTCACAGCCACAAGGGGCCAAGAGTCATTAGCAGAGTAGAAATAGAATCTAATCTTTATTATGGTAACATGGTAAGCTTAACGTAGATAACATTGCGTTTACTCCCAAAAGGTATGGCACTGAGCCACTGACATTGAATGACTGAACCATAAAGGCGCCAATATCCGAACTCCAAAGCCAAATTTGTATTCGAAGTGGTAAATTGATTGTTTAAGCTGATCCTCTAGGTTTCTCTACCCATCGAGACTACATGCCAGATACAGCTTTCCGGTTCTTCCTCTGACAGTGGTTCCTGTCTACTCTTGGCTGAGCCACCATCTCCTGTAGACTTAATCCACGCCTCTTCCGCTTAGTTACACATGGCATTCAATTGTTGGCATAACATGTCCCTGGACCATTGGAATCTGATGGTTTCAATAGCTGTCCCAAGACGGTGGTTTATCTTTTTAAGGTACAGTTTTAGATGTTTGTGTCGATGATGTTGGGGGAGAAGCTGTTCTGTGCACTATTGACATGTTCCTCGTACAGGAGGTTGATGATGACAAACACCGGGATATCCAAGTTGGGTATTGATTCTTGCTGTATGTGCATGTACGATTCAATTCATTTTTGTTTCTTGTACTGCCATATTGCTTTTACATTGTTCAAAGTATAAGAATGCCTTATGATTTAGGCTAACATTTTGATAGATCAGGAAATAAGATCAAATTCTCATTATGCAAGCCATTTTTATTTATACTTAGAGGATTTTTTAAACTTCTTGGTCTAGTAAAATTTGACAATAAGTAATCTGTAAGGATGGGATGATATTGTTAGAGTGGTTTTGCTTGTATATCCAATTTTATCTTCTTTTCTTTGCTTATCAAACTATGACAAGAACAGGGAAGTATAACAAACTGCCTGATAGGAACTGGGAAAGTTTTACTTTTACTTTCACCAACTAGATTGGATGATTTAAAACTGACTTCCCAAAGCTCTATTGAAGTTCTTCACAAAGCATTGCTCGTTAAGGGAATAAGGTCCTTTTGTTGTTGAAACCAGTGGCTGCCATCAGACTTCTGAGTTGATATTAACAATTGTCATTTACCTACTCCCTGATTATGTCGGGCATGCAAATCTAGGATTTCATTCTTAATCCCTCTTAGAGTTAGAGGGAGTATCACATTGCTGAGGTTACGCAAGCTTATTATTGTAACTGTAAGTGCCACATCAACTAACATTTAATCCCTTTTGATGCTACAGGTAATCTAATGTGCCATCCTAATGGAGTTTTTCTCCCCAAGGACAGTAGTTATTTGCAACACATTGTATATGACATCAATACCTGATTACTACCACATCTGACAAGTTGTTTGTAGAACTTTTAGTACAATAGGGAGCTTTTTCCTTGCTGCTATAAGCTTCTAAATGGAATGCTGTACTTTTTTATTTTTCCTTTGCATTTCTTTTAATGCCTTTAATGCTTAGTGATGCACGATGGAAGTAGGTGAACTTAAAACTCTAAATAACAGAAGAGAGAACCCTTTTGAGAAAATAGCTCGGTCACAAGTCGTAGAAAAAGAAAAGTGGCCAGTAGTTGAAGATTATCCCCTTTTAAGAAGTAGATTATAATTTGGCCTGATGCTTTCTTTTGTCTATATCTTTCCACTTTCCCAGTTGTTCAGGTTCAAGTTGTGCATAATTTCTTTCTTTACCAGATGATATGGTTTATAATAGACTGTCATATATTATTAGACTGCTTATTTTGGTATTTAACATTTATATGTTCTCATTTAGGATGCAACCTACAATTTACCACTGGTTGTGGTTGAACATATGCACGAAGTGTTTGTCATATCACCAAATGCAACTATAATTAGTTTGAGCTTATCAATGGAATATGATTCCTAAGATAAGGGAAGATCTGCGTCTTTTGTTTTCTGTCACCAAATTAGTTATTCATTAAGCATAATAGTTATTCTTAAACAGGAGCTAGGACTTAGGATACACCAGACTGATAATGCCATGCCAGTTAGGCTTTTATATATGACATGCTTATTTTATTTAGTAGATATCCTCCTCCAGCGCTCCTAGTTCTGCAAAAGATGAAGAAAGATTAGATGTACAGTTGTAAAAGCAGAGTGCATGATGGAATATAAATAAATTTACTATCCTTGCCTTTTGATCAGCAGCCAGTAGATGATATTCAGTCACTGTCGCTGTCGCTGCAGCTTCTGTTACCATTCCTGCTCAGATTGCCCGTATTCCTCTCCTTCTTGTGTCCATAAGTATTGATTTTCCTTTCAGATTTTCCATGGCAGACTGTGCCATGAGTTGTGTGTTGCCCCTTGTGGCCATGGCTGTGAGATTGGCTGTGGCCCAATGCATAGTCGCCATAGGATTGGTTCCCATAGGGAGTTGGAGTAGTGTGGTCAGGGTAATAGGTTTGGCCCAGTGCATGGTTACCATAGGATTGGTCCACATAGGGAGTCTGAGTAGTGTCAGGGTAGTAGGTCTGGGTTTGGCTATAGTAAGTCTGGGTTTTGGTTATGGTGTTTTCAGGTTGGTGGCCATAGGTTTGGCCGTAGCTGTGAGGCTGGCTGTTGGCCTGGTGTCCAAGGTTTCCTTTGAATACCACGTCAGCTAACAAATGACCCAAGGAGTTGTCGTGGGGTTTTGTCTGGCAGTACTCATTGGCAGGTTTGTAGCATTGCAATGAGGCCATGGCAACTGAAGCAGGGAGTTTCGGTGGGAGATGTCTAGGACTTGCTTATAATTGTAGTTTGTTTGGTGCTGGGAGGTTGTGCATGATCTCTTATATAGTGTCATGGAGGAGGGTGGGGGTTCCATCTCTCCTACTCTAGTGGGAATCATCTTTTTCTTTATAATGCCCTTTGAACCTGCTTTTCTGATGGAGATGTGTTTTTTTATAGTAGACGGTAATACTGAAGCCAAGTTGAAATATTTAAAATCAAAACGAATTTGTTCTTTGAGCATTGAGAAATACAAAGATGGCCATGGTATCAATTGCTGTGCCACAGCCCATAATGAATAGGAATACTATAATAGGACAAGAATACAATACAATTATCCTTTCCATCTACATTATATAAAAATCATAAAAGATAAAGAATAAAATGTTTGCAGTCAATCACTTCACCGATGGACCGACCTTGACGGTTTGTCGTTGTCCACGGCAATCAAGAACTGAATTTTGGGTGTCAGTGTATTCAATTCTTCTACACTTAAAAACGACGGTCCTTGATAAATCGTTTTATTCCTCAAATCCGTGTAATCTGAAGTTTGCGCAACACTAGGTAAGCTTGCCTTATTTTGACTAAACTGACGTGTCATTAGCTGGACACGTGGAGCATAACCAAGAATACGGTGCCGCTGTATATAATAAACTCAGCAGCCAGCACCAAAATCCTTTTGCTATATATTTAAGGTAATGCCCAACGAAGTATATCTACTCAAAATCCAAAACAAAAATCAACTTCCATTCCTTTCTCCCTATTTCTTTTCCATCTTTGTAAAGGAAGTGGAATTCCAACATAAATATAGGCCAAAGGGAAATCCAATATCCCCTGCATTTCTTAACTGATTGCCTAACTGGTAAACTTTATTATTTTTTTCCATTATGTATAGCTTACACTTTTCTTTTTCTTTTTAGAAGTTCATCCTCTCATTACACATATATACATTCAATTAGACATTCATAAATGTTTATATTCATGATCATGCTCACTTCCTATTCATGCATATATATAATTTGTTATAAAGATTAATAACTAATAAAAAAAAGAGAGAGCTGTGCTAGTTAGAGATTTTGTATTCATGCATATGTAACTTGGTAAAAATACTAATAATTAAATTCTTTGGTACCTTATCTAATTATAAATTGGTTTGGTAGTCAAGACCTTTTATTGATTTTATTGTGTTTTTAAAATTGAATTTATTTAAAAATTTTAAGAGATTGTTTTTATAATTAGTCAAAATATGCACATGTTTCTAAGTTTTTTATTTTACTACATATAATTGTTTGAAAATATCTTATTATAGAGTAATTAAAATAAACTTCCGTTACAAAAGGCCAATTCATGAGACCTTAAGAATTATATTTGTCTTAATTATGCTTATTTTTATTTCTCTTTACATAACTTTTTAAAATTTAAATAGTTAATACCAATACCAGTGTAACACTTACAAAAGAGAAAAAGTGCTAGATGGATATTAACAAAATTACAAGTTTACGAACCAGCTTATCTTTACAAAAAGATTGAATGAATTTTTATTTTCTTTTTTGTTACTAGAATAAACAATTAAATGCAAAGTTTTTTATTTTTTTATTTAAAAATTTTAAATTTATTAGAGGGCAAAAAAAAAAAAAAAAAAAAAAAACCTATGTGAGATTGACACTTTTGAGACAAGGGGGTTATCCTTATTTAACTCAGTTGTCCGTTATAGGTTGTTTCTTTACCGCGTCCAGCTATTGGGTTTAAGTCCTGTGACCTGTCCCGTCTTGGAAATCCAAGATTGAGATCGAGTCTCAAACTTCTCAGATTATATTAGGGTTTGATGGAAGATTTTGTTAGGGTTCGATAGAATGATTTTATTTGGATTTGATAGGAGGATTTTAATTAGGGTTCGGTTGAAGGAAAGGAAAAAGGAAAGGGGTTTGAAAGGCGGGAAAATAATTTCTGTAACGTCCATAAATGGGAGGTTGATGATGGGATTTCAAAGAATTCTGAGAGCTGCTTGTCCCTTGCTTGGAAGTTGTAAGTTTGATTGCTGGGATATCAAAAGAATGGAAACTCATGAGCAAGAATATCAATTTATGAGAGTTCCATTTCCTGGGTCTGATTTTTTGCTGGTTGCATCTAATACAAGTAATCCTCTAGTAATATTTAATTGTTAAAAATTATTTTTGGAGTTGAAATGTTTCCTAAGAGGAGTGTTCTTCAGTGTGGTGCCATGGCGCTCTTTTCCCAGACATTGAAGTCAGAATGCGTAGCTATTGGTATGGCAAATTATATGGACTCGTCCAGAGTGAAGGAGACCAAAGTTGGATGCTCTTCCTTATCTTGCAACTTGGGCAAAAATCAGTTTTTGCACACAGATAGGGCAGGAATGCGATACAAACGAGGGCATGGAGTGATTGTTGCAACCGGACCTGCCTCAGAGGCTGCTGTTCTTGCTACAAAACCATTGACAAAGGAAGATCTAGTAGACTACCTCGCATCAGGTTGCAAGCCAAAGGAAAAATGGAGGTGATATTACCCTTTAGCTCTTCCTTTTACTTGATTTTATTGGTACGTTAAAATGAACAGTATTTGGTCTGTCCAGTTTAGTTAAAAAATTAGTGCTATTTTAAGTCACTTATTCAGCTTTGGCTGTTTCATCTATGGACTTTAAATATCCACACAAGAATTTATCTCTGTTTCTTTTTTATGCAAATTTTCCCTTCTGAAAAGACATATACTTGGTGTTTGCAGGATAGGCACAGAACATGAGAAGTTTGGTTTTGAGCTTGGAACTTTACGTCCCATTAATTATAAGCAAATAGAAAACTTGCTTTATGGCATTGCTGAGAGATTTGATTGGGATAAGATAATCGAAGGGAAGTACATTATAGGACTCAAAAAGGTGAACAATATCTTTCATAATCATCTGATCAGATTCCATCGACTTTCTTTGATAGGCTCAGATTAGATGATGTCTATATTTGGTCATGGACCTTAATGATTGACAATTCAGTATGAAAAGTAATGATACATTCCAATTCTGTGTCTCTTAGATGCATCTTTATTTAAGTAACTATTTTTAATATTAATGCTTCAAAAAATTTCGCTCCAGGGCAAGCAAAGCATATCATTGGAGCCTGGTGGTCAAATTGAGCTCAGTGGAACACCTCTTAAAACTTTGCATCAAACTTGTGACGAGGTGAATTCGCACCTTTATCAGGTCAGTACATGTTATTTTTCTATCTTTCCTTAGCATGAATCTCCAAGATTGTTCACGTGACTAGCTGGAAATGATAAGGTATTGCTGTGACTGTTGAGAATGTACTATAATTTGGTATATGTCTAGGACTGCAAGATCTCTATCTTCTTTGTAGATGCACGTAATTCCAGTGAGATTGAATGAATAGATAACACCATATATGTTCCATAAGTGAGTGACTGTCTTCTTATGTTGTTTGACAGGCTAAAACTGTGGCAGAAGACACTGGGATTGGATTCTTGGGAATTGGTTTTCAGCCCAAATGGAGACTTAAAGACATACCTCAGGTGCCCAAGGTAACCTTTAACTACACTCAATCATTTAAACTATAGTATGGATATACAGAGTTCCTCAATTTGCTAAAAGGAAAATAAGTTGGATTGGGTGTGTGCTCAGATAGTAAGTCATAGCCATATAACAGATTCTCAAGATGTGTCGTAGATTTGTATGCTGTATTTTAGCTCGATGATAGACTCAGGCCATTTTGAGTCAGGATTTACTACCCAAAGACCAAAGTCCTACAGATACCAACATACAGAGTTAGTTAGGCTGTGGCATGATCTAATTTCATTCCTATGAGGGTTGTTTACTTTCATGGCCATGGACTTATACCTAAAGTGAATAACTCTATGTTCTGTTATAGTTGACTTTTTCACTCATAACTAATATCTCTTTTTGGCTGTGAAGTTTGATGACAATATCTGTATATTTTTTCCCCTGACAAGCACCCAGCCTCAACTTTTGCATGTCGCATACTGTTTTTACACACTTCAATTGCTTGGAAATTGACAGTATTAAATTGATCCAGGTGCGTTATGATGTCATCCAAAATTACTTTCATAAGTTTGGGTTACCTGGAAAGGAGTCATTGGTTATGACATGCTCTGTTCAGGTAAGATGAATTTTGCACTCCGGGCTATGTATGGCCAAAAAAGCCAGGCTAACTTTTTTTTGGTCTAGTCTTTCTTTCTTATTCATCCAGTCAAATACAGTTCTTTTAGCTTTAAACCAATACCTTTTTCTTTTTATCGAAAGTATCAATATAAAAATAATCTGTTTATAGGTCAACCTGGACTTCAGTTCTGAAGCTGACATGGTCAGGAAAATGCGTGCTAGTCTTGCTTTGCAGCCTGTGAGAAACTCTGGCCCATTCTAGTGTCACAGAAAATTTTCTGATTTATTTGTATCTAACTAGTGTGACAATTAAATCAGTTAGCTACAGCCTTATTTGCAAATTCGCCTTTCAGTGGAGGAGGCCCAAATGGTTACCTCAGCATAAGAAGGTTTCTATTTTCAGTCAGTCATTTCCCACATATTTACATATTTACATATTTAATGCCCATGTTGTATCAAACTCAAATTTGCCTTTGTTCCTGTTTGAACAGCCAAAAGGTGGATGAGGTGGACAAAAGTCGCACTGGCATGATCCCCTTTGTTTTTGATGACTCTTTTGGGTGTGTTTCTTTTTCTATTCACGAAAAAGATTTATTCTACATAATGTTTTTTTTTTTTTTTTTTTGGTCTAGTAAGAAGTTTGGTTAAACATTGCTTTGATTGCTGCCTTGTTTCCGAGTAGATGGACCTTTTGATTGCATTTGTTTCTCTGATTTTAGCTCAATTTATTATACTTGTAAAGTAATTTCTTCTTCGAAAGCTGGAACTTTAGAAATGTTAGAAAACATAGTTGTTAGAGAATGTTGCGGTTGCCTCGTAGCTCAGTAGGGATTCTGGTGTTGGATTATTCAGTTGAATTAATAGAAGTTTACCTTTGATTCAGAGAAAATTGATGATACTGTAACTATTATAAGATACAGCAGAAAGTTTTCAGTTCTCATACAAGAATTAAGCCGTATATGTGGACTGTGGGCCAAAAAGCAAGGCCTCTTATGTGACTTTTATTCTGCAAATTAGTATGTGCTCTGTACAAAAATGAAGCTTTTGATTTTTTCTTCGTTCATCTATGAGAGAAAAGTTATATCGAATTTTGCGTATATAGCTTCTTACTCAACTGTTATATTTCCACCAGTAGAGTTTTCCATGTTTCTCGAGTTGATTTAAACCATCTTTCTTTTTTCCTTCTATATTCAGGTTTGAGAAGTATGTTGATTATGCTCTTGATGTTCCAATGATATTCGTCTACCGGAAAAATAAGTATATTGACTGTGGCGGAATGTCATTCCGGGTTTCCTTCTTTCCTTAATAGTCTAAATTTCAAGTTATCTGTTCTTTTTCTTTATTATCTGTTCACCATGATCTGCTGTCCTTGTGCAGCTCTTTACATCTCGAGTTATCTTCATTAATTGATGAGTTGTTCAACTTGATGTATTATTTTGCAGGATTTCATGGTGGGTAAACTGTCTGCCATTCCAGGCGAGCTTCCAACACTGAACGACTGGGAAAATCATTTGACTACGATATTCCCTGAGGTTGATTCTAAACAGCTGTAATCTTCATTCATGAATTTCATTCCATTATCGCTTTTCCTAGACTAAGGAAAATTAACATTATTCTTTGTTCAGGTCAGGCTAAAGAGGTACATGGAACTGAGGGGCGCAGATGGAGGGCCTTTAAGAATGTTATGTGCCTTGCCAGCTTTTTGGGTAATTGACCTGTGCAAGCATTGCTTAATGATATAGTACTTATCTTGACAGAATAAACATTTTTGGCTTTAGCTCTATATAGCTCTATAAGAAACTTCTTATAATTGGAATTACAAATTCAAGGTTGTGAAACTTGTCAAGGCATGTGATGAAAGGCCTCCAAATTTCATATGCTGCTACAATTACTGAGACAATGATGAGATAAGATTGTCTCCTACATATTCAACATTAGATAGCTAGCAAAAAAATATTTTTTCTTTTCAATACAGTGTTGGGCCAACAATAGAAGGGGGTGTGAGTTGTTTCCTCTCCCATCCTTTCATATGTCAATAGAATTTTCAGCTCACTTATAATCCCAATACTTCTATTACTTTATATTCATATGGTATGCACATGGGTGGTGTTCTCTGGTCCAACATTTGCTTACTATGGTTCTCTTCGGCAGGTAGGTCTACTATATGATGAGGTATCACTACAGAATGTTCTGGATATGATTGAGGATTGGACCCCAGAAGAGAGAAAGGCGTTGAGGAAAAAGGTAATAAAATACCATAGGCAAGCAAATTCTGTTCAGGGTCGCTCCTTTGGGAAGAAGTTAATTAGTCATTTTCATTTTCTCAATTTAGTTTTTCCTTTTTCTAATTATTTTTCCTTGGGTGAATATGTGTGCATCAAAGTTTGGTGAAAGGATATAACATGTAACATGGCTAGGACAAAAAAAGCATTTTCCTTTTACACGCTGAAGTATAGTATGGTTAAATGTAATAAATCTACTAAACAAATGTAATGTTCTCCTGTTACTTACAACATTATCCGTATTTATAGTATTTTTCCTCTATGCAAAAGACAAACAGACTGAGCAATTCTAACGCAAGTTAAAGAGCAGATCTAATTTAAATGATTTATATCATCAGGTTCCTAAAGCAGGGTTGAGAACTCCATTTCGAGATGGATTATTGAGGCATGTTGCTGAAGATGTGTTGAAATGGGCAAAGGTAAGACATTTGACATTAAAGCTACTTGTTTTGCTTATTTGTTGTAGGTGACATAAATATATTATTTTGCAGGATGGCTTAGAAAGGAGACAATTAAATGAATCTGTTTTCCTAGATGCACTGACTGAAGTAGTTAGAACAGGTATTAAATCTGGAGCTTGTAATTGCAATCAAAAAATGAGAACGAACGTAGAGCTGGATTTCTTCAAATACATTTTTCTTCAGCTTCAAAATGTGTTTAGGCTCAAAAAACTAGGTAGAGCCCTGTTTTACAAATTATTATGGTAAAGGGGCTGATTCTTCATTTGTACTTTTTTTTTTCTTATAAACCAACTGTGTTTTAGGTGAGAGAGTAACATGTGAAGAACATATGCAAAATACAAGAACCTTCAAACTTGCATTTTCAATCTTTTTTTATTCTTCAAGCTTGTTTATGGCAGGTTTGACACCAGCTGACAGACTTCTGGAGATGTACCATGAAAACTGGGGACATAGTATTGATCCTGTCTTTAAGGAGCTCTGCTACTGAGCTGAACTAAACCGCCCCGGTACTTAGTGGTATTCATTTGGGTCTCATTTATTTTTTTGGATAAAAATATTTGCCCATCATCCTGTCTGTCTGTTACATCTCTCCCTCCATTTATCTGCAGAAAAGAAAGCACAGTTTAGCATATTGTGATAAAATTTGAAGTGCCTGAAATGAGCCCGGCAGTGAAGAAGCCAGCCATTTCTTCCAACCGAATAATAGTGATTTTGGCAGAAAAATTATAGTATTATATGCATCTAGGAATGTGTTGTGTAAATATGCAAGCATTATATGCATAATACATGTCTGTCTGTTGACTCCTTACCCTGATGTTGAGGTAAGCTTTGTTCCTCTTTTAGGTGGAGTTTCCCTTCAAATATTATGGTGATCATAAGCATGCTCAAAATTTATAATTCCCAAGTGCTGTAGAGACTCCCTTTCCATCCTCTCTCTCTCTGCTTTTATCTTTTTTCTGTTGCAGAAAGCATTTCTCTTTCATTTCACAAAATTCACCCAAAGTGTAAAGTAATCTCCAGCAATTATGTCTGACACATTTGCTGCTTTTGTCCTTGGTGCCATTTTAAGGTGGAGATTTTACCGTGGAAAACAATGTAATATCCACTATAGTACTAACTTGCAAAACTACTAAGCAAATGTTTGCATGGTGTGGACGTTGGTGGGTGGGGATACCAATCACTGTCAGGATGAGTCATGAACACACCAACCAACCGTTTCTGAGTTGTGACTGTGACTAATTAGGCAGTACCAAATTTGGGAATTTGGGAATTTGGGAATTGGGTTAGTGGGAACTGGGAGGTGGGATGAATCATAGACCATTTCCAAGTCCTTAAATAATACTGCCTTGTATCTGTCTTGGGATGTGATGCCAAATATGCCGCTGTGGTTAATGGAGACAAACTAGAAAAAGCCAAATAATGTCAGGTTTACTATTTGCAGAAAATTTTCTAGCATTTAGTGTGGTAATTCACAATGATTTTGGCTACGGAATTAATAAAAATTACTTTTAAAAATGTTTTAGTTTTTATAGACTATATTGATTACATTTTCTCTAAAACATTATATCTCAGAATTATGAGTCATATTATAGGTAAATATCTTATGAAGAAATAACAAATAAATTGTCATAATTACAAGTGATTTGTATTAAAATAATTTTTAATTTAATAGCATAAATCATGAAAAAATAGCTATTTTAATTCAAATATTCTTCTAATTTGTTAATACATAAATGGCATATATGTGAAGAGTTAATTAATAAATAGTTAGACTAATAATTTACAATTAAATTTTTATTAACTTATAAAGAAAATTCTACTATTTTAAAAAGAAAATACTCATCATATATCTGCCCAAATTGTACTTTACATACTTATTTTTTATGGTTTTGGATCTCATATAAATCACAAGCTTAGTTAGAAGTTGTGAACAAAGATGGAGAAGGTGGATTTCATCATTGCACACATCATGAAATTAAAATTTGTTAATTAAAAGTAGGATTCAATTTCAATTTAAAAAGAAGAAAAAGGAAGGGCATGGAACAAAAGAGAGGGCAAAATAGTCTAAATAAATAGAATATTAAACGATATGACGTCAGCAACAAAGAACAAAGTGGATCATATGAAATTTATTAGTTAGGTCCCGCAAGTCACTGATCCAGTTCCCAAATACCCCCTTATGTTCCTTTTCTTTTTTAGTAGAAAGAAAGCTTAAAGTGTTTTTTGCTTCTTTGCCTCCACCACCACTGCCTTTCTCTCTCACACTAGTAACTGGGCCATCCTCCCTGAATTCTCTCGACCGGAGAAAAACCAGCATCCGGAAATTACTCAGTTCGACTCAGTATCTGTGAAACCCTAATTCTGATTTTTCTGTTAATTTGCAATAGAGCAAATAACTTCCTGTCGCATTTGTCAAGAACAATTGCTAAATTGTGATTCATTTTCGCTTGCTTGTGTACGTGGAATTAGTTCTTTTTCAATGATTTGATTACTGTAGAACGTACTTGATTATCCCAGTTGTTTCCATTTTCATATGATTAATTCGTAAAATGGTTATTTTTGGATGTTTAAAATTTCAGTTTTTTGTGTTTTGAAGATTGAATCTTTTTTTGGTCTCATTGGTTCATTTGATTACTGTAAATATTAGTTACTTACAAGGAAGCCTAATCTAACATTTTCATTGTAGATAACGTAGTTTATATTGTTTTTAGTAGTTAAAAGTTGAAATTGAAAGGTTGACCGTTTTTCTTCTTCAGGGTGGCAAAATGGTTCTCCTTTCCCGGGCAGGTCCTTCGTACTATATACGTACTGAGAAAATACGATGCAAAGCAGGGAAGAATACTGTTTTTAGCACAGGGAACAATTTTAAGCCATATAAAGTAAAGGAAACTAGCGTTGGTTTCTTACCATTGTCACGTAATTCTGCCACAAAGACACAAATTTTACAAGCAGGAGTTGGAAGTAGACGGGGTCATCGAGTGACTGTTGCTGCTAGCCCACCTACAGAAGATGCTGTAGTTGTTGCCCAGCCACTAACGAAAGATGATCTTGTGGGATACCTTGCCTCTGGCTGTAAAACAAAGGAAAATTGGAGGTAGAATCTTTTGCCTATTCGTTCATGATTTATGTCCTTTTCTTATAGTAGTTGATGTTACCATGATTTTAACTGTTGTACTCTAGAAGAGTATATTTTTCACATCTAAAATTAATTCATTATTTATTTTGAGCTGACTTTTTGTAATCATTGTGTCCTCATCTATCCATATGATGAAGTTAGGATAGTCATTGTTTGTTTTCCTTTAACATGATAAAGGGAACTCAATACCTACGACTATAATTGCCTTTTTGTTTCTTTTGGTTAGGGTAATTTGTTATTCCCCCAAATGATAATTAGTTCCTGATTTGTTGCAGTTTCAAGCAAACTAACTTAGTGATGTGATCTTGCAGAATAGGTACAGAACACGAGAAGTTTGGCTTTGAGTTTGGAAGTCTTCGCCCTATGAAGTATGCACAAATAGCGGAGCTTCTCCACAGCATTGCTGAGAGATTTGATTGGGAAAAAATAATGGAAGGTGACAACATTATTGGGCTCAAACAGGTAAATTAGTTATTTTCATTGAATGTGGATGTTAGAAACTTTGATCGGGGAAGGAAAAATGGTTTCCAACCTGATTTCTTTGTTCAAATGTTTATTTATCAAAACATTTTGAAGAAACTGTTTGAACTATTGTGTAGAATTGTTTTGCATTTATGTGAACCAGGGGAAGCAAAGTATATCACTGGAGCCCGGTGGTCAGTTTGAGCTTAGTGGTGCACCTCTTGAAACATTGCATCAAACTTGTGCTGAAGTTAATTCACACCTTTATCAGGTCAATGAGATAACTGTATTCACGTCTGTCATGCATACTTGTCTAGGATTTATCAGTCATCTTACTGTACTTCTTTTGACAGGTTAAAGCTGTTGCTGAGGAAATGGGAATTGGGTTTCTAGGAATTGGTTTCCAGCCAAAGTGGGGAGTAAAAGACATACCTATAATGCCCAAGGTACTGGATATTCCTCTTTCAAGTCATTGAAGGTGAAAATGCAAATTGAGATTACAGCTGTTGAAATGTTCTTATTGTAAATGAGGTGATTCATTTAAACAAAGTATAACAATATCTGATTTAGGCACCTGCTAGCTAATCTGGTGTGGAGCCTTGATGTGGGATTCAGCTGGCAATCAAATGTCAATGCCACATCTTATGAATTATAAAGATGAACATATGACTTGGAGCATATGATTATTATTTTTTTCCTGATGGACTGGGCCCTACTTATACGTTTGTTTTATGGTTGATAATTATAAATGTGGATGGCTAATATCAAGATATGCAGGTGTCTGTGTGAATGTTTTGCATTTGAATAGATAAATATCCAAAAGTTGTATCTTGGATGGGGGAATCTTTGTCAGTCTTGGGTATTATTCTATCTACTGGATCTGTTAGCTTCCTTTTGGGTACAATAGTTTACTGTCTAATTGTACAGTAGTGACTGTTTTGCTAATAATGCCAATTTGTATAAGTACAAAATTTTTTGTTTGGCCTTGGGATTGCCAATTACTTGCGTTCTGACATAGTGGTTTGTCTCAGGGAAGATATGACATTATGAGGAATTACATGCCCAAAGTTGGCTCTCTCGGGCTTGATATGATGTTTAGGACATGCACTGTACAGGTGAATACCCTATAAATGTCGATGATCTCCAAAACAAATCTTAATCTGAATTGAAGTGGTGAAGAAATAAATCTGAAACGTAGATAACTGATGCTTAGACTGGATGTGATGTATCTCAGGTTTTCACTTTTTATAGGTCAATCTGGACTTTAGTTCCGAAGCTGACATGATCCGCAAATTTCGTGTTGGCTTGGCTTTGCAGCCTGTAAGAGACTCTCTTTTTTTCCCTTAGAATTTGTCTTACTATTACAGTAATTAACTTGTATATATATATATATATATATAACAGATAGCAACAGCTCTATTTGCAAATTCACCTTTCACTGAAGGAAAGCCAAATGGTTATCTCAGCATGAGAAGGTTTGCCTAAAGTTCATCTTTAATTTGATTCCTTTCATACTCTGCCCTTGCAATGTTGATGTATCGTAATAGTTCTTGTGCACTTGAAACAGCCAAATATGGACTGATACTGATAGGAACCGCACAGGCATGCTACCCTTTGTTTTTGATGACTCCTTTGGGTAAGTTAGATTCCTGTTACTTCTGACTTTGCCACTTTAATGAGCATCTTCTGACGAAGTAGTTCAGAACTATCCTGCAGATAGAACTTCTGAGCTTTTAGTAGAAGTCTCACAGTGTCCACCCAATTCTGTAAAGATAGAGATCTTCTGTATTTGCCAAAATATAAAAATAAAATCTAGAGGCTTCTGATTATTAAGGTAGATGTCTTAAAGTCTAAGGTGCAATATCTATTTTCAGTTTATCTATGTGAAAAAAATTTCAGTTTCTTAATAAACTATAGTGCTTTAATAGCTATTCCAGTTTTTTTCTTGGCCATTTATGTTCATAGCAGTTAGATGAATTGAATTGGCACCGTTTGCCTATAATCCCTAACTTGGAAATAGTACTTGCTAAACTGACTGGCAGAAACTATTTCTTTTCATGTTTTAAAAAAGATATAGTGCATTAAGTTGGCTGTACATAATATTTTTTCCCTTCTCTTTCACTTCATTACAGGTTTGAGAAGTATGTTGATTATGCTCTCGATGTTCCAATGTATTTTGTCTATCGGAAAAAGAAGTATATTGACTGTACTGGAATGACCTTCCGGGTTCTCGTCTATCTTAACATTCTTATAATTTATGAACTTATTAAGAAGCAACATCATTCTTTGTTCCAAACCTTTTTTTAGCCATAGATTTTAGAATCTCACACTTGATTTGTTCAGGACGGAGAATTAACATTGTTATACATTTGCAGGACTTTCTGGCAGGAAAGCTTCCTTGTATTCCTGGTGAATTACCAACCCTCAATGATTGGGAGAATCACTTGACAACAATATTTCCTGAGGTTTTGCAAACTTCTTTGATAAATTTGCAGGATTATGATGCTTTGAATGGCATCACATTATTCATGAATTTAGGCTATATGTTGTTATCATTACCTTTTTTAGGTCAGGCTGAAGAGGTATCTGGAGATGAGGGGTGCTGATGGAGGGCCTTGGAGAAGGTTATGTGCTTTGCCAGCATTTTGGGTGGGTAGCACTGGCCTACTTTAGCATAATATCTCTTTGATTTCTCCTTTGTGTAAATGCTGTGACAGCTACAAACTGTTCTTGGATCTCATATTATTACAACTATTTGATTCTTATGTATTGGGACGATTTGATAATATATCACTAGTCTCATAAAACCTCATTCATATATGTCTTTTGTCATATTCCTTATCAGGTAGGTTTGTTGTATGATGAGGTTTCTTTACAAAATATATTGGACATGACAGCTGATTGGACTCAAGAAGAAAGACAGATGCTAAGGGATAAGGTAATATAAACATTCTACAGAATTTAGGTCATTTCTCTTTTACAAGTAAAATTTTTAAGGTGCTTTATCATTGATTAGATGAGGTGGCATAGCAAATTCAACTGCATCGGTTATACAATATGCCCTATATTGTAAAACTTGAGCTTCATAATAGGAGTCACATTGTGGGGGATCGGTAGACAAGCAATATACATAAGAGCTGGTTCCACTGACTCGTCTTAGTGTGACGTTTGATTCTGTCACACATTTGCACTGCACGATCAGATGTAAAGAAACTTCCATGTTGTATCAACATTTGAACTTGTTAATAACTAAATAATCATAATGTGGAAGGCAATATTTGGCATTGCATTACAATTTTTTTCTTTTTCTTTTGGGTGGGGGGCAGTGGCTAAAATAGTTTACCGAGTTTCAATTCTAACAACAAATAATCTAGTAGGTTCCAATAACTGGGCTAAAGACTCCATTCCGGGATGGGTTGCTAAGGCATGTTGCTGAAGATGTTCTCAAGTTGGCAAAGGTAAGTTGGCACTGTTTCTGTTATTGCTGCTATTTAGTGTTCCTTTTTTTTTTTCTTGATAGAATCATTTGCATTGTTAAGAACTTTGAATTATGCTTCTGCAGGACGGATTGGAAAGGAGAGGCTTTAAGGAATCAGGGTTCTTGAATGAGGTTACAGAGGTGGTTAGAACAGGTAATTAGTTGAGAGCTCATACTTATTTATCTTCCTTCAACCTTCTGGCATTTGCATTCCCTGATTTATCATGATTCACTTTCATATATTATAGTGAGGACTTTTATGTTACCTTTATATTAATGACAAAAGACTGTCTTCAATGCAAGAAAGACTTGCACAGGAATTTCAACTATCATAAGTTATAATTCTGTTGAGCCCCTCTAACATGTAAAAATTGTTCCAAGAACTTCAACTATCATCCTAGAAGTCATTTTTTTGGTGCCTGATAACAATTCAAGGGGATTTTCTTTAAAAAAAACATCTCACAGTTTACTGAGTTAGCATCATGGTATTGCTTTCATTTGTTTAATTAGTATTCATGGTTGTAGGTGTAACTCCAGCTGAGAAGCTTTTGGAGTTGTATCATGGAAAGTGGGAACAATCTGTAGATCCTGTTTTTGAGGAGCTACTTTATTGAGGTGATTTGCCTTCTTTTTGGCGCTTCAGTGGGGTTCTGTGTATGGACCTATAATTTTTGGGTGAATTCTGCTTCCTATTATGGATTATGTAGGAAATAATTTCTAATTTAAAATTGTGTCATGAGGTTTGTCATGTAGTCTCATTGAACACGATTCACACTATTCAGAAACAAGCAAGGCTTGAGCTAAAATATCTTATCTGAAATAGCAACATATCAATGGTCTTGACGTTGATAGGTTGATTGTGGTATACCATCTTGTAAACCTTATCTCTACTTGCTGCAATAAACTTGCGTTATGTGCAATCTATACTTGCTCATTACTTCATTTGCATAGATGAGTTTACTGTATATACTATTAAACCTACTAACAGACAACGGATGGGTATGCAGCTGTTTACCGTTAACTTGGTTTAGTCCTTGCTTGCTCAACCTTTTTATTTATGCTTCTCGCTTGGATGAGGTATGCAGCTGTTTCTATAACCTCTTAATGAGTCAATTTCAACATTTCTAGGCCATGTGGAAACCTGAAACCATGTGCTTTGTGGGGCTTGACCCACAATTGATGTTGTGTAGTTTTTGCTACCAGCATGGCATTCACATGTTGGAGCTGACAATGCCATTGGATTGATATGAGTAAAGTAGAGCTTATGCTTCCGGTGACAGCCGGTGCATGTGGATTACAAACTTGTATATACTGCATCCATGACTATGCTAAGATCAAGAGTAAAGTAATGAACTTTGGTAGATCCTCTAATAGTATCAATATAGGTATGATAATTTTAAAAGTTGACAGTCTACCTTAATCTTAATTCTAATGCCACTGATTACTTCTCTAATAACCATGCAAACCCTTCACCAACCGGATTATTAGGAAAGCAAATCTGAAATTGTAAAAGAAAAAAAGGGTATCATCTCTCCATCGAATTCCACATTTTCTTACAAAAATAGGCTAATGTACTGATATCTGTTTGTAAAAATGGTGTAATTGTCTCTCCAATACCATACCAACATGAGATTATTATGTCTTAGTTCTTAAACTCGATTTTGATATATTTTTTTAAAAAAAAAAAAAAAAAATTAATTAGGATTGCATTGTATGGCTCAATGTCCAATGTGCTCTTATGAAACGAAAGTATGGTTGTCCCTGTAAGTTCCAACACGCTTAACAGAGTTTTAATATGTTTAAATGGGCAACCACCATAATAATGCTTAGTGGAGGAACCCCGTCAAAAAAATTTCTCTGAATGGAGAGAGTCTAACATAGGGTTCCGAAAGCATTAGCCAACGAAATACTCTAATCTAAGAAAGATACAGACTTGACATGGAACACTATGTGCTTAGCCTCCAATAATTGATTCAAACTTCTCTCTCCAATGATTGATTCACTTGGGTATTATATACTCACCAAGATCGTACACACAATTGATTCCCCTATTTTTAATGATTTATGTAAATAGGCATCTATTTGCACCGCTGATTAACAAGAATTTATCAAAATATTATCACCCCTAGCTATAATTTTTAGTTTTTACTTGGCTTGACTGAGTTTGATTAGATGTGGATATTTCGCGAACCAGGTAAAAATAAATTTGGTGTACAATCACTGTGGAAAAGCAAAACACCAAATAAAGCAATGGCCAATTGGGAATCCTAATGACAGATGGGATATCAAATAGTAAGATGGGTAGGTTGGTAGTTCAGATTAGCTTAGAATAAAGCCAGAAAAACGAGCACCGCAACTAGGTGTCACCTTCCATATCCAGCTCACTGGTCCTGTTGGAGTTTGACATAACCTCCTCCAAAACACACCCACATGAACTTATTAATTGAAAATTATCAATATTTTGCCTTTTCATTATCATAAACCAAAAAATAATATCACTATCTCAAATCAATTATTCTACAAAAAAATCCTATCCTTCTAAGCCCTACAAAAGGCCATCACCATTCATTTCTTCCTGTACATCACTCAGCTTTTTTCCTTTTACATTTCTGAGTTTTTTCCTTTCCAAGTTTCCATTTTGATAATTTTGAAAAATGAGAGAGATACTACACATTCAAGCTGGGCAATGTGGTAACCAAATTGGAGCCAAGTTTTGGGAGGTTATGTGTGATGAACATGGCATTGATGCCACAGGAAATTATGTAGGAAACTCAAACCTTCAACTTGAGAGGGTTAATGTTTATTACAATGAAGCAAGTGGGGGTCGCTATGTTCCTAGAGCTGTGCTCATGGACCTTGAACCAGGAACCATGGACAGCTTGCGAACCGGTCCTTATGGACAAATCTTCAGGCCTGATAATTTTGTTTTTGGCCAAAATGGAGCTGGAAACAACTGGGCTAAAGGACATTACACTGAGGGAGCTGAGCTTATTGATTCTGTTCTTGATGTTGTTCGTAAAGAGGCAGAGAACTGCGATTGCTTGCAAGGTATTCTTCCAAGCTATATATGATTTTGGGTATGCTTTTTGGCTATATATGAATCTGGTTAATGATAATTGATTGACAGGCTTCCAAATTTGTCATTCACTGGGAGGAGGGACTGGCTCTGGAATGGGAACTCTACTGATTTCTAAGATCAGAGAAGAGTACCCTGATAGGATGATGATGACTTTCTCAGTGTTCCCTTCACCTAAGGTCTCTGACACTGTGGTTGAGCCTTACAATGCCACCCTCTCTGTTCACCAATTGGTTGAAAATGCAGATGAATGTATGGTACTTGACAATGAAGCCCTATATGATATCTGTTTCAGAACCCTCAAGCTCACAAATCCAAGCTGTAAGTACCTCAATCTAGGTTAATTCCAAGTTTTAACACCTATTTGCCTGTTTCAATCAATTGTAATATTGTCTTAACTATATACATGTTTTGTGTTACAGTTGGTGATTTGAACCATTTGATCTCAACAACAATGAGTGGAGTAACTTGTTGCCTCCGTTTCCCTGGACAACTCAACTCTGATCTCCGAAAACTAGCTGTGAATCTCATCCCATTCCCACGTCTCCACTTCTTCATGGTTGGTTTTGCACCCTTAACATCCCGTGGCTCCCAACAATACCGTAACCTCACCATTCCTGAACTCACACAACAAATGTGGGATGCCAAGAACATGATGTGTGCTGCCGATCCTCGACACGGCAGGTACTTGACAGCCTCAGCTATGTTCCGTGGAAAGATGAGCACTAAAGAAGTGGATGAACAAATGATTAATGTTCAAAACAAGAACTCATCGTATTTCGTCGAATGGATACCAAACAATGTGAAATCAAGTGTTTGTGATATTCCACCAACTGGCTTGTCAATGTCTTCTACATTCATGGGGAATTCTACTTCGATTCAAGAAATGTTTAGGCGTGTTTCGGAACAATTTACAGTCATGTTTAGGAGAAAAGCATTCTTGCATTGGTACACAGGAGAAGGTATGGATGAGATGGAGTTTACTGAGGCAGAGAGTAATATGAATGACTTGGTATCTGAGTACCAGCAATACCAAGATGCTGTGGCAGATGAAAACGAAGAAATTGATGAGGATGACATGCTTGGCAACTAAGGAAGAAGAAAATTTGGATCATTGACAAGCGGGAGGTCCTTTCTTGAATGCATGGTTGGCTTTGTAGTGTAGATTGGCAAATATGAATCCAATTTGGGTCTATTTCTGTTTTGTGCTTCAATTCAAGGTGAATAAAGGGTATGTGACCTTCACATTTTCTTTGTTTTTGTTGAAGGCAGTCCGAGCCATATAGTTGACTGTAAATTGTGTGCCTCTACCTATAATGTCTAATTGTGTATTTATTCTTTAACCCATTTGATGGGTGACATGTTTTATTTATCTGGATTTCTACTCTTTTATGGAATGATTTTGTGAATTTATATAACATTATGTGATTTTTTTTCACATAAGATTTGAGTACTATGTAAATGTGTTTTTATGATGTTTTTAGAATGGAAACAAAAAAATTTATTATCATTAACGCCAAATGACATTTACCATAAAATAAATAGATCAAAATGTACTTCCCAATCTAATATCACTATATCAACTTTTCTTTCTTGATTAACTAGAATTCAATCACTTTACTCTCGCATGACTGCATGAGTACAACCTATATTCATGACAAAACACTTTTACAATTAGAGATCTCCACTATAAATATTGTAGCAATTCAAAATCGGTTATTCAAATGAAATATTAGATCAGAATCTCTTATTCCCATCTTATGGTTATTTGTTAGCTTTCTCAATTCTCTCTTGTCTGGCTTATCTATACTTGTACTATAATAAAAACTTAAAAACACGAGTGTCTTCCTAAGTTTTAATTATTTTTTTAACTAAAAATGCTACATATAAATATTCAAGTCATTTTCTTTTAAATTAAATTTTATAAATGTAAAATGCCATATAATAAGTGCGTTTTATTAATGATTCAATGATGATTGTATAATTATTACAGTTATAAATAAAAATGAGGTTTTAATTGACATAACTACAATATATAGATTGAGAATTTTTTTAATATTTTTTTTTATAAGAAGTTAAAATTGAGGTTTTAAGTTGCACTCATGCTTATCCATTAATTGGGAACCTAACTGGTAATTAATGGCAGGGCTAAAGTGACCAAAAGTCATAATTTTAAATGACTGAATTGATCAAGTTAAACCCTGGAGGACTAAATTGAGAGAGTATAACTTTTAAGGCTAAAATAGTTAAATATCTCATAAAGTAAAAAAACAAAAAAAAGTATTTGAGCACCGCTGATGCCACAGTATTGAGGGAAAGGCCCAGTCACTTCTACCCGTTTTGTTTCGTTTCTTCCACTGATCCAAGCCCAACGGCCCAATCCATTAGCTACCGCTATAAAAGTAGCACAAATCAACGACATTGCCGCACGACTTCGAAGATGGCCAAACGCGAAAAACGACGCAGGATATGAACCTCGTTTTTGGTCGTATAATCTACGTCTTCGCTTTTTCGTAATTTTTTCCATTTTGCTGATTCACTCTCTTTATCCCTAAAAGATAGAGAGAGAGAGAGAGAGAGGAAAGAAGAAAAAGTAAAAAAGAAAAAAAAAAAAAAAAAAAAAGAGGTGAGGTGTTGGTCAGTTGGTCCTATTCCTGTTTCATTTTGTTTTCCCCAACTAAATCTCCCACGAACCTCATCACTCATATTCCTCAAGGAGAGAGAAAGCTCAGAGCAGACTCGTCGTGCTCTTTATCTTCCTTCTTTGCGAAGGTACGTTGAAAACCTTGGGAGTCACTATCTCCACTGTCTCATAGTTCAACGATTTTATTTCAATATCAAGTTACACATTTAATATATGTTCAGTAGGTGGTTATGAATCTGTTTTGATGCTAATGGGGAAAGGTAGACGTAGGGCTGTGGAAAAAGGTGTAGTAGGGCAAAGTCTGAATGTTTCATCATCTGGGTTATTGAATATACCATCAGGGCCTGTGTATTACCCCACTGAGGATGAATTTAAAGACCCTTTGGAGTATATTTACAAGATTAGACCAGAAGCTGAGCCATATGGCATTTGTAGGATTGTTCCACCAAAGAATTGGAAACCTCCATTTGCTTTGGATTTAGATTCTTTCACCTTTCCCACTAAAACACAAGCCATCCACCAATTACAGGTACGTCCTGCTGCATGTGATTCCAAGACTTTTGAGTTGGAGTACTATAGATTTTTAAAGGATCATTATGGTAAAAAGTCAAATAAGAGAGTTGTATTTGAGGGGGAGGAGTTGGATTTATGTAAATTGTTTAATGCAGTTAAGAGGTATGGTGGATATGATAAGGTTGTTAAGCAGAAGAAATGGGGGGAGGTTTCTTGGTTCGTGAGGTCAGGGAGGAAGATTTCAGAATGTGCCAAGCACGTGCTGTGCCAGTTGTACTTAGAGCATTTGTATGATTATGAATGCTATAACCAGTTGAGTCAAGAGGCATCTTGTAGTCGTAAGGAAGGCATGCATGTCGAAGGAAAGAGTGATCATGGGGTTCAATCTTCGGGCTCTAAGAGGAAGAGAAGGAGTGATAATGGTGTGGAAGTTAAGGATTGTAAAATAGAGGAGGAAGAGCACGATCAGATTTGTGAACAGTGCAAAAGTGGTTTGCATGGGGAAGTTATGCTTTTGTGCGATAGGTGTGATAAAGGTTGGCATATTTATTGTCTTTCCCCACCTTTGAAGCAGGTTCCTTCAGGAAACTGGTATTGCTTTGAGTGCTTGAATTCTGACGAGGATAGTTTTGGTTTTATACCTGGTAAGCAATACTCATTGGAGGCTTTTAGGCGCATGGCTGATCGATCCAGGAAGAAATGGTTTGGGACAGGATCTGTTTCTAGGGTGCATATAGAGAAGAAGTTTTGGGAAATCGTGGAGGGATCTGTTGGTGAGGTTGAAGTTATGTATGGCAGCGACTTGGATACATCTATCTATGGCAGTGCTTTTCCACATTTAAAGTACCCGAGACCACAGACAATTGATGAGAAGGTGTGGGAGGAATACTGTGCTAGCCCGTGGAATCTTAATAACTTGCCCAAGTTGAGAGGGTCAATGCTTCGAGCCTTTCATCACAATATTACTGGTGTTATGGTACCCTGGCTTTATATTGGGATGCTATTCTCTTCCTTTTGCTGGCATTTGAGGATCATTGTTTTTACTCCATGAATTATCTGCACTGGTATGTGTCCAGGTTAACTAATCTACATTTCCTCTAAATTTCAAAAGCGTATAATTTTTTCTTTTAAAATTCTTACGATGTATAACTCTTTTTCGTGAGAAATACATATCTGCTTTTGTATCTCTGCGGACGAGGATGAACTAAGGTCAATGACAGTACCTCAGTTGTCAATCTGCTCACTAGAAAGGGGAAAATATGTTGCTTCACAGTTTGATATTTATCTGATATCGGGACACCCTTTAGGGCCTTGACACGCATAACATTAACCTCACGTGTCACTGCATGTTTTTCAAACTCAGGGAATTTCGATGTTTTTTCCATTCCTCGTGAAGTAATATTAGATCTGCTACATGACAATATAGTGTTTCTTATCCATTTCTCCTCAACTCAATTGGTTGTGACTGATTTTTTTTTACTCCGTTTTACTTATTGTCTACATGGAATTATACATCCTCTTTTCATTGTTCTTATGTCCATTCACTTCTGATGTCAACTATGTTCTTAGGGGAGAGTCAAAATGTTGGTACAGCATTCCCGGTAGTCAAGCCAGTGCTTTTGAGAAGGTAGGTTCCAGATTCTTCATGATTAAACATTGTGTTTGGTGGGAACTTGTCTCATGAGTCGTTGTCCTTTGAAGGCAAGGAGAGTGGACTGATATAGCGGAAATTTAATTAACTGCTTACTTCTCTTCTGAAATGTCAGTAGTTGAAATTTCTACCCTTTATGGACACAATCTGCTGTCTGTCTGTCTATGCGTGTAGTTTATTATCTTCAGGCTTTGGCTGTTATTCTTTTTAGTGTTTCCCTAGTGGATTTTTTTTAAAAGTTTCCTTCATGAAATTCATTTCAATGTAGCAATGAAAGTTATTGCATTCTTATTTTATTTAAATCGTCAATTCCTTTATGGATTACTGGTCGTCTTTTCCCCCCCTAGTTTCCTCTTCTTTAATTTCTTGATCTTATGGTTCATTTTCTGTTCCAGTTAATTAGTTTAACTCGTCAAACATGCATATTGATGACTTTATCCACTTTGCAAGTAGGTCATGAAGAGCAGTCTTCCTGATCTTTTTGATGCACAACCAGATTTGCTTTTTCAGCTTGTCACCATGTTAAACCCATCTGTCTTGCAAGAAAATGGAGTTCCAGTCTACAGCGTACTACAGGTTTTTTATGCTAGGACCTGACTTATAATATTGATAACTTTAAGCATGCTGACCCAGTTTTGTTTCACCTTCAAAAATACTAAATTCTACAGTCTTGGCTGCTATTTTTATTGCACTTCTTTCTTTTGTATTCATCTTATTATCTTGACATTTTTTTCATGCTTGATAACTTCCAGGAGCCTGGAAATTTTGTCATCACCTTCCCTAGGTCTTACCATGGAGGTTTTAATCTTGGTATTGCAGCCTATTTTATGCTTCAGCTTAGAAGCACAAGCTGATGTGGTGCCTTATAAATGAATGAAGGATTATAAAAGCAACATAAACATATTTTCTTGTTGGTATTTTCAGGTTTTAATTGTGCAGAGGCAGTTAATTTCGCTCCTGCTGACTGGCTACCTCATGGTGGGTTTGGAGCAGAGCTCTATCAGCAGTATCACAAAATTGCTGTCTTGTCTCATGAGGAGCTACTATGTGTGGTAGCCCAGGTTAGACAATTTCTGATTTGTCACTATCTGTTTAGAAAAAGTTTCTATGAAGACATGGAAAATAGCATGGTTTGCTAGGGGCTGAATTTGTAAGGGCAGCAAGCAAAATTACCATGTTGAGCACAATGAATATCTGCTATGTACCTTCTACATGCAATAAGTAACAGATCGAAAAAAATTCTTCCTAGATAACTGTAGTAGGTAAATGTAAGAAAGGGTAAAATCCAAACTATGATTTGAGTCACATGCAAGGAAAATGATCAATGTAGTGGTATGCCTATTGTTTATTTCCCTTAGTTGTAAAGCTTTACAATGTCCATGAGGAGGACTTATGATAAATCAGCGTTTTTCTGTTTGTAATAATATTTATACTTATATCATGAAAACCAGAATTGACATAAACAAAACAGCACAGTAGAATTTGATAGTTCAGCTATTCAGAAAGCCAAAAACCTGAGTACATCTATTAATGCCTGGTATCATTCTTCTGTATGGTGGTCTAGTAATAATTAACTGTCATTTATACATGCATGTCTTAAATTTGGAATTCACATTCAATGTTTTTGGAGCTGTTGGGGTTATTTTTCAGTTTTTAACTTTATCCAACTACAACTAAAAATTAGAAATTGAAGGTGAGTGTTAAAAAAGGAACCAGGGTCTTCCTGCATTTTAGCCCCATTTTATTGACAGTTGTTTGAATTCAGGTGCTGCTGTTTTGTAGTTTCTCGTGTTTATGTTGGCTAATGATGTTCTGTTTTAACTGTCATATTGTTTTCAGCAGAGTGACTGTGATAGAAGAGCATTTCCTTATTTAAAGAAAGAATTGCTCAGAATATATGCCAAAGAAAAATCATGGAGGGAGAAACTTTGGAGAAATGGCATTACTAAATCATCTCCTATGTCCCCAAGGAATTGTCCTCAGTATGTTGGAACTGAAGAGGTGAGGACAGAATAATAAATATTATTATTACTTATTTAAAATTTCTTTCTAACTTCTGGCCGTGTTTAAGATAATACTCACTTGACGATTAGTTATGATGTGTATGTCCTGATGTCTTTTATAGGATCCGAGATGCATTATTTGCCAGCAGTATCTATATCTTTCTGCTGTTGTTTGCTGTTGTAGGCCATCTACTTTTGTATGTCTGGAGGTATGTGAATATGATTAAGTATATACTAATTTATCTGAATGTAAACTGTGTCCATGATACTTGCATTTTGTCCTTGCATGAATATTGGTTCAGCAAAGGTGATGGGGTTTTCTTTTAATATCCTGTAACTGATTTCAGTATGAAAGGCTGATGAGGAATGTGGAAGTGAAATAATAGACCTCAGTTTTCATCATAGAATTCTGTAATTTGAAATCTTATAGAACATATTTATGCCTGGTGCATTTAGTTATTTACATTACTTCTCAATTTACATTTAAATGTTCTTTTTCCTTTTAAAGATAACAATAGTATTTTGTTGGAATTTTTTGTCATGTATGTGGATCTATCCACGAGAAAGCAAATTAGTAAGTTCCATCTACATTTGCTTATAATGACTTTGGATCTAGCTGTTGGTAATTTTATCTTTCAAATGTTTGTTCTCTTGATGTTTGAAGTAAGAGAATTAGGATGATTGAATGTCATACTAGACACGTTGAAAACTCTGGGAACTGAAAACTCTGTCTTTTGAAGCATTGTTCCTGCAATTGGCTAACGATAATTTCTTACTGTGCAGCACTGGGAGCACCTTTGTGAATGCAAAACTATCAAGCTACGTCTTCTTTACCGCCATTCACTTGCTGAATTGAATGACTTGGTGCTTACTATGGATAAATATGTCTCTGAGGAGATAGTACAGAAGAATATGAGAAGGCAAGTCTCATGTTCCAAAGAGATGGGTGCTTTGACAAAGAAGGTTATATATTTTTCCTTTGTATCTCATCTAACATATCAACCCAGCTAAGCCTTAAATCCCAAACTAGTTGGGGTCATCTACATGAATCATTTTCTTCCATTCACATCACTACTTACATATAAAGTTAGATGGTTTGAATTGTAATTTGCAGGTTTTTCTTCTTGGGTGGGTTGTGTTTGTACTTGTCTTGTGTACAAATGTATGACTTTTTCTTTAATAAAATTATTAGTAAAAAATAAATATATATATTCTTAAGATTTCTGCTATAAATTTGAATTTCTGTGGACCTACAATTTTTGGTGCTTGCTACATTTGCTTGTTTTTGAATGTGCTGCTTTCTTAAAGTTTTATTTACCATTTTACTTGTAACCTTCATGAACTTAAATATGATGATGTTATCATGTAGATATGAAAAAGTTGGATAATCCCAATATCTTGCCCTCTTGGTTGATGTATGTGTATTAACTCTGAACATTGTAAGTGCATTTGTCCAAATATGTAGACACAAGTAGTGAATAACACAAATGTAAAGAGTGCATGTCATTTATAGTATAATTGACGATCTCTGAACAATAGCTTATTTAAGGTGGAACTAGTTTGGGGAAGAAAACTGGGATGAACCAATATTAATGAAAACTGTGGGAGAGTGCATTTTGACTCAATTCCTGTGAAAGACTGTGGAACGTACAACAAGGGTAGTTTATGATGATGTTGTAATCGCCTCTCTGAATTTCTTGAGTTATTAATTTAATAGAGCTTGAATGCTTCTTCTGTTGCCTTGATTACTAAGAGTGCTCTTGTTGGTATTAAGGATACTAGACCAATTAGTTTATTGGGGGCACTGCACCAGCTGGTTCTAGTTCTGGTGGTGAAGTAAAAAAGACAAAGGTTCCAAAAACTATGTCAGAGTTGGACGATGCCTTTCTGGAAGGCAGAAATTCTATATGATGTTTTGTTTGAGAATTGTCGTGTAGGTTCCAGGCTGTTATCTTGGATTCTGGGTTTAGTTGGAAAGTTTTCGTAGTGGGGGGTGGGGTGGAATGGTAGACTAGGATAGACGTGGTTTTTTGAATTTGTAGGGTAGTTTTTTGCCTTTATTTCTTTTATGTTGGGGGTTGGTAGAATGTGTAATGGAATAGAGATGAGAATAGGTAGGGAGGATGGGATCCACCTCATTTATTTGAGAGTGGAAAGACCTCGAGAAAGAAAATAAGAGCAAGAAGAAAGTAAGAAAATGTTTCCCTAATTTTGATCTATGTGCACAAATATAGGCACATATTTAGACACACATGCATACCCACATGATAAATTACCAAAATATAATGAGCACCATTTATAATTGTTATGCATACATATATATACATTTATAGTAGCAGATGCGTCTATATATGTATCAATATGTTCAGACATAGATACACGCATGCATGCCCACAACATATATTACCAAATGATTACTGAGCACCATTTAGTATTTTTATACATATTCATGTGAAGGTTGTTTTATTTTGTTACAGTCTTCTGAGACCATTGGGTGTATGCAGGTGAAGGGTGGCCTTGTTACTTTCACTCAAATTGCAGCAGAGTGGCTTTTGAAGTCTACTAAGATTCTTCGGAGTCCCTTTTCAAGTGATGCAATTCTTGCTGCACTAAGGCAAGCTGAACAATTTCTTTGGGGTGGTCCTGAGATAAATGTGGTGAGTATTACTATTAAGTGTTGCTTCTGAATGCACATATAACAAAAGTGTTTATAGGAGTAACTTCTGCATTGTGATATAGGTGCGAGATGTGGTGAAGAATTTGATTGAATCTCAGAAATCGGCAGAAGGGATAAGAGACTGTCTGTCTAAAATTGAGAATTGGTCATGTAATCGTGGGTCTGATCTAGAAAAGGTTCAGTTAGAATATGTTGATGAGTTGTTGAGCTTTGATCCCCTCCCGTGTAATGAACCTGGGCATCATAACTTGAAGGTGTTATTTCAGTTAGTAAATTGTTATATGTTTTACTTACTGGTTGCAGTTGCCTGTCAATCGAAACATACCTTTAATACATTTCACACAGGTTCATGCAGAAGAGGCAAGGATGTTGGTTCAGGAAATTGATGCTACTTTGTCTACGTGTTCACAAGTAATTCCACATTCTATTACTAAACTGTTAAAAGATTATCTAAAAAGTTCTCTTCTGGCTAGTTTAAAACTACTTTAGTGGCATTGTGATTGTTCTTTCTTGTCCAGTCAATAGGATTATCATGACCATTCTGTTCATTTTCCTTTCCAGATATCTGAGTTGGAACTTTTGTACTCCAGAGCTTGTTGCTTACCGGTCTACATAAAAGAGAGTGAGAAATTATTGAAGAAAATTTCTTCATGTAAGGTATATTTTGTTTTAACTTTTAACTTAGACTCACTTTGTCATGGGTTCTAGACACTTGTTTTGTTTTATTGATATATTTAATTATGTTGAGTAGGGTAGTTTTAGAAACACTTGCAGTGTTTTATGGATATATTTTTTAATTTTAGGGTTCAATGCAAGAGGAAATTTCATAAAGTTGATAGGTTGATTGGCATAGGTTGTAAAGTCAATTCTTCAAAGTATGCTTGACTCCTTAATCATTTGCATGTGTGCTAACATACTGCAACAGTTATACTCCTTCAGTGAAATACTCAGGAAACAGTCTCTGTATGTTGACCTTAGAAAATTTTCTCTGAAAGCAGTGTTCCAACGCTTACTTATTGGTTTGTCACATTGCTAAAATGATTTTACTGTTGAGGCCCTTCAGGTATGGTTAGAAAATGTAAGAAAGTGCTTCTTGGTGAAACATCCTTCTGGAGTTGAGCTTAATATTCTCTACAAGTTAAAGTCAGAGGTAATTTAAAATCCGCATGAGATACTGCTCTTACTTTGCCTTTATGTCTTTTTCTTGAATCTTATTTCTGTCAGTTTCTACCCAAACTGCTTTGTAATAACTGTTTTTTATAATGTCATTCAATGCTATAATAGATTTTGGAGCTTCAAATTCAACTCCCAGAGACAGATATGCTCATGAATCTATTAAGTAAGGCTGAATCTTGTGGTGCTCAGTGTGGTGAAATGTTGGAAAGTGCTATGAATCTAAAGGTTTTTCTTTTTGCTATTCTTTAACTATCTCCATTACTTGTGCAAGTCTGAAGTCACAGCCTTATGAAATAAGGTCTTGTGCAGAACGTTGAAGTTATGCTTCAAAAGTGGGATAGTTTCATTGTTGACATACCAGAGCTGAAGTTTCTGAGGCAATTCCATGCTGATGCTGTTTCGTGGATTTCCCGCTTTAAGAGTATCTTAGGAACTTTGCTTGAAAGAGAGGATCAACAAAATGTTGTTGATGGGTTAAACTGCATTTTAAACGATGGATTATCATTGAAAATTCAAGGTTATGTGGGTTCTTTCTTGTAGTGTTGTGATATCTAGATCATTGATAGTCCCTGTAGTTGTCATTATTCTTATTATTAGCTTAAATAGACATAAATTTGAGTTCATAATGAGCAGTTGATGAATTGCGTCTGGTCGAGGTTGAGCTGAAGAAGGCTCATTGTCGGGCAAATGCTCTAAAGGTAACATGGTGTTTTCATTTTTATCCCAAAGCTTTTCTTTCATGTATCATGATTCAATCAGATTGCAAGATAATGTTCTATTATTTATATAAATTTGGGGGACCTTATACCACCTTCTCTTCTTGGTTGTGAAATCAATTTTGTCATTGTTGAAAATCAAATAGTGTTTATCTAATATCATTTCAGGTACGCGATGCTAAGATGTCCCTGGATTTCATTGAGAAACTGATGATGGAAGCTGGAGAGTATGCTAACTAACCCTGACTCCTCTCTGGAAAAACAGATCTTATTAAAGCTTTATGTTTTCTCAAGTTCCTATTTCTATTGAATTTCCTTTTGCAGGCTACAGATTGATAGAGAGAAATATTTTGTTCATTTGTCTGGAGTACTTGGTTCTGCCATTTGTTGGGAGGAAAAAGCAAGGGATATTCTTTCCCACGAGGCTCCTATATCTAACTTTGAGGACATGATAAGGTTTCATGTGTGGTTCACATGTTCTGTTTAGCTTAATTACTTTTGTTTCTCATTTTGCGTCTTGACTTCTTTATCTTTGGGTCTTTTAGGGCTTCAGAAGACATTTCTGCGAATCTACCTTCTCTTAATGATATCAAGGATGCATTATCCGAGGCTAAGTCCTGGTTAAAGAATTCAACAGCATTTTTAGTTTCTCCGTTACCTGCCTTAAGTTCTTTGCTGAAAGTTGAGGACCTGCAGGTTCTTGATCTGTCCTGCATGTGTTACGCTTGCTAAAAATGTGTTCAATGAAAACATAAAACTTTTCTCTACTCTTCTGCAGATGTTAGTATCTCAATCAAAACTTCTTAAAATTTCTTTGGAAGAAAGAAGGATGCTCGAAATTATTTTGGAGAACTGCAAAGAGTGGGAGTACAATGCCCATTCTCTACTGCAGGATGCTTGGAGCCTGTTTGAATTGGATGACAATTTTGATGGAATAAGAGATGGCCTTACATCCGAAATTGAAAGTTTGATAACTAGAATAGACTCCTTCTCAGGATCTGGTTTGTCACTTTGTTTTGCCTTTCCTCAGATTGCAAAACTCCAACATGCTTGTGTTACATTGCAATGGTGCAAGAAGACCCTTTCGTTTCACACTCTCTCTCCTTCTCTTGAGGTGATTATTTGTCTATAATAATTGTTATGAGATTATGCTTTCCTTTTCAAATGTGCTTGTGTAATTGTTTTTCTAAACTTCCATTCATCATCTGAAACATTCAAGCTGCACTATGTTTTGTTGCTTTTTTGTCTGCCCGTGAATTAGTACAAAGTTTCCATCAAATCTGAAGAGTACATTATTTTCCATCATTAATGTCAGGCATATAGAGATCAAGGTTTAAAAATTTGTGGTGAAACGTGCGAAACATTTCCATTTCCACACTACCTGAAACAAAACTCACTTATAGAAACGCAACATCGTTTCCACATGAAACGGGAGCGTTTCTACACAAAACAAAGTTGTTTTTATCATTTTCACATGAAATGGGTCAACATAGACAGGGCATTTTCATAATTTAAAAATCTAAAGTTTTGGCTCTAGTTCTCTTCATATTTTAGGATTTCAATTGTTTTTTTTTAATCTTATTTGATATATATTCAGATGGTATAATTTAGCTAGAATAATTCTTTTTAGGATTTATTATTTTTTTATATAAATATTTTTTATTAATTTAGTTTAACTTAGTGGATAATATTAAATCTTCACAACATTTATATGTTGGTTCAAATTAAAAAATTTATTAAATATGGGTTGAGCACTTGCTAGCCACTCCACTATTAGTTGGATGTAATTGTGATTTGATATTTTTCTCCAATTTGTATGTCTATGTTTAGAATTTTACTTTGTTATATATTTGATAGTATTTTATGTATTAAATTAATAATGTTAGATACCTACAATTATTATAACATGTGTTTTATTATATATTTTCATGCGTTTCCACAAAAATTAGCGTTTCCATGCCTTTTTCGTATTGTTTCTCGAATCGTTTCCGTTTCTGCGCTTGTTGAAACGGTATCTCAAAACAAATTTTAATTCCTTGATAGAGATACTGCATGCTGCTTTATCCTGCATATACTTCTTTCACAATACTTCCTCAATCCTTGCACACATGGAATTTTAAATGACTAAATGTTACAAAGATAACTGTGCTCTGATGCGTCACACATCTGGTTGATGTACAGCACACCTAGGACCCTTGGTTTGCTGCTGAAAAGCATATAATGTTGTTGCTGCATTTTAAGTTTTAACAAAATGATTTGAAATTTTGAATAGACTGGATGCCAGTGGATAAGTTGTGGCTTTATTGTTGCTTGTGTCCACTGCTTCAAATATCTTATAATTATTTTTCCAACTAGATTAATTTATCTTATCTAAAGTTTTCTCTTTTTCTGGAAGAAAGAGTTTATTTGCCTGTTGATGGACATACTTCTTGTAAAACCTTGTAGGACGTTTTGAGCTTGGTGAAGATTGCAGAAGACCTCTCAGGCACATATGCCTCTGGTACTCTGTTGAACTCATTGGTCAATGGGGTCTATTGGCTTAAGCGAGCCATAGAGGTCATTTGTGAACCACACAATTGTAAACAGTGGAAGTTGAGTGACGTTGAGGAAGTTAATGCTGGTTATCAGGTATTTATTTTATGTCAGCTATGTTTTTACTTCTTATTGTTACAAAATCATAAGCAATTGCTATTTTTGTAGGCTAAGTTTGTCCGATCATTTGAAGTTATTCCATTATCTTCAACTTACAATTTTCTACTTGTAGAGCATCAAAATTCCCTTTCCGGTATTAATGAGTCAACTTGAAAATGCGATACAGAAACATAGGTGAGTCTTCATTGTGCATTTCAATGGTCTTTATTCTATTTCCACCTTCTGAACTGCAAGTTACTCTTTCTGTTTTCTTCAATTCATGTGTTTTAGTCTTTCTAAGTATATGTATTTATGTGTGCACATATTATGCTCCCAAAGGTTCTGGTTGAATTTTTGGCTATGTATTCTAATGGACTGATGAATAATATCTTCTTGTGGTATAAAATATGGGTCACTGGTATGGAGAGCATCTATGTTTTCACTTTAACTGTCATTGAAGCCATAGTTGTGGCTGAATGTATGTGTGCATCGGCTGTTTTCGACCCATTTGTCTGTAATCCATCTTGAGAACAGAAAATGATGTTTCTGCACAGAAATTCTGGAAAAAAGATGTGTTTAGTTTTTTGTTGTTGAACATGTATTTTCTTTTCCAATCCTTTAAACTTTAGGGTTTGAATATTTGATGCATTGGTCTCTAGGAAAGAATATGATCTTTGCTCAAAAGATGCTAGAAAAAGTCTTTTAGTGCTGCACATATGTTGTTCTCTTTCGATCCTATAAATTGTAGTGTTTGATGTATTTTATATGCCTTCCTCTGGAATGTATTTGAGACTTATTTAATTTTTATGTAGGTTGTGGCAAGAACAAGTGCGTCGGTTTCTCTCTCTAGGCTCTAGGGAAAGATCTTTGTCATCGATATTACAGCTCAAGGTATGCGATGCATGTAATATTGGAGCTAAACGTTCTCACATTTATCAAACTGTTACAACAACATCTTTATCCTTGAGCAATCTCTTGCTTGGGATGCATTTGAGGTGTCTAATTCCTTTAAATATGCAATCATACAAATTCAGGATAGTAAATAAGAGGCTTCCTTGCAGTTTAGTAACTGCCTCAAAGCTTTGGTCCTTCAGGAAACTGTCCCAAATTCTTTGGCTGCTAAAGTCGTTCCAAACTTCAATGTCATTATCACAATAGACAGTTGACAATCATTTGTTTACTTGGATTATGATGATAAGTTTTAATCACATTTAGGAACTTGGAAATACCATGGCCTTCAACTGCTCAGAACTGAACTTGGTTTCATCTGAAGTTGAAAAGGTGGAGAATTGGAAGAAACACTGCATGGATATAGTGGGGACCGTGGTCGGAGACGAGCATCCATTGCTTGATCCACTGCAGAAGGTTTCAATTTTACCTCATTCTTCTATATATTTGGCATTTTTTTTAAAATGGCTATTATTTATGTTCAGAACCTTCTTGTATATTGTTCAGATAAAACAGAGTCTAGATAGGTCTTTGCTCATTTATAGCAAGTTGCAAGAACAGGGAGCTAGGAATAAATGCATCTGCTGCTTTGTTGATTCTGAGGACCAGGGTTTTCTTGCTTGTTCAACGTGTAAGGACTGGTAAGGTGTTTACTTCCTTGTATTATTATACTTATCTCATTTGTTTCTAAAAAAAATTAAACAATCATGGGTATTTATCTTCTCTAGAATAGCTTTTTCCTCTTTTTTTTTCTTGGAAGTCCTGAATATTGAAATTAATGATAGTGATTGTTGCTAATTAAATTGTACAGTTGTTGCCTGTATCATCATTGTATAGTGTGGTAAATTACTCTCATATTTCTGGCCATCACATGCTTATCTGTTTTATGAACAGCTACCATTTCCAGTGCCTTGGTGTGACTGCTGGTTGTACAGATAATGAAGAGTATATATGCTCTTATTGCCAACGTTCAAAGGATGAATCTGTCTTTCGAATTGGAAGTGGACCTCTGGTATGAATTCTCTATGTATTTGAATGTCTTTTGTGCAACAGTCCTCGTTAGAGATTTTACAAAGGAGCTTCTATATCTTTTACACTTTTCTTTTGCTTCACAGAGGTTTAGGGGGAAGTGTGTTGAACTGAATATGCTTCTGGAACTTCAGTCTGATGCTGAACATTTCTATGTGTGGTATGTGATTTGAATTTAATTCTTTTGCTTTATTATTCTATGGGTAATTCTAAGTTATCTTCAAGCAGCTGCCTAAATTTTTCAAGCTGGATATGTTTATTTCTGAAATTCAAAGTTTAGCTTTTAGATATGTGTACTTAGATGGTCACTGTTTCATGCAATCGGGTCTAACTTATCTTAACCATTTTTTAGTCAAATTTTGCTTTATGCACAGGTTTACTTGCTGGCTCATTGAATTGTAGATTCTTTCCTGTCTGAGTTTGTTTGGCTATATTAATCAACTGTAACATTTATATACAAGGGGGATATAAATTTCGTCTCATTGATTCAAGCTGGTTGTTATATTCTTTAGTTAGTAACAACTTCAAAAAGTTATAGCTCAGACAAATATGTGAATATGAGATGTACTAGTTATATTGAGTGCTATATGAGCTCAAGTCGAGCTCATAGACATTTGGCTACCATCCATCATATGCCTGTTTCTCTATGGTGTCAGACCCACCAAACTTAAGAATGTAAGATGACAGAATGACCAGAATATTAGATGACAGAAATAACCATGGTTAGGCATATATACCATGACTCCTGCTAGCCGGCTATGTCTTGTGGCCTGCCAAACTGGATCAATGAATTCTCCTGTTCACTCTAGCACGACATCAATGTGATGTGAAGTGAAGTGAGTGTCTCATGCAATGCAAATAGAGAATAGTCCACCTGAACATTGTACATACTTCTGCAGCCTTTATTTTGCATGGGTGGGTGGGTGGGGGTTGGTTCTTTTTCGGAGATTTTGACAAACTTCCAGTTTTTCTTCTATGAACATTGTTGGGTGTTGATCTATTCAGGAGTGATGAAAGAGAGTTATTGAACCAAATTGTCGAGCAAGCTCTTGCATGCCAAAAGAGTTTGAGAGAGTTAGTGGATCTTCCATTAGCTAATATTGATGAAGATATTCACTTCATCTCTCGGAAACTGACTCTTGCTATAAAGGTACGAATATCTATCATTGAAGCACTTTTTCATATATAATGTTTGGAGCATTTCTTGGCAATATTGTACTGTGTTCTTATGATGCTGGATCTCTGTGTCTCTGTATCTTTGTTATCATAATGCGTGATTGGCCTTAATTATGAGTCCCCCTTTCATTTGGTATATGATACCACTTCACATATATCGTATATTTTTCATTTCTGAAGTGCCAGAGCACATTGTTGCCAAAAATGTTATAATCTTCTTGACTGAGAGTTTTGTTATCCAGGCTGTCGAAGTGGCAGGTGCACATGACCACCATGATAATTGCAAACTTGAGCTCGCATTAGCAAGAAACTCGTGGAAGCTCCAAGTCAATGCATTGTTGGGTGGTTCATGGAGGCCCTCTACCCAACAGATTCAGAAGCATTTGAAAGAGGTTGACTCTATTGGCCCTATGGATGTATCTATTTGGATTTTAATTCTTTATAAGAAAATGATTTTTCTGAAGGACTTAGAAGAATTACAAAGGACACTTTAATTTTTTCTCTATTTTTGTTTCTGTTGCAATAGCTGGGGAGCACTTTGTGCACCGGGTGAGCCCTTAATGATAAAAAGTACATTGAGGGCGAGCCTTGGCGCAACGGTAAGTTGTTCCTTTGGTGACCTGTAGGTCACGGGTTCGAGGCGTGGTAACAGCCTCTTTGCAGAAATGTAAAAGAAAGGCTGCGTACATGTGCGCCCACCCTCCCCCTATCCCCGCAATAGCCGGGGAGCACTTTGTGCACCGTGTAAGCTTTTTTTTTTTTTCTGTTGCAACTCTGAGAGCTGCACTTTAAGAGCTGATCACATCAAAAAATTATACCTCAATCATCAAGTCCAGTTAGTTATCTTGGTCGCAGTTCACGTATAAATATTTTTTGTTCCATTTTGCAACCCCTTGATGCTTTTCTAAACAATTTTATCAGTTATTACTTAAATGAAAAAATTCTAATCTCACTCGTTTCCAATTAATTGACTTTTATTATAATTTTAATTACTTACAACAAGAACATATTGCAAAGGCTCAATCAGCTTTTTCCTGGATATCAATATAATATACAGATAGAAATTTATATTGAGGGGTGAGGAGAGTGAGATTCAATTTAGAGTATTAGTGATATGCAGAAATCTGTCCTATTTGCTTGCTGAAATGACTATAATTGGTGACAGGGACTTGCAATGGAAATTAAACATGAAGAACAGTACATGCTGAAACTTCAAGAAGTCAAGTGCATGGGTTTTCAGTGGGCAGAACAAGCAACGAAGGTTTAGAGCGTTACATTGCAATGTCATCCATCCCTTCTCTGTCTTTTCAATCGACTATCTAATGTTTCCTCTGAACAGGTAGCATTAGATTCTGGGGTACTAGGCCTAGATAAAGTGTTTGAACTTATTGTGGAGGGTGAAAACTTGCCCATTACTGTTGATGAAGAACTTAAGGTTTGGGATCATCTTTTTTATTTGTTATATGTGCATTTCCTACATGAAGTTAAGGAAGTCGTGCATGGTGTTTACAGTTACTAAAAGCTCGAAGTATGCTTTATTGCATTTGCCGAAAGCCCTATAATCGAAGAGGTATGATTGCTTGTGACGAATGTGATGAGTGGTATCACTTTGATTGCATGAAATTACTATCTCCCCCAGATGTCTATATCTGTCCGGCATGTAAGCTGGAGATAGAAGAGTTGGTGACAAGTTTACCGGATCACGAGAGGTGAGTTACTAGCACATGACCTCTCACTTACCTCATAATTTTTTGATTCTTATACTTACTCCCGAGCTAGTGATTAGAAAAAAAAAAAGGTGAAGGTTTTAATTAATTTTACTTATCCTACGAGATAAATCATGCCAAAAGAAAAAAGACTAGGCTTCATTTCTCTTCCTCGTTAGGTTGTACTGTTTTTTACTTGTATTTTTAACATTTTCTTTTGAATGCTTTGCAGAGTAACCAGTGGTAAATTTGCAGAGCCTAAAACTCCATCTCCCATACAGACAGAACCAAGAAAGAAACTTAGAAGAGCTGAGCCCAGTGTCTCTCAGAGGATGCTGGCAACACAGGATCAAAAGAGCTGAGCCCATTACTGTTAATATTCGGAGTACTTATCCAAACTATCATGACTAAATTAATGGATTCAAAACATAAAATTTTAACTTTTATTCATATCGGTCATCATTGGTACATAAATTAAAAAAATTATTGATATCTGCAATTCATTATTAAATAAAGTCTTAGAAATGAAAATAAAAATGAAAATATTATTTTGTACAAAAAGTTAATAGTGGTCAAATAGTATTTATTAAAAGTTAAAGTTTGAAAAATAAGTTTTTTTAAATAAAAAACAATAGAAGTTTAAATAAAATTTATACAAATATAATTATAATATTTATTAAAATAAATTTTAAAATAATTTTAATATTCATATTTTTTTTATATCTAACAGTTCTTCTACGATAATTTATCCAAATGCCTGTTTTTAATTTTTTAAATAATTGTAATTGTAAAATATTTTTATATACAGTGTAACCGTAGTTTACAATGTGATGATCCTCCACTGGGCTGTGCCATTAACTAATTCCAAGGTCCGGACTACGGACTCCGGACTCCGGACCCGATAGCCTGATATTCATTTCGAGCCGGTTGGCATTACGCGGCTACCATAGAAGCAAACTCGAGCAAGATAAGAACTGAGAACTGCATCTTTCTGCAACTTATTTTTCCTTGTCTCTGATTTGTTATTTTCCTTCATCTTTCTCTCTCTAAAGTGTATGGGTGATTCTCTGACGCTATAACTCCGAGGAATGTTCAATCCGTTTGCAACATTATTTCTTGGTATTTGTCTTTTTTTCTTTTTCTTTGCTAAAAAACTTTGTTAAAATGCCACAATCAGGTTAATGACCATGATCTATCAGTGATTAGTGTTTCTGGGTTAACTCTTTTTTTTTTCTTTTATTCTTTTCTAAACATTCTTATGCGTTTTGGAACGAATAAAAAGTGATCATTCCACTTCTATGATCTATCTATGTGTTCCACGCGAGTTCCAGAGCTGCAATAATAATATTTTTTTTGTTGGACGGATTTGTAGATGAGGTACGTGAAGCCGTTGAGCATGTTCCATGATTTGCTAAACACAACTCCAAAACGAGGGCGGTTGCTTGGTTTGGATGTTGGTGATAAATACGTTGGGGATGGCTGTTTCAGACCCTCAAAATATAATTGCTTCACAGCTGAGGTATGGAAACACCCATTTGGCTATAGCTCTAGGTTGAATAACACATGAAAATTATTATAAAGTCACCGTGTTTCAGAAAACTAACTAATATAACATGTAACATGTTGCTTGATTTACCATTTATAATCTCAATTTGTGATGTTCTCTTTAAAAAGAATTTCTTTTTGGTTTGAATATATCACACAATCTCTTGTAAATAGTCAAAAAGCGAATCTCGTAAGCCATTTAAAGCTGTTTGCACAAATTTAAATTTGCTTAAACTCATCTCGTTGGACCTGTGAATATCTAAGTGTTTCCGTCGCTGTTTCTCTGTGTGTCCCCCTCTTAGGCCTTAAACTGCAATCTGTAGTCCTCTGGTTTTTATTATATGTTATGAGTTTACTTTGGTACCTTGTACCATATTTTTCTCTAACTTTAACATTCTGGGTTCTATACTGCAGTGTACTGCTCAGGAAGAAAACAAATTTCGATTTAATGGCCTCCGATTTTCAGAGTCTGGTGAGTTTTCTGTTTTTTTTAAAATTTGGTATAAAAATTACCGTCTAATACTTAATCAGGAGATGCATATTAGTTAAGTATATAACCTTCAGTGTGGTCTTAAATTACATTGAACTACAGTCTGTTAAAAAGTTGAATAACCATCACAGGAATTGTTTATTTAATCAGGTTAACAAGCCTAAGCCATTTTAAGCATAAAACTCTTTAATCTATTAAAACCTGGCCTTTATTTTGGACATCATGGAGCGGAGTGGTCTGTACTTTGCCCTTTCACTCAGTTACTGCATTTCTTACCTGCTATGGTTTTCCTCCTCTGTCTCCTCCCTTCCCCCTTTTCCCTTTCTCTCTAATATTGAGATGTGAACACTGAAAATTTTCATTTGTTGCTTGTGTGAATGTGTGTGGGTGCGCCTGTTTTTCTGTCACATACAATCAGCTCTTTTGTTAGTTGTCCACTTTTTCAAAATGTCTCTTTATTCGAGCCTGATTGGCCATTCTCTTTGTAGCATCTGTATCCTTTCTTCCACTATATCGTAGGAAGTTGAAGCAAGGCTCTCCCTGGGTTCTTATTCTGTTGTTCCTGGAGCATCATAACATGTTTCAGTGACTCTAGCTCTATGGCAGATGTTCTGCAATGAAATTGTGCCTCCCTGGCTAACGAGTGATGGCATAAATCCTTATCCCTTCATATTGAAAGCAGAAATTGACATTTTTTGCTATTCTCAGCAGGGTGTATACTGAGGTCATTACATTTTGATGCTTAACCCCTTTCCAACTTGAGTGGTGCCTTGGGGTTTATTGCACTTAAAGTCTAATACATGCACCATTTCCCGTCCAATTTATTTTCTTCGGGAAATATTTCCAGTTTGTTGCAAGTACTTGCACGTTTATTGACTCTGGCATATTTTCTCAAAACTTGGGGTACATGCATCTTTCTGTGAAAGATGTAACTCTTCAGGAGGGGTATAAAAGTATGAAATTCAGTGAGCCATCACTCACCGTTTAATTTTTCAAAAAACATCCACTTGCTGATTTTATTATTTTCATCCACAGGAGTCAAAGTTGTAAGAGCATCTGCTGTTATGTAATTGCAGATCTCTGAACTTTCTTTGGTGGGCTTCATTGTTGGCTACCCATTTGACAAACAGCGGGGTACCCCTGATGTGCACTTTTTCTCTTAAATGATTCTTGTATTGTATCTTCTCATTCTATCCCTTAAATCAAAATTTGTTATTTCCTCTTCTATTAGGTTGTGCAAGTGAAGGTTTTCATCGATGACCTATGCAAAACAGGAAAACTTGAAGGTTTGAGGTATACATATTGGAATGAGTGCTTCACATCCAAGGTGTGTATGTATAACTGTAATGGGTTATAAAGGGCTGTCAGTCCATCTAATATCTGCCACTACCTAGGATTTCCAATCTAGTGTCTGTGAATATGAAATTAATTATGAGAGTTTCACTTGCATCTGAAAATACATGTGACTTCAACATGCCTCTGTCATTGATTGTTCATTGTATGTACCCATCATAAATATGATTATGAGGTGAAGCTTTGAAGTTTATATTTCTGCTAACAGAATGTGGAATTGCTTATAAAGCCCTTAAACTTGCATTCAGTTCATTCAAAGACAATAGTTGACAAGTTTGCTGCTGTTGGAATTCTTCAGGAATAGTTATCTAATCAATTCGGTTACATCAATTAATATCTCTCAAGTAGGAATAGATTTATTAATTAGATTTCAATTTGAGATAGTATAGTGTGATACAATGGTTACAACTTATGTTATTCTCTGCATGATGCAACCGTTCAAGCTAGATGAAGTGGGCAGACTATATCACATTGTAAATTTGCAATATTGATATCATATCTTGTATGTCTAATCTCAAGAATCAGATATCGCACTCGGAAAACCGATTTATATATATAGATCAATATCCAATCATCCATGCATATGTCAATTTTGCAGGGTTACCTAGATTATGTTAACAGAAAAATGAAGATGGAAGCAGCATTGTAAGTACTCTCTAAATGAGTGTAAGTTGCTGTATATCAAACTTTTCCTCGTGTCCTTTTTATTTTTTAATATTTTGTAGATCAAAAAATGTATGTCATGCTCAAAGAAGATACTTTGCTGGATGCCCTTTGTTTTGGGTCAACTGAATTTTGTTTGCATCACAGTCTATGAAGCTAGTCGATGCCTATGACCCAGTTTTTCTTTTTTTCTTTTCTCTTTTCGTTTTTCTTTCAAATAAGAAATTGGTGAATTATCGCAGTTTACGAAGATGCATGCATCAGTAACATGCTGATTACTTAGAAGATGACAGCAAGCCAAGGGGATATACAATGAGAATGGATCTTTTGTTCTATGTTGTAAGCAGGATACAAGTGGAAAAGAGAAAATCACGAAATTGCGGCAATCCTACCAAGATATCATACACGAAAGAAGTGGCTACTTCACCACAACCAACATAAATATATAATATCATGTACTAATAGTGTATAAATCATTCCTCACTCGTCAATAAAATGAAGTGTCACAAATTCATTTTGCATGGTGTTGGTGGTTGTTGTTTCTTAGCCTTATCTAGTTTCTAGAAACAATTAATCCTACGAAGGAATTAATGCCCAATCATTCCACACCCACCTAAGAATATAGATCCAAGGTGGTGCTCTAATAAGGAGGCAATCTCTTGTCTTGTATGAAAACTCATTTTTAACATTCTTTCTATAATAAAAATGTATTGATTAAGAAACTGGAAATAAGGACGTGGCAATTTTGAATTAAATTGAAAATTAACTTTATAGCAGCAAGCCAATCTGAGTTTGAATGTGTAATTTCCTTTAGCTCGTCTCCTGTCTTTGTATTATAGTCTATTATTAACTCTGTTTACACTAGTTGCAATTCTAAACCAAAACCAGCAAATAGTACCGTCACATGACATTGAGTTTTATAGAGGAAAGAAATCAAGGGACAGAAGGGCTCCTGTCCTAAAACAATTTGGCAATGTGAAAAAGACATGAGTTTGGTCTTAACTCTTATCCGTTTTCACCTTACTCTTTTAGTCAGATACTTCCACCACCCCTTGGCCCCTACTATTTAATTCGATAAAAAAGAGAACTTTGTACTTCGATGTGTAGCTCTCTATCTTTATCTCTAGGGCACGTATACACAAAATGACACAAACACACCTTCAAATTTTTAGTTTTTTTAAATTAATTTTTTTGCTCTAATTCAAAAGCTCATGTTGTCACTTAATTTTTCCTTCCGAAGTCCTAGCCCCAACTCCTTGTCTTTTCCTTTCTTTCTTCTTCCTTTTCACCTCCTGCATTCTCCTGTCAAAACCCTAGATTTCAAATCTAGGGTTTTGTTTCTCTAGCGTGTTCAAGTATGACTGAAATTTGACAGGGTTGCATGCTAGGAGCCGTTTCTGTGTGACTATGAGCTCCTGATTGTCAAAATAGCTGTTTTTGAGTAAGCTCTGTCATGGGTTTGTGATGGTGACACTGTTTGAGCTCTAACATTGTGTTCTGTCGCCTTTTTTCTTTGGGTATTAGAGATAATTGGTTTTGTTGGGTACTTCGGTTTTCTCTATTCAAAGAAAAAACACTTCCAAAACCATTGTTTTTGCATATCCTTCATCCTTGAGTGTGTATTTGAGGATTTGGGTTTAATTTAACTGGGTTCTACACCCTTCATTATTTTTTCCGTAAAGATTTAAAATTAATCATCGTTTCGATTTTTCTTTTTCAGCATTCAAGGAGAAAACCCTTGTAAAACCCTTAACTTATATCTTCATCTGTGCTCGTGTACTGGGTTGAGGGGGTTTTTGACGAGAAGGTACCTGAGAGATAGTGTATTTGTAAGAAATCTCTCAGTAAATGCATGGATGGGAGAGAAGCAATGGCATTCTCTGGTGGGTCAGCTTCCTATTACATGGATAGAGGAGGAGGGATTGGTGGGTCTGGGTCTGGGTCTGGGTCTGGAACGCAGACTGGTGGGTTCCAAGCACCACCAGGCTTCCGTCCTTTGTCAAATGCTGGCATTCCATCTCAGTCGAATGTCCGGAGTGGCTCAGTCGGTCAGACATTTTTAGTAGTGCCCCCAAATGCGAATTTGTCTCATGGAATTGGCATAGGCGTCTCTCCTGGAGTATCTTCAGGTGAGCCTGTAAAGAAGAAAAGAGGAAGGCCTCGTAAATATGGTCCTGATGGAGCAGTTTCTTTGGCACTGTGTCCTATGTCCGCCACTGCCAATTCACAACCAGGTTCGAGCACACCCACTCCGAAAAAAGGTAGAGGGCGGCCACCCGGTTCTGGAAGGAAGCAACAGCTATCGACTCTAGGTAAAGTTCGCCTTCAAATTACTAGAGAATTTTATTCTGTTTATTTGTCTTCTTAACAATTTTTAGATGCGATAACATCTACAATCCTATCAAATTGTCACACTTCTGTGCCTCGCATTCTATCAAAAATTAATAACATTAACTGCTTATTTCTGCACAGCCACTTCAGTGTTATCTAGAGATATACTTGACTGCTGCAAAAAGAAAGAAAATCTTCTTATGGCTTATGTGACTGGATTTGTTTTTTAACCCATTAATCTAAATGATATATACTGGTAGTTGTTTGTTTAATCTATTTTCTTTTCTTACTCATTATTCCCTTTTACACCGTTATTTCACGTATTTTGGCTTTATGCCAAATATACTGATGCTCAGAAATTCTGATTATTTTGCCTTTATTACATGATACCTGAATTGTCCTTGAGAAAGTCATTAAGTAAACATAACTTATTGAACAAGCATATTCTACATATTTAGGAGTTTTGAAACAGAGCCTTTCATGAGTTTTCCTTGAGAAAGTCGTTAAGGAACAAATAATTTAATCACTATTTATTTGTAAAAAATTATTCTCGGAATGGCCGTTGCATTTTATAATTATTTACTTATCACAAAAATTAATTATTTAATAACTAACTATTCCCATTTTGAGCTTTGTGAACTTTTGACAACTTCACTTATTTTTATTTCTTTTCCAGGTGAATGGATGAACAGTTCAGCTGGACTAGCATTTGCACCTCATGCAATCAGTATTGAGATTGGAGAGGTTGTTACATACTTCCTATCTGTCAGGAATCTTAGATTTGATAGTTGTGCCTGTTGAGTTATATGATTTTCTTTCTGAATACCTAAGACTTAAGAGATTCAGGTCATAAGTGTCCTCTTGATTATGTTTCACTCCTTTGGTTGAGGTAAGATTGACACGGAATTCCTTCATATCAAGAGCTTAAAGGTGAATGAAGCTTTAAGACTATCATGCTTTATTTTACCTGAAACAGTTGTGTAAGCATGGATCTTGGGCAAAATTTTGCCTCCTACAAGTTGCTTTCTTTAACGTGATAGAAGTTTAATTATGGACTGGATGGTAACATATTCCTGAGATGTTCTGCCAATAAAAATTAATGAAGATTGGGACATGCATATGTGTTCATGGCTCATAAGATGAAAGCATCATGAATAGTTTACATATATGGTGATTGTGGCATGCAAATATGCTCGCAACTCTTATGTAAAAGGATATAAACGGATATGGTCACTCACACATGTTGTGTTTAGATTAAATGCAATGATGATTGCCTCCTCTCATTTGGGGGAATCTACTTACATTTAAACTCAGATTTTGAAGCTTGACCAAGTCTTATAAAGACAAACCTTTAAATATATTGCTTTTTAACGTATGCTAAGTTCAATTGAATTTTTTTGTTAAAGGATAACGGTCTTTCTGTTTTCAGGACATTGTAGCAAAGCTATTGTCATTTTCACAACAAAGACCAAGGGCTCTGTGCATCTTGTCAGGCACTGGGATAGTGTCTTCGGTAACTCTGCGTCAACCTGCTTCTACTGGTGTTAGTGTCACTTATGAGGTTAAAGCTTTCAAACATGTTTATTCCCCTTCACTTTTCATGCCAAAACTGGCTTTCTTTCATCAATTTTCTGAATGTTTTTAAGAAATCTAGTTTTGCTATTCGGGCATGACGATCACGTAAGTTCTATTGTTTCTCTGTGTAAAGACATTTCTTGCAAAAGCATAGGAGTCCCTCATGCAATTTAACTGATCCTGTTATTAATCTCAAGTCTTAACACCACTGGTGTCAACTGGTCCCCAAATGCAATTCAATCTGTTGCTTTCTTTCTTTATCTTTTGGGATTTTTTTATATGTTTTCTTCAAGGATGGACTCTGGATCCTTTTTCGTTTAAAGATTGGAGAAAGCAGTAGGTATGTAATGTAGTAGTTGTTAAATATCTTTGAGTGAGATTGAACATGTTTCCCCTTAAAGGACAAAGGTGGGAGGCGGGGAGATCACAGGTTCGAAGAATAAGGGTATCTGAGGCTTAGCAATCAAAAGGAACAAGAAATAGCAAGGACTGGTGGTGCTTAAGTTGCTTGAGTGGTAGTGCAATGGGAGTATAGTTTGCAACAGAGGAAATCTGATAATGTTTTGTTTGAATAATCTTTAGCAATTAGGAGTTTGAAAGTTACTGGTGGTCAGCCTGAGTTACTAGAAAAAATTGAAATCAAACAAGGCCCAGATTCTTATGGAATGCTTAATTGAGTTTTGTAAGTGAAGTAGTAGTACTGTAGTTGCTATGATTACAGTGGCCGCGGTTCATTAGCAACAGTTGGTCTGTGAAAGATAGCATATGATGGTCAGTCGGGTTGCAATAGCTTTGTAGATAAATTGCAATATGGTTTTATAGGTACTTAGTAACAGTGCTATCTTCTGGTAATTTGACTATTGCTGCACCTTCAAAATTGCTAATTGTCTTATTCTTTTTTAAGTGACTGTCTGATCTACACAAGCTCTTAGCTGTATCCTCCTAATGTATAAAGGAACTTATTTGATTTGTATATCTTTTGTAGGGCCGATTTCAAATACTATGCTTGTCTGGTTCTTACTTGGTTGCTGAGGATGGTGGACCCCGCAATAGAACCGGCGGTGTTAGCGTTTCCGTTTCAAGTCCTGATGGTCAAGTTATTGGTGGTGGAGTTGCCATGCTTATTGCGGCTAGTCCAGTTCAGGTATCTTAATTGTTCTGATTTTAATACACCTTCCTCCTCCTAGTCAACCTTATGCTTACTCTACTGCTCTTGTGGGAACACAAAAATTGATGTGAGAGGTGGGGCATAGTTTCTGAAACTGATGATTGTTCTAGCACTCTGGTTGAGATGATTGCTGTTGAGTTTGGAATGTCACATGTACTCACTCATATTCACATTTATGAGGAAGCTTTTGCATAATAAGGATTTATTGTTGCAGGTGGTAGCATGCAGTTTTTTGTATGGAGATTCTAAAACCAAGAGTAAAGAAGTTACTGGTTCCAATGGTGAACTCTCCGAGATGCAGAATGGCAACAAGTCAGCTACACCAGCCAGCGCTCCACCTGCTCAATCTTACATTCCATCTGCAACTGGTGTTTGGTCAGGATCACGGTCAGTAGATATGAAGAACACCGGCATTGACTTGACCCGTGGATGAACATTTATTGCAACAGACATATATGGTAGTTTGGTATGTGTATTTGTTGTAAATGATCTTATGTGAGCATTGTAACCTTTACAACTCGGCTTGTTTGCCCTCTGCTGGGTGACAGGTTTGCACTAACATACTCTTAACTAATAGATCATTTCAAGGTTCTCAATTGATGAATTGACAATCTGACTTGAAAATATCTGTTACCATGCTAGAAAACATATAGAGACTTTGTCCGATTTTCTTTGCCTGAAGCGCAGAACTTTGGCCCCTATCAGTGTTTGATCTATTCAAAGGACCTCAAACCGTAATTGAATTTTTCACTATTAGTCAGAGACTATTTTATTCAGATATGTCAAGTAGACTGGGCTCAAATATATTTTGATGCGTTGCAATTAAAATCTGCCAAGTTTGGAAGCAAGTCTAAGTGCACCCATTGAGACTTTAATCCGATTGAGTCGTTATTTGGCACTACTACTTCCGAAAGCAGTCCTTACTCTGAAGAAGCCAACCTTCAGAGCAACAGTAGTCCCTTAAACTAATTAATTTCCAAGCCCTACCACCCCAACATAAATGATTAAGAACTCATAAGATTAGCATAATCTTGTACCATAGGGGAAGACAATACGGGTGTACAAGTACAAGTACAGATAAGCTAGATGTACAACATAGTACAAGTTGTCAAGACAACACAAAAAGCAAGCTTAGATGCTTTAGCAAACCAACAACGTGTTTGGTCTCTACCTCGGCATTCATCAGACGCCCAACAGCTTCTCTATGTCACGCTGCAATGTGAAAATACTTGATTAGTTTAGTTAATAGTTCTACCTTGCCAGAACAAGAGATTCAGCATACTCTGGATAAATAGGGCAAATCATATAAGCCAAATACTGGGTTTACCTCAAGGCTGAGAGGGGAGGTCGTAGGGTAATAACGATCAGCCACTTGCCCATCCTTGTCGACAAGTATCTTGGCAAAGTTCCACTGAATATCATCCCCAAAAATTCCCCATTTGCCAGACTTCAAGAACTTGTATAATGGATCAGCATTGGCACCATTCACTTCAATCTAACAAAAGAACAAGGGAGATCATGAAATGTACACCCGATATAACTCAGACATCAAATAAAACAGCATCGAAATTACACAAAATTGTAGGCCTCGGGATGAGAAAACAGACCTTAAAGATTGGAGCCAGACATACGTCTCAAGCCTAGTTAATCTATTGTGCTGACTAAAAAGAAACAGATACAGCACACAAATGCTTTTTTTCTTTTTCCCAGAAACATAGTTACAAACTTCTATAAGCTCAATACAATGGCATTCAGTTGTAAGATTTTAGTAATTGATTGGAATATTCTTTTACATACTTATATGCAATTTACCTTATCAAAGATGGGAAATTCAGATTTGAAGCGAGTGCAAACAAATTCTGAAATTTGATCATTACTTCCTGGCTCCTCCTCGCCAAATTGGTTACATGGAAATGCTAGTATTTCTAGCCCTGATTCAAGAATTAATGTAGTATTAGGGCAAGAAATGGAAAGAAAAGTGTGTGCATTATATCATTATAAATTTCCAACTCCCTCCTAAAAGGTCAGAAAAGATTACTGGACAAGGCCGAGTCACAGATATAAACACTACAAAAAGTACACCTGCAGTTAAATCATCAGGTCCAAATTACAAACCTTGATCTTTATACTTGTTGTATAATTGATTCAACTCCGTGTAATTTGAGTTGGTCATACCACTGCCATATTTTCATGTAGTAAACAACAAAATAAGTATTCTATCAAAAGGTGCTGAGGAAATATTATATGTATATGTAGCAGAAAAAAAATTGAGGGAAGAACATCCCTTGCTGAAAAAAATTTCAGATTAATTAGCGTAGTTTCAAAATAATAGAAGGAACAACCATAAACACTAGAGGGTGGGAAGCATGCATACGATATCAATTCGTTTAACTAGTACATGTATAAGTAAACAGGCAGTTGTGGGTGTATGAAAACAGAAAAGCAAAGGATAAATAGGAATACCATTTGGAAGCAACATTGACAATCAGCAGGACTTTTCCCTTGTAAGTGCTAAGATCAACTTCACTACCCTTAGCATCCTGCAAGTGAAAAGATAAATAGGAATACCATCAGTTTAACTATCCATGATATTCATTTTTTTTAGTTTTAAGTATATAAACGCTGATAAATGAACACAAGCTTCCATTCCTTAAGCACATCAAGGGGAATTTCCGCATACTCATTTTCTAAACTAAGCCTAGTCTCTTTTTTCACATTTAGGGTTTAAACTCCTACATTAGATTCTTAGCTGAAAATACTTTTCCTTTTCAAGCAAAAGCGCAATATTTCTAATGAATGTCAGAATAAAAGTACCCAACATCCAAAATCTTCTTATTGAATACCATGTGCATTAAAGATCCCATTTTGCACAAATTTATTTCTCAAAGACTGAAAGGTGTTAAATTCCAGTAAAATGGAAAACCACGCTTATATCTTCGGTTCGAACTTCAAAAATACTACCAAGAGTGTAACGCTCCTTGAAGAGAAAAAAGAGATCTTTCATAAATAAATAAAAAGTTAAAAATAAAGAATGAAAGAAAGATCCAACACAGTATTTGCGTTGAAAATAGAGGATCATGGGAACGGAAGACGATGCATAAGAATCAGCAAATACTTTGAAAAACATAACCAACCTTGACAATAAAATCGTAGACAGATTTTGGGTCCTTCGCGGGTTCGGTTGCCATCGTATGTTCTTGAAAATGAACGGAGAGAGAGTTCAGGAAAGCAGAGATCAATCAGACAGACTTTTTGACTTGGATAACTACTGGTACAGTCTAAAACATACAAATGGTAGCATTGTCTTACTGTTACTGATGAGGTTTAAAGCCTCTAACAAGCAACCCATCTACAGTTGGCAGGGTTCTTGTCCAATCCAAATCCTGTGCTCTTAAATTAAATTGAAAAATTCAGATAAATTATACTTTTTTTTAATCTTACAAATAAACCTTATAATAAATTAATATCCTCAGTAACTTTTAATTTTAACCAGTGATATTAATTAAATTTAAAACAGATCATGTTCAAGATATTATAAATATAAAATAAAAAAAGATTAGTACCCACACTAAATCCTACATTTTTCTCCTTTAGAACTTAATACATTACATTTCAGGTTTAAATTTAACAAAATCAATTTTGTCTAAAAAGTGTAATAATGATTTGTACAGTGAACACATACGTTAACTACCACAAATCCAGTGTAGTCGTGTTGTAATCAAATCTAATGATCAACCAGAAAAGCCTGAATATTATAAATTCATGTTCGACGAAGATCTTAGCTCGTCTCGAAGTTAAGGAGAAAAGAAATGGAATAAATCACATACAAAAGTATTGTATTATAACGTCAATATGGACCAAATGTAATAAGAAAGAAGTATTGCTTTCACAAGCTACATCAGATACTGGTTCACTACATATTCAAGAGCAGAAAAGAAACAGCAGAGGATAAGGTAAATCCTGCGTCATTACATTCCTTATTTCATGGTAACATCCTCGTTTTATTCAGTACGATGATGATGAAGCTGTTCCAAACATTCAGGCAACCCCCAACAATTTCTTTATGTCTTTCTGCAAATAATTAAAAGGATTATGTCAGTCTAACAAGATCTAGTTATAAGTTCCTAAAACTGTTGAACTGATGGCATAAATTATTATTACCTCGATGCTGAGAGGAGAAGTTGTGGGTGCATAACGGTCAACAACATTCCCGTCTTTGTCTATCAGGAACTTGGAGAAGTTCCACTTAATACTGTCCCCAAAGAGTCCACCTTTGCTTGACTTCAAGAACTTGTACAACGGAGCAGCTTTGTCACCGTTCACATCCACCTATATTGAAATCACATAATGTGGCTCGATCAGGAGGGGAAAAAACAGAAGCACATAATATGGCTGGTGCAAGTCTGTCAACTCTACCATAGAACTTATATAATTAACCGAGAAAAAAAAATTACTTGCTTAATCTGGCATTGATTTACACAATGCCAAATATTGGGCTACATCATCAATTTCCACAAACACTGAAAATACCCAAGATTAGTGACAGATTCAGGGACAAAAGAAATTTATTATAAGCTTTACCTTATTAGCAACTGACATTCTAACTTGAGATAACACACAACATTGAAGTCCCCACGATTTCCATTCTATAGCCACTCTTAACTCACCATAACCATTCACTGCCAACTTGAACTGTCAATATATATACCACCTTGTATCCACGAGATTACAATATGGTGATGCCTAGGCCAGCCACCACAACTCAAATCCATCTCCGTGTATCTCACTTTCCCAATCCAAGAAACTAACTACAGATCTTCAGACTAAACTAAACATATTAGAATTTAAACAATGGACATCAGGATAAGATTCAGACTTACTTAACAACATCTGATGATCAGAAATCAAGTTATGATGAAGGATGGTAAAAGACAACTTGATGCAAATAGGGTTGAATGATTATAGCATAATATGCTGTACACGTGTACAACCAAAACTGGAAGAGGGATATCTCATAGCAGATAACAACCTCTGGTAATCTTATCAAATTGGATATTTTTATTTATAACAATGTTTGTCTTAACCTATAATTTCAGCAATGGTTCTTGACATCCTTTTTTATTGGTTTAATTAATTGATCATACGCACTTTTCAACTCAAGGAGAAAATCTTCACCAAACTCGGTAACATCATTCTACACAAAGTAATCTACTGCCCTCAACTTGTGCTAATCAGAATTTATTTATCATTTGAATGAAAACATATAGCTCAGAAAAGTCGTTATCCTCAAAAAATTTCAGCTAAAATGAGTTTTTATTTTTATTTTTTATTCTACATTTAAGAATGAAACCCAAAAGCAGGACCTACCTTGTCAAAGATGGGAAACTCAGCCTTGAAGCGGGTACATGCAAATTCTACGATCTCTTCATTGGATCCAGGCTCCTGAGCCCCAAATTGATTGCACGGGAATGCCAAAATCTCCAAACCTGCACTAGGACAAGTATGTATCAGAAAAGCAGGGGACTGAGTCTAATAGATTGTGTGTCCAGCAGCCAAAAGGCAATTGTCTAAGTTCCTTAGTAGCTTGATCTTGTTTAAGCTCACAAAGTAACTTTACTTGGAAAAAACAAAGCATCACGGAGGTAAATAGGAATTCATTTTCATTACTTTTTATTAATTGCTAAGAAGTTCATTTCCGTTCATGCATGTCTATAAGCATGGCTGGAATATAATGCATCAAAGAACAAACACAAACCAAATACAAAAAGTATGAACTAGAAAGGAAGGAGAAATTAAAGGGAAAACAAAAGATAAGAAGACATACCATGACTTTTGTACTTGTCGTACACCTGATTCAGCTCTGTGTAGTTCGAATTAGTCAAGCCACTGCATTGAATAAAGAATATCAAGTTATTATATGAAGCGTGGAATAAATAGAGGGCAGGGAAAGGGTGCAGTGCAGCCAACTATTATTTGAGTAGGTCATTCATATGGGTAATGGTAGTTTGATACTATATTGTAAACACGTTACCAGCCAAAATGCTGTTACCTAGTTTAACAGGTCAGAAGTGGAACAAAAAAGTAGGTGTGCTGGTAACAAAACCAACTACCTCACACCTCCTAAAAAGCCCAAGCGACCATATATTTTTTCACAAAAGATTGAACGTGGAACCTTCTACCCAAACCCCACCACTTACCCTTACTCAAAGCCACCGTACTGGAAAAGCAAAAGCTTATCTTGTTGTAGCCAAAATAATATGGAGTTATAGGCTTATTAGCATACCATTGTGATGCAACATTGACAATCAAGAGGACCTTTCCTTTGTAATCGTTGAGCTGAACATCATTTCCCTTAGCATCCTGTAAACAAAAGTAGGAAACAAACCAGACTCAAATTCTGCCCCTCAAAATAGAACCAAAAAAGAAAGACTGCCCAGTAACTTGAACTCCGATAGATCTATAATCAATCGCTAACCGAACTAAAACCCTAAGAAAAAGGGAAAATTGAAAATTTAAGAATCAATCAAGTAAAAATCGCATCTGAATGAGCAGAAAATCATCTACTCGTTTTTCTTTTGGATTAGAAAATGAAATTCTATAATTAAAAGACTCACTTTGACGGTGAAATCGTAGAAAGATCCAGTATTGGATTGGCTGGCCATTGTATGATCGGATCTCGAAGTACACGAAAAGGGGCTTGTAAACGATGAAATCTAAGAAGGATACAAAATGAGTAGCTTAGAATATGGAAAGTAACTATGGCTGCCGTAAGATTTCTTCTAAAGATAAAGCGAGTAGAAGACCAGAGCATCGAGCCCCAATTTTATAGCCTCTGCTCCTCCAGTATGGATTGGTGCGTGGCGAACGGTGAAGATTCCATACACACGTGGAGGCCGCGGACCAACGTAACATACCCGGAGAGCAAACGACCATGTGCTCCCGGGATCGTTTTGCATCAGAAGGTACGTCACCGGTTGCTATGTTTGTAGTCCAGTAGTGCTTATGCCAATTAAAACGATGGTCGTTTAAGGGTGTGAATGTGATTTTTGCTTCAAGTATATGCTCAGCTCAAAGAATCAAAATTGAATTTTGTCGGCCACCATTTATAGCTTCTAGAATACTTGTAAGTAATATGGATAAGTATTATTTACTTTCCATATTATTTTTGGCTAGCTATTTTTTGGTCTTTTAAGAATTTAGTCTGTTTATAAACTCATTTTGATGACCTTTGACAAGTCTAAAGAATTGAGAAATACACTTGAAAGATTTGTTCTCATGCACTTGATAATCACATTTGAAAGGGACCATTACAAGCATATCAGCTAAGCTGCTTGGGAGGAATTGATATTTTAGTTAGATTTTTATTAATTTTTTCGTAAAAGAAAATGATTATTGCAATCATGCCGTTCGTAGAATTTAAATAATTTAGATTTGACTCTATGCATGTTAAGAATAGTATTTTGTTGATGTAGTTCTATTCTTTTAAAATTTAGTAATATTTATAATAATTTTATTAAATTAATATAATCTTTAATTTATTATCAATGTATAAACTGTGTAGACCATCAGTAAATAATAAAGCACCATGACTCATTAACATCACTTATCATATTTTTTATCAAATGAAATGAAAAGTTATGTTTTTATTTATCAAACCATGCATGTATAAACTTTTACACAGACAATAAATTAATTAATAACTCAATTTTGTTTATAAGAAAGTATAAAGTTATGAGCATTAAACCCATATACTAGGTTGGTCCAAGCCCATGTGTGAAAATTCATTATAATCCAAACAATAAGTAATGGATATTTAAAACTCAAAACAAACAAATGAAAGCAAGGAATGATATATTTCAACCCCCTGTCTATACAATACAATTCAATCTAAGTTGTGAACTCTCTGAAGCAGATTACTTATTGTTATGGAAAATGCATCCTGAAACTTGTGAAGTTCATTATTTGCATCCCCATAGACCAAACCAGGCAATAGTTCATAAACTATGTACCTCCTTATATTCTCCCTCTCTTCCACAGAAACCTTCATTAGTCTCTCCACCACATTGACATTCATTTCCCTTACCTCTTTCTGGTCTATAAACAGCTGAATACTTGCCATGATCCTCAGGTAAATGCCAAGGATATTGATAATAAGCTGTGAAAGGATCAAACAGGACCGGAATACACCCCAATACGAGGGAATCAAACACAGATTTTCTTGTTGGGCTATCTCCTGGAGGCTGCAAACAGAATTCAGACTCCATAAAAAGCTCAATTACAGACTCTGGCTGATCACACCCACCAGAACTGCAATTCAAAAACTGGCATTTGCCAATATTGTCATTGGACCGACACTGTTCGATTAACATTGACCTTATGTTGTCCTGTGCATCAGGCCTTGCTGCCCCAGCAAAACTAACCAGATTCTTTTGGCGATTTGATCTCATAATTCTCAATTGCCAAGCAATTATATCGTCGTCCGAATGTGGATGGAAATAAGTTGGATGAGGAATTGCAATGTCGTTTACATGCCACGGCTGCCTTTCAATCAATAGCTTAATTGGGTTTTGCATTTGATCAAGCTCTAGAAATCTAGTACCCCATAAAGAGTCAATGTTTCTCCTAAAATCCCATGAAATTTTACCCAGCACAAATACATGATCCTTACCTGAATTATTAATCCAAGGCTTCTGTCTTTGAAGCCAATTCATTAATTCCAAACCCAATGAGTCCTTGACATCGTTTGAAACATTCTTGAAATGCCACCTCAAGATGTCTAATCCACCATAGAATGGAACATAGAAGAGTTTTGCTGCATTTTCATTGTAAACTCTGCAGGGATGGTTCAGAATTCTTGAATGAAAAATGGGCTCAAGTGAATATTGATGAGTTTGATACCATCCTTTCCCAAGTTTGGAAATTGGCTCACCCATTGCTTCGTTATTGAAATAGCTGCAGAAATTCATCCATGGAACAAAGTCATGGCATTGACCCACCAAGTCCTTATTGAACTTTGATGGCAAATCATACACAAAAATTCCTTGGCCATCACAATTACTAGAGGCGTAATTGAACTTGTCCGATTTCCAAGATCGATGAATTTGCATTTGTTCCTCAACAACTTTTACAGCATTTGCAACCTCCTCAAAATGTTTGTCATTGTTAGGTACTCTGTTAGTAGTACTAGTGACTGGATGTTGTACACCCTGGAATTTTGCGATTTCCACAAGATCATCATTAATTTTCGGAATAATGTTGGTAATGGAAGTGTTTTTGGTAATTGGAATTGGGATTTGAAAGGTGGGATGTGTACCTGCTGAGAGACAATAGAGATTGTTGTTGAGCTTCCTTGAAGAAACACAAACATGAACAATGTTTCCTGCTATAACTGAAGGTAGAGGAAGACCACAGGTATATGAGGAATAGAAGGAGGATTGCAAGAGGAATTCGATTAGAGAAAGGTGCATAAAATTGTAAAACAGGAACAAAATTCCTTTGACTCTGTCTTTTTCGATGCTTTATTTGATCTCTTTTTTGACACAGAGATGGCCATTTTTGGGAGAGAATAACGTTGTTTGCTCCATTGTCATGCCTTTACTTCTAGTTTTCTAGTGGCCCATTGGGATTGCAGCTTGGTTCAATAATTTGATTTTGAACAGGCAAGCACGTAGAGTAAGTGGCCTCTTATTTACATGCACGTTGGACTTAATTAATGAAGTATTTCTTTGTTAATTAAGCCAAGCAAATAGTAGTAGGTGGGTATGCTTTTGTAAGATTAGTTTAATTTGTAGTATGCAATGCATATACATTAACTACATGCATTTAAATGTTATATTATATGTAAGGGAAAATTACACTTACCTCCCTTGAAATTTACCAAAACGACGCTCAAATCAAACTTTGGGGAAACTGACACTTCTACCTTTAAACGTTCACTCATTAATAGAGTCTGGAGGAATATTTCTTATTTCATTTAATTTAATCATAGTTAATACTTGAGTTTAAATAATAAAAACAACAAATAAAAAAAATTATTGAAGTATTTGAAATTAGACACCACACACATTTTGTTATAATTAAATCCTGTAATGAATGTTTTCTTTTGTTTTATTTCTTTTTTATTTCAGGCAAGTTGTTTTTTTCTCTAATTTGTAATGCAACCTTGATGAATGATGAGCAATTGAAGGGCAATAAAAAAGAAAATAATAATAATAATACAAGGGCCTAATTTCAAATACCTCAACAATCTTTTATATTTTGTTTTCATTATTTAAACTCAAGTGTTAACTATGTTAAACTCATCGAAATAAAGAATAACTTCTATTAAAATTTGGAGTTAAGTGTCATTTTGTTATACCTCAAGGGAAGTAATTGTAATATTTTTATATATGTAAATTTTAAAATTTGAACTAAAAATTCTATATTATTTTCTCTAAACTCTTTATCAAAATTCTATTTCCAAAATTTATATTTAGAAAAAAAAAATATCAAAACTTGATTTATTACCAAAATAAAATCTGAATAAATTGAGTTATGCGATCCCACTTCTCTCACATGCATCGGATTAAACGGTGCCGTTTATTGTGATTATTATCATACGGCTAATTTTTTCTCTTTAGAAGCCAAGAAATTAGAAACGACGCGTCAAGGCCTTGTGAGACTTTGGGACAGCGAAGGTGCTGAGCTCTGAACGATTGTAGGCCAAAGTTGCGAATTTTAGTATCTAACCGTTCATTATCCATATCGAGCAAGTGAGTTGGTGTGTCTAAAGTAAAAGAAAGATGAAGCTGAAAGTGTATGCGGACCGGATGTCCCAGCCATCCCGAGCAGTTCTTATCTTCTGCAAGTAATTCATTATTCTTTTGCTGTTTTCTACTTTAGGCATTCATTTTTATTTTATTTTATTGTACTATTTGAGTATTTTTCTTATGAGGATCATATAGTTAGTCTATGTAATTGCCTAATTGGAATCCCGGTTGTATTCTGAAATCTGTGTTATCAGAGTAACTGGAATTGACTTTGAGGAGATCAAAGTTGAATTATCTAAGCGTCAGCAATTATCTTCCGAATTCAAAGGTACATACTTGTAGTTATACACGAAGTGATTTGCTCATTTGGGATTTGCAGTCAGAACCTTTTTTATGGCAAACATGAGTAAAACTCAATCATAATTGAGTTTATTGAATTGGGTTAATTGGATATCTTATAAATATTATATGAAACTTTAATTTTAGGCCATCAAGTTATTCCATGCTTTTTTGCTGGGATATAATAGATTTAAATGGAATTACACAGAGTGGCTGATGTGGGTATCCAGTAACATATTTGCTTGGGGTATTATGCGTTTAGTGTCCTAAACTCTACCATGGAAAAGGAATGAGTGGAAAATCCACAATACACTCATTGTAAATGTGGACAAAATAATATTGCCCGAAATTTTTCTCTTTTTGGGCAATCAGTTTCAGGAATATTTGTAACTTATAGAGAGCTGTTGGCATCTGCGGATAGAATGCAGTAGTCTCTTGAGTTCGGTTCAACCATTTTCTAATTCTTTTTTTTGTCCCTTTTGGATGTGGTTTCAGAAATAAACCCTATGGGGAAAGTCCCAGCTATTGTTGATGGAAGATTTAAGCTATTTGAGAGGTATTTAACATTTCTTAGTTATATCAACCTAGATCAGCTTTTGCTTTTTATTGTACTGTGGAATGGAAGAAATTAAAGAATAGAAAATGGAAATAGGTATATTATTAAGTTCCAATTCAGGACTTAACAGATTTGTTGAGTAACATAATTCTAATGTGCTTCCATTTCTTAAACCTCTTCTGCTGCAGAACGTGTTCATGTGAAGATGGATTATTTAGGCTTTCAACTTTTACACCTTCCACTTCTTCGCACTAATTTGTTGCTACCTGCTATTTTTATGTGGTCTTACTGTTTGCACTTCTTAAAACAAAACCATCAATTATTAGTCCATGTTGTGTGAACTAAAGAATGACCATTTCAGTAAATTGTTTTCGAGTTGAGTATCAACAAGCTTATAAATTTTTTTTTTCTTTCTTTCTTTTGGCAGTCATGCAATTCTTATCTACCTATCTTGTGCATTTCCTGGAGTTCCGGATCATTGGTTAGTTCTCCCTCTCCTTTGTGGGTGAAAATTCCTCATTACAACTTATTGCATCAACATTTCAGGATACGTGAAATACCTGCATTGAACATTAGGATAACATCAGCATGGAATGGATTTGGTTGGATAGTGTATATTGGTCAAAATCTTCGTCCATGGAGTTCCTTCGCTTTTTTCTACACTTTCCTTTATTTGCTAAGTCTAGATGTGCATCTTAATGTACAATTCACCTTTTTAAATATTGACATTGAAAATTTTGTCAAGTCAGAAATCCCTGTTATCCTAAATTTAGATATTATCTGGATTTGACACCTATAACACTTAACTACTCCCTGGTTCTTTACTTCCAGCTGCAGATTTGCTGCAATATCTCTAAATGCTTTTCCCTGTTTATTGCATAATTAATTTTCTGCAGTCTGGCTTTTAACAAATCCTATTTATAACATCAGGTACCCAGCTGATCTTTTCAGGAGAGCTAAAATACACTCAGTTTTGGATTGGCATCACTCAAACTTACGACGTGGGGCAGGTGCTTCATATTTAAGTAGATCCTCCAAGTTGTATAGTCTTTGTTATTGCCCATCATATTTGGTTCAAGTGATTGAATTTATGTTGTGCTTAAAGTAGTAGGAAAGTTTTAGATATATTATTGTTGGCATTTGAACATTTTGTGGTTGCCAACCCCCATTTAATATATTGTAGATTAGTATTGCAGGGTCCTTGTTTATTTCCTATAATCATGGGAGCCCTGTGGAACACTGTTTTCTAATGCAAGAAAGTAACATTTCTAAAGTTGCTCCTAGAAAGAGTTAGAAGAACTTTTTGGGAATGACATTAGATTAAGTTCAATAAAGTGATAATCACTAAACTGCAAAGGTATTGAGAAGAAAGAAGACCAGCAGAATAGGCAAGAGGGGGGGGGGGGGGGGGGGGGGGGGGTTATTTATGCCATTACTATGATCTGTTTAGTCAGCACTTACAATCAGATATGATATAATTGTAGTTTCATCTTCTACATTGTCACTGCATGCATAAACAGATATACTCATGCACTCCATATGCCTGTTGCCCTGTAAGCTTCTTTTGCTTGCTTGCATAAGTTTTGTACATCCATGATTTTACCAAGTTTCTCTTTTTCACTGATGCTTTTGCAGCCACATATATTCTAAATGCTGTACTAGCACCTGCATTTGGTCGTTCACTGAATCCACAAGCAGCTGCTGAAGCCGAGAAAATTCTGTCTTTGTCACTGTCAACGATAGAGAATGTATGGCTCAAGGGGAATGGAAGATTCTTGCTTGGTGGCTTTAAGCCATCCATTGCAGACCTCAGCATGGTTTGTGAAATTATGCAAGCTAGAGGTAAATAGACAAATATATTTATATTATTATTTTGTTTGCCTCTTAAAGAGGAGAGGAGGATAATGATGTGATTACAGATTAAAAAAGGGATTGGGCAGAATCATGATGTACAACAGAAAGCCTTCCTTCCTTTTCCTCCCACTGGGAGAATAGATCTGCTTATAATAATTTTTTTTTTTTTTTGGGTTTAGCTTTTGGATGAGAAGGATCGAAGACGTATTCTTGGCCCACACAAGAAAGTTCAGCAGTGGATTGAAAGTACGAGAAGTGCAACAAGTCCTCATTTTCATGAAGTTCATAATATCCTCTTTAAGGCCAAAACGAAGTTCCAGGTGCAGCGATCAGTGCATGCAAACAGTGAGACTGAATCTAGCCTTAAAACAACAATTAGTTCAAAGATGTGAGAATTGCACTACTATTTTCAATGTTGCAAGTTTATGCAGTTAGAATTCTGCACATGTCATGAATAAGTTTTTTCTCTTTTTTGCCAAGTCATCTGAAGGTTTGAACATTTAAAGATGATTGACATGTTTATGTCCCTGCTAGTTGGGAGGAAATAATAGGAAATAATAAAGTCTCAGTCTAAGCTTTAACGGGTGCATGTGTTGGTCTTTTATGTAGGACCGCCATGCTCAACATTGTAAACTAGCTTGTAAATTGGACCAATATGTGATACGTATTTCTATTTACAAATGAAGTTCAATTGGACCAATATCTGATAAATATGTAAATCTGTTTAAAAACAGGATAATTTGATTACCGACATGTATATACAATACACTAAACATGATTTGGACATTCATTATGTTAAATCATTGAATCTTTATTCCACTTATCGCAAGGTGATTTAGCCTCTTGGGCCTCTGATAGTTCTTTAACAAGAGAGAGGAGCAGACAACAGTGACAGAGGACGCTGCCATTGCAGCTCCAGCAATCCATGGTGGTAATCTGAATTTAGTAGATGGATAGAGGGCCCCCGCAGCAATTGGAATGCTCAGCACATTGTAACCCAATGCCCAAATGTAATTTTGATGTATGCGGGAAAAAGTTTTTCTGGAAAGGTCGATGGCAGTAATTACGTCTTCCAAGTTGCTCTTCATGAGAACGATGTCAGCCGCCTCAATAGCAATATCTGTGCCAGCACCAATTGCCATCCCAATATCTGCTGCTACAAGCGCTGGTGAATCATTGATGCCATCTCCCACCATTGCCACTGTGTACCCTGAAGCCTGTAAAATAAATAAAGTCTGCAGTATTAGATGTTGTATGAGAAACAAAGTGTTCCATGAACAAAATTGGGATAACACCAATGATTCATATTTCCATTTGTACCTGTAAATCTTTAACTTTATCTGCTTTATGCTGAGGCTTGGCTTCTGCTATGACAGCTTCGATACCAGCTTCTTTGGCAATGGAATTGGCAGTCCCCCAATTGTCGCCTGTAACCATAATGCTCTTAACTTTCATAGACTTGAGGATGGAAATAACTTCTGGAGCAGTTGGTTTCAGTGGATCAGATATGGCTAAAACTCCGACAAGTTCTCCATCTATGGATACTAAAACCACAGTTTGAGCCATCTGTTCGGCTTCTGCTAGAAATTCTTCTGCATTTATTGAAATGGATATGTTATGGTCAAGCATTAAACTTTTATTGCCGACAATTACTTCCTTGTTACGAACAACGGCCTTCACTCCGCTGCCTGTAATGGAGACAAAGTCACAAGCTTCTGGCCAGGCAGGGTCCTGTCGATCTTTGATCTTCTTGGCATGCTCAACAATGGCCTTGCCTATTGGATGCTCGCTGTTCACCTGATATAGATCATTAATATGTGTTATGTCAGAGGCAGATAATTGTGTCTTGTAAAGCGTACCTCAGTTGCTGCAACAAGTTCGTAGAAATCTTGAAGCAACATATTTTTCAGGAGTTTTGTGTTAACAACAACTGGCACCCCAACTGTTAGCGTCCCTGTCTTGTCGAACACGATGCAATTCACCTACAAGAATTTTTGGTTCACATAATTTCTGAGGACAGAGAAAGCATACCATCGCATCAAGCTACCAATTCATTCTCAGTTTTTACATATTTATCATCTTTATACTTGGAGGGGAGAGGATTAGAAGAAACAGGTGAATGCCACATGCTGACCTTATGTGCACTTTCTAGAGCTTGGCCCCCTTTGATCAATACACCTTGAGAGGCACCTATTCCAGTACCAACCATAACAGCAGTTGGAGTAGCTAGGCCTAGAGCACAAGGGCAGGCAATGACCATGACAGAGATCCCAAACTGAAGTGCAAGCTCAAACTTGTTCATGGAAGAAGGTACCCAAGATTTGGGGTACTCGTGGAACTTTCCAGCTAAAAACCATGAAAGCCAAGTTGAAAATGACAATATAATGACCTGTATACAGACAAAAGAATTTCTGAATAAAGGCTTCTTGTCATGTATTCTTATAAATTTAGTTGAAACCCTCCAGAAACAACAGAATAAAGGTGTAGAATTATAGGCTATGCTCACCAGAGGCACAAAGTATTTGGAAATGCGGTCAGCAAACTTCTGAACAGGAGCTTTGGCCATCTGGGCAGATTCAACAAGTCGAACAATCTGTGAAAGAGCACTCTCTGATCCAACCAGTGTCACCTTGACATGCAGAACTCCATCCTGATTCAAAGTGCCTCCAATCACCAAATCACCTTCCCTCTTTGCAACCGGTCTTGCTTCTCCCGTTATCATGCTCTCATTTACATGACTTTGTCCCCAGATGACAAAACCATCTGATGCTACTTTTGCACCTGGAATGATTTTGATCACATCATTCTTCTGTATCAACCGGCTATCAATCTCTCTTTCACTTACAACATTTCCCTCCTCATCCAGGGATAACAATGTAGCTGTCTCAGGGGCCAAGTCCATAAGCTTGGCAATGGCCTGGCATGTCTTTCCCTTTGCCAAAACCTCCAGATACTTCCCTAGAAGAATAAATGAAATGAGCATGGAGCTGGTCTCAAAGAAATCAGTGCCCTTGAAATGTTTAGAGACAGCAGCTCTTACAAGAACATAAACAGAATAGAAGTAGGCTGAATTTGTTCCCAAGGCAATTAGTACATCCATGTTAGCAGAACGGTTGCGCAAAGCTTTGTAGCACCCAATATAGAATCGCCGGCCTATGATGAACTGCACTGGAGTTGACAACTCCCACCTCAAGATCTGTCCAATGTTCAGCCTATTCACAACTCTAACATCTAAACCATGCTTGATTCCAGGAATATACATAAGGACCATGGATGTCAAAAATACAGGAATTGTGAAAACCAAACTCCAGATGAACAACTTAAAATTTTTCTTAATTTCGTCCTGTTGATAATTTCTCTTTCCTCCTACATCTGGATATAGCATTGCTCTGTAACACCCGGATCCTGTTGATTCAATTACTTCAATAAAAGTTCTGGGTCCTGTCATATATGGTTTGTAGGCAATGGAAATTTTGTTTAGCTCAGGATACATATTTAAATTTTGAATTCCTGGGAGTGTCTGAAGAGATTTTTCAATAGCTCTGAGGGATTCATTATTTTTTATGCCATCAACTTTAAGTTCTATCTTGCTTATGTGCTCCCCTGTGCTTAAAAGTATGGGTTCAAATCCAGTATCCTCTATAACTTGCAATAACTGATTGTAGCTCACTACATATGGATCATACTGAATTTCTGCTTCTTCAGTAGCCAAGGCCACTTGAGCCTTCTGCACTCCTAGAATTACTTTGAGAGCTGATTCAACTGTGGAGGAGCAAGAAGTACAAGTCATTCCATTTATACGTATACGGCATACTTGAGGTGAAGTCTCATTGCATTCATCTTTCATAACCTTGGCTTGAAACCCAGCATCTTCAATTGTCTCACGTATTGTCTCCTCCTACAATATATTTTAACCACAATCCCAATATGTTAGAAGCCAAAGCATCAATGCACATATAGATTGCGCAATATACCATGGTTGTGGCTAGGTGCACCAAGCAATATAAACTGTCATTCTCTAATAAATAAATAAATGTGTCACTATGTTTAGAACATTACTTCCTCTCACCAAGGTAGCTATGTGTACCCAACACTGACTTTTTTTTTTTCTGTTATCAAATGAATAATGAGGTTTTATTCTATGCACTTTACAAGCAGGCATGAATGGGTAACTTAAAGTAATATTTGTTATTTACAAAGTTTGTGAAAAAGATATTATAGAAGAATAGAAAGTGGAGCGTATAATATATAGTTGTACAATTAAAGGCACTCATTATAATTAGCCAAAGAACAATATCATATTTGTATAGTGTCAGTGATAAAGAGATGCATATTTATTCTCGCTATCCATTCAAAATAAAGAAGGGAGGTATCTCTGCCAAACTTCCAAGTGCCAATTATCCCCATCGGCGCAATAAAGTAAAAAAGGCAAAAAGTTGGTGCATTAGCCGAATAATAGAGTGAAGGCCTTTGAGGAAGAGAAGAGCCATTTAATAATGAAATGAATTTCTAATGATTATTAAAAAAAAAAAAAGATTTGATCATTGTTAATTTAGTTATTAATAATTCCAACAAGAAATTTAGGGGTATTCATGGATTGGTTAAACCGACCTATCCACCCTAAAATTTTGGCCTTGTTTGATTATTTTTTATAAGTGGTTTTTCATTAGTTATTTTTTTACAAAAATTTTAGTTATGGTTTGGTTATAAAATTTCTTTTAGAGTATCAAAACCATATAAACCAAATTATTTAGGTTGGTTATAATTTTCTTCAAATCCAAACCATGCACACCCCTACCAAGTATATATAGTTTTGGTTTCTTGGTTCTTTTCTATTATGAAATTAATCTATCAGGTTATGTCGTAACTAAGTGACCTAATATTATAATCATGGAAGTATATGCTCAGGTTCACAATTGTGTTCTCAACCTACGAGTGTAACTCGCTTATTTGCACCCAACCCTTGTTCAAGGTAAGAATATATAGTTCACTAACCATTGATAATGATCTCCTAATAAAATTTTGAATTCAAATAAAAAATTTATTTTAATTAAGTGGTCAAGAATTTAATTTTTTCATGATAAGTAATTATGAAATAAATAGATTATTAGTAAAATAAAATAAACAAAACATAAAAGATAAATTTGATAACATATATTAAAAACATGAAATCGAATATTACATTCACTTTTAAATAAAATTAGGTGAAATCAGAAAAAAGTTAATTTTTATTGTGTAGTACTCATAAAAGTACTTCTTATTACAAACCAAAAAGAAAAAATTAAATAAACATATTTGATTCTTTTAACAAAGTAATAATAGTAATATTAACCCAACTCATTTATTTTAGAATGAAAATGTTGGAACTTCATACTTTAGAGGCAAAATGGAATATAAATTCTTGGGAAACAAACTTACTTGAACAAAAGACGAGTAGTACAGAATCTGGGCCTTGTTATTCAAGACATCAACAACGGCTTCTCGTATCCCCGGAAGCCGCTTGATTGCTTTCTCGACCGATCCAGCGCAAGCAGCGCATGTCATTCCTGTGACTGAGAAAACAGCCCTCGCCTCTGTTCCCCCCACCACCACCGTCGTGCCTTTCGGGTAAGTCGGCATTGACGGGTAGTGAGGTTGCGGTGACAAGTTACCGCAACAATCATTGCCAATGCAATTTCCCAAAGCAACAAACTTGTAAGTGGCCTTAGCCATTGCTATGAAGCTCAAAAGCTTTTAGTCTCTTCGGTCTCGGCTAAAAGCCAATCAGATTATAAATTATTAGCTGCCTCTTCTTTCTTTTATTTATACTCGTACTCCTAATTCCTAAGTTTGTTGTCCAAACAGAAAAATGATAGGTGGTGTCGAGTGGAAAGTGGGGTCCATTTCTAACGGAAATGCTAAATTGCAGGAAACTATTCTTTTTTTAAAGTTGTATGCATACGTGTTCTTTGCCAACTCAATTAATTTACAATTCAATCATATAAAAAATAATCAGGACAAACTCTAGTAAAACATTATTTATATTGGTCACCATGTTAAAATAGAAATGAGAATAGAAAAAAAATTTATAATTAAAAAAAAGAAAACAACTGCAAAAATATATAAAATATATGGAGATTCAGTTTAATCTAATTTATGAATCATTTTCAAATTGAAATTATTGAACGAGTGGCACAGCAAAATTTTGACACTACCACATACACAAGACAAAACACAATCATAACAAATACCACCATTCTTTATTTTCCCTCACCCATTTCATTATTCATTTAGTCTTTTCGTACATGCGGTATAATAAAGAAAAAAACAGAATTTATTTGTTCTTTTGAAAAAAGAGAAAAAAAACACATGAGAAAGAACAAAGGATAATTTATTATTTTTTTTAATCAGAAATTAATTATAATTTATTAAGAGAATAACAATATTTTCTTTTTTATCATATTCCATTATCGTAACAAAATCCGAGCATAAACTATGTTTTGTTCTTCTAAACATTAGAATTTGGTTTTATTTTACATAAATTTTAGAAAATAAAAATGTGAATTACTTTTTAAAAAAATACTACCATGAGCACAAACTAATTAAACCTCATTGCATTTAAGTTAGAACCAAGTGGGCAAAATCCAAAAATGTCATATAAGAATAATACCCATGAAAACTACTACAATCATAAAGGTTGCAATTTATATTCCACTTGCGTATTTTCGTTGAATAAGACAGCACTTGGCGCTTGAATATAAAACTTCTTTTGATGTGGATTAGATTAGATGTAAATAAGACTTCCCTCACCACAAATTTTTTTATTTTTTTTTTAAAGTTAGAAAAATTCAATAAATGTCTAATCAAATTTTTATTGTTCTAATTACAATTAGTGATGAAACTAACATTATTAAATGACTAAGACTAAATAAATGTCTACATCTACCACTATGATTAACAATTCTATTGATGATGTAATTGGATTAATTAGAATTTAAAGATAACACTAATTTTTAATATAATTTAAAAAGAAAGAGTGCCGACCACTTAATTTTAATGTTAAAATTATCGTCGCAACCAAACTTTCATTAGTTATATATATATATATATATACATGTATATATCTATACTATAATATACTATATTATACTAAAAGTCATAACATATTTATGGTATTCTCTTACTTTTAAATATAATTTTGAATTCAAATATCATACTAAAATAGAGAACTCTTAAATTTAAATTTAAATTTTTCTAAACTAAAATTCATTCATTTATTATAAACTACCTATTTTCTTCTATAATTAAGGGAAAAAATTTAACAAGAAACAAACACATATTATCAACTTCAATTAATCAATTATATATATTTTCAGAAAAAATTAACATATTCTAAAATTTATCTATTACACTTCATTTTATATAATAATTATAATCTTTTTTACATTATGTCTAAGAAAAAAAAAATCCTTAAACACGTGTATAAGCAGGCGTGATGGGACTAATAGTTAAAAATATAAAATTTTAATTTAAAATATTTAAGAAGCTATTATAAAAAAATATGTTAAAATTAAAAAATATGATGTTGTGTGATTAGATATATTTTGGTCAAATTAGTACAAAGTGTGAATATAATTATAAATTACTTTCGTAAGTATATATCTTGAACGTTAGGCCCACCCATATTTAAAGGAGAGTTATAATGAAAGGCAAAAGCGTTCCAGTTGGCATAAGATATGGGTACTACGCAATTACGCATTTACTAATATCGGTTGCTTTTCGTGTACGCATGCCACGTACTCACATTATCCTTTAACTCTTTTTATTTATTTATTTTCAATTTGTCACGTTATCATGTCACATGATTGCAGTTGAAGGTGTTTTCTTTATGTAAAATTCTTCATGAGTGCTTATATGTTTTTTCTACTATGAATTGAACAAATAAAAGTTTCAAAAGAAAAATTGAATTTGAGAAAAAGAGAATATAGGATTGGTAATTAATTTGAGTGGGTAATTTTTTCTGTTTTTTTTTATTTTTTAAATTGAATTTTTTGTTGAAAAGATATATATTAAAAGAGACGTTAAAATATAAATTGATTTTAAATTGATACTTGAGAAGTCTGTATTTTTTTCCTTCAGTGATTTTTTCAAAATTTATAATATTATAAATTAAACTAAAATAAAAGACCATAAGGAGTTTTCTGTTTTTATCATAACTAGTCACATGACATGTTAAATAATTTTTGTTTTTAAGTATAAATTTATCATTTAAATTTTTTTAAATTATATTTAAGAGTAAAAAGAGTAGTCAATGTGTGAGTTAAAGTGGTAATTATTAAGAGATAAAAGATGAAAGAATTATAGTTGGTATGTAAGTGAATGGGTAATGAGTAGTTATTAGGAGAGAAAAACTAATTTTTTTTCTAATTATTTTAAATTAGATTATTTTAAACTCATGAGGGTCTTTTGGCTTTTAGAATAGTATAGAAGATATAAATATATATTTTTGGTTCTTATAGATTGGCTTTCTCCTTTCCCTTTGGTTTATCAGTGTAAAAAAAAAATAGTTTTCATTTTAAAAAAAGGAATAAGTTTTTATATTTTATTATAAGCCAAGTGACATATTTTTATTCGTTTATTATGTCAGGTGAATTGTCATCTACGAAATCTTTTATCACACACATTATTATATATTATTGCTTTCTGTTAAGATAATTAAAATAGAGGATAATGATAAAAATTTAATTGAAAGGATTTAATTACAACAAATTGAAAATAATAACTATACTTAATTTTCAAGTCAAAATACATAAACCAAAAAGTGTAAAATAAAAATAAAAAAAATTAAACTATAATAAGTAAGTTAGCTTGCATCTAGGGACACATGTGAATAGATATTAGTCAACCATTGAAGAACAAATGTTAAGGAATAGACTTGAGATCCAATACCATTTCAAATTTAACAAAACTCAATTGAGTTTCAGAATTTAACTTCTTTAATGATTTTTATTATAAATACGATATAATGAACTAATGAGTTTTATTTATTATGATATCTAAATGTTTTGACAAATTCAACTTTTTATGTGAGTTATCACAAACCTTAACGACTTGAACTCAAAATTAATATAACTTCGATAACCTTGTCAACTCACTCATTGCTTCTTAATAGCAATATAATACGGTTGACCACTATTCACAGCCCACTTCTATAAAAAAATATTGTGCCAACAAAAACAAGATCTTTAAATGAAGTTCCAATAAAAAAGCCCAAATACGGAATTTTGGGCCTGAGAATAAAGTTCAAACTCTATTAGCAAATGTTGAAATGGGAACCAGTTTGATTATTTATTCAACTATAGGCGGCTGTTGGGGAATCGGGATTAAGCACGAAAATGTTAAAAAATGCATTTTTAAAAACAGTCATGTAATGCACTGCACCGACCAAATTGAAGTCCGAGCTGCCCTGGGATCCCACATGGCGCATAGTGAATGCAGTCAAACTAAACCTGGAAGCTGTGAGAGTCTGAGAGATATATAACCATTTGCAGTAGTTGCATTTGCAATTGTAGATTTAGTTGGTTTAAGATGGAAAAATATGCTGCTGATATTTTTTCCATAAGAGAAGCACAAGCAAGAATAAAATCATTAGCACACACCACTCCTGTTCTGACCTCTGAATCACTGAATGATTTGTCAGGAAGGCAGCTATATTTCAAATGTGAATGTTTTCAAAAGGGGTGAGCTAGAAAATATTTAAGCATATAAGTTTCAAGAAATGTTTTTGATTTATGAAAAGGAAAAAAAAAAATTTAATTAAAAATCTTTCTATATGGCATGTGTGCAATGGCAAGCAGGGGATCTTTTAAATTTAGAGGAGCCTGCAATGCTGTTTTTTCTCTGGATGATAAGGATGCTGCTAAAGGGGTTGTAACACACAGCAGGTCTTGTATGTCTATCCCATTTGTCATAGTTGAATGTTTAATTCTTTTGTTTTTCATTATCTGAAATGAAATTTTCTTAATCCTCCAAATTCAGTGGTAACCATGCTGGAGCTTTGTCTTTCGCGGCAAAACTACGAGGAATCCCTGCATATATTGTTATATCAAAAAATGCTCCAAAGTGTAAGGTTGAGAATGTTATGCGTTATGGTGGTCAGATAATCTGGGCTGAAGCCTCAGTGCAGTCAAGAGAGGAAGTTGCAAATAAGGTTTTACAAGAAACAGGAGGGATTCTTATACATCCATATAATGATGGGCACGTTATGAGGTACAAGGCTGATTTTTTGTTTCTGATAGACATGTTTGGTCCTTGACATGTTTGATATTGCTCTTGCAGTGGACAGGGTACCATATCATTGGAGCTTCTGGAACAAGTCCCACAAATAGATACCATGATAGTGCCCATAAGTGGTTTGTGTAACTCTACTTTCAGCTTCAAGTTGTCCATTTCATTGTTTAATTAAGAAATTGCATTAACTAAAGTTTGGTTGCTTAGTTTTTCTATAAAAAAATGAGACTTGCAGGTGGTGGTTTGGTAGCAGGAGTGGCATTGGCAGCTAAGTCCATCAACCCTGGCTATTCGAATTTTGGCTGCTGAACCTAGAGGCGCTAATGATACAGCTCAATCCAAGGCAGCTGGTAGAATAATTATGTTGCGTGAAACCAATACCATAGCTGATGGACTTCGAGGTTTTCTTGGGGACAAAACTTGGTAAGTCAAATCTGAGTATCATAATGTTTAGAGTTTAGACATACTTTCAGGTTTTAAGGGGTTGTCTGTTCAATTTTCTACATCAGTTCTGTCTGACTACCATTGTGGATGGCTGTGTAGTGTTCTTCTCTATCCACATATACACAGGATTTTGAGTTTTCCTAGGTTTAGCTGTCCGGTGTTTTTCTCATTTGCCTTCAGACATCAATATATTCCAGGCAGAACAATGATTCATCTTTCATTGCTGACACTCCTCCCCTATTATGGAACAGGCCTGTAGTACGAGATCTTGTTGACGATGTTATCATTGTGGAAGACAATGAAATAATAGAAGCAATGAAACTGGCCTTTGACATTCTGAAGGTTGCAGTGGAACCAAGTGGAGCAATAGGCCTTGCTGCTGTTTTATCTGATACTTTTAAGAAAAACCCTGCTTGGAAGGATTGCAGAAACATTGGAATTATATTTTCAGGTGGCAATGTTGATCTGGGAATACTATGGGACTCATTCAAAACTTGAAAGTCACACACCTTGCATTTACTGATCCTTTGTGATATTTTCATTCCTTTGGATGATGTTATTAGTAATGTAATGAAATCCTGTGGACTATTTGCTCATGTCTACACGGGCAATTCATAAGCTATATGGGTCTTTTTCTCATTTTGATTTCTCCTGTTAATTTGCAAGCACATTTAGTTGAAGCGCCAGTTCTACTTCCTGTAAAAGATTGATTACTGAAACCTTCATTTTTATGGACTGGGATTTGGATCCCCTTTACGAGTCCAAATTAAGTATAAATTTTCATTAGTATAATTTGACGGGGAATATAAATTCCAGAAGAAAAGAGCAACTAGTGGTTGGACTCCCGAAGGTAGGGTTGTTTTGATTCTTACGTTAAAAAGAGATTTTTTTTCGTAGCAAGAAAGAAATGATACGATGTCCAGTTTTCATACGGAAGGTAGCCTTCGGAGTTCGGACAAGGATTTGGGCGTCTCATAGAAACATTTTAATGCAAGAAATAAAACCAAAACGGATCTTCTTGTTCAGCTTGACAACCTAAACTCCAAAAGTTTCAACAAAAGATTAAAAGCAAATGAAAGCAGCATTTTGCTTACAAGAGACACAAATTTGTTTAAGCCTCATCCTCATACTCAACCTCTTCATATTCATCTTCCTCGTCTGCAGTTGCATCCTGGTACTGCTGATACTCAGAAACCAGGTCATTCATGTTACTTTCAGCTTCTGTAAACTCCATCTCATCCATCCCCTCCCCAGTGTACCAATGCAAGAAGGCTTTCCTGCGGAACATGGCAGTGAACTGCTCACTGACCCTCCTGAACATCTCCTGAATTGATGTCGAATTCCCAATAAATGTGGAAGCCATCTTTAAACCAGTAGGAGGGATATCACAAACAGTAGACTTAACATTGTTGGGAATCCACTCCACAAAGTAGGATGAATTCTTGTTCTGTACATTGATTATCTGCTCGTCAACCTCTTTTGTGCTCATCTGTCCACGAAACACTGCTGATGCTGTGAGATAACGGCCATGTCGTGGGTCAGCAGCACACATCATATTCTTAGCATCCCACATTTGCTGAGTCAGTTCAGGAACAGTGAGCGACCGGTACTGCTGAGATCCGAGGGAAGTAAGAGGTGCAAAGCCAACCATGAAGAAGTGAAGCCGGGGAAATGGAATCAGGTTCACAGCAAGCTTACGAAGGTCTGAGTTGAGCTGTCCAGGGAAACGAAGGCAGCATGTAACGCCACTCATTGTAGCAGAGATCAGGTGGTTCAAATCCCCAACTGCCAAAACAACAAAGGTTAGCAGCAGTTGTCAAAGGTAGAAAATCAAAGGCAACAGTTACAAACTTACAGTGTCTCGCTCATCAGCATTACAAGACCAGATAATAAATATTCCAAAAATAAATAAAACATGAGAGAAATGAAGCATAAGTTGTTACATCAAAGTCATAAAATAGATATGATGGAGCCAGGGTTTTAACATAATTTAATTTCATATTAAGCCTGAAAGCTCTAAGGAATGAAATCCATGAGAGAAAATTAAGGCCTTAAATCAAAAAAGAGAGAATCAAAATCACATACTAAATTACGAAACAATAACTATCTCGATATGAAATTGGTATATGTGATTAACAAACACATAAGCAACTGGATAAATTCACAAGGTAAATCTTCTTTGACCATTGAAATTCAAGTACATAATGGTTTACAACATTCGGTTCCAACAATAATGGTAAATTAATATGAATTCATCATGAGGCCAAAACAAAAAAGTAACAGCGAGAGAAAATCTGAGAGACTTACAACTTGGAGTGGTGAGCTTGAGAGTGCGGAAGCAGATATCATAGAGAGCCTCGTTATCCAAAACCATACACTCGTCTGCATTCTCAACCAGTTGATGAACAGAGAGGGTAGCGTTGTATGGCTCAACAACAGTGTCAGACACTTTTGGAGATGGGAAGACGGAGAATGTGAGCATCATTCTATCGGGGTATTCTTCCCTAATCTTCGAGATCAATAATGTTCCCATTCCAGATCCAGTTCCGCCACCTAGAGAGTGGCATACCTGAAACCCTGCAAGCAAATGATGCAAAGTTAGAAATTAGAGATAGGGGTTGGGATTTAAAAACAAAAACAGAGTTTCTATCAAAATGCATGCTTTGACGTTTTTGACTGAAGAAAAAAAATGCTTAAACAGCGGTTAACGAGTATAAAGGAATTCTTTTCTTGTTTCCCTCATTTTCTTGAGAACCAAACAAATATTGTGAAGCGACAGGGGAAGAAACGAACAGGGCAAATAATTTACTTCCCCTTATATCACATTTAAAGGTAACCAAACAGAAACCTCAAAAAAAAAAATAAAAAAAAATATACAGAAGCAAGGGTTAGAAAGAGAGAAACCTTGTAAGCAGTCGCAGTTCTCGGCCTCCTTCCTCACAACATCAAGAACTGAGTCAATAAGCTCAGCTCCCTCAGTGTAGTGACCTTTGGCCCAGTTATTTCCGGCACCGGACTGTCCGAATACGAAGTTGTCAGGTCGAAATATTTGACCATACGGACCGGATCTAAGACTATCCATGGTACCCGGCTCTAGATCCATTAGCACTGCTCGAGGAACGAACCTCCCACAGCTGGCTTCATTGTAGTACACATTGACCCGCTCCAGTTGGAGATCCAAATCCCCCTGGTATCGTCCGGTGGGGTCGATTCCATGCTCTGCACACACCACCTCCCAGAACTTTGCACCAATCTGGTTGCCACACTGGCCCCCCTGTATGTGCAGAATCTCACGCATCTTTCCTGGGAAAATGGGTGTTACGGCAAGGCCAGAGGTTGAAGGCGGAGACGATAAAAATAGGAAAAGGCAAGGGCGGATATTTATTGGACAGAGATAACGATTCCCGTTTACCTCATGAGTGAATTAACGGTGGTGTGATAACGGACGTTTTGTTTTAGTGGGAAGTGAGGATTTCGAAAAAAAATTGGGTTTCGATCCAGTGGTCGCATGTAGCTCGTAAGACAGCTGTAAGGGCCAAGTGGTCAGGGAGCTATAATTCCCTGTGCTGCGGGAGTATGACGATTGGTGTGGTGTACTCAATGGCACAGCAAACCACCAGTTGAGGCCAGAACAACACTATACGAGTGAAATTGTGAAAATTTGGATTCTTATCCCGTTGAGATTACCAAAAGTTTTACTAATTACTATGACTAATTTAATACTTTAAAAAGCTTAATATATATTTCTCTTTAGAGAAAAAATATAAAATATATTATTTTTAATCATTAGATTTTTTTTCGTTTGGATGGATAAAAACAATAAATGAAAATAAAGAAAATGATATAGTACAATTTTTTGTTTACAAAATGAATGAAAAATAAATAAATGTCTATATTATTACATACTTTTATATATATATATTAAAAAATTAATAATAGATATCTAACTATGGTAAAGCTGAAAAAGAAACTCATGTTTCCAGGTGACAATTTGGCAGAACATTTGCAAAATAAGAAGCACCAATCACCATCCCCTCCCTCATTCATGGTTTATCTGTCTTGTGTTGAATGACCAAATAATTACAGCTTGTAAGTAATACCATAAAACTAAAATTGTGGACACATTGGCAAAACAGAGTATTTCCAATTCCCACACCCATTATTTTCTCCCCCAACTTCTCTTCCTAATTTAACCATTATCTCAGTCTCCCCTCAAAGTTCCACCTCATATACCACCAAAAAACAAGGATCTTCATTCCTTTTCTTTTTGTTCCCATAGCTATCATTATTTTCCTTTGCCCCTGCCTTTCATTCTCCCTTGCTACCCTCTGTTTTCTTTCTTCACATTTCACACTAATCTTCTTCCTCATCTCTGGCAAAATGGTATGCTAGTTTCTTCTCTTTTTCTTCCATTTCTGTAATATTTGTTGTTACTGTGTAATCAAAGATTATTTGTATTTCTTCCTTTATGAACCAATTTTTGTCACCCATCAAAGTTTAGCTGAAAGCTACATAATTTACATCTGTTACCAAAAACAGAACCCTTCAAAGAATTTTGTTCTGTTTCACTAATTTTCATTGTGAGCAATTGTTCCTGATGGCTAATGCTTCAAAGGGTTTCTTTAAGTATTGGCAAAGATGGTTAATCAAATCTGCATAATGGATTAATATGCACGCATTGCTCACAACACAAACAAATCACAGCTGCAATCATTTTTATTTTTTTTTCTTGCTCTTTGAGTATTTACATCAAATAGTTGTACAATCACTTTTGTGATAGAATGTCTGGAACTTTTAGGCAAATGCAGCATCTGGAATGGCCTGTGCACGATGACTGCAAACTGAGGTTTATGGAGCTTAAAGCAAAACGAAGCTATCGTTTTATTGTATTCAAAATTGAGAAACAACAGGTGGTGGTCGAAAAACTAGGTGGTCCTAATGAAAGCTATGATGATTTCACATCCAGTTTTCCAGCTGATGAGTGTCGTTATGCCGTCTACGATTTTGATTTCACAACCATAGAAAATTGCCAGAAAAGCAAGATTTTCTTCATTGCATGGTATTGATAAAGTCCTGATTGTTACATATGATTAAGTCTATGAAAATTATAATCGGGTGTGAGCATACCAACACCACCCCGTTAATGAACTTGTGTTTCGTCTATATGATCTCTATTGGGTGTGCAGGTCGCCGGATACGTCAAAGGTGAGGATGAAAATGGTGTATGCAAGCTCCAAAGACAGATTCAAGAGGGAATTGGATGGCATTCAATTTGAGTTGCAAGCAACAGATCCAAGCGAGATGAGCTTGGACATTGTGAAAGGACGAGCCATCTAGTAAAGCACATCAACTAGCTAGTTGTGCTACCTATATATCTCCTTCATACTTGTACCTGTTTTTCCCTAACTGTTTTTAATGTTTTTGGGGGCCATTTGTTATTTCCCTTTTATAGCTTGGTTTCCCACATCTAATCCAATATGGCATGTACTTATCTTTATACATTTGTTCTTTTGTAAACTTTATCAATCCATGTTCCCACTGCTCTTCTCTGGTTGGTTAAAAGATGGAGCCATATTCATTGATTGGGATTAGGTTGATATTTTCACACAAAAGGAGCAAAAGTGTTGTAAGATATTACTATTAGGTTGATATTCTAATTCTTATGCCAATTGCCAAGCTATTAACCCCTTGTTTTTCTCACTTGGAATGACTTGTGTGTAGTACGGTTGTTCTGCCAACGAAAAATAAAAAGTCAAATTTATACTTGGCATCCCTTTAGTTTTATTTATTTTTAATCAGGGTTTTTGTGTTTTAATCATTAATTTATGGTGCTTCAGTTTTCAATTTTAGGTCTCATCGCATATTTACATCAATTTTAAATAAAAATTATCTAAAGAGTAAAATTAAAACAATCAAACCTATGATTTTTACGTTTACAAATAAAAGCACTCACAAAATACAATAAATTTTTACAAAATCAAATAAATTCTTGATCATTATGAGACTCAATTGAGACTAAAATAAAAATATAATAGTTTAATTAAACAATAAAGATAAAAAGGCCCATTTCAAATTAGTAAAACTATAGGACTCAAAGTGAAATTTAGACATATTAATTGCTTTCCATCAATTAAAATTTAAAAAAGAAAATGAGAATACCCTGCAACGACGACGTTTAAAATATTTCGTCTGTATACCTTGTATTCACCCTCTAGGGTTTTAGCAATCAATTTCTCTCCTGTTCGAGGCGCTACTCAAGCATGGAGGAAGCTCCAGTCTCCGCTGCATCTGCATCCTCAGCTTCGTGCTGGAGCAACATAGTGAAGGCACAACCACCTCCAAAATCCAAGGACCAAGACTCTACCAAAACAAGCCGTGTATTTGTGGAAAGCTGCAAATCTACCAAAGGCATAGCAGTGGCTGTTGTTGACGCCAACGCCATTATCGAAGGAGGAGAGAAGCTCCACAACTGTGCTGACAAATTTGTCTCCGTCCCAGAAGTCATGGACGAGATACGTGACCCCGTCTCACGCCACAGACTCTCCTTCATCCCTTTCACTGTGGAAACCATGGAGCCCACTCCAGAAGCCCTCAATAAAGGTAATTATTTGATAATGGTTTTTATTTAGCTTGGAATATTTCTGGATCCACCCGAAATCTCCATTTTTCGCTTAATCTTGTTTGGCAATTAGAAAGGAAAAAGAATTGTGGGGTGTCACTCTGGTTCCCCCACTAAGCTTGTGAAACTGGCATACAGATATTTTTTTTGTCAATTTGTGATGTTCTAGGTATTATCACTATATAATTTGGACTCTTATCTATCAATGCATGATTTGTCAGTTATCAAATTTGCAAAGGCGACCGGTGACCTACAGACTCTTTCAGATGTTGATATCAAACTTATTGCTCTGACTCACACGTTGGAGACTCAAATTCATGGTACTAAACATCTCAGGGAGAGCCCTCCCCCTGTGCACACAGTTAATGTGAGAAGATTACCTGAGAAGGAAATGCCAGGATGGGGATCCAATGTTCCTAATTTAGAAGAGTGGGAAGCATTAGACAATGCAGTAGAAGATAGACCAAACGCCAACTCAAGAATCCTGCCGTTGCAAGACTTGAACTTGAATGTCATCCCTCAAGATGACCATATAGAAGAGTGTTCAACAGGGCAGAAGAGTGAAGATCCTTCTGAGAATCAAGAGGGTGGTGAATGCAGCTCAAGGAGACCTAAGAAGTATTTACCAAAGAAAAAGGAAGTAAACATTGAAGGGAAGATGGTGGCAGCTGGAATTGATGCATCTCAAGGAAAATCTGATGATAATGCTGGTGACTGGATGCCTGCTGTCAGCCGCAGTACCCATAGGAGATTTCTTAGAAGAAAATCCAGACGTGAATCCTATGATGCGTTATCTCAAAATCAAGATCAGCAAGACCTAGTGGAAGACATAGATAGCAATGTTGTTGCGGATTTGGGATGCTCAGATGAGGTGGTGCATCAAGGTTACAATGATACGCACATTGATTGCAGAGGTTCTGAGGAGACTAAGATAGCAGAAGAGAAGGAAAGCAGTGGAAAACTCCAGTCTAATGAATCTGAAGTGTTGAAAGCCACTTCTGATGACAATGCAAATGCAACTACTGAAGAAGTTGACATAGTTAGGGAAGGATTTGATCATTTGGAGATTGAAAGCCAGAATAGTGAAAGTGTTTGCACACCTTATGCAGATGATAATAGTAGCGAACAGAGTTGGATGCTTAGATCCTTATCTGAATCCAGTGTTGCCTGTGTAACTGGTGACTTTGCAATGCAAAATGTTCTACTGCAGATGGGTTTACGTTTGCTGGCACCAGGAGGGACACAAATCCACCAGCTGCACAGGTATCTATTAGTTCACATGTCTTTATGGGTTATTGCAGGTTTCCTTGATCTTGAACTACTTTCTGTTAAAGCAATTTCCAGAGTTCACTTTCTTTTTATAATCATAATTGATTTGATGCCTAGTAATTGGGGGTTAGATTTATGAACAGAATGGAGTATTAGTATGTCATGTGTCTTATATTGCTTGAAATGGATTCATAAAATACTTTTCTTTCAGTATGTATTTGTTTTCTTCCGGTCTTTACGATCGTTCTTTTTTTTTTTCTCTTTTTCCTGAATTATTTACACTCCAGGTGGGTACTTAAGTGCCATGCCTGTTACACTGTGACCGCTGAGATTGGGAGGATGTTCTGTCCAAAGTGTGGAAATGGTGGCACCTTACGTAAGGTGGCTGTTACAGTTGGTGAAAATGGAATTGTTTTAGCAGCCCGCCGACCACAGATTACGTTGCGGGGCACAAAAGTAAGTATTTCTATTTGAGAGATTTAAATCGTGTCTTTAACTATCATGGTGTTTTGATATTTTCTCTGCTTGTTAGCTCTGAGTCTCTGACCACCATTACATTATGGAAATGCTTAGATCCTAAACCAAGAAAGTATATTATGACCATGCATAGCATTTATATATCAGTTTAAAATTGAATTTTGCAATTTCCATTCTCCTGTTTCTGATGATTGGATTTAATTATGTGAAAGTTTATGTATTCCAAAAGATGGGTTAAGAAGCGCAATTATATATTACTAAGTCATCTATTCACTTCTGATCCTCCCTCTGTGTATGTGTTTGGTTGTGTGCGCGTGCAGTAAGGCCTTCTATTTTTTGTTTTTCTTTTTGAATTTCTGCCCGTGTCCTTATATGCGTGCAGTTCTCGTTGCCTCTACCCCAAGGTGGAAGGAATGCCATCACAAAGAATCCCATTTTACGTGAAGATCAACTTCCCCAAAAGTTCCTCCATCCTAAGAACAGAAAGAAAGCTAATCAGCAGGTTAATAATTTGTATTTGCTAATACTTACCAATAAATTTCGGGGAAATGATGTGTTGATAATTTTCCTGGTAATTTACTTATTGTGGGTTCATATTAACTGAAGTTAATGCACGTCACTTTCTAGGGTGATGACTTTTTCCCTCCAGACAACATCTTCGTCCATCATACAGATAAGAAAGCTCCTCTTCAGCCTCCAATAAGGAGGGCCGCGGCATTTTTCGGTGGAAAGAGAAATCCAAATGACAATCACTTCTCACGCTCTAAGCATAAGTAGTGGGATTACATCAAAGTGTTGTCATGGTCCTAAGAAATTTTTGAGATGCTGGCTTTATTGTTCATAGGTCTATGTTGTGACCAATTGCTTGAGTGTATGTCATTATCCTTTGTTCAATTTTGGGGAACTTGTTTGCGGAGTTAAATTATAAGAGGTATGAAATGTCTCAAATGTCTCTTTCTTTTTCCTCCCTCTCACGGGTCGGATTCTAACCAAAACTGCTACCCTTCCCTACTATTAATAAGAGCATAAAAGCTACATGGACGTCTCTGGTTACAGCTCATCTGACGTTGAAGGTTCCTCTCCAAGTTTTGTACTGAGGCACCCGCAACCCGGACTCGATTTAAATACCAAACCTACTCAAAATGTTATAAATGGATGATACTTGAACCCTAAAATCTTGTTTAGGAATAGCCATCCTAGTTCATGAAAATATTAAGCTGCCATTCTAAATACTGGTCATCCTGAGTTTCGAAATCTCAAACTGAAATTTGTACTTTTTTCTCTCTTTTTGTTTTTTGTTTTCAAGTACGTGTAGTAAGAGCAGATGACATCCGTAATTTATCACTCTGATTCAGCATAATTTATTACAGAATATAGATCATTCTATCAAAACATATATATATATATATATAATGTACATTACAGATTAAGCCCTTAGCTTAAAAGGAATACCAAAACTCAAATATGAAGAGAATTTCACCTAAGTTGCACCAAAAGGAAAGACATTGAATGAAGGAGTTGTAAGACAATCTTCATCTTTACTCAAATCAGGCTTTTACTGATTAATAAATGCTATACAACGAAACTTTGTCACGCATTAAGTAAGCTCTATGTTCCCTTTTTCAATCATTTACAAGGAACTGGAAAATTTGAAGAGGAAGAAAAAGAAGTCAGAATAGTATACCATTGTATATCTTTGATATACAGTATGTTAAGTTTGAGTGATTCATGATGAAAGAGCAAGCTCAGCCCAAGCCAGAGAAGATGCCTTGAGCTCTGTGCTTATTGATGTGTCTATTCTGCTCTCCAATGTGCCACATAAATCTTTTCATGGATGGTCGCTTGGTGGACGTCTGCACCGATGCAAAGTCTTATTGCTTCACATATTACTACCAGGTCATCATATCTAAAATGTTTTAAGTCAGGATCCACCACATATGACATTACTTCTGGCTGTTCAAGATAGTCCTTGGCCTGCATCATGTATGTACCGATGTTTATCATAAGCTAACGAATATTATCCTTTCCAGTGTTGCCTCTGAATCTGAAAGGAAATATAGTAAAATTGAAATTTCAGTAAATTCCTTACCCAATCCACCAAGCAACCTTTATCCTTGCAGTATGGAGGTCTTCCACTGATTATCTCCAGCAAAAGTACACCAAAAGCATACACATTGCCTTGGACATCCAGATGGCGTGCTTCTAGAGAATTCGAAAGAACACAGATAGCACCTTGAGTGCTAATAGATCCAGAATTCTTTTCTGACCTTTCAAGAATTGTCTTCCAACTTTCAAAATCAACTAGCTGCAACAGATTACATAGAAAAGGAAAGATGATGAAAATGAAAGTTAAGCTGTTTACTTAGTTACTTGGAGATTAGGATTAGGAGCTCTACCATGACATTTTATCTGTAATTAGAAACTATGATACTTATTAAAGTAGGTTTACGTGTATAGAGAAAACACCCTTCTCAAATATTCTCTTGGTCACAGGGATGACATTAGCCCTTCCGTACTTAACTTGCTAGTTAGAAAATCTAGAGTAACCTTTCAGCATACCTTAGGGGAAAAATCTTCTGTAAGGTATACAGCATTTGAGTTCAACTTGGATATAGTAAGAGGAGGTTCAATTTCTGTATGCAGATACTTGAGTCCACGAGCAATGCCTATAACAATTTTCATACGCCGTGTCCAAGACAATTGGCATCCATCTCCATCTGCAGTTAATTACGTGCAGGATTAAGACAATGAAACACATTAAACTATGTTCGTACCAAATATGATATTGACTTACAGTGTAGGTGCTCGTGAAGTGTTCCATTTGAAGCATATTCAAAGACTAACATCCTTGTAAATGGAGTGCTCTCTCTACAATATCCCAGTAGTTTTCCTGTATTCTCATGATTTAATCTTGCTAAATCTGCCACCTGAATATCAAAATTAGTGAAATCTTTTGAGAATGGGCAGTACTCATCTACCAACTCTAAGATTGAAGGTTTTGGCACATCTTCATTGAGTGGTTTAGGTGAAACTCTTATGAACCACAAAATGTAATTACCTCTTTCTGAAAATAGAGTTCTAGATATCCTGTCCAGTGCTCCTCCTTGACGCATAAGGAAATGACAGCAATCTCAGGCCCAGCTTTGATGGTGCCTTTGTAGACCAAACTGTCAGATGAGGAACCAATTATGTTGCTGAAGTCTTCACAGGCCACTTCAAGCTCTTGTCTGCTATATCTAACTACATCTTTCAACATCTCAGAGTCTGCACATAAACCCAGCCAATTTAACTCCTTTTCCCTAATGATAACAACAATTCTAGAACTTTAAGAATCACATATGAGGAGGCAGTGAAAGCAACGAAACAGACCTATATATATTGGTATATGATCCTTCCCGCTATCAGATTTCTTCCAAGGAATAATGATGGATGCCTTGCTATTACACCGCTGAAGAGCAGTAAGAAGAGCAACTAGAAAGAGGGAACCCACCATAGTTCCTGTCACTATTTCCAGAGCCAAAAGCCAGGCAGGTTTTGACGTCCCTCGATGCTTGGATACATTTTCTCCAGGTTGGTGGTTAGAGTTGACCCCTGAGTGAGTCTGGGCAGTTGAAGCATTAGCTGCGGATTAAATTTTAAAAAAATTAGCAACGAAGGACTCGCTCAAGTAAATAGCATACCAGTATTAAGTTCATAACTATAATGTGTATTCATTTCTAACAGAAACTAAAGATCATCTAATTAAGCATAATAAGTTTGGGTTTCAAAAAAAAATGAAAACGAAAGCCAATTCACTTAATAAGTTATATAACCTGGAATTAAATTATGACTAGCTCATTTCGTTCATTTGCCATATTAAATGCTTGTTGAGTATGAGCATATATTATTGACAGTTCACCAACCACAAATCCTTGAGGGAAGTCATTTCATACATACCACACTGCAAGGTAGGGCGTTGCTTTAGATCTTTGTTCTCAAGGCAGTTCCCTTGAAAGCTTGACCTGTGCAACATATCTTTTAGGAAAAACTGAGGCCATTGAACAAATGGTATTAAAACAAAGGCCTAAGAGAGGTACCTTGGAAGATAAGCCAAGCATTTAGGTATGCTCCCAACAAAGAAATTATATGAAAAATCTGCTACTTTTAACTGAGACTGATTGACAAAAGCCAGTTATATTTGCATTTGAGGCATACCTGAAGCAGAAACAAACTGTAAGAGACAAAAATTCAGTTAACCAAATCTAGAATTCAAGTAAAATCATATTACTTTTTCCCAATAGGAGCCCTACTTCCATCTTTGTGACCTCATCATCATCACTTCAAAAAAAGCGCAAACCCATTGGTAAATTGCTTATAGCTTTTTAAGGTTAATCAATAGAAGGGGGAACTTAGCTCTAGATCCCCCAGCTTGCAGAAGTGAGATTGTGAGCTGCTCTATATTCTGTTACAAGAAGTTTTTCTTTTTCTCGTTTTCTCAAGACACCACTACATTAATGTCAAAGCTGATATAAGTTTACTGACTACAGCTTCTATGCCCATTGAATAGCTCCCAAAATACTGCCATTACCAATAATTAGTTTCCTTATCCCATTTGTTTAGGCTTCAAAGATAAGTTATACCACCCAGCATAAGAGGTCCACAACAAACTCTGAAAAGATGAGAACAAAAACTCTTGTTGAATAGCTTAACTAGATACACTGATAACATGTATGGACCTCTCACTACAATAGTCAATAGCCCTTCTCCATTCTAACAATTGTAATGTAGACCTGAATCAAACTTCAGGGTCCTGCGGCTTGACAACCACTATAATGACCTGGCAATGATTACCTACAGTAGGCAGAAAACAGCCTTTTTAACATTTTGTCAATCCAAGAAAGGTCAACCGTTTACTACAGTGTACATCCATTCCAAACTTCCAATAATCTTTGTAATGATCACGTTTACTAATGTTGGCAGTAGCACATGTGGCTGAATGCAAATACAAAATTATATATACCAAACAAGTTTGACTGAAAATATACATCCGAGAATAGTATTCATCTTAGGCTGAAATGCATATCAACGGACTGATTAACTGCATAACACAATCAAACACATTCAATAAAAATCATTACTTACATTCCATGCATATTAGATGAGAAATTTGAATTGCTGGCAAAAGGAACTCTTCCATGGAGCTTATTCCTATCTAGAATAAGTTCTTGAAGGTATCTCAAGTTACCAAGCTCTGGAGGTAGGCTACCAGTCAACCCGTTGGACTGCAGATTACTGCAACAATATAAATAAGATTTTCCAAGTGTCAGAATCAAGACAAAAAGAGTTTAAGATTCAGCAGAATATACCAAATTAAAATCTTACATTTTCACGGCACTGGTTAAATTCCCAATCTCTGGAGGGATTGGTCCTGACAATTGATTCATCCCCAAATCCAGGACCTTGAGATATTTTAACATGCCCAGTTCTTTAGGAATTATACCAATCAGATTGTTCCCATGCAATATCCTACCAATCAATGAAGACCAGGAACTTCAGATTCAACCATCACAATCCAGAAATAGCAGATTAAAGAGGAAACATAAGGATAAGCAGGATGAGGTGTGCAAGAGGAAATAAAAGCAGACAGTTCTTGCAAGAAGGTGATCTGCCCCAATTCTTGTGCAAGAAATCCCCTTAAAGATGACCCAGAAATGTTTCTGCAAAGTAGATAGTGTTCCAACCGTAAATGTTAAAAACATCCTAACCTAGAAATGTATGTCACTTATGTGTACATAGTGTAACTAGATACACAGCTTACATCTTAACAACATGGTCTCGAGTCTTAGAGCATGAAATTCCAGACCAACTACAGGGATCTGCATCTAGCGGATTCCAATTGGACAATACCTGATATGGGTCTTCATAGACAGCTTCTTTGAAGGTTGTAAGTGCCCAAACTGCGCAAGTATCAAATTCTACTCAGATAAATTTACCTCGACCACAATTTTAGCCAATTAATCACGAAAAAGAGAAATACTAAGGCACATAAATATGTTTCCATCAGTACTATAGTTACAGCACGCACAAACTTAAGAATATTAATCATGTTTGGTAGCCAAGAAAATATGGGAATGAAAAGTAATTAAATATACATATGATCCAGAATGTTTCAAGTTCATTCAAGAAGACAGAATTGCAACTTAGTCCAATTCATTAACACTATAAGCATAAACTGAGGACATATTAGCTGTTCTGGAAACCAGTAACCAAAAAAAAAAGATTGCAAATTTCGATCCTTTTTCTTTTCCACATTTTCTCACCAAACAAAGTGAGAGCTTAACGGAACTGAAGAATGAAGATCTGAGAAAGAAAGTGATTACTTTTCTTTCTCACTCGACGAACACGTACCTTCATTTGATGGAAAAGAACCACAAGCCACTAAAACAGCCTCAGAAATTAGACAGAAGAACATAAGAGAAGCATATGATCTCATTTTCTCCAAAATAAAAAAAAAAATCTACCCTCCAAAACTCAGTTAGCTGAACTCATCAACTGAATTCTTCCAAGAATAAAAAAAGAAGAACCCAGGAGAAAAAGAAAAAGAAACAAAGCACCAAGTGATTTGGGTTTTATGAAAGAACAAATCTTCAAGATGTTCAAGCTATAATAATAGTACTGTAATCTACCAATGAAAATGGGTTGGCTTAAGGAAAAGGAAATGTGACCCAGAATAAAGGAAAGAAAAGTAAATGTCAACAATTGTAAAGCAATAGGAGAGAGTTTAAATCCAAGATTTGGCAACAACCATTAAAGAAAATTAGAAAAACCAGTAACTAAGTGAGAAGAAAAAGATGGAGTATTTTAGATGTGTGAAACTGAAAGGCACCCAGAGATGTGGATGAAGCTTGGATTCAAAGAGATGTTTAGTAGTAATCTCCTAAAAATAGATTTTGATTAAAAAAAATAGCGGCTTTGGGATATTTAGTAGAACAAAAAGACATATTTTTCATTAAAGATAAAATGAAAAATTGGATTTTATTTTCTGCTAATTATTGCTTTACAGCTCTAATACGCGAGAGAGGCTTCAATTAGTGTAAACGATAAATTAATATATCGAGTCAATCGGTGAAAGTTAGTCTTCTACTCTTTTCGTATCCCTGATCAGATAAGCAATCATCCAACGGTCAGAAACCAGGGAGCCAGGATTGAAAACTTGTTGGTGTATCTCAGCTCAGTGATCTCACAGTCAAATAGTCAATATTGAAAATCAACGGTCAGAAACCATGGAGTCAGGTTTGAAAACTTGTAGGTGTATCTCTTCTCACAGTCTGTAATAAACATAGCTTGAAAACTTGATGTATTAATAGGACAATTAATTTGAGTCAAGTTACAATTAAATATTTGTTATGTGTGTACACATTACTCATTATTAAATATTAATCATATAAATATTTTAGTTCGATCACTTGAGTTATAGACTCGTATCAAATTTAAGCACTAAAATTCTAGATTTGAATCAAATCCTATTTTATTACTTAATTTCACTAGACTCCTTTAGATTTGAATCGAATTTTATTTATTTTTTAATTTTGCTAGACTAATTTCTAACTCTGTTTTAATTTTAACATGCATAAAATTATAATATTAAATATATAAATGGTAGAGCTCTATAAGCTCTGTAATTTCAGTCTGTTCACGAGTATTGGCTTCCGTTGCAAGGGGAATGGATTGGACTGTTGACTAATGATGAGAGCATAATTATTTCAAATAATGTATATATCATATTACTTTTAAATGGATTGGCATATTCTTAAGACAGTATATTTATTTTTTAAAATTTATGAATTTAAATTTTTACTAAAATTATATAATATATTTTTATCAAATCGGAGATCAAATAAATTAGTAAATTAAATGAGATATGTATAAATTAGTATAAATAAAAATTAATTATTGTAAATGTAAATTATTATTTTTATTTGATTAACCCATATCATTAAGCTTAAGAAAATGTTATAAGCTCTTTAATTTTACTAATTTGTATTTTTGTAAAAAATAAAATCTACGTAAAAATGATGTAATATTATTGGGCAAAGGTCAGAGTCAAAAGTTGCGATGCCGGCCAAAATTGAGATTATGACCACTAGCATTAAGTGGTAAAAGACTCCTATAACTCTCACTTAACGTCAAAAAGTTGAATTTTTTATCCAATTCAACATATTTACAGTTGTTCTCCATCAAAAATTTTAAGAAAATAAATAAATAAATTGAAAACAAAGTTGGTGCATCCAATAATTTTGATGTATAACAACAACCACACTGTCTTTATCTTTCTAGATTTGAGTTTGAGTTTGAAAACTAATATAGGACTATTACTAGTACCTTCTCAAGATTAAAGATTAAATTTAACCCAATTAAATAATGTATAATATAATATAAAGTATTATAGATTAGGTATAATGAAATTAAAAAAAAAAAAACTCAATTCTGCATGATTAAATAGGAACAAGACCCAATTGATCAATATTGTAATTTATTTTGGTTGTCTTTCTAGGTAATATCTGAAATCTGAATAGTGATAAAAGACATGGGAAATTATTGTTTAAGCTAAAGGCTCCTGGCAGCTGTGAGAGTGCTTCCAAGCAAAACACTCAAAAAGGTTGGAGTGTATTTAAAGGAAGGAGAAGAGGTAATGATTATTGACTAAGATTTGCAGTCTCATCATGTTGTTGTAAGCTGGGACAGACGTTAACAATATAATATGATGCATGTTAGGTATATATAAATATATATATATATTATCATAAATAATAATTCAATTGTTATGTTATGTTTGAGTTTAACGATTGAGAAATATTTATAATGTCAAAATTTTTAATTTTTAAGTATATACATATAGAATAAGACAACCATGAATTTCAATGGAGAATAAAATGATACTAGTGCAAAACCTATATACATATCCATAGTTTTACTTGAACATTAAATATTGGAGTTGTATCTGATTGGATGAATATGATCATGCATGGTATTTCAAAATGAGCCATGCATATAAATAAGACAAATAAGTTAGGGCCCGGCCTCCCTCCCTTTAATTTGCTTAACCAGAGATAGCCTTGGTGATTTTTAGTGTGAAATTTATTAACAAGGCCCATCAATCTCCAAGTTGGGGAATAAGGACGAATTAATTAAGAAGGGCCTGGTTGCCTTCCTGAATATCTTCATCTCCCATGTGGCTTTCATTCTTTAGGAAGGACTGCATGATTGGGACCTCTAGCTCTCATGTATTTACTTGATCTACCTTGTTATTATCTAACTACGATAGGAGAGAGGATTCTGGTTTGATTAGTCTACTCTTCGTTAAGCTAAAATCGATCGACATATAGATGTCAGTTTGATTCTCTGTCTTGTTCAGAAATCAGAGTCAAAGTGGATGGAAGGGCAAGGAATTAATTTCCTTTGTTAATCTGAGAATGCTCCATCAGCATGAATTGATGCCACAAATTAATTGTGATCTTAATTTGTTACTTGGTACTATCAACTTAATTGCTCTAAGAAGCAAGCCAGCAGAAAAGGGAAAAACACCATAACTAGACCAAAAACTGAAACAAATTTTAAAAGTGGATCACTTTGAAATATATTTTAAAAATGAATAAAAATACACTTATAAATATAGCCCAACAGGATTTTATCTTGACAGCAAAGTCATGCTTTGTGTCTTCAAGACAAGAAGACAGACTTGACTTCCCCATTCCTATCCGTGACCATCAATTCTCTTTCCTTTTTTTTCTTTTGCCCCATGGGAACCCGTGACCTGCAATTAATTCTCTTTCTTTTGCTGAAACCTGCACTTTGTTACAATTTGGATACTTTTATTTTCTAATAATATCACAATTTGGATAGTTTTACTTCTTAATGTGTTATTAGTATTGACTATAGTCCAAAAATTTATAATTTAATTTATATTTTAGGAGTTAGGGTTTAAGTTAAAAGGTTATAGATCATTTAAGTTTTTAAATAGATTAGAAGATGTTTTTGCAATGATTTAATATAGAATTTCAATGAAATTAAATCTTCAAACAATACTAAAAAACATGTAAAAATTCAAACCATTTATAATGTTTTTCCACAAAAGAGGTGGGCTACTTGTTTTGCTAACTAAACATAAATGCCAGCAACACACTGCTTGACCCTGTAACCACATCAGATAATCAACATTAAAATTACCAATAATTATGACACTGATAGATAGATTACTGATATAATTAATACCAATCGACCCGTGGAGCAATTCTAACCTTCTGATCATCAAACTAATTAAGAGGGGGATGATCATAGCCTTAGCAGGGTAACTGAATTTACACACACATAAAATTAATTAGCTGTTAGGCCAACCTAACTTTGGTAATTACATTGGATTATGCTTGTCTTCTAATTAAATATGATCTGTGTGGAATCGTGCAAGCTACACCAAAGTACTACTTATATTATGTAGGTAGGTGGGTAAGCCTTGTTTGGTGCCAACCCGACCCTTATTTGCAAGGTACTAATTATATAATAGTCCCAAAAGTTCTGCATGGGTTCATATAACATTATTTGCACTGAAAATAATGTAATAAATTCCTCAAAATTAATTATTTTGGATTTTACATACCTCTGTTATTGCTTATTTGGGATTTTCCCAGTACTTATTTTCCCACTTCTCTACTTGTCTGATTGAATTGATTTTCTTCCTATAAAAATCCATAAGAACTTTGGGTCGAAATGGAGGAGGCAAGGTGCAAGGGTTTGTTATAGAAGGACTCTTTACCAAGGACTCCATCATGAACTTTTTCTCTGACTCACTTCTTGGGCAAGCCATAGTCTCTGAGCAGAACTCCACAGCTCCCTCGGGCACTCTTGGTTTAAATTTCAAGAGCTTAGCATATTCATTTAGCAAGTGAAACATATAGTCATACACGTAATCCATCTTTAGGTCTTGTTGAATGAAGTCACTTGCTGCTTTACCAATTGCTTGTGCTTTTTGCTTGTGATTGTTGCCCCAATCTACTGCATGCTTTATGGATTTGCATTTGCCAACATCCCTTATAGGCCAGTAATGTTGTGTTGGTTGTAGGCTTCTTAAGAAGAAATCATAGTAAGTTGGCTTCACAAGCAATGTAACAGAATCACAGGCTAGAATGTACTTCTCACTCACAGACCATGCATATCCTTCAATATAAATCTTGTATCTGTATACAACATTAGAGTCATATATGTGAAATTGTTTTAAAATTTGATAAAAGCATGAAAGGAGAAGAGCTTGGTTACTGGAATTACTTGTGTGTGCATTGGCTTGCCAGGTCTGATTGCTTAAATCCTTGTTGAGACTCTGCAATCCAATCCTACACAAAATGTCAATGTCATAAGTTCAATGTCATGGGCTTAAACTCTGTGTCTTTGACTATAAAAAGGACAGTCACATACAATTCCATTTCTAAAATCACTAATGTAATGCGAAGTATAAACTCAATATGAGACTCAACACATGCTAAATCACCTTATGACATAAAAGTTACACCAAATGTAATGAAAAATGCTTACCTGCACATGTAGTCGAGCATTCCAATCATGTGTGTCAGATACATTACACTTGAGGAGATCTTGCCTGGTTTCAGCAACAAAAGGGTTTCCTTTCCAGTAAGCATAAGGTTCCCTATCCATCCATTTTGTTCTTTCATTGCCTTCTTTAATCTCTTTCAGCAATTTCTCCCAAGGCTTTATATTAATCTCAGCCCTATTTAACATAACAAGTATAAATCACTAACTGCTATTAAATTTAGAGTCTTACCAACTGAATAATCTTCTAAAACTCTCCTAAATTTGCTTTTTTGGGGGGTTTTCATTGCCTTCAGGAAAAGAATTTTTTTCTTTTTTGGGTGAAAATGGAATGTTACTTTATAACTCGTGGTCCAAGTTGGAATTGTGGAACTTTATTAAATTTAGCAAATACTATTTGTAGGAATCCGATAGTATCTTTGTGTCAACTGTCAACAACCACTGGACCATCGGAAAGCCATCAAAATGACAGCTTCACAAGTTTGTCCCATTTGTACGAGAAATTCTTATAAATCTGTTTTCTTTTTGGTAAATGAAACTATGAAAGCATTCTTATAATCTAACCCTATATTACTCGTTTCAAATGACATATGAAAAAATTTATGGTAACATTTTCATTATACTTTTTATTTTTATATTAATTGATTAAAAATGTAAATAATTAGTTCTAATCAAAGGCCCTAGTTGATTATATATAACATAAAAGCTAGCTATAAGTTTTTCTTTTTTATTCATACCAAACAACCTTAGATTCTATTTGAATGAATGGTGAAGGAATTAGGTAGATTCTAAAAAGAAAACTAGATTTTCAATTTTCATTGGAACAAAATTTTGGGAAAAATTCAAAAAGAGAAACAAATTAATGTTATCAACAAACAGACAGCAGAATGAACAAAAATCGACAGACTGACAAACTGAACCAACTAACAAACAGAGCACGAGAAGTAGGTGAGCAAGAGAATTTGGATATCATCACATACAGAAGAATGATCGATTTTAAATTAAAAATAGGAGAATAATTGATTCTAAATTAAAAAGTTAAATTTCTGTTTTTCATAATGAAAGGAACTTTGGTATGGGAAAATAGATCGGAACATGAGGGAATTCAAATCCTTTACCAAAAAATTGTGAGTACTTAGTACTTACCAGCCCCAGAAAGACCAATCTGGAAACACAATGTCCTCTGTCCACCTGTCACCGCAATACCTAAACAGCGGTGGCGGCCCCGTCTTGTTTGGTCCCCGGTAATCCTTTGATCGGATAACAGGTCGGTCATTGCAGTCAAACATAAGCTCCAAGTCCGGAATCCGACCCGGGTACCTTCTCAGAAGCTGTAAAATTCCCCATATAGTAAACACATCCCTTGTCTGTATTGATTTCTTGTAATTCTCAACATAAACCTTGCCATTCACAATCACCAATCTGAAATGCGCAGTCTTTTTGGCTCTCTCTACCATATCTCTAGTGATTCCATTTTCCTTCCAAGACCGTAGATCCTCGTGGATCCACCGGAAATATTCTGGGCAAACGGGTTTCAATGATGGGTCAAGGTCATTCTCTTCAATTTCAAATCTTTTCGGGTAATTTGTTGAACAGGTTTGAGTTTGGTTTAATCCTATGGTACAATTGAGTGGGAATTCAATTCTTTTTCTGGGTTTTTCGTTATGTTTCTGAGTAAATACAACTGTTTGGTTTGCGGAATTATTGATTGGAAAATTGGACTGCAAGAGAAAAACAGAAACCCACCAACGGAAAAATTCAGAATAATATAAAGCAATTAAAATTGAATGAAATTAATGATTTTGATTTGGAAGACTTACAGTGTTCATCCGAAAGGAAGAGATAAAGACGGCGGTGACAAGAATAAGGGAAAATAGGACAGCAGTGAAAGCAGCTGCAGGGGCTTTTTTCAGGGGAGGATGGAAACTCCATTGTGTGGGTGCAGACAAATATTTTCTGGATAGTACTTCAGATCTCTGCAATATGGAAGATGAAAACCTCTGCATGGGTTTTTTGATTTTGAATTTATTGTTTTATTTATAATACTAAGTGGTTTGGTAGACTGGTAGTACCGTAGTATGGTGCTTGGTAGTTGCAGAGAAAGCAGAGAAAGCAGAGGACAGTTCTGAAAGGGCAGAGCTTTTTGATTGAGGAAAGGTCTATGAAATTTCCTCTGATAGATTTGTTTTGTTTTGTTTTGTTTTGTTGATTGAAGGGAGATTGAATAATGCAAATTATAATTCCAATCAAATTCGAATACACTAAGCGACAATTGGTAAGACTATAATAAAGTGTATTAATTGAGATGAGAATTAAGAGTGAATTGTAATGAAAGTCAAATTCTTGAGGAATGGGTTAAAATGAAATAAAGGAAGTTAGTCCACCAATTATGGCTATTGTAATTAGTAAAACCAAAATGGCAGCCGATTAATTTATTCTCTGAATTTGGTTTTGATTGGTTGAATGGTGAAGTGCATGTTACTCACAAATATCCAAGATCTCGCCGAAACTCTTCTGGAGACTTTGACAAGTGTCGTTGGAGTCAGTGCAACGTCTGTTTGCACTTTGCATGAAGTAAATGGAATTGTAAAAATATTATGGTGTTTCTATTCTATTAGAATGTGTTCTTATTTTATTAGTTTTAGAATCTTCATTTTATATTAAAATATAAATATTTATAAATTAAATTTAATATTTAGTTGAGTAATTATCCCTAATATAATTTTAATTTAAATTAGGTTAAAGTTTTGAATAGAGAGATTTAGATAAGGACAACGAGATTAAAAATGATTACAAAATAATATTTATAAAGTGAATCGAATCTAACTCGTAAAATAAATTATTGATCACTTCAAGAATTTTTTATACTAGAATGATATTTTAGTGATAAACAAAAATAAAGAAAATAACACATACTATTTTATTCTGAATAGAGAAAAAAATAATCTAAATGGTTCTTTGTTATAATGTTAATTAATAAAGAAATAAATGACTTCGTAAAAGTGAAGAATACATTGGAATTGGTTCATAATTTGAATAGAAAAAGATATTGGGCCGAAGTTGCAGTGACATAGAAATTAGCATTTTAGGCCCAGTATCAGTTGATCTACATTTATTTTTATGGGTGTATGAGTCCTTACTTGAGTTGGTTTGATTGGGCCGATTCAAACCAAAGCGAAACGAGTTTGCTTTAATTTTTATAAAATTGTACCAAATTTCATGTACAATCGATGTGAGACAATAATAAATCATAACAATATAATGAAAACCACCTACAGGCCACAGACACAGTAACGAAGAAAAAGAATATATTATTATTTAAGTTTAACTACCTAATAAGTGATATTAAAATTTAAAACCACCTACAGGCCACAGACACAGTTACTTTATTAATAAACAGATAACAAGCATGCATGAACTTTTATGATGATCAATAGCCACCACAATTAGAAGCTTAATCCAATTTGATCTTCGACTTCTTTTGATTTACTTTTTAAACAAAATTATCATGTACTTTCTTTGCACTCTTTCAACCTATTCCACCTCCAAGTGCTTACTTTATTTTTGGACCTATATATAAATTCAAACAAAAAGGCTGGGCTGCTCTCTCTAGTTGGCTTAATAAAAACTATATTTGTTTGGTCTCTTACACACAAATACACACGCTCAGACCTAAGATGTGCTCCAATTCTCTCTCTCTCCTCGAGCTAGTTGACCCTTTTAATTATTGAATCTGGCAGCCAATCACTTTGGGCCACTTCAGAGTATAATAAATAAATAAAGAACTTCTCGAATCTCTATCCTTATTTTAGTTACGTACAATATTATACTATATGTTAGTCTGTCACGTTGAATTATTCAATAAATATTAATATTAATTAATTGTGTTGAAGATACGACCAAATTAATTTCAATCTAGCCATTAAGAACATATATTAATATTATGTATATATAAGAGACCAGAGAATTAATTAGCACCAATTTTCCTAATTATCAATGGCTAAAAAGGTTCATCCTCATGGGATGGAAGCCATTGATAATTTCATGACCTCAAAGAAAGAAACATTCACAGTGTGGATGAAATCACTTGTATGCAATTCAAATGGTTGCACCATCTACAATTCAAAAGGTCAAATTGTTTATCGGGTCGATAATTACGACAAGAAATGTAGCCGTGAAGTTCATCTCATGGATTTTCATGGCAATATTCTTTTTACAATAACACACAGATTCTTAGCTTTTGGACGTTGGGATGGCTATTCAAATTCGGAGAAGAAGGAGAAGCCATATTTCCAAGTTCAAAGATATTGCAAATTGGTTATGAGAAACACAGTCTGTCAAATTAAAGTCGCCTCTGCAACGTATTGGATACTTAGATCATCGGCTGCCAAAGTAGCATTTACAATAGTAGATGTAGATGGTGATATTGTTGCTCAGGTCATTACTTTTTTTTTTTTCTAGTTTTCAAATTACAATCAATAGTTGTGTTTGTATATCTTTAACGAATAATATATATCACCAACATGGAATTAAGGGAGAGGGTACGTAACAATAAGTTTAAGCTCGAGTATTAATTCGTTGAGCTAACAAATAAATTTGTTGTGATTTTATGTTTGTGTAGGCAAAACAAAAGCTACAGTCATCATCAGAAGTGGTTTTGGGAGATGATGTAGTAACGTTGGAGGTGAAGTCTGACGTAGATCATTCACTTATCATGGCTTTAGTGACGGTTTATGGATTGATCCGTCGCAGAATGTAAATTACAACCATTTTGTCTATTTCGGAAAAACGAAGGCTGCCTTGCTTGCAGCTGCAGATGTTTCTATAGCTTGAGTCTTGATTATGTATATATATTTATTATTATTATTTTTTTTTTTTTGAGGAGCTAGGGTTGAAGCGATATTTTTATTATTGAGTAGTTCCTCTTAAGAAGCCCATCTTCCTTATTGAATAATTCTTTTTTGGATATGTATCTTCATTTGGTATACAAACTATTTTTTATGCAATTAACATATAAATTGGTGAAAACTTAATGAATTTGTTCATATGCTATTCTTATATATAATTATAATGTAAATCTCCAATAATTTTAAAGAATTATATTCTAATTATATTTACATTCAATTAACTTGCAAAGAACGTGATATGAGAAATAATATTCGTTCAAAATTATATAATTAACACAAACTTAAATGGTCATTTAAACAATTTGCATTCAAGTCATTCTTATATGCAATTTATGATAAACTAATCATCAAAGTATTCATTGATTGGTTTACAAATTATTCTTATTCATAAAAACACGTGTAAATCATCTAACTCGTAACCCATTTGCATACAAATAATTCACAATTGTTAAAAGGACTTATATCGCCAAAGAATAAGCTGATATACTCACATAATATTCTCAATTTATAAAATAAAATAAAAAATATTGAATCGCCAAAGACATTGGCAATATATTTTTGCAAATTATGTTCGCAAAGGTTTCACTTTTGTAAAAGCAAGTAAATCGCCGACGTGAAAGCCAATTCCTGTGCAAATGGTTCCATATACGAGGGTTGGACGATTTGATCCAAGCACTATTCTCCTCTCTCAAAACAAATAATTAGTTTGCAAATTGTTCTCATGTATAAATAATATGTAAAAGGACAGTAAATTGTCCTGAGCTAAGACGATTCGTTAGCATAATTTCCAAATTTGTAAAACCAAGTGAATCGCCAAAGGGACAGCTGATTCTTGACCAAATTGTTTCATGCATAGATAACAAGTAAATCGCAAGAAATTAAGACGATTTTATTAAAAAAATTAATATGCTAAATATTTGGTGTTTCATAGTCAAGAATCCAGTTAATTTGTCCATAATTTATTCTCATGTATAAATAACAAGTAAATTATCACAGTGTTAATAGATTGATTGGTTCTCAAATTATAGATAGTCAAGCAATTTATTTACTAACTAATTTTATTTGTAATTCATTAATAAATCATCATGATTTAAGAAGATTTGTATAAAAACTATACATGTGAAGCATTTAAAACATACAAATACTTAAATCGCTAACAGATAAGCCAGTTTACTCAAATATGTCAAATACTAAGTAGAGTTGTTTGCAAATTTTCTTATATATAAATAGCATCTAAACCATCAAAAATCTTGCCAATGTATTTAAAAAATAACAATCAAATTGTCATATACCAAGTCAATTTATTCACAAATTAGTAATAAATGCAAATAATATTTAAATTGTCAATAGCTATGTCGATTCGTGTCAAATTATTCTCTTACGTAGAAAAAAAAAGTAAATACTTAGAATCTAAGCCGATTTATTTGAAAGTTATTCGTCGTCAAGAATTTAATTAATTCATGTGTATATAACTAATAAATTTCAAGAGTTTTATATGATTTATTTACAAGTAACAAATAAATCGTTAAAAATATAAATTTAAATGACATTTTTGTTTTCTATTCTAAAAACTTAACAAATTAACTATTAGATTTGCCGTCTATGTGGTTAGACCATCACCATTTATCATCAGTCCAAAAAAAAAAAGAAGCTGATTTTCTCTTCTTGGTGTGCTAAACCTACATATATATATTTGGAGGGTATATATGCAGCACATGACAGTTGTGCCTGTATCCTTGTATGTCCACATCGCCTTCCTGCCAGTACTATTAAATTGATTTAGTCTTCTTGATCAGTCTGAGTGAGGACTATTATTACGACTAATTGACTATGCCATGTTTTGCAATTAAAATCCAAAATCCTCAGCCACACTCTAGAGTTTCCTTCTTTTATTTCAACATCTATTTTCGTTTTAGTTCACAGGGAAATGCTGAATTCTAAAAGAGCACAAAACTGAAGGAGCCAAAGCAGAGCAGTTTTAAGCAAGGGGAAAAAACTGCTCGTTGCTATTACATAATTTTAATGAAAGAATATATAAAACTGGTTCACATTCTGACACTAGAAACTAACAGGAAAACTTTGTATTATACCCAATCGGGTAGGCATATAGCATTTGCATGCCAAACAAAAAAGGAAAAAGAAAACACAAATACATATATCTTACCAATATACATATAAACTTATTCACTTTGATCTGTATTCCCATTGTGGACAGATCCACCTGCCTCAGCTATACACAGTATACAGACACCAGGATACCAGGAAAGAGTTATTAGCTCTTCTTGGTGTTCTTAAGGTAGCGTACAGTCATGACAAGCTTTTGTCTTTCACCTTCTACTTCTGCAAATTTGAGACTTATCTCCGAATATCTCTGCTGCATGTCCTTTAGTTCACTTTCCATTATTTTTTTTCCTTCCTTCAAAGACGCTAATTCCGTTAATAAATCTCCTAGGCCGTCATCACTAGTATCAATCATGGAAGTTTTTGGTTCCTTCTCTGGCAAAATTTCATCACTGCAGAGGAAAAAAGTTAGCAGACAAATATTCAATGACTAGCTACGAGGATCAATTGAAAGAAAAAGGAGTTGCACCTCTTGATCGACGACATTGCATCGCCATTTTCACCAAATCCACACTTAGTACCATTCAGATACTCAACTGTGTTTCTCACTTCTGCAGATCTACTACCATTTGAAGTAATAAAACTACTATCGTCAGCAACCTGTGTTCCAGAGCAAATAATTGAATAGTCATTGCATATCCAGTTTAATAGCATATTATGTTAGGCTAAACCTAGACAGTGACAAACATTCGTTCAACCTCAAACTTGATAAAAAAAAAGGTCACTGCAATTAAGATAATTGAAGGCTGCAAAAGCACTTCTGCAATTGAATATTTTCTGATCATCATTGACACATTTTTGCGGATGCTCCAACGACAAGAAGCTCAAGTTTTTCGTATGTTATTGTACATTGCCGATGCTTTAGAATAAAGCATTATAAAGCATTACTAACCTTTTGCAAAGCGCTACTCTGAATAAATTCTTCTGCTCTGCTTTCTAACTCTTCAATTTTATTATGGAGGTCCTTTTCCTTCTCCAAAAATGAATTTGTTGAGGTTTCTAGTGCAGCTTCCTTTAATTTTATCTGACCCTGACAAACACATTCAACAACCATCTTGCAATTATTATCAATATTCAATACATTCAATAATACTCCATATGTAATTTGTAAATCAAGTATGTTTATCTAAAGATTTTAATCATCACAATCTACAAGGAGTCCTGAAGTTACCTCGAGATTTTTTATTCTCTCCCTCAGAGTCGCAACTTCTTTTAAATTGTGAGCAAGTGGAGCAGATTTTTGGTTCTTTGGAGTGGTCGAATTTCCATCAGAAAGTTCTGCGCGTCCATTGCTATCCTTGAACTTCTTTTCAATGTTGGTGATTATCTCATCCTTCTTCTTTAGCTCGCTCTTTAGTTGAATGGCCTGCTTTCTCAGTTTTTCTTTCTCAACCTCATCATCAAACAGGGAATGTTTCATGTCAGTACATTGAGCTTTAATTGTTTCCAGTTCAGATTGCAGGGATCTAACCATTGCGTCTTTTTCATCCTTGAGATGCTTCATTCTATTCACCTCCTCCACTAACTTATCTGTTTCCTTCTTCACTATAGCAATGGTACTCACCAGCTCGTTTCTTTCTATCTTTCCCCTTTGTATGAGCAGTTCAGATTCATTAATTGATTTCTTCATGAGCTCCAAGTCAGCCCTCAAATTTTCTTTCTGCTCTGCGTGCTCAGAGGGGCATGTAATATCAGCTGTAAGCCTTTCATTCTCAGCTTTTAGCACCTCAATCTCCTTGGAGAAATTCAAACTAATTTCTTCCTGACACTTATCCAGATGTTCAATCTGCTTGGACCTGCTCTCAATTTCCAAGAGCGTCTGTTCTATCTGATGTGTTTTTGTATCAATTTGGTTGGAAAGCTCAAGCAGTTTTGCCCCATAACCTTCTTTAACTGACTGAAGCTCTTCCCTAACATCCTGGAGCATTTCTTCAAGTTGATTTTTCTGTGAATGAAGTTCACTAGCTTCAGTTAATGCTTTCATAGCCACCTTTTCATTTGCATCAAATGTAGAGGCCATTTGAACGGACAGCCGTCTAAACTCCTCCTGAAGCTTCTCAGCAGTACTAACATTTTTCAGTCTCGACTTTCGCAGAGCCTCCTCAGCTAGGATGGCTCTTTGCTCCTGCTCAACTTTAGCACGTGTCAAAGCATCCAGATCAGCTTCAAATCCTTGTGCCTGCTTCTCCATTTCTTCTTCTAAGCTTTTGATATGGGTTTCAAGTTCCTTTATAGTGGACAGAGAATCTGAAAATTCTTTTGATTGTTTCTTGAGTTCATGTTCCAGGCTCTCAATATGGGATTCAAGATCATTTACAGCAGCAGCAGGAGATGAGCATTCATACTGCATTTGTTCTTGCAGTTGGCTCTGCTCCAATTGATATGTAATGTCATGGTTTTCCTGTTTCAATATCTCATAGTCCAGTGCAAGCTGCTCCATTTGCATCTCGAGCTCATCTTTATCTCTCCTGTAAATCTCTATTTCACTGTGAAGGTCTCCAATTTTTCGCTCAAGATAGTGTGTCCCTTTGGCATTGCTGTGCTCCTTAACAAGCTCTTCCAATGCCTTTTGCTCTTCATCATCATCGGATTCGCATTTGGAGATTTTTCCGCTCAGCTCTTGAGAACTCTTACAGGATTCAGACTTGTTGGCAAGATTGGATATTTCCCTATTTTTCTGCCCCAACATTTCATCCAAGTCCTGCACTGCAAGAATTAATTCAGCATTTGATTCCTGTGTCTTCTGTAATTGTAATCTGAGATTTGCATTCAGGTCCTTCTCATAATTCAATTCTTGTCTAATTTCTACAACAAGAGTTCGCAGATCCTCACTTTCCAATTGCGACTTGTCTCTACTTTTTGCCTCATCCATACATTTCTGAAAAGATTTTAGTTTTTTGCATTCCATCTTAAATGCATCTTTTTCCTCTTTCAAGGCAATAATTTCCTTTGAAAGATCCTGCCCCCTTTTGCTTTCTTTGATAATTTGTTTTCTGAGAGTTTGTAGTTCCAAGTCTGACAGATCCACCTGCCTAGCCAAAACAGCAAGTTCAGCCTTGAGCTTGTCAATCTCTATATCTGATGATTGCTGGGATCTTTGTCTTTGAAGGGCATCATGAGAACTGTTTGTCGAATCATCTGTACTTAAACCATGATCAGAATCAGCTGAGCACCCCCAGTGTGATCTCAGATGTTCTTCATTGACTGGTGTTGAGGCATTTGCAACAGGTTTATGAGGCTCTGAGGGATGGCTCAGAGATGAATCAGCACCAGCAGGGTCCTGATGGATGGTAGCATTTTTCACCCCAAGTTCGCGGGGAGTAGTGAGTCCGGAGCTACTCTCTGAACTGGACAATGTAATGTCAGATCCACTAGATGACCTACAATTAGCAGTCAATTGAACTCTCTGGGCAATTCCTTTGGTTGACGCATCCTGCTGAAACAACAGAGAATGAAAGAAAAATAATTAACTCAATCTTTCTTTTCTTCAAATAAAATTATTGATAAGAAAATAGGAAAACCCCATACTTAAAAACCATAAATCTTGTTGAACTGTTCATATATATAAGGATTTCAATCAAACAGAAATGAATGTACTTCATGGCCAGCCAGCTGCCACCATCCCCAATTGGAAGAAACAAGATTCTTGGTTAACAAATAAGGAAGGTAAAAGGAGTTCTTTGGCTGGATGAGTGAAATCTTACTTCAGTAGAATTATTCTCAGCGCTTTCATCTGTATCTCCAATTCCATTGCTTAACAAGGACTTTAAGCTCCTATCATGGGATTTAATTTTCACATCTTCATATTCTTCCACCTCTCTGCAAATGTTATTCAAGAAGGTGAAACCCCGTATACTCAAAATCATGTAAAACTGAAAAACGAACTCTGAAATCTAAGCAGGGCTTTGGTAAAATCATATATACCTCTTATCAGTATTTTCATGTATCCTCTCAATTTGTACCTATAAATTCACATCACAGAGGCAACATATGAGATTAACACTAAGAGAAACTAGATATCTCATATTTTTCTCAAAAAGAATAACATCCATAACTATTATTGAGAGAAAGAGAGAGAGCAAGTACTGACATGCAAAACTGCATCACAATGAGAACTCTTGAGCGGAAAAGAGACAGAAGAGGACTTAGTGGCCTCAGCATAATCAGCAAAGTCAATAGAAACTTCTTTAAAGAAACCAGCTTTTGACAATCCCTACATGAACACAGAAAATTAAAGCACATTCTAATATTAACAAAAGTTAACAACTCCAAAACCCATAAATTGAAAAAAAAGAAACTCATACTGTTGAAACTGCAAAATAGTAAATTCTTTCATTGATCTTCCCAGTCTTAGGATCCTGGATGAATTTGACCGTTTCATAGATTGGATTCTCCCATCTACAGCTTCCATCTCGAACTGTAGTCTTTTCTAATCTCGTAGTTGGCTTTCCTACATACCCTGGAATTATAGATAAAGTCAATGCGTCCACCGCTGGCTGCAGCACCTGAAATCTCAAATTTCAAAACTCAAGTTATAATTTTTCCTTTTCTCAAAACATTTTCTGAGCAACCAAACAGAACCCACTAAAATCAATCATATACAAAATTGATAACACAGAAACATAGACATTGAGTGACTGGAGCTGAACAAAGGGTATGGCTGAGAAGCTACCTGAGTGACATGGAATTGCAATTTGAAAACAGCTTTGATTCTGTTCTTCTCGCCCCTCCATCTTGCCGACTTGAACATCTTGGCTCACTTCACCGACTCAGCTCCACATCTCACTCACTAACCCGAAAAAACCCAAGCTCCTCCAAGCTCTGCCCGAGGTCCGCCGGGACTATTTTAAAACAGAAACTGAGCCACTGACTGGAGCTCCGGCCAAATTGCCGGCAATGACCGGTTCAGTGCTTCACTTCATCAGCCAGAAAACAGGGGGAGAGAGAGAAGACAGTCCACAAAATTATCAATGCGAGTCGGACTCAGAAAGAGACTGAGTTTGAGAGTAGAAAACTCGTCTCCTGTGACGGTGCGAGAGCCCATATGTAATATATTGAAAGGTAGTACAACAGAATCAGTAGATCTGATGCGCTTCTCTTTTTTTTTTCTTTACCCCTGTAACAGTCTTTATTAAGAAAGAGAAGACACTTGGTGGTTTGTAAACAAAATAAATAATTTGAAGGAGAAGCTTCTTTTTTGTGATTAAAAATTAGCTTTACCCTAAAAATTAATTAGGTGAAAATATACATTAATTAATTACACTGTAATATAATGTTGTCTGTATTGGGCTAAGGGGGACATTAAGTCTGCATTATTTTTCTTCTGCTTTGACACACATGCCCTTAGACTTCAAAGTTAATATTTTTATTTGGAATAATACTCTATTAGTTATTTTTCACATGTTCACCAGCTAAGAATAGCAGGTTTAGTTGAGGATGGAAAAATTAGGGAATAAACTAAACATATTTAAGATTAATATATCTTCATCGCTTGTAAATTATTTCTCATTTTTATTGTCAATTAGTTGATAATTCAACTGATAAAAATTTTTAAATTATTTTATAATCACCTATTTTCTTAATCATGATACAAAAAATTATTATTAAAAAATTTAAATTATGCAACGGGTGAATTAAATGTTGACCCAAATATTATTGGATTCCTACTTAGTGAATAGATTTTGTCATTATCATCCTAGGGGACAATTGTGTATTGTGAGGACCCACTACTTACTAAGAATAGCAGGCACATATTTGCTGTTGTTTGTAAATTTTTCCTTTTAATTTTCTCACAAAATTAAACAAGTACTGGCCCTTTTGTAATGGTCATGGCTACTTGGCTATCCTCAAATGTGCATTATAAGGATATGAATAACAGATTGTCATTCTTTGGCGTTTTAGCCAACAAGAAATTTTACCATAATTGAGGGGTATTATAGTCTAATAATAATATCTACTGCTGAGTGCTGACGATGCTAATGATAATAAAAGAAAAAAGCTACAACGGTTAGGTTTGACTAATTATTGTGATTTTAATTTTATTGATTACAAAAATTAATTAATGTCTTAAAAATAAAATAGAATATGACAAAAAAGACATTTTAACAGGAAAAATTCTTAATTATATAAATTATTTATTATGGATTGAATTATAATTCTCAAGTGTATTTTATTTGCGATGCCTCGGTAGTTAAATGTGTGTTATCATATATATTAACCCTTTTTATTAATTAATAAATACGATAGCATATATGTAACTTTGACTTTTTAATTTGATTATGTATACTATAATCTTTTGTTATTATATCTAATTTAACAAAAGATAACATAGCAACTAACGTTTTATTTAACTTATTTACGTGTTATAATACATATTTAACATATTATGTTTTTTATCTTTTATCAAGTTAAATCTGATAAAAATTAATAATATGGACCGCATTGCCTAGTTTATGAAACTATAAAAATGACATTTTGACTTTATAAGATATAGAGATGAAACTAAATTATCAATTAAATTATAAATACTAAAAATGTAATTTAGTCTCTCTTGTTTTTTATAATATATATAAATCGTTAGAGTGTTAAAGTGTTAAGTAATTTGCATAAAAGAGTTTCTTTTATGCAACTAATGCATAATTAATCATTAGCACAATAAATAATTTATTAACAAATAGTTCTTAAATATTAATAACACGTACATCGTCAATTTTATTTCACAAGTTTGATATATAATTAGTGTTATTTGTAAATAACTATTAAATCATCGTGATTAACTCATATAATTTGTTCAAAAACTAGTCTTATATGTAATTAGTATGTGAATCTCCAAAGTTTTCAGAACCAATATATATGATGACTTTAGCTAAGGATCATATATAGTTACTAATTATTAGGTAGTGCTGATCACAATAATTAAGTCAATAATTAGGTTAATAATAAGACAAAGAAAGGTGCATTTTGGGCCTACAAGAATGTCTAAACTAATCATATACATATTATATATATTGATTTTTTTATTTTTTATTTTTGTAATTAAACATCTAACTAATCACATGTACAACCAACATATAATACGTACATAATTGAAAATATAAATATTGTACGTACTAAGTTATTACTTGCGTTTGAGATCAAGCAAATGAATATGACCAAACATTGATCTCGTTACTCTTTTAGACAAAAATTAAAGCAAGAAGAAGGATGTAAGTGGAAGTGGCACGTGGAACGAAGCGTAGAAAGTAGGGTATGTAGGAGTTGGTTTAATAAAATAAAATATAAAAATATAGATAACTTGGCTTTGAAGCTGCTCATGTGCTGGCCGTGATGGCTCGGGTAATTAAATTTAAGGAGCTCAATTCAAGTATTCAAACTAGTATCTCAGCACCAGCATGCGTCAGTGACACAGAAATTTAATTATGGTAATTAATAATGCAAACCCCTATGGGTTGGCTGATGGTAAAGATTGATTTGTTTTGTCATTGGCTATTTAAATTTAATTATTTTTAAAATGTTTGTAATAAATAAAATATTTATAAATTTTTTAATTTTTATATAAATATTTATTTTTAACTATACTACATTAATGAATTAATTGTGTAAAGTAGTTCGAAAATTATTTTATTTAGTAATATCTACAGGCTATTTAAAATAAAAAAAATTTAACTAGTAACTAGTATCTCTTTGTCTCTCTTGCAGACAAAGAGAAACGAGAGATTCCATCTTTGAAAGCCTCAACTGCCAAACCTAACTAGTAGCTATCCCTTCAAACGTTGGTCCAAACTCCATTCTATACAAGTTATTACCAAAAATAAAAAAATGAAAAGAAATGAACAATTTTGGTGTGCCATTAATATGTATATATAAATATATTATATTACATATTAATACACAATAATAGCAAATATTCCATAACTATTTCACCATTAATTGCAATCAAGTCCCTTGGTATATGAATAATTTAATATGCTTATATGCATTCAGTTGAACATTTACTGCACTCATGAGGAATTACCTACCTTGAGCTTCACCAACTAACCACTGCACGTAGTACTGCCCTTCTTTAAATCCTTCAATTATATTTGTTTTGCAACATAATGTTGAAGCATATACATACCCACGTACTGTCATTAATTTGAAAACTTAACCCAATTCTAAGTTTATAATAAGATGGAATTTTAAAAGATGATCATACATATCATTATTAAATACACCGATTTCTATCATAATTTTGTAAAGAAGTACGATAATAGTTTAGAATGATGTTAAAAATTGTTGTGTTAACCATTTTTTATTTTTTTATAATTTTTTTTGGTGAATTCCGTAACTTAACAAAAAAGAATAAATAATTACACTCTCATATATATCTCAGATTGCGTGCTTTCTTATCATTATTAGTTTCATTAGGTGCTTAATCAAGTATGCTTCAAAGGTCGAATCATACAATTTCCAAAGAAAATCATAAGGATATTAGGCATAAGTAGATAACCATAATCCATATAATAATAATTAATTACAAAGGGGAGCTGTTGCATGTTGAAAATTAATTAAGGAGGAGGTAGTTGGAGACAGGTCTATCTTCTGAGAAGCAAAAGTGGGAACCACAAAGATGTCGATGCCTATGATGATGTTATTATATTAGTACTATATGTGTGTAGTTATATTTGCTAGCTATATATATATATTTTGTTGGTACCACTTTTTTTCATTATGATTTCCACTTTTAAGCTTTACCCACAAATTACATTGCCTTATTATCTCATAAACATATATAGAGAGAGAGAGAAATCGATCCATCAAATTTCAAGTTGGATAATGAAACCTTTTGAGGCTTATAATGATCTTATCATCACCTATATATTTGTACATTATGGTTTTACCAAATCCCTATTAATTAGTAGTGATCCATAAGTGGGCATATAAACAAATGTCACAACAATCAAATCACATAAATATAGCATATATGGAGAGAGAGAGAATTAGAACCAATGTGATGGAAATGATAGTCATTATTCAAAAAATTCTTCTACGTACAAACATTCACTATATCTATTAATAGGAATAAAATAAATCTAGTGAAAATGTATCATCACCATACATCAAAAATTATTTGTTATATTAATGATCAGAATACTATTTAGTTCTCTAAAATTACGTAATACTTTCACCATTTCGCATTATTAAATTGACCTATGCAAAACTTTAGTTAGACAATATAAATTAATGTGTATGTTTATTTTGTGTGTGTGTGTGTGATTGGTGTGCTAGGTAGCTAGTACCTTCAATTTCTTATTAGTCATGTGATTGAGGATTCTTAATTTAATTTACACTTTTTATATATTTTTCAAAACGTGACACCATGAGATCATTGAAAATCTGAGTTTGTAATCCTCAAGTGCATGCATCATGTCTTTATAGTTGTTGAATTTGTAGAATTAAAAAGATCAAAGAATTAAGCACAAATAAAGTTTTGATGATGATGATGATCACGTACCCTTTTGTTTTAGTAAAATGATTATACATTAATAATGTCACTAATTTTCTTTTTGGTTGGAAAAGGACTGGGCCGAATCAGAACAAGGTAGTGAGGCTGGAAAATATTGGAATGATGAGGATCTTGCACACATGAGAGACAACAGAAGGTGCTCACGTGAAGGGGTCGACCCCTCCAACCAATTTATTGTTAGTTTTAATGGGTCCCTAAACTTTCTAAGAGTTTGAAGCCTTGATGGTCCATCACAACTATATATGATTTGCTGGCCCATTTGTTCCCTTTGGAAAAACCACAAAAAGAGAAAGACGAAGAGAAAGAGAAAGTGAAAGAGAAAGAGAAGGAATAGATGCCAAAGATTTCACTATCTATTCATCATTCATGTGTTAAAAGAAAGGCAAAGGGGCTCGAAATTAAAAGGGGCAAAGAAAAAGAAAAAAGAAATCACGTGCTGGACAGCCATAATGTACAGATCATCATCATCTCATGCGATGAAAGGTAGACGTGTAGTCGTGTAGGTCAAGTTACAGTCAATGAGATGACTAGGAAAATTCGACCCAAAATGAAAGGTGATTTTGGATCTTGTGTGGATCAAACCACTCTTTTCTTGGGCTGCAGACTTTATGGCCCCAATACAATCCAAATTTTGAATGAACAGCAAAGAAAATTTAATTTTTTTTGGTAATGAAAAAATATTAATTAGTGCAACTTAAAATTAACAAGAATATTGGTTTTACTAATTAAAAACAAATATTTACTACATTAGCCAGATTTTAATTTTTTTTAATTTAGTTTTCACGATTATTCTTTTAAATATGAACCTAATTTCATTTGTAATTCGTGAATTTCGTGAATGTATCTTTTCACAAGCGTTTTTTTATGAATTCGAACTCTTGATATTGTAGAGACCCTTTAATCAATGAATTTAATCTTGTCTTACTACTTGAATTACATTTTGTGTATAATGGGATATAAATTAAAAAAAAAAAAACAAAGGTGAAGAAAAGCTTTTTCCTGTATTAAGTGTTCCGTTTTTGAAAAACCAAATATGCCAAATAATAGAACAGGAAGTAAGCTAAGTAAGCTTGGTCAACGAAATTGAGTTCAATCAGATCAAGCAACTGCACACCATGAATGAATATAGTAATCTTAATCTTGATTAGGCTTTTTATTTTTATTTTTTTTAATATATCGGGAGGAGAGAGAGAAATAAACTCATCCTAATTAAGCAGACAAGCAATTAAATACAACATTCTGATGATCACTCTGGCATTTAGGCCAAAAACTGGGTGACTTGGCTTTCTTCTCCTCCTTCTCTATCCTCGTACCAGATTCCGAAGCCATTTGCGACCCTTTTCCGGCGGCTACTGCAGCTGCCTTTTTCTCCATTCTCCGCCTCATAACATACTCTTCTGAAATAAATACATCCATAATCAATGAACTTTAAAGTGTGCCCCAACACGAAATAAGGGGACGAGTAATATAGGACTTTTCATGAAGCAAACATGGGGATTGGGATACCTCATATATAGATATATACCATGGGCGTGGTGTGGGGTGCCCATGTTAATATTTGGTTAAACAATTAATTATAGCAACGAGCTACAGCTACCTGCGCATATGTTAGTGTTACAGTGAGATTCTGGTGAAGAACCCAGACAAGCGTGTACTTGGGTTTTTTTTTTTTTTGGGGGGGGGGGGGGGGGGGTGGGTTTGTTGTCCCTTGCGAAATAACCAATTTCAATTAAAAATTTAAACCATTTAAGCTTTCATTTTCCACATAAAATCCTAAATTGCATTTTTCATTTGTGCTGAAATATAATTATAAATTAATAACATAGTTAGGAAATGTATATTATTTGAATAGAGTGAGAGGAAATCAGAGATAAGAGAATATATATTATATTTTGGTTTGAGAATTTAAAAAATAAAAAAGTGAAAACGAAGGTGTACATATACCTTTAAATTACTCCAAATTCTATTTGTTTAATTCTTTTAAATTATGAAGATTTAGAATGAGATAATAAGATACATTTTAATTTTTGTCTAGTAACTAAGATAATTTATCATTTTTAACAATATTTACTAATATTATAATAAAATATTATAAGAGTGTGATCGTACAATTATATATTAATATATTTTATTTCCATTTCTCTTCATTTTTTTGTAAATTTCCAATGAAAGAAATGATAAATATAATTTTTTTGTCCATTTTTCTGTTTCTCCTCTTCTTAGCTACACTCTCTTTCCAAATCCGACCCTAAAGAAAATCAAACGTGCTATATATAAAATCAGGGAATATTGTGGATTTTTATAGTTTAGCAAATTAAATGTGCATTGAATTTCAGTACAAGGTATTAGACTAATTGGTTTGACTTAAGCTCCCTTCATAAAGTAATTTAGTAGTATCTTAAGCAGTGGGCTGTGTGGTCAGTGACTCAGTATACGGTGGGCCGAATAACATTGGGCTCGTGACGACTCTCGTTAATCTTTATGTTAATCAACACTTAAAGCATGCTTTGTCAGTAACATACTTCCCCGTTAATTCGGGTAGATAATTTATTACAAAATATTAAGTAATACAATTCTCATATCTTTTAATATTGTTGATAATTATTATTTTGATTAGATTAAAAAATATATTAATGGAAATATGTTTCTAACACTATTTTCTCACTACTAAATAAAAAAAATTAATGCATAAATTGATTAACATTGAATATAATTCTTTTATTTAAATAATTATACTAAGAAGAAATCTCTCTCTCTTTTTTAATTGTATAAAAAAAAAAACTTTGAAGTTAGAATCGACATCTTCGTTATCTTATTGCATCTATGATTATCAAGTTTCATCGATTTTTTTATTTTATTTTATTTCAAATTTTCAATTTTATATGATGGATTGGACGCCGTTAATGTTGTTGGGCAGCCACTTGTCCACCGTCTTGGGTGAGAAAAATTCATAGGGAGAACTGACACGTCAATGACGTCAGTAAATGTAATCGTGGCAGATTAACACTGAACTAATATGTCCAACACCATCAAATGAAATCTGGCCCGAATTGAAAGACGTTCTGGCCCAAGTCAAACCAGCCCAGTCAAACTGCAAAAGGAAATAAAATAATAGTAACGGAAATCAGAGGGCAATTTAGTGGTCCAACCAATGAATTAAACAAAAATTAAGAATTTATAAATGAAAAAATAAAATAGCTAACTACCATTTTTTAATTTTTCTTTGCTTGCAAATTGAGGTCATAAAGATGGAGTGTCTCCTTAAAAAACCATCATTAGTGATGACTGACTTAACACGTTGAAATAATAATAATTAGTTATTAGGACAAAAGAACTGAAATTATATAAAATTTTAATTTTAATAAAAAATGGAAAATCTAAATAGATTGCTTTCTACCTTTTCAAAAAGCCAAGCAAAGATAAATAAAAACGAAGAATCATTCTAAATTTTTTATATTTAAATTTTGGTAATAATGTCATTTTTTTCTTTGGTCCAAGAGTCAGAAATAGAAAGAGATGAAACAAAAGTTAATACTTAATTTAGTACATAATTTTTTAATATTTTGATAAATAAAATTAAAAATTAAAAATAATAATTGATATTAAAGATATTTTTTTTATTAATAAAAAAAACTTAACGGTGTCGTAACGGATGTCTTTTTCGTTGGAAGTTCCAAACGGAGCCCACCTACAGATCCGTGTTTTCGTTTGGACCCTACTCCTTGTTCCTAATTTTTACATAGTACGTACATACACCTACCACCCCCAACACTTTCGTTGTTTCCGACAATATTTACATCCGAGTTTCGAACTTTACCTCGTGTGTTGCGTAAACCGTGAATCTACGTTATGGGAGTGGAAGTGGCCGATGAAGCTGAAAAAGAAGCGAAGAAAGCAGAAGCTCGAAACGACATCGCGGAAGAGAAGAGTAACGTAATCCCAGTTTCTAACAAGAAGGCCGCTTCTCCAGTTGTTCAGAGTAAATTTCTCTCTCTCTCTGCTCTCTGATATATGTTTGCTGTTGTTTAACTCTTCAGTTAGATAGATTATAATTCTACCCCTTTCTTTCTCTTCCTTCTCTTTACCTCTGAAACAAACAGAGCAATAGAGTTTGTCTAATTAAATTTGCAAAGGAAAATCAAAAAGTTCCAGACTTTGTGGTCAAAAGTGCAAATACCTCAATATGACTTCCCCATGCTTTAACGATATCTGTTGTTTTAGATAGCAGTGAGGTGGTACATAACATTTTTGGTCTGTGAAAAATTGGAAAGTACTAACTAAAATATTAAAGGATCTGGTGCTATTTCCCGAAATGCTCAAGTGGAAAATATTGGGTATTAAAGGAATTTTTAGTGACAATGAAACTCCTATCTAATCTAATATTCTTTTTATTGATTTTCCCTGATTGTGTGATCTTCTTTTATAGTATCACCCTGCCTGTTCTATGTTCATGTTGGAAAATACAACTATAGAAAGCTTATAATTATTACTTACCTTTTTGGCTTCAAATTTTTTTTTTAACTGAGCCTCACTCCAATTTTCAGGCTGTTTTCTGAGCCTGAATTGATCACGAAATTACAAACGTGAGGCTAATGTCTATTTAGTTTCTTTTCAAATTGAAACCACTCAAACAAATATGATTATTGCAGAGATTGCAGGTCCTGCTATTGAAAAAAGTTCAGGGGGATCGACCAGTCAAGGTAACTACCCACAATGTTTGTTTGTTACTGTAATCCGCTTTGAAAAAGAAATGTGACTTGTGATATTGTTCATTTAGATGTATTGCTTGCACAAGTTGAAGCAGAGAAAAGGTTGGCTTTGATTAAAGCATGGGAAGAAAGTGAGAAAACAAAAGCAGAGAACAAGTAAGAGGCCATCAAAAAATTTCTTTTAACTTTTTATGAAAGTTTTGTAGAATATTTGTATGTTGACTCTATGAACTGCAGAGTTAAAAACTTTCTCTATGGCGGACTTGTCTGCTTGTAGAAAGCAACTAACGTACTGAAGTTGTCAAACTCAAACAGGGCATATAAGAAGTTCTCTGCTGTGGGATCATGGGAGAACAGAAGGAAAGCATCTGTTGATGCAGAACTCAAGCAAATTGAGGTGAAGTCTATTTGATTTCTTGATACACTATATATATGGCCCTTTTAGCCTCATAATCAACAATGTTGAAAGGAGTTTTGACTTCCTGAATACCTCAGTTGGTAAGTGGGTGTGCTTCCCACATTGCTAACATGGATTTGAATCCCCACCTAGTCACTGGTGCTGACCACAGTAGTGTGGTTCATTCAATGGGGATTCCTTATCTTTTAAAAAAAAGGCTAGCACGACAAGTTTCTCATGTTTCACTCTGCTAATTACACCGTAAGATTGGTTAAATGTCTTGTATGACAGGAAAAATGGGAGAGAAAGAAAGCAGAATATGAGGAAAAGATGAAAAAGAAAATAGCTGAAATCCATCAAGTAGCAGAGGAAAAGAAGGCGATGGTTGAAGCCAAACGGAGAGAAGACTTCCTCAAGGCAGAGGACAAAGCTGCTAAGTTTCGTGCCAGTGGGTATAAGCCAAAGAGATTTTTTGCATGCTTTAGCAGTTAGAATTCCACAGTAAAATACCAAAGGGACAAAATAAGTTTACTGAATTTGAATAATTTGCCTATGTTCTTTATAGGCTTGGTTTTTATATTTGCATAATAATATGTTAATTTGAAGTTTCTAAGTGCTGCTTCTATATGTATATTGTTTTTTTTTTTTTTTTTTTTGAAGTGGGAACCTCTGATACGAAACAATTGAGAATCTATTTCCTAACATTTTTATTTTTTTTCATTTGTTAAAAATAGGAAAACAGATATCCAGAAATAGTCAAAACTGAAAGAAGAGATAATGATGAGCCATTCTTTTTGGATATATCACCAATTATCACCATTGGTGCCATTCTTTTTGGATATATCACCAATTATCACCATTGGTTTTACATTGTTTTTTAGGAACCTCTAATTCTTTGTTAAAATTTTGTTTGTGTTAACAACTTTGTTGTCTTCCCCTTTCTGTTTCACCTATGTCTTCTTGATCATGAAAACACAGGAGGAACAAAAAGAAAAACTATTGGATTGCTAATGCAATTTGATAGTTTTTCTTTTATTTTCCTTCTTCGTCCCATTGTTGCACCTTCACAAAACTGTCTTAAAGACAGAGAGAAACCTCAAAATTCTGTTAAGAATTTACCATGGGGGAGGAAAGAGCAACAAAAGTTGTATTTAGAGAACCAGAAGTAAATCAACCTGAAATAGACACCGCACAAGAGAAGAGCGTGACTCCTCAGCCAGAGGAGAAGGCTGCTCCGGCATGTGATGAAAGTAGGTGCTTTATCTATTTCTCTGTTTATTTCTTTGTTTACCATGTTCGAATCGTTTTTAATACTTACCCCTGGCAGAGGAGGCAGAGTCTGTGCCAAAGGCGAGCCCGGTTGGCAGAGGTAGTAGTTGTTTGTAATCATGAAGTTTCTGAATTCTATGTTAAGGTTTTCAAATGGAAAACTGATTGCATTGTTATATCAGGTGCTCAACTTAAACGAGTCAATACAGAAAAACTCTCTGCTTTTGTTAGAGCATGGGAAGAAACTGGAAAGACAAAAGCAAATAACAAGTAAAGTGGCCATTTTTAAGTTTCCTTACCTACTCTTAATCCTACTAATCATATTTCTGACTTCAATTAATGTGTTCTGTAATTTAATGGAGATTTAGTAATGTAATTCTAATATATATATTATAATTTTTTATGCTGAAGTAGGCCATTTCTGATTTTTGTGCTGATAGACATTGCAACTATTGGACAGGGCTTGTAAAAAATTGTCTGCTGTTGGATCATGGGAAATCAGTAAGAAAGCATCTATAGAAGCACAATTGAGGAAGATTGAGGTAAATATACAGTTTCATATTTATGAAAGAATTTTTTATTTTATTTCAAGTAGTCTTTTATATTAATTTTGTATGTATGACAGGAAAAGTTGGAGAAAAAGAAAGCACAATATGCAGAGAAGATGATGAACAAGATAGCTGTAATTCACCAGGAAGCAGAAGAAAAGAAGGCAATCATTGAAGCTACACGCAAAGAAAAAATTCTCCAGTTAGAGGAGATGGCGGAAGAATTCCGTGCAACAGGCATTCAACCCAAGAACTCATGCTTTGGCAGCTGATATTCTTAACTAAATAGTCAAAAGAAGAATGTAGCGACTAATGAAATTTTATTTGCCAATATTCTTCATAGGCTTTAGTGTTTCTTTCCTGGGTTTTGTGGGACAAACGAGACTTTCAGTGAACAACTTGTAAAATTGTAATGATGTGAGAAAGTTGCTCTGTAATGGTGGTTTGAGCTAGTATCATTCTTATAAGTGATTGTTCTGTGGTAATCTATGGCGATTCACAAGCTTTTTACAATTTCAGGTTGCTTGTGTTGTAAGTAATAGTAAAAAATAGGAGAACAAAATTTACACTGGGGCTGACAAAATCTGGGAAATTTTCACATAGGAGTACTTGGGTTTTCCAGATTAAGAGGGGGAGAGAGAGAGAGAGAGAGAGAGAGAGAGAGAGAGAATCCACCACCAGATAGGGTTTCAATGATTCTATACAGCAAGTTGTAGATACCTTTGTCCCTGTCTCCACCATAACCAAAGGCATCTATAACAGTAGTCAGTGAAGCATACACAATTGGGCATATACCATAAAATTCTTCCTGGCTTTCAATGGAGAAAGAAAAACGCTCTGTCCTCCAAGCTTTCACCTCTGGTTTACTTCCTATCCATTTTAAATTCACGTAAAAAACTTGGAATCTAGTAGTATTCCACAGACGTTATTCAAGCATTTCTGGTAACTGTCAAAAGAATCCCTCCTTAGCCTTTTGGAGAAAGATTAATGACAAAAATCGGTGGCTACAATTAGTGAAAATGATGAATGTTAAAATAATTATTAAGTATAATTTAAAAAAATGAAATTTTACATAAATCAATATGACTACTTTTCGTGTTAATACAAGCAGTAACTTGGAGGGCAGTAACTTGGAGGGCAGTAAAAAGCGGTAATTTGCTTCGCACCTGTACTTTGTCAGACTCACTGGCATTATCGAAATTCTCACAAGTATTTCATTCATTCATGAAAATCTTTTATTTTCTTTAACTTCCTTAGAACTTTTCTGTTTATTGAAAGAAAACTTACAGTTTCCAATGAAATGCAATATTTTTTCATTATGTTGAGTTATATACAAAGTGCTCAATGTATCAAACAGTTATCCTGCTACCAAAAGGGAACCAACCCTTTACATTGAGTAGTACACAACTATTTATAAGCAACTTAACTCTCTCCTCACATGCAGATACATGAAACTTTCCCTGAAAGACACGGTCAAATTATCTTCTATCTTTTCTCTTGCATTTCCATTGAGTTCAAATCAACCCTATATTTAGATTGATGGAATTTATAGACCTTTCATTACGTGTCCTCAATACAAGGTGGGATTCACGTTCTCCGCCCATTTGATCCAATCCATTTTTAACCTTCAAGATAGACCTTGACAATTAGAACAAAAGGTGCAAGGGTGACAGACAGATTTTGTGAGCTCTTTCTAACTCTGAAAGCCTCGCTAGAGATAGAATCAGAGCTCCTGTGGGTTTATAGCTGTATACGTTCATCTTTGTGTCTTTTTAACCCACCAGGAGGTGAAATTCTGCTGTGATTTGTGAAAGTTAAGGAAAATAAGAAGAAAAGTCAAAATGGTTTTCAATGGGACTCTACAGAAATGCAAGGCCTGTGATAAAACCATTCATTTCATTGAAATGTTATCAGCTGATGGTACTGCTTATCATAAAAACTGCTTCAAATGCAGCCATTGCAATGGGCTTTTTGTGGTATATATGTTACATCATTTTGTTTATTGCATTTGCATTTTTCTTTATCTTTGGCCTAATCGTCCCCAGGAAACATTATGGTGGTTAGCATTTGAAACTTTCATTCGAAACCCACTGCGATACGCAGGGGGAGATTTATGTGAAATGAAAGCGATACTCCGGTTGTGTAGCTTAAGGCCTTCTAGGCCTTGCGATGAAAAAAAAAAAACAAGATAATCAAAAGCCTTCTAAATGCATTTGCAATTTCTGGCTCTTAAAAAATTTCCCTCAATCAATATAGCTAATGGGTTACATTGGAGCAGAAGTATCTTGAAATTACAAATCTTGTTTGTTTGATTCATCCTTTTATGGCCCTTTTCTCGAAACATTGGGTTCAAAATAGGAAACAATTTATGAACTGAGAATGATAAGCATAGCCACAAACTGATTTTAGGGACCAAAAAGAGAAAGATCCTAGAAATGGCTAACATGCATATTGTATGGAATATGAAGGATTTTATATTGTGGCATTTGTCTTACAGATGAGCAGCTACTCCTCCATGGAATGAGTTCTTTACTGCAAGCCTCACTTTGAGCAACTCTTCAAGGAGACTGGCAGTTTCACCAAGAATTTCCAGACATGTAAGTTCATTGCTAACCCTTATATTAGTATTGAATTTTTTTTCATTTTTTTGGGCTAATCATTGCTTTTGTTTCCATTCTGGTTAACTACAATCAGCTGGAAGGTCTAATGAGCTGGGACACATCTGTCTCTAGTTTATCCTCATATTTTTGGCTTCATATACAATACTCTTTTACTAGTATTTGTAAATTTACACCATTTTCTATTATTTGCAGTCTAAGACCCCTAGCAAACTTCCCTCCATGTTCTCTGGGACTCAAGAAAAAATGTTCAGTCTGCACCAAAACTGCATACCCACTTGAAAAGGTTTGTAATTCTAATGCAAACTGATTTGAAGCAAATTCTTAATAGCTAGAACGAATATACATGATAATCAATTGGTTATTATGTGTAACAGGTAACTGTGGAAGGAGAATTTTACCACAAATCCTGCTTTAGGTGTTCTCATGGTGGATGTTTCCTCACAACCTCATCCTATGCTGCTTTGGATGGAATTCTTTACTGCAAGCACCATTTTGCTCAGTTGTTCAAGGATAAGGGAAGCTATAACCATCTCATACAGACAGCTTCAATGAAGAAAAATGGAATCCAGTTACCAGAACAGCAAAAGACCGAGACAGAATCAGACCCAGAACCACGAACAATAGGATGTGACCCTCACACAAGAGCAATCATTGTAAGGGGCTTCACAAAGCAAATTTTTTTCTTTGTAGCCTTCAGTGACACTTTTCTGCGTAACCCTTACCTGTAAAAATTTATTGGTGGGCTCTGTTTGTATCAAACAACAAATTCAATTATTATGTCTAATTTCTATTGGGGTATGTTAAAGTCAATGTCGATGTCCCATGGAAGTGAAAGATTAACACCATGATTTGGATTGCCCTTGAATCTGATTTTCAATCTCAGAGTAATTGAATTTCAATGTTTATACTCAACTATAAAAAAAGGTTTTTTTTTTTTTTTTTAAAGCCAAGTCCTTCTGTGTCAAACACAAAAATGAAAAGAGAACGTTACGTAATATTAATAAAGTTTGAGGAGTCACAAGAAATTTACTCAAAAATTAACTCGAGCACCTCTTATCAAATCGCTGACCGCCACGTCGATCTCTTCGCGGGATAAACCCCACCTCTTCTCCTTTCTTCCTCGCTAGCCGTTTATCCGAAATTCACGAACTTCTCAGTTCTCGTTCTCTGCAAAAACTTCATCACCACACAACTCAGGTCCATCAGCTATACAAGAACGATGGCCTTAATCACCGTCCGATGAGAATAATTCCTATAACTGAAAATAATGGACTGTCTTGCTTTTACCACCACAACCAGTGCATCCGTCATTACCAGCAAAACCCACCTTTGTTCATCGTCACCAGCCCACGTCTGTTCATCGTCACTAGCACGAAGAAGAACAAATAGAAGTCTTTCTTTCGCTCGGAAACCTAACGTTTTCAAAGTATTTGCTTCGAAAGATGAGGGCCCTAAGCTGGATAGCCAGGACCAAATGGAGCTTAAGTTTGGGAGGTTACTTGGTGAAGATCCAAAGTTAACCCTAGCCAAGGTTTTTCTCTTATTTTTCGGATTTTGTGACAATTTCGTATATTAGAAGGTAGAAAAATGAATGCCTTGCTTGTATGATGCCTTGTAGATTACATGCAACGCTGTATTAGAAGGAAGAAAAATGAATGCTTTGCTTGTATGTTACCTTGTAGATTACATGCAACGCTATCAATTAAGTCGAATACTTGAGTTAGGGTTTAACTCAAAAGCATTTATAACTCAATATGCTTGTGTAAGCTGCCTTCTAACATTTCTCTTGCTCCTCTCTGTTGCATCCTAATTTGTTGGGGCATTCTGTTTTGCATTATATATGATATTAATAAATTTTTAGCCATGGTACTGTTATTCTGAAATTTTTTTGGTGGTTCAGATAATGGCAAGAAAAGTGAATCCTGATGCTTCTTATATTGAAGTTGAGAAATCATTTTACAAGAATAAAGGTAAACTGGTTGAAGTAGAGGAAGTTCCATTTGGTGTGTCTAAGGAAGTGAAGTCTGCCAGTAGTTTGGATGGTTTAAATTTGGTTCGACCTGTCCCAAAAAAAGGAGTTAAATTTAGCTCTGATGATAAGCAAGTTGCATCAATGATTAAGAAACCAAGCCAATCAGCGAGGAAGGCAGCGAATGTTACTAAAGGTAGTGTTCCTAATGTTATTTTAAGAAAGCCCTCTATGTTTAACGGGGACGAAGATGAAGAGAAGTCATCAAGGTTGAGGATAAAACCGAATTTGGTATTGAAAATGCAGGATGAGCAAGTGAAGGCAAAGTTTAGCAACATGACACTCTTGAGAAAGCCTGAATCGTTAAATGTCGAAGATACCAATGAGAAACAAGAGATTTCTCATAATGCAAATGCTCTAACCGGTGATGTTCTTGAGTTGAAGACAATGAAAGAACCAATAGTTGAAGAGAGTAATTTTACTCTGTTGCAAAAGCCTGAGACAATAGGTGACATGCTAAAGCTTGAAAATATGCATGAGCAATTTGAAGATGCAGACGTCGAAGTCTCCAACAATATTGAAGAGAGAGGTCCCAGAGAATTATCTGAGCCTGCTACTAATGCCATTGCAACTGCAAATAACTTAAGTCAGTCTGAGCAAGTCTTAGCTGAGTCAAAGCAAAAAGATGACATCATTGTAGGTATTGATCTATATTGCAATATGGAATTTGATTCCATATAGACTGGCAGAATTTATTTTATTCTTGTTTATTTAGGGAATGAAGCAGAGTTCCATCAGGAGCCAAGTGATTCTAGTCAAATGTCTGATGTAAATTCAGTTGATTCTACTGTAAAGTTTCCTTTGGAAGCTTCACTACAAGTAAAACCAGCAAGGTATACAAATTCTGATTTATAATCTGTATATTTCAAGTTCGTGCGTTGCTATTTTGGTCAGATTATAGGGTTTTTTTTTCCTAATAGACTAGATGAATCTGTGGAAGATACCTCAAAATCTACTACAAAGGAGGCTGTGCTTATGGAACCTGAAGGTTACAGGAATGCTTTTTCAGAGAATACTATCATTGCGGTGTCACCTTTAGAGGTCAGACCATATGGATCTTTTAAGTTATTCATTTTCTCCCTATATTTGACTTATGTTCTCTGATAACAGTCATCTTCTCTAATTTTGTAGAAAAGTGAAGATGCTGGTTGGAACATGGCAGAAGATCTGGGTAGGACAGGAGACAGAGGAGATGTGGAACTAATAAGCTCCAGTACAAGAGGTTTTGTTGTAAGTGCATAGTAGTCCGAAATCTTGTCATTTTTATTTTTAATGCTTGTTCTGTACTTACTTCTGGGTATACCTTATGCTGGTGTCCCTTCTGACTTGATTAAACCATTTTACAGGTGTCTTTTGGTTCTTTGATAGGATTTCTGCCATACCGCAATCTTGCAGCCAGATGGAAGTTCTTGGCTTTTGAGTCATGGTTAAGACGGAAGGGTTTAGACCCATCAATTTACAAGAAAAATTTAAGCATTATTGCAAGTTATGATGCTGAGAACAAGAATCCTCCTCTCAGTTCTCCTCTAAATGTGGAGATTGATAGTAAAGTTGAAGAGGTAGTATCGCCTGATATGAAACTGGAAGATCTGCTTAGGATTTATGAGCAAGACAAACTTAAGTTCTTATCATCGTTTATTGGCCAGGTCTGATATTCAAAACTTGAATACTCTTTCTATGCATGATCTCTATTTACCTCCCCCATCTCCACCACCAAAACACACACACAACACACTAACTTCACTTTTCATTTTAAAGCAATGAAACTTGAATATGTTCATTCTGAATATCGATAAACTTCATTGTTGCAGAAAATTAAAGTAAATGTGGTGTTGGTGGAGAGAAAATCGAGAAAGCTTATATTTTCAATGAGGCCAAAGGAAAAGGAAGAGTTGGTTGAGAAAAAGAGAAGTCTCATGGTAAGAAGCTCTTTCTAATTATTAATTTAGATATTTAAATATATGGTAAGATAAACTTTCAAATGATGGGTTTGCTTCAAAATGGTATCTAGGGTTACCAATAAAACTGTAAGTAGCGATTTAATGTTGTACAAATGTTTCATAATATTGGTCTTTAATTGTTCAAATGGCGTTCAAACTGTTATTTCTTATGGCAGGCTAAACTTCAAGTTGGAGATGTCGTGAAATGTTGCGTGAAGAAGATTACTTACTTTGGAATTTTTGTTGAGGTAAACGGAAGGGCTGATGCTCAATATCATCAAGGAGTTGAGTTTCATTCACATAAGTGATTGACTAATGGACTGACGTAGGGCACCATATCATAGTTTGAGCCAACATGAGATGTGATCTAGTTATGGGTCTATAGCTCCATAACTTAACATGGAGACAAGACCATGAAGCTGACAGAAATTTGTTACAAGTTTTAACCCAATTTAAATGATGTAGGTTGAAGGAGTTCCTGCATTAATTCATCAGACAGAAGTATCATGGGATGCCACTTTGGACCCTGCATCATATTTCAAAGTCGGGCAGGTATTTACCTCTTAAGACAATGAAGATTGGTTCAGAAAAACAAACATGATTAGTTTGATAAACCTCCACAGTCGATGAGTCGAAGCTGTATTGCTTCAATCCCATCATCATTTGGTTTTCTTATATTCTCCACTGTTTTCAGTTTTTATCTGTATGAATGTATGATTCATTTTTATAAGAAGTTCAAATAATTTTCATACTTCTTAGGTACCTGTTCTTTCTGCTCCTTTTTTGAGATCTAAAATTACTTTCTGGTCCAGGTTGTAGAGGCAAAGGTTCACCAATTGAACTTTGCTCTTGAACGCATATTTTTATCACTAAAGGAGATTGCGGTAACACTAATTATTTAAAATTTCATGTTTTTGTCCTTTATGTTAAGTAGATAGCTTATTTTGGATTCAGCAATATGTATCTAGTAGTTGTAATTGAAAATCATTCTTTTACTGTAGCATCCTGGTCCACTGATTGGGGGCTTGGAATCTGTGGTTGGGGATCATAATCCCTTGGACTCGAGATTGGAGATAGCACAGGCAGATACTGAGGTATATTCACCATTTTTAAGCTTGTGTGCCAAATTAGTTGTATAACATGTTATAAAGAAAAAATTATTATTGGAAATCTTCAGAATAATATTATAAGTTATGCTGCTAAGAGAAATATACTTGCTGCTCTGCAGGCTGAAGAAATGCATGATTAATTTTGTAGCAACTTGGATCTTATTCTTCGGATAGTATAACACCCAACATAAAACCTGAAAGAAATCCTTTTTTTAAGTTTTGATGTTGCATTTATATTGGAAAGCTGGGCTCCTTGACCTGATGCTCAGCCTAAGTAATTTCTTTACTTGTTTTTATCTAGCTAATCATCCACATCAATTCTCATTTGTACAGTGGGCTGAAGTGGAATCTCTTATCAGAGAATTGCAACAAATTGATGGGATCAAATATGTTTCAAAAGGTCGTTTTTTCTTAAGCCCTGGTTTAGCCCCTACATTTCAGGTATGCACATCAAGATTTTAAAGCCTCTGTGAAATTGCATTTTCATTGAAAGAATATCAGGTCATTTCTCATTCTGTTAGACTGCAAATTTTACATTCTGCATATTGGCTAAATAAGAATTTTTGCGTTTTGTTTGTATTAACATTTGGGTTATGAAAAGAATGTGTCATGGTGCAATTAATTGACTATAGATATGCCTTTTACTTGTGGATATCTAGAAAAGTGCTTCTTCTTATTGTTTACTTGGTCCTGTTTGGAAGTTCAAGTTGTCATGAATCAAAAAGCTTATCATTTTTCTGGGGGTTCATTTTTCGTTACTGTTTGACTTACTAGCAATGCTAGGTTTAAATTCTCTTGTTACGTAACTAATTTGTCAAAGACAACCATACATGCCTGATGCCACCTTTTTTCAAACTGTTTTCTGCTAGAACGTATCTCTGAAGAACTAATGTGGCATCCTAAGCATAATTATGAGCCCAGTAAACTTCCTTTGTCTTTCAATAACTCTCTTTTTGCATATCTGTAAGCCTGTAAGTACCAGTCAGTAAGCCCAGGAAACTATCAAATTTTGATTATTATCTCATCCAGTTTATACCACCACTATATTTTGTATTTACTTTTGAAAATAGTGTCATTCTCTATGAAAATATCTGCAACCAAACCTTTGGTGCAGGTTTATATGGCATCCATGTTTGAGAATCAGTACAAGTTGCTTGCTCGATCTGGAAACAAAGTACAAGAGGTATGGACCTCAAAGGTTTGCTAGTTAACTACACCAGATTCTCTAATTATTTCTCAATAGGGAGACTTGATGTATGGAGTTTATTAATTACTCAAAGATTGATAATGCCCCTTGAATTATTTCTCAATTTGATTTGCCCCTTTCTGGGATTCAAAATTTTTCCCCACTATCCATACAGAAAAATCATTACAAAACAAAATTTTATTTTCATCTTCCTAAATCAAAAGGGATACTGATCAGATGATAAACAAACTATGCCATAAATCTTACTATCAAAATGGTGAATCTTCTAACTGTAGTACACAAATTATCTTGGGCAGGTGGTGGTTCAATCTTCTTTGGATAAAGAAGGGATGAAGTCGGCAATTCTAACATGTACAAAGAAAGTGGATTAGTTGTGACTGCAGCAGCCATTCATGTACTTTTGGTTTTGGGTAAATGGCAATCCAAGATAGTTATGGAAGAAAACGGAGGAAGGTGATAGCATATTCGCTTTACAGGAAAAAAAAATGTTTGTTGTTCATATTGTAGTCCTTTTTCTAATAACTCAAAAATCCAATTCATTTCCTATCTTCCATGCTCTATTCTTAGTTTGCTATAGAATGTCAGTAACTTCTGGACAATCTAATTTGATCCGTGGTGTAAGCCCTTTATTTCTGGTCATATGTGAAAATATCACGCAGAGAAGATATGGCTGGTTAGGATTGTACTGGCTGGCTACCATATCAAGTCAAGTGTATGGCCAACATTTTTAATACTTTTGTATGAATCTGTTCCTTGTATTCCTGTCTGCATAAACACACAAGGAAGCTACCTCAGCGAGAAATTGAGGGTGGTGCATGCAAAATCAGCTTAGTTTGGCCTTCAAACTTAAATTTGGTTTTTTGGTTCTCCTTTTCTGGTTTGGAAGATCAAGGATTTAAACCAGACCTTGTAGATGGGGCTAGAAAGCAGTCACTTTCGTGGTCTGTTTGCTTGCCTTCTTTTGCTTTGTTAACTGTAAAGTTTATATGCTTCTTTCTCCAAATCAGAGAAATAATAATCGCGATTGCTTCTATTTTTGTCCAATGTCAACAATATCTTAAACACGCATGCTAACGTCGCTAAATTTCACTACAATTCTTGGGATGTTTATCTATATTATTCTCTCTTTTTTTTTCTTTTTTCTTTTTTTAAAAGAAAAACAATCCTTGTAGATCTTCATCTATTGAATTATTTTTTTTTTAAATGAATATTTTTAAATAATCTTTTACATATTTTTAAAGTGCCACCTGTATATTAAACAGCTTTTACCCCGGTTACCAGTTACCACCGTCAACGTTGTCCTTGGAGTCTTTGACTACTAGATTTTGATTGCCCTAATCAAAGACTGCTTTCCGTTACATTGGTGTCGTATCGTGATTGACGCTAAACCATGTGTATGTCTTTTCTAGTGGACGAAAATACCCTTGGTATCGATCATTATCTTATGCACGAGTCAAGACAAACACCTCTTTCACTTGCTGCCGTTCCCCTTTTCTTGAAGTGCAAGTGCCACTTGGAATAGCTGTGACGGAGCTCCTCCGCTCTCTCTTTCTTTCAGTTTGTAAATAAATACTCAAACTTTACAGTTTCTGAGGCCTCAATCTTTCCCTCTTCTGTTTTGCTTGTCCCTGTGTTGAAGTAGTGTGTCTGAGAGAGAGTTAAGAAAAGAGGGGAAAGTGGAAAGGAGAAAGGGGAAAGGGGAAAGGGGAAAGGGAAAATGGGAGTTGGAACAAGTACGTTTGTAATCAGATGGATCAACTTTCTCACCATGGTATGCTTTATTCTTTTCATTTTACATACTCATTTATGTATGTTGGTTGAAATTTTTTCCTATTCTATGTAAATTCTGGGTTACATTGCAAATATACCCATATTTTTTAAAATACCCAGTTCCGGCTATATGTTCGGTTTTGGTGCTGCTTTTCAAATTTCATTGGCATTGATGTTTCTGTAGGTACCCATGGTTTCCACTAAAAAATGAAGCAAAATACGTCTGGCAGCTCATAATTTGAACACCAAAACTCCCCTCGCTGTTGGGTGGGGGTGGGGTTGTACTACAATGAAAAATCTTTAGTTTAGAATTTTCTAGCATTTCTTTGTCTTTTATTCTGAGTTCTTGACGCTCTTTGCTTACCTTCATTGTGCAGCTTCTGGCTATTGTGGTCATAGTATTTGGGGTGTGGATGAGCACTCATCACGATGGCTGTCGAAAATCCCTCACTCTCCCTGTCTTAGGCCTTGGTGCATTCATCTTCTTAATGTCAGTTTTGCATCCTATATGATCTGACTTTGGCGCCTTCTATTTTCCATTCAAGTTTTGCTGCTTTTTTATTATTTTCTAATATATGTTTTCTCCTTTGATTGTAGATCCATTGTTGGTTTCTTGGGTGCACTGAAGAACAACTCAATACTGTTATGGGTTGTATCCTTATCACTTATCAATTGATTTTGTTTTAGTATAAAGTTATTTTTGTAGCTCCCTCCCTCACCCCACTCCCTGAAAGGGAAAAAAAATTTCTGGTATATTCCATGACATGTCACTTGCAGTATCTGATCATGTTGTGCTTCATCTTGGTGGGCATACTGGTTTTCACAGTATTGGCGTAAGTACTGAAGTTGATTTACCAAATAGAATTTTTTGTTATGCATTATAATTTTCTCTGAATGTTGTCATTTTGCTTCATCTTCAAGTGAACCTTTATAAGGTTGCTTTTTGGTTTATCTGCTGGATGCTACTTTCAGTCTGAATTAGCATCAGCAGTCCATTTTGAATGCTCTTACGGCATGCAGAGTTAACATGTCTTAGTATATCAGGAAGATAAAATTATTTCTCCTGAATTTAGCATCTGCAATCCATTTCAAAAATAAGCTTTTTTTTTACTGATGGACCCCCCTTAATTATGGTTACTTGTTTAGATGTAATATTGTTTTGCCTTTCCTGCAGGTTCATTGTGACAAATAATGGGTCAGGTCATAGTGTGGCTGGCTTGAGGTAACTGCCCAAGCATTTCTTGTAGATGCATCATCATTTTAGTCCTTCATTTTGTAAATGTCATGCTGAGTGATGGTATTCACAGTAGATTTCATTGTGAGCACGTACTTAATCAGGAATGAAAGACTTGTTATCACACCATGGTCTGTGTTTGACTTGTCCTTCAAATTTGTTTTTCGGATTCTTGTTCTCATGGGTTAGCTAGGAAGTGTTTTCTCTGAATAATGACTGTCTTCTTATCTGGTCAGGTACAAGGAGTATCAACTCCAAGATTACAGTTCATGGTTTCTCAAACAGGTATCTATCTTAGCAACATAGAGATCTGATGGTAGATGGTCATACCTTGCTGTGCAGTTTTTCTTATACTGCTCTATATGTTTTAGCTAAACAATTCTCATAATTGGGAGCGCTTGAAGAGTTGTCTTGTGAAATCTGATGACTGCACTCGCTTATCGAAAAAATATAAGGTCCACTCTTTATTATAATGATATTACTCATCTGTTATCTCCCAAAATACCTGTTACTATTTTTGTCTCCCTCCTTGATGTTCATGTGATTTGCTGATGCATCCTCTTTGTATTGCAGACTCTAAAACAGTATAGATTAGCAAAATTGACGCCAATCGAGGCTGGCTGTTGCCGACCTCCTTCAGAGTATGTGCTTTTCAGTAATTTCTGCCCTTTTTTTAGATATTTTCTTTGTTCATATGTATAACTAATATTTCCTCCCCTGTCTGAGGATTTCCTTTTCCCTGCTGCATTAAGTGTAACTGTGATTTGTTTTAGACTACACATCTTTTCTGGGCTAACATCAAGAAGTACATGTTACTGAAATTGTTGTTTTCTGTGATTCAAATAAACTCAGATGCGGTTATCCTGCTGTAAATGCATCATACTATGATTTGACCTTTCATCCAACTAGCTCTAAAAGTGACTGCAAACTTTACAAAAACTCCCGGGCCGTCAAGTGCTACGGTTGTGATTCCTGCAAGTAAGGATGCCACTCCTCTGCTAAACTCTCTAAATGATTTCACTGCTATTCTCTTATGGTTTTTTCTCAATCATGTTTCCAGGGCTGGTGTTGCACAATACATGAAAATTGAGTGGAGAGTGGTTGCAATATTTAATGTTGTTCTGTTTGTTGTCTTGGTAAGACGTTTCTCACCATTTTGTGTGATTCTCCCAATTATGAAATTATGAATTACCCTTGAAGTTAAATAAACAAATATGCTAACTGTGGACAATAGTCAATAGGTAGAGCTGAAAATATTTTTTCCCAAAATACCTGGAACCAACTACCTTTATGTTGCAATAATTTTCTTCTGGTCATTATGAGAAGGCCCTTTCATAACTTCAGTTCTTTTCTGATCATCCGTACATATTCTCCTGCATGCCATTCCTTAATGACTTGATTCTGATTGCCATTCTTCTGTGCGATTTCAGTCGATTGTATACTTTGTGGGATGCTGTGCAAGACGAAATGCTGCCCGGAGCCTTTCAAAAGTTTGAAAGGGACCCATTTGTGTTCATGATCCTGTTCTAAAATGGTAATGGCCTCTATTAACACACGCGAATGTTAGTGGACAGTGGTCACCTTTGTGTTCATTATTTATAGCTAGATATTAGAACATTACATTATTAGCCAAGGCTTTTCTTTCACAGGTACACACTAATTGCACAAATTGCATCTTCGCACTCAAAAGGTTGATGCTTCTGTGGCCAGCTGCCCCTCCTTCATCAAAGCCAGCAAGCATTAGAGGACCTTTGCTTGGAAAATGATAGAAACAAGCTAGTGGTTGCTATTATAGAGAATTGTGCCTGTGAACTGAAGAGGAGATAGAAGAGTCTCTTGATAGAGCAGTAAAGATGCATATGTATCCATTCAGACAATAAATTTTGGGTTCTAGTTACTTATTTGTATTTGGTATAATTCTAGGATGAAATATTGATGATTGTTTAGTTATTTACATGTTTTGAAAAACAAAAATAGTATTTATGAAGGATGCAAACGGATTCAAACTGACTGAAGCTTACGCAGATAAAAGTAAAAAATTGAAAACTATACATGGGCAATGTGAATAAAGTGTAATTTAACTTTAGCTTTGTTAAAATTGTTTGAAAAGTAATTTACACTTTTTTGAAATTTAGCCTTTCCAACCTTTTTAGATTGGCCTTTTTTAGCTGTAGCTAGGGTTTAATGTCTTACCAGGTCAATGTCACAGGCCCGTCCATTTAAGCCCAATAATATACTATCATGAAATACCCATTAAACCCTTTCTGTGAGAGAAAAAGAGAAAAGAAAATGAAAATGAAAAACCCCCTAAACCCTTCTTCCTTGTTCAACCTCATCTTGACTTGATCAATGGGCGGAGGTCCTCGGACATTCCCCGGAGGTGTCTACAAGTGGAAATGGAAGCGTATGCATGAGAAACGAGCCGAATGGACGACCTGGGTCAGTTGGGTCGCCGATAGATTTGAGGAAAATGTAAAATCTTGACGAATACGAATAGCAATTTTGTGAAGACAAGGATTTACTCAGTGCAAAGTCCAAGGAGGTTTCAGAGACATGAAAGCTCTTCCAGCGAGGATGATTCCGGTTCTGGTTGCGGCGGTGATTCTGCAAAATCATTTGAACGAAATGTAGTTGGTAATTGAGGTAATAAGAGCAACAGACATGTGAATAACTACACAAAGAATACTTAAAAAACAAGCTGAGTGAGGAGGAGACTATTTACTCAGAGAAGGTAGGCAAACGAGTTGTCATTGTGTATTAGCCAGACGCTTAGTATTACTGTTTATGCATACATGCTTGCAAAGAGAAAACATAAAAGGAAATTGCAAAATTAAGATGTGAATAATCAGTTTGCTTTATTTGCCTCTTTGTTTATCAATTTGCTAGAATTGACCTTGCACTGAGACTTCTAATTGTTGGAAAATTTGCATTACATCTATGCCAAGAAGAAAAAACACTTTGTAATAATAATGCATGAGCAAAGTAAATATCAGAATTTTAGAGACCCACAAAAAACAGATAAACATATCCTGCCGAAAAGGGGATTTTCTATTGTAGGAAAAAACATGAAAATGAAAAAATAATCTTAGAGAAATCTACGTGAATAATTTTTTTGGATTTTAAATAATTTATATTCTTGTTGATTCTTCTTTCTTTTGTTGTACCTTTGTAGGATCAACAACGTTTCTATTAAAAGTCATTCAATCCGTTAAAGTTTACTTTTCTTTTCTTTTTTGCTAAGAATCTGAATACTATAATTGCAGACAAAATAATCAAAAATATGAAATCTCAAACTTTATCCATGTCTAATTAAAATAACAAGGTAGTAAATGCTGAAATCAGATTCGAACATAATTTCATTTTCTTACTGTAATTGAACAAACCCAGCAGGGTTTATCACCAAAAAGAAAAAAAATCCAGCAGAATTTGATTCACCTAAAGAAAATCCAGCTCAATATCTTATGACTTAAATACCCTAAACCCCAAAATACGAGACCTTAATCCAGGAAGGGATTCGGTGGGCGTTTGGAAAGAACTTCAAATTTTGTGGTTGGCCATATGGTGTGATTATGGTAACAAATTATATAATTAACCATGGTTTAGCCAGGTGACAACAGGACACATCATCATTTAGCCATGCTACTGTTCTGCCACATGTCAACAGAAGTGCAGCACAATGTGGGCTTGTGGAGCCTACCCTACATTAAGTTGCTTACATGTCTTGTTTTCATTAGGCAATTACATGTCCAAATGCTTACCTGGATTATGAATTGTAATCCCCTGCTGTTATAAATGGAAAAAATAAAACTTAAGAATTTATGGAAAGAATTTTTTTTTTTGTTTTGGTAATTTCAAGGTCAGGCCTTTATAAATGAAAGGAATGTAGCTCTCTCATGTTCATTCAGGCTTCATAATATCTTAGAGAGCAGAGAGAGTACTAAACATCTTCAATAATAGAGGTAATCTCATTTGCTTCTTAAAAATACCTTTGTTTTTTTAGCTATTTTATTTTGTATATGTATTCTCCATTCTCTCATCATGTTTAGAATTTTGTGTTCTTGAATAACACTAGGAGAGGATGTAATGCAACAGAAAGAAAAAAAGTTGGTTATAAGATGAAGATAGCTATCTTCGCTGATCTTAGTATTGTGAATAATTTTTATCTTTGTAAAAAGAAAATTCTAGCTTGAATATTCCAAAATTTAAGATATCCAATGAAGTAGGACAAGTTTTTACCAATTTGAGGACATTAAACCCACACTATTCTTGATCACTTACAGTAGAACTTTTCTGAATATGTATTCTTTGTAAATCACATTACCACAGTGATCAAACGGGTTTTTTAGGAGTATACTACAGTTTTGGTAAAGTCTCACCACGCGATGTATAAGAAAGCTGAAAGAAAATGAAATGAAAGGATGTAAGTTTAGATTGCATTTTTGCGTGTCAAATTTATGATCAAAGGCCAGAGGCAGAGATAAGTCGTTTATGTTTATGATTGTAAGAAAGAAGATTATTTCAAGTTGTTTAAATTTCTTCCAGTGAGCGTCATATGTCAATATGAATAAAGTCTCTCTTAGAATTTTGGTCCTGGTTTGGTTATTGGATACTCTATAGACTGCATGTTTTTCGAGCAGAAACCAGATAATTTGAACTTACCGATTAGAAAAAGAAACGTTTTGAGCAGGAGCAAAACGGTTAGTACTGAGTACTTATAGGTTTGTGATTTCAATTGTGGAAGCTCTTCCAAATTTGGAGCCTGTTAATAAATTTGGAGTCTGTTAATTTCACATAACGAACTAATTTTTCGGTTGTGCAGTAACTTTTCCATGTAAATAGGTCTTAAAATTCTTTACAAGTAGAGATACTCATAAACAACAAACTTTTGCCATTCAAGCAGAATAATGCATATCTACAAAGATTTCTTTAGTGAGACCTCATTCTTCTACAATTTATGTGCAACTTCCGCGTCATTGAATTAATTAATTATCACTGATTGATCACTGTTGGTTATTCAATGCTTACACCCTAATAAACATGATATTTGCATAGTATTATAGTTCTTCAGTTGTCTGGCTCTGATTCCTTTTATTTTATAGCTTGGAACATTTTATCTTTTGATTGTATAATCAGCATTTATGATTTTGATCCTTTGGTATCTAGTGACTTTCTGGTGGTTTTACCTCTTTTTGAGCAGGAAAAATATTATGTTTATCTTCTATCTTTCACCTAATTCCCACTATCTTTTAGAAGAATCAGTTTTATGGAGTTGGTGTATAACTGTATATATCCTAGCCCTCAAAATTTTGCCTTCCTCAGTTGTAGTGAATTCTGTTAGTTAACATCAACAGTAAGCACACTTGATGATAATCATTAATGCCAAATATTTTGTATGCACTTGACCAGTTGACTTACTACACTGTATATATGGTGTAATGTTCTGAATACATTTCTCTGGCTTTCTGTTATTCTTGCATTTTAGCTGTTCTTGAACAAGTTCATCTGAAAGAATTGATGCATTTCACTGAACTCATTTTGCATGTCTTTTATATATATATATATATATATATATATGGCTGCAATTTGAAATGATTTTAACTGATGCATTTTAGTTTCATGGATTTTCCTAGCATCCTTACTAAGAAAGTTGGTTATGCAAATTAATCATCTTAATTTCTCTGCCATTTATATATGGTTGAGGAGCAATGGTGCATACTGAAGTTTCCTCTCACACTGATGAAAAATAAGTTTTTTAACCAAAAGATTGAATGTTCTGTGGCTAGAAAATACTTTAGGATTATATTTCATGATCCATAGTACCCCAATTTTTTAAGTTAAAGATAGATTTTTTTAATTGCTTACAGTGTTTCCATCAATCCATTGAGGGAACATTTTGAGCAATGACGAATCAGAGAAGTTGGAGAGATATGGATTATGATATTCTAGTGAGAATTTTTATGGCTCTGAATATTACGGATTTGATTACTGGAGTTGCACAAGTTTGTAATTCATGGCGCACTGCAAGTTGTGATCCTTGTCTATGGAGGAAGCTAGACTTGAGCACACTGAAGCCCAAAACTGTCAGCATACCTCCTAGACCTTACCCTTGGTCTGATCAAGAATCAAGTAGAAGGCTGAAGCAAATTATGAAAAACGCTTTCTATTTCAGCCGTGGGAATGCAACTCACTTCATTTTCCACTACTTTGTCTTTCTACAGGATGAGCACTTGATTTATGCCGCCCAAAGGTCTATTTTTTCACTTTCTTAGGATTATTAGTGCAGTTAAGTTTTTCATAAATTATTGGGACTAACACTTAATTCATTCTCTTTCTTGCAGTAATCCAAATCTGAAACAACTTGTTCTACCAGCTAGGAATTACATATCAAAGACTGGATTCCAGCAGGCTTTTCAGAGGTGGTCAACGCTTGAATCATTGACCGTTCCTTGTGTTATTTGTCCATATTACATGGTGGAGGCAATTGGCAAAAGTTGCAGGAACTTCTACCAACTCAAGGTACTGTGTCCCTTTGATATGGAGTTTGCAGAAGCCTTAATCAAGCATATCCCAAAACTAAAGATCTTGAGTCTCCGGTGCTCATTGGTGTACACGGAAGCTATAAACCGTATTTTGAAAAGCTTGGAACATTTAGAGGTGCTGAATTTATCACACAGCATCTTTGTTGGTGAACCTGATCAGGGTGCAGAGACCAGAATGCAAACTCAGAAAGATTGTGATATAGCAGCACTCTTAGATGTCTCACGCCTAAAAAGAGTGATCACTTGTAAGAGAGAGGCCTGCCTTCTATGTAAGCATAAGCTTGATGATTTCCATGTCGGGGGTTGGTGTTGTAAGTTTCAAGAGGCAATATGGCGAGAAGATGAAGTAACCTCTCTTGCACATTGACCTGCAAAAGATGATACTATGTTGAGGTTATGCTTATGTAATCTACAAGCAAAAAATCCAATATTAGCCCCCCAAATTCAATAAGATCATATTTGGAATAAAATAACATTCAGATATTTTACTTTTTCTTGTTTAGCAAACCTTTTTTCTGAATTAATTAATTTCTGAAAAAAAATCTATTGCAATACTGTATATGTAAAAGCCAAAATTGGCATGAGAATATATTTTCAACCTGATTTCACCTAACATTTCTTACAAATGGACAAATGTTTTTACCCTGTACATGTAAAAACCAAAATTGACATGAGAATGCCAAAGTCCTTTTTTTTCCCATCATCTCAATTATTGTTATCCTCCACATTTCCAAGTAGTTGTAAGATATCATCATTATTAATTAGAAACATGACTTCATCCCATTGACGTGAAATTAATTTGGAATTACTTGTCTATATAATTGAGAGTCTGCAACCAATCCACATTAGATGCTTGCTTAAGATGCCATTAATTACGCTACATTTCCACTACTTGACCATAATATGTGGTTGGATTAGTTGAAAAATGGAACTTAATAAATTAGGAAATAATAGCTTCTATACCAGTCAAACTAATACAATTTTCTAAAGTTCTTAACTAGATTTCCCAAAACAAAAAAAACCTACAATACGAAGGAAACTTATAACAAAATATCATTTTGTAGTTGATCATCATAAATCTAATGATAGTAATTTTTTCATGCACGTGTAAGACACCAAACTTCCAACTCTCTATCACATACATGTATCATCACTATCGAAAAATTAGTAGTATTTTGTTCATTATATTTTCTTAGCCGATTCCTTGTTGCAAATCATTGGAAAGTAGGATATCAGATTCAAAGTCGGTTGTGTCCCATGGTAGTCTTTTACATCCTTGTTTTAATTGACGGATTTTTTTTTTAAGAGTAAGCTTATGATACTTGTTAAAATAATATATTTTTAATTTTTTTTAATGAAACAGTAATGTATTAAAAAATGACTTACAAAAATATTTTAATGAGTGTGCTTAGTAAACTCATGGAGAAAAACCTTAATTAACAAGAAGCCCTGTATATCCAATTAGATTGACATTAAACCTTAGAAGCAAGAGCACGTGATTAAGCGCTAACATATGAACACAGACAACATGATCGCCACTTGTCATAGCGATCTGCAAACACGTGTCCATCAATGAGTACATAAGTCCTAACAATAATTAATGGACAACTTAAATTATCAAACCTACAAATGGACATTAGGGACCCAAATCACAATTAATGTAAAGTCAACGACCTCCTCTCTTCACAAGTTGTTTTAAATTAGTAATCTAAGGAAGACAAAATGACCATAAAGGCCTTGGTTCCTTGCATAATATCATTGAAAACATCCCTAACAGGTACTAACAATTTTATACAACAATTTATGAATGCATTCCTCAACAATCTTAGAGACAAGCCTGCGGTTACCTGCATCACGGATCGTTAGCAATTAGTAACAGTTGCAAGAGTTGCATATCTGACTCTCACAAGCAGATAAGTTTGGACAAATTGGTTAATCAATGGCAGGATTGCAAATTCAATGAAAATAAATGGGCGTTTATGTCATTATGGCATAACTGGTTTGGCTCTATTCTTCTGTGCATGTTGCCTGACATCATATATTAATGGACAACATGCCTGAAGTTTGAGAACAAATTGGGTTCAACCTGATCTCTGCCATTCATCGTAGAGTTTTCCATCTCTGTCATCACTAGAATCATGGGAATTCAATATTCCAGGCTCTTGTTTGTGGTATTCATGATCATACTAGTGACCAGTCAGAGCTCTAGTAGCCGGAAGATCCATAGAAGTACAAGCAAAGAAATCAAGCAAACAGATAAAAGCAATTCAATTTCACAGTTCTCATGGCATTTCTCTGCAAAAGCTCCAGAGGCATCCGGCGCAGATGAGCACAACCAAATATATAGAGCTTCTTCACGAGTAACTCCAGGGGGGCCAAACCCGCTTCATAATTGATCAGCCATCGTGAATATCTTTTGTTAATCAAATCATATCCAAGTTTTGCAGTTTTTAGTGTAAATTACTTTGTTTTTCTCTAAAACATGTAGAATAGATACAGTATAGAAGTGTTATTGTAGTGCTTTGATTGAATGATAAATTTATACTGTTACCCACAAATGAAGTATTTTCATTTCAATTTGCCCAATAATTATCATTATTCACAGGGATGCACTAAGATCTGATTACTACCTCAGTTCAGGAGCTACATAAACTATTATTTACTTAATGCAACATATATATTTTTTAATAAAAAAGATAACTGATTACAAGAACTTAAAAGATGAAAGGTCAAAACTAGGCGAAAGATTATAAATTTTTAATAGAATATAAGGCTAATTAAATGAGGCTTAGCCACCGACTAAAACTACAAATATGAAAGTTAAGATAGCTGAAACAGTCCACAGAAGAAGTCAAATCCAAACACGTCAGTATTTTGCCAACTGACTTTGGCTTTATCTCTACTCACTAGTAAGAATGAACGGTGGGGTAGCATTTAGGCTTTTTCAAAGTAAAAACAAACAAGAAAAAGAAAATAGAAGCAGTCAAGTACACGCTCCTGAGGGTCAAATTATATGTCCAGGAAATGCAAACGAGACACACAGACAGCTTTTCTAATTGTTCCAGACTGGTTACTTTTATATGTTTGACAAATTCATCTTATTGCCTCCCTACAATCATCCTGTTACAAAATATTGAAGTTCTAATATTGGCATCAAACAAAATGGACATTTTCATCTAGGCAAAGAAAAACGCACCTCTATGAAGACATATATATAAAGCATGTTATGCGTGCATGTATGATTATATATGAATACAAGCAAGTTCACAACATTCCATAAGCATATTATTTAGGAAGTTGCAAAAAAGAAATGACCACCTAATTACCGTGTTCAAAGAAAATGAACAAATAAGTTCAAATAGAGAACAGATACCAACTTAAACGCTTGTTCTTGAGAAACGGAACAAATTAAGCCAGATGTGTCCAAACTCTGCTTGCATCTGATGTAAAATATAAGCAATAAGGACCTCATCCACATATCTCTCAGCTAAGATTAAGAGAAAAACTAACCATGGAAGATCCCACTACATAATCTCGGTGCCCACTGGATCAACAGAGAAATGAACAGCTAGTGCCTTGTGGATTATAGGCTGGAATTTAGAGACCCATATCTGCACTTCCAAAAATCAATATAATTCAGACTCTACCGCTTTGTCTTCCTTAAGATAAAGATTGGGAGAACTGAGATTTTAAGTTGATACAAAATCTGTACATAATCAAGATTCTTGGTTTTATTCACTGATCCTATTTCCGGATTTCAGAAAAGAGAGAAGAAATCGAGATGTAAAGTTTCCACCGAAAACAACAATGTTAAGCCAAACAACTCATTATAATTTACCAAGGTGCCAAAATTTGGGGAGTCATTGTTCTTTTTTTTCTTGTGTGGCATAAAATTATAGGTTACATGTATAAGTTTTGCACATTAAATGCACAGAAATGACCCAATCCTAAAAACAGAAAGAAGACACATGCACACCATTTCAAACCCAGAGTTGCAAAAACCAAAAAAAGGAAAACTTATACTGCACAAATATTTAAAAACAATAATCATGCTCCTTACATCTCTGTATTCTGTAGTACCCAAAAAAATTTCAAATGCCTCAACTGCAAAATTTGGCAGCATTAACCAGTCAGCATAGGGTAACTAAGGTCACACAATCAAATATTACAGACCATGAAAAAAAGGTCACCTGACCGAAATCGAATTACTACTCCATGTGTATATTCCTTATAGCTTGGATTAAAATTCAAACCTGATATATACAATAAAACTTTAAATTTGAATGAAATATGCATGAACAAGATTTTCTGCATAGAACATGTTTCTGCTTATATTCAGTTTGACTTTTTAATGTGCCAGTAGGCCCAGTACTAATGCAAGTTGAATCCCTAAGCAGCATAACAATCAATGAGTTTCAGCTCAAACCTTGAGTGGATTGGACAACCAAGGAAGGAGCTCCTGCTGTCAATGTTGCCAGAGAAGCCAATGCATGTTCTGCAGATACACCCAATGCATTACCAGTAAAGGAAATCAGAAGCACAAACTCCATGCCATAGTTGAATTCCTGAACACCCCCAAACAAAAAAAATTAATTAAATCGCATTCCTAACCAGGAAGCATATGCAGAACCCAGACAGCGATATCAAGGAAATAATTCATGACAACGAGATAACAAAGCATAAATTGGAAATAACCAAAATGTTACTATGTCCATTTCCTTGTTAGCAATGAACTACATAACATTTTCTGCTCCTATGATGTATAAGACAGACAGTACGTAATCCAACCTCTCCTTTCCGAAATATAGCATGTAAGTCGTCTTCTACTTCTGATTCATAATCTACGTTAATTAGGCCCTGGGAAGAGAAAGAACAAGAGAGATGAACAAATTCACAATTCAGAAAAATACATGGTAATGTTTATTCAGCAAATACAGAAAAACATGGAAAATATAAGGAATTGAGTGTTGGTGTTTACATGTCAGTGCATACATGACAGTAAGGCATTACATGCTCCTTTAAAACCCCCAAGTAAAAGGGGTTCTCGTAGAACGTCACAAGGTCTTCTTTCTTTTGGAAACGCATGTACACAGCATGTGTATAGCTTTCTGCATTTTGATCAGAGATACACCCTGCAGAAATTCATATCAAATAACAAACCACATGTCAACGAAAGGGTCAGTGCACATCAAGCAACAGCAAAAAAGGCTAGCCTTTTGCAACGTGACATTGTCTAACCATCCCAATCACTGGCTCACCTAATGATATTGCCACAACACCACCCATTTGGTACTGAGTTGTATACAGATAATCCAGCATATCCTTCTCTTCCTCTTCAGATAAATCCTTCTTTGCTTTCAGCAGACAGATGTGCTCCACAACTTTTCTGTACAAAACAGAAACAACCCATCCATAAAACCATGGAACAACAAGCATGTGAAGATCTAGAAGTAATTGAAAACTTAAATTAACTTGGAAATACATAGAACACATAAATTATAATCAAGCGCTTCGATTTGAGATAGGATGCATTTAGGAGCTACAGATATATGATTATAATCGAGGAGCTGCTAGTTGTTGCTCGCAGTTTACTGATGTGAAAGACTTAGATACTCGCCTACACATGTGCAATAGATATCGATTACCGAACCTTTTCCTCTCAAAATTGGCGCTCAAGTTCCCATCATCCGAAGCTGAAACCATCATTCTTTGCTTCTTTCGTTGCCCAAACCGTGCACTCTTCAATTCACTCCATTGAGAAACTGGGAAAGAAAATTGATCGATGAAGGGACCGCTTTAACCAAAGCATAAGACAAAATTCCAATGCACAAAACTCACCGTTAAAAGAAACCGGGTGTGAAAAGATTGGGTTCCGGCCAAACCGGTGAGGTATACAGGTGGATGAGCTTGAGCACTGAGCTTGAACCAGCATAATGAAGGCGGTAACCGGAGCTGCTTTTTCTTTCTTTTCTTATCCTTCGGCCTTCTCCGATTAGTGAGTACACAAACATATTCATTTCTTCTTACTCGATAAAAATTAAAATGGGTGGACAGGAAAGGCGATATTTTGAATACCGGGTTTTATTTGGCGCCTTACATTTTCAGGGACTTCAGAATGAGTTATATACAGTTAGAATCAACTCTCAGTCTCTCACATTTACTTAGGAAAAAAAATAAAAACTACTAACATATACATAAAATGGGTTTTGACCTTCTTCCAGTACATTAAAGGGGAGGGAAAACAGAAAAGATCTTGGCCTTTCAAGTAAATTCCATTTTCTTTTGGTAACAAATACAGAGAATTCCATTGTAATATACTTGTACACTTATTTAGTGGACTTGTGAAAAATGTTTAATTGCCTAGGTAATTTTACACACCGTATATTCAATTGATTCAAATTACAGAAAGTAATAATATCAATTTATCATGTAGCTGTTTTTTTCCTGGAGATTATGAATAGTATCTTGGCAGATAATAGCAAACCGTGAATCTAGTTTACAGTCATCAGCCTAAAATATTTCCAAATAGCCACATTCCCTTGAATAATCCATGTACGCACAAGATGTATATCTAGCATCTGTGAGTAATTTGTTGAAAAAGTCAGGAATTGCTTAATTTCTGAAAAAGCTCAGGAAGATGGGCATTGGTAAGCTTGGTCCGCTTGCTGATTTCATTCTTCTTCTTCTTGGTCTTGGGCTTTGAAGAAATGCCTTGAACCTGTGCCATGGCCCTCCTCTTTGTAGTGTTGGTAGCAGGTTTCATCCCATTCTTCTGGAGATCCTTCTCTATGTCGAGCATATCACGAGGCAATTCAATCCCCCGAAAGAGCTGTTTCAGGTCGTCATCCACCTTAATGTTCGCTCTGGGATCATTTGGATAGGTAATGTCTTCCTGTGAATCAAAGTTTGAAAGCAGCCAAATCTGCCCAGCAGCTTTCAAAGCCTAGAAAATAATCGTTTTTAAGGTCTTATTCCATGATTAACAAATGAGAAAGAGCAGATTTTCACTCAATACCGTCCATAAAACTTTACATATCAATACTCAAGTCCAATAAGCGATGCTCCAGATAAACTTTCCCAAATCTTACATCCTTACTTTCACTTTTCTATGAACAGCTCTTCTTTTTTTGCTGATGAGTAAATATTTTAATATCTCAACAAAAAACTCAGATGTCTCTGTTGAAAAACTCAAAACATACTGAGATAATTTTTTATAAGGTTATGATTCACTACAAATGATATTGAGTTCCTTCAGTAATGACTTTCCAAACTCAGCTGTTGTTAAAAGTTCCCGTGTATGAGCAAAGTAGTAAGAATGGTTTGACGACATTGAGACTAGCAACTTGAATGGAAGCTTTTAAATTCAACAGCTTATTTGCAAGAAATGCTTACATACCCACAGTATTAGCCGTAAAAAGACCCAAACCTCAGGACACAGTAAGAAAGATGGATTTACAAAGTCAGGGGAACTTAATTTTAACTATATCTATAAACAAAATTTTTGTACTATTACTGAATCATGGATGTAAGGGCACAAAAGCAAATTAGAAAAAAAAAATGCAAAATCAGTTACCTGCAAGTCCTCCATCACATTCGGGTAAGAATCCTTAAGATCAATGACGGCAATGCCCTCCGGAAATTTCCTTATTAGGTAAAGAAGCTGACTTTTGTCCTTAAGATCATGCTTGGACTATAAACGAATGGCAACCCAAAATGTCAAATAAGAGGAGCAATGGGGAATGCTATATGATCTGAAGGAACACTTCAGTGTACGAAAAGTTACCTTATAAGAAAACCGCCTCCCATCATAGCTTACTTTCAGGTTATTCCTCAAACTGTCAAAGACAGCTTTGTTTGCATTCACATCAACGTAACATGCTTCATTTATTTGCTCTGGTGTTAGGGCTTGTCTTGTCTGCAAACATGCACAATTACCATGTCAAGGTTTAATGCTAAAATAACCTTACTCACTTAGATGTAATCCTATACTCCTATCATAGGTTCCATCATTATTAAGAAACGATGGGCAAGGCCTGAAGAAAATGAGGGAAGACGGCGGGGGGAGGGGGTTGCATATGAGTTTAGAAATTCATGCAGTTTATTATTTACAATTAAACATTGACTTTGAGGCATGAAATAACTTATAGAAGGCCAACAGAAAAACATTTGTTTGCCGTTCTTTTCCCTGTTTCTCAGATCCACATCATCATCTAGTATAACTGTCAATGTTGTAAGAAAATACATCACTTATATCATTCTCAAAACCAAAGCTCTATTTGATTTAAAAATTGCTTGCTAAAATGACCTTATTCACCAGAAACTCTGTCATCAACTATCCTACAAGCCATATGCCTGTGTGTTATCAACATTACAAATTTCACATTGACCCTTATCTATAACCCTAATTTATCCACCTAAATGCAACTTAAAAGAAAGAAATGCGTAACTTAAGCATCGGGAAATTTGGATATGCTTAGCACAGATTTCTGTAACCAGTGGATTCAGTACCAATTCATAAAGTTGTAAATATATAACATAAATTAAGTAGTTGTATCAAAGGGTAAGAATAGTAGCAAAGAAAAGCCGATAATTAGGGTCAAACCTCCAGCAGCAGATCAATAACACGCTTGATCTGAGCTCCAACTGGGGATTTCCGTATGCCATTGATGTGTTGAAGCCTCTCCGTATCATTTGAAAATTTGATAGCAGGGGTAGGAGCTCTTGCGCTGGCTGAAGAAGATGACGGTCTTGGGGCTGCTGAGGTCTTATTAGAAGCTGCAATGCTCGTAAGGGTTGATTGGCACTTCTCTTGCTGTTTCTTAAATTTATCTAACTTTTCTTGCAATGCCATCTGACCAGAAAAATAAAATTGCTACAAATGATTAGAATTGTTAAAGACAAAAACAGCACCAACGTAGTTTATTCCTAGCAAAACAAAGCCCTAAAAAATATGATTGAATCCACATCAATTTTAGGTTTGGCGTCTTACATTGATGCTTTGAAACAAAAAATTTCAGCCAATTGATAACTTAAACATCGCCGATTAGCGCAACGATAAAGTAATGGAACTGAGAGTAATATCAAAAATCAATTGCAGGGATGATTCGATCTATAAATTGTGAAAAAAATTGGAAATTGGGGAAAACAACTTAGAAGCAAATACAAAATTGTTGAAAGACTCACTGGGAAGCAAGCAAGAGTTGGAGAAGAGAGAGATACAGAGGAACGAGGCGGCGAAGCAGAGGAGAGAAGTGGCTCTCTCTGCTATTCAGGGCAAAAGATTAGAGATTAGGGCTAGTTGATCGGAGGAAGCTCGAAGGAAGATAAAGCTTCATTTTATTTTATTTTTCTTACGAGGAACATCGGAAAACATCTTCCCGAACAATTTCTTTTTCAACTTTTTTAATATACAACAAGCGCACAAAAATTCAATTATTTAATTGCGGCCCAAAAGAAAAATTACTACTGTTAGTGTAGGCAACTCAGAAAATGTTTAGGATACGGGCTAGCTGGATGAATGGTCCAACTTATGGCCCAACAAAATATATTTACTTCTTTACTTATTTATTTTTTTTCTTTCAAGAAAATTAAAATAAATAAAAATGAATCACAATGGATAAGAAAAGTATGAATAAACTTGTATTTTCATTCATACATTCAAAATGTCAATACAATATGCAATTTCTTTAAGGAATTATTTTCTTTGTTTAAACATGTAGCCCGTGGTGTTATTTAACTAAAACATAACTCAATAATGATATTGAAATATAATACTAACCAAGTTTATATGTCATGTACAATTTAAATGGATAAAATGAGGAAAATATATTAGATGATGAATTGAATTATAATTTAACAAGTTGAAAAATATTATTGGGTATAATTAATTTTAAACACAAATTATATATTCGATAATCAATGTGTATAAACATAAATTAAACGTAAGAAATCATTCATTTTACATATTTTACTTAAAATTGTTTAAAATTAAGCAAATTTACGTTTAGTACATATTTTAACATAATTAGGCGATTTGTATGTAAAAATTTGATGTTATTAAGATCCAATCCTTCTCTTTTTTTTGCTTTCAAGAAAATTATAATAGTCAAAAGAAAATAGAAAGGTGTGCATGTAAATTGTGCAATTAAGTTCATCTCTGATATTAAATTGCAATGATAATCCTCACTTACTAGTGGTCACTATGAGTTATCCTTTTTTCACTGAAATTTATTACATGTAACATAAGAGTGCCGAGCCTACATGTGCTAACAAAGCCTCTATGACTAAGCTTTTATTTCAAGGTACGTATACTATTGTATGCCAACTTATCCATTTGTAATTAAATGGGCTGGGAAATCAAGGGCAAAACACAACCTTATAGTTAGTTCCCCCAGGACAAGTAAATGTGCTTGTTTGATCATCCTTGGGATAACTATAAGCATCTCGGCACCTATCCTTGAAAAATCTGGAAAAATCAGTTGGCCCACACTTCCCTGAATTGCAACAGTACTGATCGGTTTTAAATACCGTACATGGGTTGTTACATCCTCCTTGAGCTCTCAACTGGCTCGGACACTGCCCATTGATGTCGGCGGTGCACCGTATCCCACGGCTGCACCCCTTAGACGTGGGACTAAAATCCATTGGGACATTAAACCCGTCAACAAGTGAGATATCAAAGAAATCCAAATTGTTAAATTGGTTTAGTGCATATTCAGCAAGGGTGTTTGGAGGTGCACCATAGGCTTGGCATTGGAGGAGTCCACCACAATCACCGGTTTGACATCTGCCACGACCCGACCCATCAAAGTTGCAATTGGTTCGGGCCCAAATACGAGCCCCTTTCGTCCCGGCAGGTACGTCAAGGGCCCAAGATTGGCCTGCGTTGAGCTGCCTACCACCACCAGGCACGGCTGCGGCCCAGACAGTGAAGCCGCATCTGTTTGTAATATCAAATCTGGCAGCATGGGACACGGTGAAGCAGAGAGTACTACAACTGATGAGAAAGAAGGAGAAAATACAAATTATATTGAAGAAGCTCATTTTTTAGGGTTAATTTAAATTGCAACAAATCATGGGCTTTATATAGGGAGCTGGTGACCTACGGACTTAAATGTAAAAGAAAATTGCCTTCTGGATGGAGTGGAAACTTCAAAGTCGTTCAAACACTTAAGAGTGGCAGTCTGGCAGATATGGACCAACCATGGAAATAAAAGAGCCATTGGTTTTGAGTTACGGTCTACTTACGCAATTGAAAGAGAAAAGTTGACAATATAAAATCTATACAAGATAGAGTCGTCATTATAAATGGTGCTATGAAGGAGCTGATATTATTTTTCTTTTCTTTCTAAGAAAATTAGGTTAGTCCATTTTTAATTGAAGAGATAACCTATCAAGAAATTAAGTAATCAAAACAAAAGTTTTTTACAAGATAAAATTATTGAAAACAGTACTTTTTGGCTAATACATGTAAAACTCCATTATGTTATATAACAATCCTTTTTATAGCATAAACATTTCAAACTTATATTATTATTATTTTTTTATTGAAAATGTCGGGATAATTTATGTGTAATCAAAAACAATTATTTACACCTATACTATAAATTTTATTATTCACAATATCTCTAAAAAATTTAATTCATAAAATCAATGTATATATTCTGCATTCTATTCATTATCCGCGAACTATAATTGTTGGACTTACTGTCCATGAATAGTAATCAACTGGTCCCGGACTCCCAATGGGCCATGTCAAGGCCCGTATCTTTAGATGTTTAAAGGTGGATGATTTTGGTCAAGATTGCCTTTGGTCCCATATATAGTCGCTATTTAAGTATGACAATTGAACTTAGCCAATCTAAGCATGATCTCAAGACTTATTAGATTAGATCTAGTTCAATTCTTTAGATTTTGTGAGTTATGATAGATCAGTCAAACCGAATATAGATCCGATATAAATCCAACTCTCCTAGTTTTTTTGTTATTTATTTATTTATTTTATTTTTTAAATATTATACTTTAAAATATATAAATTAGTCAACATACACAAAAAGAAATTAATTTATTTTTTTTTTTAATATTATTATAGTCAATTATCTAAAGTTTAATATGTAATAAGAAATAATAAATATCATATTTTTTAGTCTATATCTTTATATAGACCTTACAAAAACTATTTGAATAAATAATTAATAAAAATTTCTAGATAATTATTTAAGTAATTAATTTATAAAATTTCTTAGATTCCTAAAATTGAGTTGAGAAGAAAAAAAAATAGCTCTATTTAAATTTATTAATTTATGCGTAAACAAAGACGCTATTCGTATACACAGAACATACGCATTGACCACGACGTTTTAAAACAACCGCCTCCGTTTGATCGATCTCCCTTCTTTAGCTTACAAAGCAAGCCGTTCCTTTTTTTGTCACTAACATTTCCTTCTGACGCAAGCTTCTTGCAAGCCATTAAAACCAGCCAACCAAACACGTCCCAATTCCCAAAACACTTTTAACAGTTGATTCAGACTATAAAAGGGAAGCAAGCTCTCAACGTCTTTATTTCCCGCTACTTTGAATTCATATTCAGCGAGATCAGTGCTCTAAAAATTTGTACGTTTCCTAATTCCTAATTTCTCTCTCTCTGTCACGTTTTCACATTTGGAGTCTTCGTTTTCTTAGTTACGGTTACAGTTTGAGATTCCCAATAATAAGGAGGTAGAAGAGTCTGGGAAACTCTAGAAGATAGTTTCTTCTTCCCGGCTTTGTTTCTGGTAGGTTTTGTTCGTCTTATAGCTGACTTTACTGCCTGAGCTTCTTTCATCTGTTTGCTCTCCCAGAAAATAATAAAGAAGAATCAGCTCTGCTATTTCAATGGATTTTCAATTAAACTGAGCCACGTTCATTGTCTATCACAATTAGCAGCTTGAATGACCAAATAAAATGTTAGATAGAAATCTGTAGTTCTGTTCATTATATGCATTAAGTTGGGTTTTTTTTTTTTTCCCTCGATTTTTTTATATGGACTTAATTCCTTGTTTGAAGATGCCCATGATTGGGCTTTTTTTTTTTTTGTTATTGTAGAGAGGATTTGATTCAAGGGGGAAATGGTATTGGTTAAATTGTGAAAAAATTGGAACTTATATTTTCACAATGGATCACAATTAAAATGAATCACAATGGATAAGAAAAACATGAATAAACTTATATTTTCATTCATACATTCAAAATGTCAATACAATATTCAATTTATTTAAGGAATTATTTTATTTGTTTAAACATGTAGCTCGTGGTGTTATTTAACTAAAACATAACTCAATAATGATATTGAAATATAATACTAACCAAGTTTATATGTCATGTACAATTTAAATGGATAAAATGAGGAAAAAAATATTAGATGATGAATTGATTAAGATGTAATTTATAATTTAACAAGTTGAAAATTGTTATTGGATATAATTAATTCTAAACCAGATTGCATATTCAATCATCAATGATTTGTGTATGAACATAAATTTATTGTAAGTTGACATTCACTTAACGATTAATATTTAGTAGATACTTCACTTGAAATTGTTTAAAATTATGCAAATTTACATGCTTTAACGGAGATTTAAATGTAAAAGAAAGTTATTAAGACCCAATTCTTCTTTTTTTTCTTTTTTTTTTTTTGTTTCCAAGAAAAGAATAATAGTGAAAAAGAAAATAGAAAGGTCAAGTCGTACACGTAAATTGCACAATTAAGTTTCACTTTTATATTAAATTGCAATGATAATCACACTGACTAGTGGTCAACATGTGTTACCATTTTTCCACATAGAATTTATTACATGTAGCATAAGAGCACGCTGAGCCAACATGTGCTCACGACTAAGCTTTGATTGCAAGGTACGTATGCTATTGTGTACCAACTTATTCATTTGTAATTATAGATGTAGCCATGCAGAGCTGAGCTGGACTGGAAATCAAGGGCAAAACACAACCTTATAGTTAGTCCCCCCAGGACAAGTAAATGTGCTTGTTTGATCATCCTTGGGATAACTATAAGCATCTCGGCACCTATCCTTGAAAAATTTGGAAAATTCAGGTTGGCCCACAATTCCCTGAATTGCAACAGTACTGATCGGTTTTAAATACCGTACATGGGTTGTTACATCCTCCCTCAGCTCTCAGCTGGCTCGGACATTGACCATTGATGTCGGCGGTGCACCTGTATCCCACGGCTGCACCCATTAGACGTGGGACTAAAATCCATTGGGACATTAAATCCGTCAACAAGTGAGATATCAAAGAAATCCAAATTGTTAAATTGGTTTAGTGCATATTCAGCAAGGGTGTTTGGAGGTGCACCATAGGCTTGGCATTGGAGGAGTCCACCACAATCACCGGTTTGACAGCTGCCATGACCCGACCCATCAAAGTTGCAATTGGTTCGGGCCCAAATACGAGCCCCTTTCGTCCCGGCAGGTACGTCAAGGGCCCAAGATTCGCCTGCGTTGAGCTGCCTACCACCACCAACAGGCACGGCTGCGGCCCAGACAGTGAAGCCGCATCTGTTTGTAATATCAAATCTGGCAGCATGGGACATGGGGAAGCAGAGAGTACTACAACTGATGAGAAAGAAGAAGAAAATACAAATTATATTGAAGAAGCTCATTTTTTAAGGTTAATTTAAATTGCATCAAAGCATGGGTTTATATAGGGGGCTGGGGCCATACAGACGTAAATGTAAAAGAAAATTGTCTTCTAGATGGAGTGGAAACTTCAAAGTCGTTCAAACACTTAGGAGCGGTAGACACGGAGTAACAATGGAAATAAAGAAGCCATCGCTATTAGTAAAACTCCTCGATATCTTATTTATTTGATAATATATGGATCAACTATTAATAGATTTTTAAACCACACTTGCAGCAGATTAGCCATCATAATTTGTATATTGAATCTCAATATTTTTGACTTTTAATTGATAATTATTATATATTTTGGAGTTATAAGACGCTATGTTATTAATAATTTAATAAAATAACTAGCGAATAGTTATTGTCTAATATGTTTCTAGTTTAATTTGAAGTCATTATTTTTTGTTTCTAATTATTTAAACTCATCGTTTAAATTATACTGTAAATCACGGTCTTGACCTTGGCTACTAAGGCTGCCGACAATTGAATTCAAGTGACACTTCTCATGACAAAAATAAAAAAAATAAAAGATTGAGTTACAGTCCATTTATACAGTTGAAAGAGACAAGTTGACCATATAAAATCCATACAAGATAGAGTAAGAGAGAAGTTCACCGTATCAAAACCACACAAGATAGTCATCATAATAAAAGTTGAAAGAGACAAGTTGACCACAAAAAACCCCCACGAGATAGAGTCGTCGTTATAAATGGTGCTACGGAGGAGCTTATATTTTTTTTGTTTCTAAGAAAATTAGGTTAGTCCATTTTTAATTAAAGAGATAACCTATCAAGAAATTAAGTCATCAAAACTCAAGTTTATTACAAGATAAAGTAAAACAGTACTTTTTGGTTAATACATGTAAAACTCCATTATGTTATGTAACAACCCTTTTTATAGCATAAATATTGTAAACTTATATTATTACTATTTTTTGATATAACAAATATGTAGTGTCCGAGCTAATTTTCATTCAATTTGACTAATTTACTTATTTGATCCGATCAAAAACAATCATTTATACCTATATTATAAATTCTATTATTCACCATATCTCTCAAAAAATTTAAATGAATAAATTGTACATTCTCTTCACTCTTTCGGCAAATTATAATTGTTGGACTTACTGCTCATAAATAGTAAGTCAACTTATCCCAATGGGCCATGTCAAGGCCCGTTATTTAGATGTTTAAATGTGAATGATTTGGGTCGGGATTGTCTCTGGGCCCATATATAGTCACTATTCGTATACGCAGAACATGCGCATTGACCGCTGGCATTTAAAACAACCGCCTCCGTTTGATCGATCTCCCTACTTTAGCTTACAAAGCAAGCCGTTCCTTTTTTTGTCACTAGCATTTCCTTCTGACGCAAGCTTCTTGCAAGCCATTAAAACCAGCCAACCAAACACGTCCCAATTCCCAAGCACTTTTAACAGTTGATTCAGACTATAAAAGGGAAGCAAGCTCTCAACGCCTTTAGTTCCCGCTACTTTGAATTCATATTCAGCGAGATCAATGCTCTATAAATTAGTACGTTTCCTAATTCCTAATTTATCTCTCTCTTTCACGTTTTCACATTTGGAGTCTTCGTTTTCTTAGTTACGGTTACAGTTTGGGATTCCCAATAATAAGGAGGTAGAAGAGTCTGGGAAACCCTAGAAGATAGTTTCTTCTTCCCGGCTTTGTTTCTGGTAGGTTTTGTTCGTCTTATAGCTGACTTTACCGCCTCCCAGAAAATAATAAAGAAGAATCAGCTCTGTTATTTCAATGGATTTTCAATTAAACTGAGCCACGTTCATTGTCTATCACAATTAGTAGCTTGAATGACCAAATAAAATGTTAGATAGAAATCTGTAGTTCTGTTCATTATATGCATTAAGTTGTTTTTTTTTTTTTTTTCCCTCGATTTTTTTTATATGGACTTAATTCCTTGTTTGAAGATGCTCATGATTGGGGTTTTTTTTTTTTTTTTTTTTTTTGGTATTTGTAGAGAGGATTTGATTCAAGGGGGAAATGGTATTGGTTAAAAAGGAGCAAGAGGAATTTGTGACGGGTTTAGCCAAAGAAGTTGCATCCACTTCTTGTCTTTCTTCATTCAATCAAATTCTACATACCTCTAATCTGGGATCATCATCGATTACAGGGTAAGATATCATGTCTTCAACTTCATCTGCATTGGCTTTTTGAGTATGATCAGGAATTCTGGAATTTAACATATAGGGTAATGAAAAAGTCTTTTCTTAGTACTACAGCATGTTTACCATGTTTGAAGTCCTGATATTGTTCTGTTTGATACAAGGAAGTCAACACCCCACCAATATGTTATTGTGTTGATATCGTGGTGATATTTATGTAAATAGGTGTTTATAGTTTACATTTGAACCATTTTACATCAAGTGCCCTATGATTATTTGTTAGGAAAACCATATATGGAACTAGGACAGTAAAATATATGAAGGACTTCAAACATGCCTTGGGTCATGGCCTACAATGATATGAACGACAGTAAAATATATAGTGGGGAACCCTTGATTGGAGCCCAGTAGGAAAATTTGGTTTCAAAGAGTATATGTAAGGTCATAGTACTCCTCTCTACTCACTCCCATCAAATAGAGAGTCATACAACAATGAAGTAAAGGTATCCCTTCTCTTTGTTTCATGCATCACTTATATATGTAGGAGTCGACTTCAAAATTTTCACATTTACTAGACTACTTTATCTTATTGTTTGTAAATTTTTCTCACTTATGGTAGGAGGATGATAGGTCCAGCTAAACGTTCAACAAGGGGAGGCTGGACAGAGGAAGAGGTCAGTCACTAAATAATCATATCCAACCACAATTTTCTGAACTCTATGAATTAGTGATTACATAGATGGTAGTATTAATAATGTATGGAGAATTTACATTGAAATTTTTTACTCCTGCAAATTATGAATGTCATAGTTGAGGTCCTTGAGGAAGAGGAAATAGAGAGGCTGTGATGCTAACATGTGCTGTGTGGCTCTGGCTATCCTTCTTTTTTACTTGATACGAAATACATTTTAATCAGCTTAAATCACATCAGCAATTTACTGTATTGGCCTACAGCTTTTTTTTCTTTTTCTGAAAAATAAATTTCTTCATTGTGACTTTGGAAGCTAGGTAGGTGTTCTAACTTTTCTATATCATGTGACTTTGATTAACAGGACAAGATTTTGAATAAGGCAGTGAAGAAGTTCAATAGAAGGAACTGGAAACAAATAGGTAGGTGTTGCAATATAATTATTGTCTTGAACGTCGTTGGGTGGCCCTTCGAATTAGTTACCAGTATCAAAGCAGTAGACCTGTCCTTCAAGGAGGGATATATTCTGATTTTAATCTGTGCATCCATCTTTTAGCTGCTTTTACTGATGTGGTTGCCAATATGTCTTGTACTGTACAGCTAAGTACCTCCCTGGGCGGACTGATGTTCAGTGCCTGCATCGCTGGCAAAAGGTTTTAGACCCTGAACTTATAAAAGGATCATGGACAAAGAAGGTGCAACTCTTATATGTTATGGTTGTTGATTGAGTAATCCTTCATCTTTTAGATAAAGTTAGTTGTGATTGTGAACACTTTCTTGTTTGCATTATAGGAGGATGATTGTATAATTGAGCTAGTCAGTATATATGGTTTTAAGCGATGGTCCGTTATTGCAAAGTCCTTACCAGGTCGCATTGGGAAGCAATGCCGAGAGAGGTAGGTAATATGACTTGTAATAACAGCATTAATGTCTTTCAAAATAAACTTCTATTCTTGTGGGTTTTGTGTTGTTATGATGTGGTGGCATTTGATATTTTGTGTGTGCACGTGTGTGATGGGGTTAATATTGGTTGTTTTTATATTAGTCCTTTCTTATATATTTCACTGCTTGCTTTACCAAGCAGGTTATGTAAGTTGTTCCATTGAAGCTTGGCATTAATTGATGATACAATCATCTAAGTGAGGCTAAAGCTATGTCTCCGAATATTTAAATGTGTTGATCTGAAGCTGCCCTTATACTGAAGGATATTTATCAGTCAATTCTGAATTTCCATATGAGAAGCATATGTTCTTCATTCTTTACTTCTCATCTATTACTTAATCTGCATTCTTTTTCAAAAACTCCAATTAAATAGCAATAAACTCACTAGATGGTCCAAGGGAAAGTGTTATGCTGCTCTGTTAACCCGAAACAGTTCAAAGGAACAGTCATTTAAAGAATTTTGCAGTAGAAATGGAGCTAACAATTGATATTTCAGGTGGTACAATCATCTTGACCCAGCTATAAAGAAAGATGCATGGACAGATGACGAGGAGGAGACTCTTGCTTACTATCACCGAATATATGGGAATAAGTGGGCAAAAATAGCAAGTTTTATTCCTGGAAGGTATTTAGTCAACATGCCATTATAGCTTTCTGACCCGCATTTCCATATTTGCTCAAGATTACAGGGGATAAGCTGTTAGATATATTAGCAGTAATTAAGTAGATAAATATATTACTTTTACTGGATGAATCATGCAGTAACATTCACATATTTTTGGATAAATGACAGGACTGACAATGCAATCAAGAATCATTGGAACTGCTCAATGAGGAAGAGAGTGGATGTATGGTCACATTATGGATGCCAATTGCGTCATAAATCACTTGATGGTCTAAGTTCTAGAATGAACCCAAAGTATGCACAGGTTAAAGTTGAGAGAAAGAGTTTCAATGAAATTTTCGTTCTCAATCAGAAATCTGAGTCAAAGCACAGTAATGATACTTGTTCTACAGAGTTTGTTCTTCAAACTGCTTCATGCAAGGACTTTCCTTCAGAAAAAACTTACTTTGAGGGGAGAACTCATGAGGCTCTAAAAGCAGGGGATACTAAATTGATAAATCCCCCAAATGTAAGGCACCTGGATGCTAGGGATGATATCAAGGCATATTGTAAAGACAATACCAACCGCGCTGATAAAGACATCCCTATGTTGGCTCCATTCTTTGATGAATCTTTGAATATTTCTACCACTAATTCAAACTGTGTCCCTCTTGAAGTTATCACTCCTGTTACTTCCAAGTTATGTGATTCTTCTCAAAAGCGGAGGCTTTTGTCTTCAGCTGTGAAACTTACAGGGGGTAAAGAATGTGACTCTCCTCGTTCAAGCTGTCCTACATTTGTATTTCATGAGGATAAGGGTCGTTTTGGAATGAAAAGTGAAATCCACGGGGAGCCATTACATGTAGGCTACAGCATTAGTGGTCAGTCTCCTAAAAGACAAAGGTTTTCTCTTCCAAATGGGAAATTTATGGTGGATGGTGAATCTATCAGTCCTCATTCCAGCTATCTAGAGTTGAGATTTCATGAGAACAAGGGTCAAGTTGGCAAGGAAAATGAAATCCAGAGGACTCCTTTACGAACAGACAACACTTTTCGTGCTCAGTCTCCTGGTGAGTCACCCGCACTGAAAGATTTGACAACTTCCAGAATGATTAATGTACATCCAATTGCAGATAGTCCATTTTGCTATTCTACTCCCCCTAACTCAGATCTAAGAATCTATGCTGATGATAGTAGTCCAGAATCTGTATTAAGAAACTTAGCAATGAACTATCAAAATATTCCTTCTATTATACGCAAGAGAACTTTCAGAAAGTCAGATAGAGACAGGGAACATGTCATGGCTAAAGACATTTCAGAAATAAAGCAGGGTTTTCTTTCACATTCTGCTATATCTCTGGGAAGATGCTTGGAGTTTTCTTGTAATATGTAATTGGGATTTGGCTTCAGCAAAATGCAAGAAACAGTTCTCTTTTCTTTTGTGTTCTTCATGCTTTTCGGCCTTCACTTATTCTGCCTGTTTTTACTTTGGCATCTAATACCTTTTGATTGTAGTTTACTTCCTGAATCTGCTTTCAGTGGCTGATGCCTTGCAACTATTTTTCTTCTCTGAACCTTGTCATGAATTATACCGTGCTAATTCTGAGGCATCAAAATTGATATCACAGACTGGTATTCTGACAAACTTATCATCTTAGAATTGATAATTGTTGATGGTAGTATCTGTACCACATAAGGTGAATGGTTGATACTGACATTTACTCTCATTGGCATAGCTCCTTAGCTCCTTATGGAGGTTTAATCTAGTTGATGGCAATATGTCATCATTTACTGTGCTCATTTCAGCAGATTGTTCACCCGTGTTGAAGTCTTGAAGACGTCACTTTGCCAGCTGCTCAAGTATTCTTGATGCATAGCATTTACTTCATGCTTTTTTTTTTTTTTGGGGTGCAAAATTACTCAGTGTTGAGAAGATATTAGTAAAATATACAGTATTAATCTGAATTCATCCCAATTTTTCACATTTCCGATTGATTCCTATTCTACTACATATAATTGAAAAAAACTCCCTTTTGTTTACTGTTCACTAGTGATCCAGCATTTATTCCATATTGGGCAACTTTTGGATTCATGTGTGCACAAAAATGTATGAAACAGATAGACTCAATAATTTATTTTTTTTTAAGTTAAAATTATCTTTAAACTAAGGATTTTGTCTCATAGTACTCATTAAGATTTTATATATAAAAGATTTATATTATTTATTATGATAGTTAACTATGATTTTAATATTATTTAATACATAAAATACTATTTTTAAAAAATTTTAAATTTCAAAAAATATATTTATTACAAATTAACAAGTATTCTTATGACATTCGTTAGAAAAATTCTTAAATTAAATACATTTTTGAGAGAGATAAGTATTTCTCTTTTCAACATGACTCGTGTTGCACAAGAGAGTATCTAAATCGGACATTTTCTCATAGTTATACTTTTGAACATCCATAAAGGCATTAACTTCTAAATTAATTTCAATCTAGAATTGAGTTTTAATTTGAAGATCACAGACCACATTATTTAAAAATTTTGTCCGTTTCCAACCTAAAATGTTTGTTTTTGGAAGCCTGTACTTGTAATTAGGCAAAACGATTTGTGGATTCTCACCAAAAAAGAAAGAAAATATCCCATAAATTGATATAAATAACTACTATAAAAAATAAAAAATAAAAAAGGAAAAATTAATGAGTTGTTTGTCGCTGTAATATATCTATATATATTATTTATATAATTTTTTTTTTGTGAGATGTGGTATTATATTAAAGTCACATACTATATATGCAAAAAAACTAAAAAAAAATAGCAATGAAGCAAGTTAAATGGTATTATTAGAGCGTGTTTAGACCATCTAATAAGATTTAATAAATATATTGATCTATTTTTAAATTTTATAAAGAGTTTCCTAATATGTGCCTTAGAACACTTGTTCAGTTGTTCACTTGATATATATTTATCAAATTAATTAATAATAATTTTATTTTAATGCAATTAATGATTTATTATTATTAAATATTTAAATTAATAATTATATTCATTGAATCTTAAAAAAAAATTAAAGACATAAATAAAATATAAAGACTTATTTATTGTTTTAGTCTCTGATATTCATATTATTTTATATTTTAGTCATTGAGAAATTATTTCTTTTAACTAGATTTTTCAGAATTTAATTTTTTTAAATTGAATTTTAATTCAATCTAAAACTATTAAATTTTGATAGAACACAACTAACTTACTTGATATGATTTAGAATATATGAAAAAAAAAATGTATGATCTATGAAAATTTCTTTTATAAAGAAAAATAAGATAATGTTTAAATTTAAGAAAGAAAAAAAAATTTATAATTATTATTTATCATCTCCTACAAATTTGTTGACTAATTTAGATTTCATCTCAATTAATAATTTTAACTTGATTAAGAATTAAATTATAAAATATCAAAATAAATATTTTTTTTAACGAGTATTTTAAGAGTACTTGATAAAGTGTAATAAATATAACTTTTTAATTTAAAATATTCTAAAAATAATAAATAATTTATTACATAATATTAAAATCATGAATAACCACTATAATAAATATAAATTTTATTTATTTATTATTTTAACAAGATATAACGTTCAAAAAAATAGAAATAAAGTGAGCTGGAAAAAGGTCAACGTATCAAACTGTCACTTTCCAAAAAGACATAGCCGAAAAGTGTTGAATACAAGCTCATACAAGCTCAACAGGCGCCTGACGTCAGAAAGGAATCTCTTCTCCTTTGTAGTAGTGTGTACTGTAATGAAAATGCGCGCCAACAAACGAACGATTACTGCAATCACCTAAAACGGAGTTGAACAAACAAACGTAATCTCCGAGTCGACCCATTTCAATTTTGAGATTTCTTATCCATATTTTTTTCTAAATCTGGCTCCTTGATTTCCTCAAAAAAGCAGTCCTCCATATATCAGTCTCTCTCTGTCACTCTGTCTTTGTTCTCTCTCGCTCTCTGTAAAGTTTAAATCTAATTTCTTTCTTTTTCTTTGGGGGTTATATCTGAATTTTTCTTCAAAGTAGCCAATGGAGTCCTCTAAGGCAGCGCAGACGATTCTTGTTACTGGAGGAGCTGGATTTATTGGCAGTCATACAGTGGTTCAACTACTTAAATCAGGGTTTAGGGTTTTTATAATTGACAATCTTGATAATTCTGTCATGGAAGCGGTTGATAGGGTTCGGGACTTAGTTGGTCCTGAGCTCTCTAAGAAGCTCGAATTCCACCTGGTATGATATCCGTCTTCTAATTTCCGATAAATGTTTGTACGTGAAATTCGCTGCGCTAGGTTTTCCACGAAACTGGCAAATGTTTTTTTTTTTTTTCTTTTTTATTCTGGGAAATTGATTAAACAATCAGCTTTTCGCGATAGTTCATTAGCAGCAAAATGGGGCATCTAGGCTTTTGGTTTGGTTTGATTTGGTTTCTTTGACTTGGTTGCAGGGTGATCTCAGGAAAAGGGAAGACTTGGAGAAGCTGTTTTCTCAAACCAAGTATGTAAAAGATTCATATTTTGGACTGCTTTTGTATTTTATTTCAATCTAAATCAAACGCTTAAAGAAATGAAAATAAAGGGGAACAAATAGTTCATAGTTTCCTTTCAAGAGTCCCTTTTGATGGCTTCATCCTATTGAAGTAAAAGCAGATTTTAACAGACCTTCCTTTTATTCTTTGAAATGTATTATGTTTTTGGGTTTAATGCTGAGGTATATTAATGAAACAGATTTGATGCTGTGATCCACTTTGCTGGCCTAAAAGCTGTTGGGGAGAGTGTTGCACATCCTCGTCGCTATTTTGATAACAATCTGGTTGGCACCATCAATCTCTATGAAGTTATGTCAAAATATGACTGTAAAAAGGTGCGCCATGTTTCCAATCTATTCTGCTCTTGCAACTATGTGGGAGAAATAAAACTTCTTTGTCTTCTGAATATATGTCAAGATCAAGACTATATAATAGAGTCCATTGGTCATCTGGTGCACCCATCAAAATGCACGCTAATCCATCACTATGCTAAGTCTTAAAAACATATGATCCAGTTTTACCTGGGTTCAGAATTCATATAGCAAAGAGGGTTCTCTTGTACCCCTACAAAGACTTACAAAAGGCATCAAGAACATAGTTTCTCCTGGAAAAATCATAATAAGAAAGGTGAATTTCAACTTTAATTTGAGCAGCAAATGCAATTTCCGATAATCTATTTATCCAAATTCTTACCATCGATCACAGAAGCACTTGCCCTGGTGGAAACAGCTTCTTGGAGGATCTTATGTATCATATATTTATTCTTTTTTTTTTCTCACAAGAAACCATATTGCCTCTAATTGCTCCCCCACCCTTTTGTTTTATCATCTAGTCTTTGTCACTTGATCAACAGTATTTAGATTGTCAAGGTTGTTATTCTAGCGTCTCTAAATTTTGTATCTTTTAAAATTAGATGCCATATCCTTTCTGTTTTGTCTTGCTACTGAGAAACTACATTTTTTTCAACTGACACAAATAAAATGATTTTCTGGGCAACAGATGGTATTCTCATCATCTGCAACTGTGTACGGTCAACCTGAGAAGATACCCTGTGTTGAGGATTTCAAGTTAGAGGCCATGAATCCTTATGGACGGACTAAGGTGTGTATCACTTTGTCATCTTTTATATACAATACTTCTTTCTGATAGTAAATGTTTTCAACAATACTATGGGTATTTGAAGTTGGACGGGTTTCTGTAGGATCTAAGGAGTAAGTTTTTCTTTTTGTCTGACGTATCGATTCATTTGACATAGCTTTTCCTTGAAGAAATTGCTCGAGATATTCAGAAAGCAGAGCCTGAGTGGAGAATTATTCTACTGAGATACTTCAATCCAGTTGGGGCTCACGAGAGTGGTAAAATTGGTGAAGATCCCAAGGGTATCCCAAATAATCTCATGCCTTACATACAGCAGGTAGCTGTAGGGAGATTGCATGAGCTTAATGTATATGGTCATGATTATCCCACAAAAGATGGAAGTGCGGTAAGTATGATCCTCTATATATTCCACTCAGAAATAAGCAGTCACATTGTGTTGTAGCTTTGGTTGTATAATATAAGTCCCTAGGTCATAGTGCAAAGTCAACTAAAACAAACACATTGATTTCTTTTTTCCTTTACGGCTGAATAGTTTTCTGATGAATCAGGTCCGGGACTACATCCATGTTATGGACTTAGCAGACGGACATATTGCTGCCCTAAGAAAGCTTTTTATAACAGAGAACATAGGTGATCCATCTTTTGTTTTCGTTTATCCAAATGTAAATAGACTTGTCATCATCTGTAAGAATTTGTGGGTCATTTATCAGAACTGCCATAATTCCGTACAAGGCATTATCTTTTTGGGCTTTAATAGTTACAAAAAATAATGATAGCGTAATGTTTTTTACTAACTGTGGATTGGGACAACTTGGCGCTTAGGTTGTACGGCCTACAATCTGGGTACTGGATGTGGTACATCTGTACTTGAAATGGTAGCTGCATTTGAGAAAGCATCTGGCAAGGTATGCATCTCTCTCGCAGCCACATACATGCAAAATAAGATAAGTTGAAGTATTTCTTTGCTTCTTATTTTCAGAAAATTCCTACAAAACTAGGTCCAAGGAGGCCAGGAGATGCTACAGCCGTTTATGCTTCTACTGAGAAAGCTGAGAAAGAACTTGGTTGGAAGTATGTTTTGATCCAATCTTTTTGCATACGTCAAAACAGGTCTAATTGTTAAGTGAGATTTCTCACCACAACTTTTCTACCGAGAGGATTCTTTGAAACATAATGATTGTACTTCATCAAATAACCAACCTTGCTTTATTGTGCTTGCATAAGCAGCATACTTGCTCAACGACTTTCGGAAGTCCTTATTAATTTATGATTTTATGCATCTTGGCTTCTTGTTTTACCGATTTTAGTGCTTGTCTACAGGGCAAGATACGGTATCGATGAGATGTGCAGAGACCAATGGAATTGGGCAAGGAATAATCCATGGGGTTACCAGTCCAAGCCTTGAATGGCCAGCTTTATCCGCTTAAAGTATTTCTTGACGATCAAACGGCAACTTGAGAAATGAAATTTTCCTCAGATGCACGTGTCCTTCCATAAAACTGTCACCATGTCATCTTCAGAAATAAAATTCAATTATTTCTCTCCCCTGCAAGAATTTTTTTGTCTAATTTGATTGATCTGAGTGCAAGCTCTGACACTTTAGGGGTAAAAACGTTAATCAAAGAGATAAATTTCGGAAGTAGTTAAAATTTTTAATATCTTTTACTGGCCAAAAAATATAAAATGTAGTGATCTTTACGAATGGTTTGCTTCTACGTTTCTTTATCAGTCTTCCTGGTAAAGACTGGAATTTATTTCTTGTCAATTCTCAAGAAATAGGATCGCGAACTCTTTCCGTAAGTGGCAACCCTTTTAATTTTAGTTTATCACAAAATTTCTGTATAGTATTATGATATTGAGTACTTTCTCAAAAAAAAAATAAAAAATTCATAACATCCAGGCTGGGCATCACTACTCACCAGTATGATACACTTCTCAAAATTAGATTCAAAGATGTAAGTTGGATAGCTATTGCCTATATATTGAAGAGGCTTAGCAACCCCGTCAGAAAGAAAATGAAAGATGAAGAATAAAATGTCAAAAGAGAATCATACATAAATAGGAGTAAACCACGGAAACATCATTGAGTACCTAATTTCTCATCTCTTCACTGCCCGTGGACTTTTCTCTTCTTCCGTGATGACAAGCTCGCCTTCTGTGAACTCACAGAGAGGAATTGGTACTCCAAGCTGCTTTTGCAGCTTCTTCACAACAAACACTTCTGACTCTTCACATATGGTTACCACTGTACCTTTCCTACCAAGCCTACCTGTCCGGCCAGCTCGATGAGCATAGTGAATGGAGTCTGTGGGTAAGCCTAGATTAACTACAAGATCACATTCTGCCACATCCAAACCCCTTGCTGACAATTCATTCGTCACGAGAACTCTCAAATCACCATTCTTGAATTTTTTCAGAGTCGTGGACCTACCAAGCTTCCCAAGATCCCCATGTAACTCAGCAGCTATCATTCCACGAGCCTCTAGCTTGAAGACAGCATCCTTCAGCTGCTTAGTGTGGTTCATGAAAGCTATAACGGACTTTGCATTTACTGCATGAACGCACCTTCTCAGAGTATCAACTTTGTGTTGCAACTTCGTGACACAATAGTAGTGTTTTAACGAGGGAGGTAGACTGTCCACTGCTGCTTGAGGTTGCACATTTGAATTTGAACTTGAGCTGGGCGTAGACCCTGACAAATTTATGGGTCCTGGAGGAGGTAAGGATTCAAGCGGTATGACTTTCTTGGCCTGGACAAGAAGTGGATCACTAGCCCAGCTTCTAGCTGCCCTTATAACAGAAAATGGCACTGTTGCAGATACCATAACTGTCTGACGCTCAACTCGTCTAGAACCTGAGGTTTTTGATCCACGAGAGTCTGCTCTCCTCCCCACATGTTCTAATATACGGTGCATGTCCTCCCGGAAGTTAAATGAGAGGAGTTCATCAACTTCATCCAGGACCAAGAATTGACACTCGTGTGTATGAAGCTTCCCAGATGCACTGATCTCTGCAATACGACCAGGTGTCCCAACAACAATAGCAGGTTTGTTCTTCTTGAGAGCTTCTTCCTGCCTAGACCGGTTTGCACCACCAACAAGCTGTTGAACCACTTTTCTATTAGCAGGTCCTAATATCTTCTCAACCTCTCTCACTATTTGCATTCCCAATTCCCTGGAGGGAGCCACAATTACTGCTTCAATCCCCATTTTCTTCCCAGGTACGCCGGCATCACTAACACCTTTAGGAAATCGCTTCCTCAGTGGGCCTACCACAGAAAGTATGGGTAGGATATATGCCAATGTTTTTCCTGAACCTGTGTAAGACTGGATAACAACATCATGTTTCTTGAGCAGTGTAGGAATTGCTGAAGACTGAACATCTGTTGGAACCTCAAAACCTTCACTCTCTAACCTCTCAATCAACAAAGGTGGGAGGCCAAGCTCAGAAAATGAATTTGCAGCAAGCGGAGCAAACTCTATGTCTTGTGCGTTCTTGACCCCAGCTGCCTTCATTTCATTGCTTCTAATTGCTTTTGCTTTACCTTTTGGGACTTCAACAGAAGTCTTCAACTGCTTAAGCTCATTTGACTTGTTTTTGTTTGTTGTTTCAATTTCACTCTTGAAACCAAGGGCCGTAAGTGTGAGCGGAGAATGGTCACGCTCTACCTGACTCAGACAACGAACAGTTGTGTTCAACCAAGCCGTCCTAGAAGGCAGAAACCTTTGCATAGGCAATGAATTTCCAACAAGCAGCAGCAAACGTGTTGAGATTAATGCTGGCATCTTTGTAGTCTTTCAGTGGTACAAAACTTATTCCCCGTGGGTTCTTCAAAATGCACCACAAAATCAATAGCTATTATAAGACCGTTCTAAAGAATTAAGAGTTTTCCGCCAAGCTCCTATGTCAAATGAACATTAAAAAAACACAGGATCAGGTTTCTACTAGGGCCTGCAGCTCGTACATTAGGGGAAAAAAAAAAAAAACAAGATATGTCCATTCAGTCCCAAAGCCATTCTAATTTCATATTTTGAAAACTTAAAGGATATCAACCAAACAGGCATGCATAAAAGAACCCCTCAGAGGTGAACCTATAACAGTAATACCTCATCCCCAGCCTACATGTATTTATGCTCAACTGCTTCTGCTAAATTCACAAAGCAGAGAATTCCTAAATAGCCAAGAAAGGAATTTTATTTTTTCCTTATCCCAAATCAGATCATAACTTTCTTTATTTATTTACTAGTTGAGGCATTATGTCAAACAACATTAAAGCATGAACAGGTAAGGATGAAAATAAACTTAGATTACTGAATATCCGAAGCAAGGTGCAACTCAACTATTAATTTACATACGGAACCATTACAGAGCAAATTGAGGAAACTTTCAGAGTATGAAAATTTCTGGAACAACCAAATGAACTTATTATATGTACTGTATGACTTCCCAAAGTAAAATCATTATGGTTCAAATGTAAAAGAATATAAGAACTTACATCGAGGAAACAGAAAACTACCAAAAATCAACTCGCTTTCAAAGGACATAGGTGTGGGTGTCTTAGATAATGTTTATGTTTTTCTTAGCGTAGAGAACTCACCAGGTGCATCGTCTTCTGGTTATATGCTTGGAGCGGAAATGGAGGTTCCGCAACACCACAAATGTGAGAATTTGGGCCTAATTGTCTTCTGGTGCAGAAAATAAGTTGTTCTATTGGGCCATAAAGCCCGTAATCTAACATTAGACCCAACCTTAAAAGTCACTCTTTTATAGGTCTGCGGAATGGCCCTACTCCCATATGTACAAGGCCCAATGAAACTTACTATGAGTTTTACACATCTACATGATTTGGCCCTACGTCACAACCACTTTTAATTAAATATTAATAATTTGTGTAACTAGTATTTTTAAAGCTTTTTAAGATAATACATAAATTTCAATAACATGTTACAATTCAAATTATAAAAATTAACTATTATTTATTCACGTTAAAAATATTTAGTAACACCGGTTAAGATGATGTGAAACACAATCTATTTGATGTGTAAAAACTAAAAGATTAGAATACCTTTTAATAATATGGTAAGGTAATGATCAAACTCATTCTTTCACATGCACCGTTTCATTTCACAGAAGCATTATCATCATCATGGAGAAAATTAGAAAATAGATGGTCTCAACTCTCAGCCTATTTCAATTAGAAATTCACAATTTTAAAAAACAAGAATAAGATTATGAATAATTAAACAAACTATTCGGAACTAATTTCTGTTTACCTATTCTGTGAAATATTCTTATCTCTCGACAATGATGATTTGAGTATGTAATTACATACACTTTAAAATGGAATACATCAATTCAATACTCATTTTTTTTATGACTTCGACACACACAAAAAAAAAAGAAGACAAAGGACAAAAGAGAATTAAAACTCATATTACTAACTGTAATCCTTTTCAAATTTTAAAAATTTAATATGCTGTGTTTTTAACCATTTTGACCGTTTAAATAGTCATTACTTAACAACTACGTGTCTAGGAATGTTATCTTCTATGAATGTGAAAAATATTAATTTATAACATGTTAGTCTATGCATAAGTTTATACCTCCTATTACTAATTTATCAACATTTTTTGACAAAATTGAGAAAGTACTACTTTACTTTAAATGAAGAAGAGTTTGAAGTAAAAAAATAATGACTTGTTATTCATAAATTTTAAATTAATCATCATGCAATAAAATCATTGAGTATAGTTCAAATAAAGTGTAATATTTTTATTTTTTATTTTTTTGCTAAAATGTAATTTGTTAAAGATAAACAGAATGAACAAAATGGCTCCTCTAATTTCTGAAGAGCACAAGCTCACTAGTCACAATAATCGCCAACTCACAATCCTTCTAGCGCCTTCTGATATCAATTTTTTTTTTTAATCTAACAAGCATAGTACCATACCCTACCTTTCTTTGTCCTTTTCTGCCCTTTCATTTCCTTTTCCTTCTTGAACCACCGAATCCTTCTTCTCTCTTCCCTATCATTTACTCTCATCTAGGAAACTTCTAGAAACAACAAAAACCTATCTCCATCTCTTCACTGCCGGTGTTGCAAGTGGTAAATGTTTTTTGTCCAACGGTGTGCTAGCTGACCGGATTTACCACCTTCCGTTTGGTTGGTGAGAAAATTCCAGACCTTATCGGACGAAAACTACTTTCCGTGGTAAGGCCCATTGACCTTCTCTTTATTTATTTATTCCCAAGTCTCTATCAAAAGCAAAAGAAACCGGAGCCTAGATAGTTGAAGCAATCAAACTTAACTGAAGAATTTTGTTGTTTGTGCATATTAATTACTCTATAAATCATCTTGCCGATTTAGTAATTGGAATCTATATTCGCTAGAATAATCACTCAGAATAATAATTTTGATTAGGCGAAGAAGCGGAGGTTTTTTTTGATGAAAGTAGTGGAAGATTGAGTTTCAGATCTGGAAGACAAGTCCATGGCACCAATGTTACCGGTCGAACAGACGGGTGAATCAGTATCGTTAGAAACGCAGAGGTCTCTTCCGACGCCGTTTTTGACAAAAACCTACCAACTTGTAGATGATCCAGATGTAGATGACCTTATATCATGGAACGAAGATGGTACGACCTTCATAGTTTCGCGACCAGCTGAATTCGCTCGAGATTTGCTTCCCAAGTATTTCAAGCACAATAACTTTTCCAGTTTCGTCCGTCAACTAAACACCTACGTAAGTTTAATTATTATTTCGCTGTCCGTGTGGTTTTATTGATTTATCTGATTTTGACCGAGTTTATAGCTTGCAGGGATTTCGGAAGGTTGTACCTGATCGTTGGGAATTTGCTAACGACTTTTTCCGACGAGGTGAGAAGGGACTCCTCCGAGATATACAACGACGGAAACTATCTCTGGCGGCTACTCCAGTTGCAGTTGCTGCGGCCCATACAGTATCTCCGACAAACTCTGGCGATGAACAGGTAATTTCTTCGAACTCTTGTCCAATAGCTGTAGCTAATGTATTGCACCGAGCCACAAGTTGCACCAGTGCGCCCGAGCTTTTAGAAGAGAATGAGAGGCTTAGGCAAGAGAATGTGCAACTGAGTCACGAGTTAACTCAATTGAAGGGATTGTGTAGTAACATACTCGCTTTGATGACTAATTATGCTTCTAGTCAACTCGATTCTGCTAGTGTCCCAGAAGGGAAACCGTTGGAGCTTTTGCCGGTGAAACAAGTCTCACAAAATTCGACAGAGAAATTGGTCGTCTGTGGCGGTGGAAGTCAGTGCGAGATGAATTCAAGGGAAACAGAAATTCAAAAGTTGTTTGGAGTTTCAATTGGGGCTAAAAGATGTAGGCGAGAAGTAGAGGAAGCAGATAAAAAGGAGCAAAATGGACAAGAATCATCACAGGAACGTGACCATGGATCAGATGTCAAATCAGAGTCATTGGATGGAGACAACTCCGATGATCAGGAGCCTCCATGGTTAGAGCTTGGCAAATAGTAACTAATGGCTTAACATATCACTATTTTGATGCTTCGACGGCACTGCGAGTGTGAGGGTACGTGCGAAAGAATTGGCGCGTGATTTGCAGTCATGAATTCTAAAACTATTGTAAAATGACGGAAAAGGGAGCTTGTTAATAGTTGCCTTCTGGAACGTGCTGTTGAAATTGAAAGTGATATTTGCAAATGGTGGGATTCCAATAAAACAATGTAGAGTAAATGTTAAGAGGAAAAGTAAATGCTGCTGTCTAGAAGGTTATTCGTATTTTGTAGTACAAAACAGTATAGAGTTGTAAACTAGTAAAGTCTTCTATTTAAGGTCTTTCAGTGTACAGTAAGTTCCTTTTATTTTAATGTCAGTTTTAGTTTTATAGTCTATTTAGAAAGAGCATAATTAAGAAAGAGGGAAGAATGATATGTTACCATATTTCTTTTTTGATATGGGAAGAGAAAAAAGACGTTGACGTTCCAACTCTTCTTTAATACTTTTAAAATGAAAAAAGTTTAGAGCAAGAGAAGTGTATATACAACAAAATTGTAACAATAAATATATTCTTGACATTTATTAAATATTTTAAATAAAACATTTCAATTGTATAATTCTAAACTCCTTTCCATGCTCTCTCCAAACTCCCAACTAAACAAGAAAGTTAAGAAACTTGAGCATCCTGTCATATCTAAGTCCACAAAATAAACCATAATTTGGCCAACAAAGGAACATCGTCTTTGTTTCTTAGCCATAAGAAACAAAAAACCTAACAGAAGCAAAACTCAGTAACTGAGGCAAAAATGAGGACATCACTTTTACAAATTTGAGCTTAATTTACAATTAGAAACTGGTAATCATGGATTCTAATGACAACCTTTTTTCCTTTTGGATTGTTTTAACAGGAACGTTATACAGATAATTAGTTACTTGCAATCGGACGTATTTGAGAGTTGGGTATACAGCAAGTCCTTCAAGGGAAGTGGCCATTTTCCATAGGTAGGTATCAAGAAAGCTGCCTACCATTCCAACCTTCAATTTCTTGATTAAGAAAATAAACGCATTCATCCCGAATGGAACAAACTGATACCTCCTTCCACGACTACTTGCTTGAGATTTGTGGACCAGTGCTCCAGTTCAGCCAAATAGGACCTCGCATACAAGCCTACAAAATGAAACTTAGTCACCATACATCAGCAACTCTTCTGGCTCGAAACTACTTAATATAAGTTTCGAGCCAACTCTACTCTATCCAAATCTCATTCCCGCACCTCCATTCCTGACCTGCCCTCCATATAGCTTCTGTTTCTTCACCGCTGCCATGAATCTAGACATATACTTCAAAGCTGCATCCTACCATGCTATATTCCTGATTTCAGATGATGCTTCCTGGAATTTCTTCTTAAATGATTTAAAACTACTGTACCTCTTCTTACTCACTGAGGTGCTTCGCTTCAGAATTCCTGATATTGAGGGTGATCTAAAAGCAGAATTCTTAGATGAGGTGTCATCATACTCTGCAGGTAATTGAAAAAAGTAAATCTTTTAAAGTCCAGGGTCTGAAGAGACAATCAGATTGTTTCAAACATTTCAATAAATTATGCATAAATAATAATAACATCACCACATTTGATACCAAGGAGGTCAAACATTACCTGAAGACATGGGAAGCTGATACAGTCTTTTTAAGAACTCAGAGGCCTCTTTATCTTTCTTGTGGCACAGAACACGTATCAAAGTCTGGGCATCATTATTAATGCCCATGTGGCCATAACTGTAAGAATCTGATGCTGTTGAAAGTTGTTCACTTGCAGTCATGAGCATTTGGATAATCGTTGCAGTCTGTAAAAAATAAAAATAAAATAAAATCTACTCCTTCAGCTATTTAATTATAAATATCCAATCCTCAAAATAAGTAACCAGACCTCTAGGGAATACAAGCTTAAAATATGCTCTGCAAGTTTTGCTTGTTCCTTCACTAGCGACCGAGGAAGGCCCTCTCCACCAGCTACAAAAAATTCCTATAAAGTGACCAGGATATTTCCTTCATGAGCAATATAGCTGGATATAAGCTGCAAAATTTATGAATATAGCAGGACTGGAATGCAATAAGTGCGAATGAGCACCTTATTACTTACATTAAATACATGAAATTTTAATACTAAAATATTACTTAGGAAGATAGAAACATTTGCTTTAAGCCTTCTCCATCTGAGGTGAAAATGAATGGACTAACCTAGGACAGTAAATAACTGTGAATGTATATACATATAAACAGATATTTACATAAGTCCGAAACACTCAATAGGCATGCAAGTCTGCATGTATGAAAATCAGATCAAAAATGAATTCACTCTGATATTTCTCGTTTTGCTCGGTGTTTTAGGGAAGGCATCAAGGCAGTGTTGTAGAAGCTCTGGGTCTCTATTAGAAGAATTATGTTATGTAGACCAGTGTGGTTCTGCCGATGTTGAATTTTTCTGTACACTCTTAAGAGGATGAAACATGGACCCATTTGGAAAGGCTAGGTAAAAGCAAGCATTAAGTTCACATGCATGGAGGATACTTCAGAGTTGTAGCTCTGTCCTGCTTCAAAACATTTGGGTCCCAACTCCCAACCATAGCACAATAGAAGTAATATAAGAAAAAAACAACAAAGAAATAAGGAATTTGTTCTAATGGTTTTATATTTCATCATCTGCAAAAAGATAGCCTTATTTGCCTAGTATAAGAAACCATCAACATATCAAAAAGATTGTCTTCTCAATTCATGCAATAATAAGTATTTGCCTTAAAAGCTATTTACTTGGAAGAAAGATTCTAACCATCAGCATGTTAAGGTCGTCTTCTATCACTAGGATATCTGAATTAGAAAATGCACGATAAGGGCCTCCGTCAAGCAACACCCAAACAAAACCTTCCTGAATCAGAAGTACAACCAAATTCAAAATCCTGCATACAGAGAGCCTTCACATATTTCTTTTTAAGGTTGATAACATACCAGTGACGCTCGATAGATGCTTAAAACCAAATGGTCTCTAAGATCACCATCAATTAAGCCACATACAAGATCAAGAACCTACATAATGATTTTTGGATTAATGGAATTAACTCAGATGTTATGTTCATATTTGTAACTTAGCAGACATAGGGAAAAACCTTAATCTAATTTCTCACATTATTAAGATTTGGAAGAACACTGTCCAAGTGAGTATCTTGGACATTGCCGCGATATAAACTGAAGAGGAATGCATCTCTAAGATCCCAGAAGACAACTCTTGCACCTAGAATTTATATTTGATAGGGTTAAGTTCACATCAATTCTTTGTGCGTGTCTGTAGACAAGTAATCAACAATTTATATCTAAAAAACATAATCTTAATAGCCCTAAAGATCTTATTATTTCAATAGCACCCAGTCCAGTTGTAAATTATTACTACAAAATCACTCAACAATGATCACACAATTAAGTACAGACAGTATGGTACAGCCAAATAATACAATTTCAGACTTGGTGAGAATTAAAAGGTGTTTGCTAGAAATAAGACATGGAAATTCGGACTAATAATAACACAATCCAGTTAACAGGAAGCTTCCAGATATAAGAGCACATGCACAACTTAATTGATACATCATGCTTGATGGAACAATATACAGTTAATGCAGATATACATGCATCAATTCAACAACTGCTCCAACTATCTACAAGTAAACAAACAGGCAGGCCCCATACCAATAAATGCCTATACTATTTCGAAGGTTATAAGTCCAACATGCAGTGAACAGGGAAAGGAAAAAAATAATCAGGAATTGAGTTAATTAACTCACCGCTAAAGTCACATATCTTACTGATAGCATTAGTTGCAACATCCATTATGATGTTAAAAGTGGTGTCAAATAGTGCATCCATTGCTTCATTAAGTGTTGATGAATCCTTCTCCAGGGATTCCAAAGGCCCTTCTTTGGCTGGATACAATTAAATGATAGTACTCATGTAAAATAACCATTATTTGATTGTTAAACAGATTTCATCACAAAGAATGCAGAGAATCAAACAATGACGGATCATTATTTTCTTCTTTTATTCCCCACAAAGTTTAGTCTATGGCACCATTAACATGAATATGATTCCACAAAGTCATGGAATTTTTATTTTCCCCCCTTGTCTGATAGCTTCAATGGAAAAATCACAAGTAGCCATGGAAGATAAATTCTAAAACGGTCGTCCCTGTTTCTTTCCTCTCATCTTCAAATTCATCCAAACGGAGACTAAAAGCAAAATCAAGTAATCATTAAACTTATTTATCATCATATGTAATAGGTATAACATTTTGGTCTCCAATACTCTCTCACATGAATATTACCTTGCAGGGCACAGCAGTGTAAATAACAGTCACACGTGCTACATTGTAGACTTAATTCACAGTTGCACACATCTCTAAATTCACAATTAATCTAAAATTACTGACAAAAGGACTAACAAAGTGACTTTCAGAACCATATGAGTAGGGGGTAACTAAATGAGGCACATGTCTCTTAATAAATAACATATATGCTATTCAAGGTTACAAGTAATTATAGTGCTCTCATTCCACAAGCACAATACATACCAAATTTATGGCTTCACAGAGGATGTAACAAATTCCCAAGACTTTCTTATACTATCTTCTAGTATTCTGATCTGGTTCTGAATATACTGCATGAAGAAACAAAAGATATTAAGGAAGTACCTCATAATTAAGTTAAAATATGTAGTTTAAATCCATTTATAGAGGCAACAGGTTATAATTATCTCAAACTAGGACCCACATGTTAAGTATATATGTTTGCTAGTGTTGTAGGACACATTGTTAGCTGGAAAAATCATGGTGGTCACCTATTGATAATAATGAGTTCTATTAGTTGAGAGTAGCACAATGTGACTTCTGTCTGCATATACTCTCAATATAACTAGAGACTGTATTTCAACTTTTCTTCAAGTCTCCAACTTCAGTAATTGGTTGATTAAATGTCCTTTTGCATTAGAGTTGTTTCACAATGATAAGAGTATGGTAGACTTTTTCGATTAGAAATATGCTAATGATACAAAACAAGTGAAGTAAAACATCTTGAATAAGCGAAACTTAAAGATACACTCACTTTAAGAGTGTTTAATCTGATACAGAGTTTGGATATTGTCAATTCATTCAACTTCTTGCTCACATTGTCATCCAAAAGAACAGACTCAAGCAACTTTTTGTTCATTATTGGAACAGTGGTCTCCTTATAACGAGTCAAAGGAGGAACAGAAGGGTAGAGATGATTCTTCTCAACTGCAGCAAAAAATGCAAGATAATTAGTAATTTTTTAAATTATGTTTGAACCCAATCCTTTGAAAGAAAGCAGTCAGCAGATTAATATCTGTCATCACCTATTTAGGATTACAAAGTATAGTGACAGAAAAAAAGAAATTAATTTTTGGAACTGAAAGTTTACTCCACCATGGGTAAACTGTCGAAAATGAATGTAGTAACACATGCATCTTGAAAATGGTTTGATACTCCTTTCCCCCTCAACCCAAAACAAATTTAAAAAAAAAAGAAAAGCACGAGAACTGCCTCAATCTAGTTAACAGCTGCAAGGAGTTTTACCTTTCTTATGATCACACCAACCGGGTTCATGACAGATTGACAATTGTAATAAGAAACCAAAGACTGAGGACAGGTTTGTCCCCTCTAAGGAAGCAATTATGTCCATGTAAATACATAAATAATGCATAAAATTCTTTGGTATGATAATTAGATAGACACATGCATGTCAATCTGCCTACCATCCTAATTACCAAGACAAGCACACCTAGTGCTAATGTGTAGGCAATAAGCTTCATTATTATGTATAAAAAACTAATCTGAAATACTTTTAAAAATTTCCAATAATTTTATGCCACAAGAAGATTTTCAAGTAAGACTGCCCCAAAGCTGAAAACAGAGAGAACAAAAACCAAATCTTTCAAAAGATAAATTCTGCTGGACTAACACTAGGGAAGTATTAAAGGAGAAGTGGCCACAAGAATTTTATGCTCACACCTAGCTGGTTGAGCAATTTTAGCAAATATGCATCCAAGCTATGGAAAATAACAGAGAGCAGAGCTTGTAAATGGCTGAAATCCATTGGAAGATCCATGCCAAAGAATTGATCCACCGTCTGCATGTTATAAAAGGTCATGATTTAAACAAGACCACAAGGTTAAGATAAATAAATATTAAAAGAACATTAAGGTCAACTAGAATAGAGCATGAAAATGATTAAAAAATAAGTACTTCCTATGTCCGAAACAAATAGTCACTTATCCCTTCTTTTGCTGTCAAAAACCGTACATCACTTTGTAAAAGTCAGGAAGGGATTATCACATGTACTTTCCAAGTTATCCTCTCAACTCAAATCCAAATGCACATTTTAACAATTGGCATCAATTCCAGAAAAAAAATTGTCGGCAGATTCATAGGAAAACACTATTAAACCACATATAAGAATCCTTACAGTTTTAGATTTTTTGTCAAGTGACAAGCAAATTAAAGGGAGTATAACACAAACATGTGAAAATAATTTACAATTGTCCCCACCTTTTTCTCTCAAATGTCACGAAATAATAGCCAATTAAACATTTAAAATTCAACGACAGGAAGGGAGAAATTTTAAATAAAAAAAGATGCGAGCAAAAAGACAGTTAAGCAACCTTCACTTAAATCTCTCTCCATCTAAATTTCATTATCTAAGAGGACACTTATATCAAAGATTTTTCTCTTTGAAAGGATATGCTCTGGTATTTGTTTAAGCATTGACACAAACCTCCTCTATAATCCGAAAAACTTCAACCACAGATGCTGCTTGTTTTTGCTGAAATGACAAAGGCTCCCATTCCTGCACATGGAAAAATAGCAAAAACCTTTTAGTTTGTTCCGAACATAATGTATGTTCCATTATAAGACTATCAAGATAATATGGCCAACACCCAACAGAGGCAGCTATCACACAGACTAAGTTTGAATTTTTTTCATATACTACTATCTTCCAGACTGAAACACAAAACTGCTTTAACTCCTTAAACTGCTGGAAAAATACACTTGAGTTAATAGTACTGTTTTAGGTCAACATTAATAATATTTAAAAAGGAAAATTGTTATCAGTCATTAAGAGGGATAAATTGTGTTGAAAATGCCAACAAGAACATTATCACAAACCTCAAGATCAAAAACTCGTCCAGTCCACTCCAAGTTGTGTGCACTCTGAGCAATCAACCAATCAAGAATGATTGGTTTTGCAACCTCCTTAATCTGCTCGCCAGGGGAAAAAGAATACAGAAACAGCTTATTTTCTAGCTAAATATCTTAATTCTCCCAAAATGTCAATGTACTATCCTTAGTATACAACAGAGATTATTAAACTATCTATTCGCTACAAAGTGCATACATCAAGTTAATGCGAGCACAAAACTTGTCAGTGCTTTAATCATTTTGTCATTGACCACACAATGCACAGGCAAAAAGAATATATCACTTTTTATCATCTTCATGAGTTCAAAAAGCCTGTACTCCCCAGATAGAGTAACCACTTATAGTCTAAAATCTAAATGCAAAACATGCCTGATCATCTAATATGTAACATATCTAAACAACGAAATATATATAACAGTGCAATTACTCTAAACTAGTAATCATCTACATCATGGTAAAATTGCAAAATGTGAAATGAAAAAACCAGCAGATTCACACATTCAGAAAATAAAGACATTTACTAACAGAATAATGTTTAAGACTTTGGTTGGTAGGGTGGTGCAACCGATTTTCTTCACAAGCATAAGTGAAAAGCTTAGTCAGGTCATGATCCAATAAATTAGCAGCTGCAAGAACTGATTTAACATCTTTCGAGAGATGTGACACTCCCCTAAGAAATGTCTCCTACAAAGCAGAAAACAGTAACTTAAAAGATGTACAGCAGATCAATATGCCAGTTGAAACATGTTTGCAACTTAAAACAGTTATGGTAACAAACCAGTCTTTCTCCATAAAATTGGTGCAATAGTATGGCAGCAGTAATCCCAGAGTCAGGGCACCAGCAACATAGGACTGGGCAGAACACATTGAGCTCTCTCTGTGCAATCAATCTGACTTCATTTGCAAGCAGAGCCAAAGGATGTGTTCTTTCCACTTCCGATTCAAGATCTATGGTACTTGCTATCTAACATTACAGTTCTCTCAGTTCTATGTAATAGTAAAGAAAGAGCCAAACAGAAAAAAATAAAACTGACTCACTCTTCTGTAGGCAGCTTTAGTGGAGCTTTCCACATAAGTTTTGAGTTGTCCAGCAACATTCCCATTCAAAGAGTTAAGCCTGGTTAACTGCTCAGATGAGAATTAGAATAATTCAATAAAAAAAAAAAAATAGCAACGGACTTATGAGTAAGTAACATGACAAAAATTACAAATAAAAAAAGCATCACTGGGCCAAGTAGGAATGCAACTATTTCCATATACATGCATCATCATTTGACTAAGGAAGGAATGCGTTAACCCCTGGAAGTGATGGTAATGGGAACCAGGGGATTTAGAGAAGGGAATAGGGCTGAATAAAGAAGATATAAGTAGGGGAGAAAGGAGAATAGGTCTGAATAATATATCATAGAAGTTGCCATCCAAGATTTACAATAACTTAATATAGGAACCCAAAAATTCAATAGAGAAGATGACAAGATCACTCCTAAAACTAAACTAACCCAAAAATAGGTCTCAGTCCCTAGCATTATGCTTCATCCAAATAGCCCACATTTCTTTATTTGGAAATCCATCAGGTGGAAAATTCATTCAACAACCATACATGAATTTGAACAATTGTCACTGCATTGAAACAAACCTTAGTATCACCACAATCAGTGGAAGTAAGAAGTCCAACTGCTGAGACCAAGCTCATCACCATTCTGAAACTACTAGGTTTCTGAAGTAAAAATCATGTAATAGAAAAGGGGTGTCATTAAAATAGGAAATTATTCACATTGTAAAGATAAACAAGGAAAAGGTAGAGCATACAACTACTTATATTAGAATGCTATCCCCTTGTTCATAAATGACTTAGACTCAAGAGTATAGTCAACTAAGTACACATAATGAGATCCAATCTGACCCACTAATCTAGCAGTGAGCCAGTGACCTTGGTCCTTGCAAATGATATACTGCAATATAATAAGAATAAAATAATGACTGATGAAAAATATCATTTTACCTCACCAAAATGCAGATGATAGTCTTGGAGTTTATTGACACACCAAATACTTATCGAGAAGCAGATAGCGTCCATCAAAGTCATTGTTATTTCAGAGCCATTGCAATGCTTTGAACAGACTAAGCTATTTAAATACAGATCGTCTGTCCCATGATCTTCTTCAGTTGATAGCAGTACCTTTTGCAGCTCCAAGATTGCATGTTCTAATAGCAGAGATTCATCTGTTGCAACAAACTTACATGGGGAAAATAAACTCAGAATCAGAATTATAACTTTACTCAGGAAAGTTGGCAACAGTAGTACTTGACATAATAGTGAACTTTTAAGACTGACATGAGAAAAGGCAGATATATAGATAAAAATAAATAAGAATGAAGATGTTTTACAGTGTACTGTGTTTGAAATTTAAAGGCTTGTAGAAGTACAAAGACAAAAATATTAGGTCAAAAAGATATTCCCAAAGTCCTAAACTACTTAGCAAGATTGGATTAAAGTCAACCAGATCAAATCTGTTTCCATGCATTTTTTGATCCAAACACTTGTGTTGACAATTATCTCATTCATGCAGAATAATCAATTGTCAACAAAACCCAAACCATCCCTTATATCATACTAAAGATACATGCATCAATTGATCTAGCATGGTTCAATTTGATTCTATATTGTCCATAGAGTTTACATGATTTCATTCCTTTGAAGAAAGTAGTTATCATGAATTTCAACTCTGCCCCTAAGATTGATCAATACAAACTACCACATGCATTGACAAGATGATCCATTAAAGGAAGGATAAAGGATTAGATTACAATTACCTGTTTAAACAAAAGCCATCCATAAATCATATTGTGAATTTTCTGACTGATGCCTAAAGTTGACCAGGTCAATTTGATCAGCATCAAAATTTCATCAGCTTCCTATATATGTGCACAAAAACCCAAAGAAAATGGCATGAGAGTAAATTCGCAGTAAGACTAGTAAAAAATCCTGTAGAATTTGCTTACTTCACAACTGTATACCTCTATAAATTGTCCTTCATCAAGAATATCAAACAAGCCAAGTAGCAATTTCTCATAAAGTCTTATATTCAAGTGATAGCCAGCAGTCCAATAATATGTTTCACCTTGGGCACCAAATTTTCCAGGCAGAGATGACAACTTTGAGGTCACCTTCCTTATAGCTGATAGGACCTCAGCATGTCTGAAAGGAGTGATCATATTGTCAAATTCCTACAACATTCGGTAGACCAAATGGTTTCATTATTACACAGCAGACTTAAAAGAACTATCAAAACAAGCCGTTCATTTATCATTTTATATATATTACTGTCAACTATTACATATACAAATAAAAAATACCTTTGCATTTCTGATCATTTCAAGAGAACTTTTAATAGCTAGACATTCATGCTTTTCTAATTGAGCAGAGAAACCGATGAGTTCTTCTAAGATATTTGCCTGCAGATATAGTTGCAGAACCTGGTTAGTCAAATATTGCAAGCAACTTCCATTTTAATTTTTCTCTTTAATCTTACTGTGAATCAACTGCATAAGGAACCCAGTTTGTTTCTCCCAAAATAACTTTCTGAAAAATGTTTTCTAATGAGCACCAAGAATCTAGTAGCTACTAGCTAGTCACCACCATTATCACCACAATCCTCATATTTCCAGTTATATTTGTTATCAGCTTTTTTCTTTCTAAGGTGCAGATGAGAACATATGATTCCCTAAAAATTTATTTCCCCCAGAAACATTGCCCTTAGCAATGATTGTCTATGAAATAAACACAACTTCATTTTATTTCAACCATTATTTTGATTAGTACCTGTCTTTTCTTCCATCGAATATATGACTTCTGATTAAGAATATCAGACTTTGATATGTCACTCAAAAGCCCCAAGGAGATTTGAGGAATATCAATTTGCTCCATTGCTCTCCTTCCAGATAACTGCATCAACCTTTGCCTAATACACAGATCCATTTCTTCTGAAATCTACAAATCAGAGGGTGGAAAAAGCATTAATGTGAGAAAAAAATTGAAGATAAAGAAGAGCTCTTATTCTCAAGCACAGGTTAATTGATCATGGTATTGCATGATAGTCATTGTAAATAGGGAGTTGAAAAGTCAGGAAATGTTACTTCAGGTATTCAACACAACCCTAAGAAAAAAGATAAAATTAAACTCCTTTATAAAATAACAAAAAGGATCCTACATGCCAAGTCCATGCTGTTATTCAATGCACCAACTTTTAGTCGAGCAAGTCCAGTGCAACCTTAACTCCCAATTACATATCCAATACCAAAGGATACCTTTTTTCCAGAGTGTATGCTGTAAAGGATAACTTAACCAATTTACATTTTCTATGCAATATGTACATTGACCAGTGACAGCCACATGTATGTCAGATTGTCAATCAATAACGTATATGCTAAGAAAAACATGACAAATCACAAATCTCAATAAACTCTGAAGGTAAGTTTATAACTCATCAAAGCAACAGCTATCTGAGGAATGCCTCCACAGATTGGAGAAGTTTTTGTGCTACATTTGCACATAAGAATTACAGCTAGTTGTGTAAAGAAGAGGACAATGCTGCTTGCCTGCATCTGAACACGTATGATGTCAAAGAGCTCTGCATGTCTCTCTAAAGAGTGAGGCTTCTGTTGAGTCCTCTCCTTCTTATTCCTCAATCCTGACAGAAATTTAGGAGTCTTTTCTTTCTTCTTGTCCTCTACCTCATGAATTTCAATCCTAAATATATGAAAAGCAAGAATACAAGAATCACAAAGACACCCAACTGCACATCAAATCAGAAGTGCAGATCTCAAATCAACTATGTATGACAATAATCCATGAATAAGAAAATTCAAGCAGAAAAAAAGTGTAGGTGAATAGGAACATCACCTAGAGGGAGGAAAGAAAGTGTGAGACTAATTACCCAGAAAATGCCATAGATGCCAGAAAAATTTCATATGCAGATTCCTGCAAGTCATCGTCTGACAATCCTTTTGAAATCCTGAAGCTTTGTATCAGTTACTCAAAAGCATACCTAAAATCAAGTATGCCAAAATACTAATATAGAAATTCACGGAACATTTACAAGACAAACCACCAACTTCGGCCAACAAGAAAGGATATATGGAAATCATGACACCTTGTATGTAAGACATAAGATAACATGAGCGAACCAATACCTGTGGTCAGGCAAGGTAATCCTAAGGAAAGAATTCCCACATCTTCCAGGGGATCTACAGATTTAAACTCATGGCCCAGGTCATCAGTAAACACAACATTGTTGTCAGGAATCGAATCTTCCCACTTTCTTGATGAACATGATGCACAATTAGTGGTTTGGTTCACATCAACTGGAGGAGGTGGGCGCCGAGGAGGTGATCCAGCCAAGTCGGGATCGGAAAGAAGAAAATAAGAGCTCCCTAATTTTGAATACACCTGCACAGACAGGATACAAGCAAATCATGGAACGGACATTACATCAGACACAATACTTCCGCAGCTTTTGCACTTTGGCAATGCCTGTCTCGTTCCCACATTAGGATGAAGACATATGGCATATCTATAATCATATCTGATATTAAATGAGTACAAAAAGATGAAGAGTTGAAGACACAACACGAAAAGATAATTATATAACCCCAGTAGATATTTAACGACTAAATTTAATATACAATGTTGAAGACAGATTCATCCTTACCATAAATGGATAAGAAGATTCATCAAAGTACTTCTTAGTTGCTTCAGATATATTGACGACTCCACCTAATAACATAAGCAAAAGAGCCATGAGCTGCAGTCATTGTTAGCAACGCTGCATTGTCTGGTCGCTGAGAAAACTTAACCATCGTCTAAACCAGACAGTTTAATAAAGGTCGAAGCCTTGACAAAATAGTACGAATTTGCCAAGTGAAAAAAGAAATGGGAAAAACGAAAGAGAAATTATTCCAACCAATTTCCCCTTTTTTTTGCGGAAAGTAGACCGAATGGTGGTATTATGCTCAGTTATTCACTGGAGCAAAATGGCTCATAGGTTTCTGCGCTAATTCCTGGAATTTTCTCGAGAAACAAACGATGAAAAGCAGTAGAGATTAGAGATACGCACCCGGAATTTAGGGTTTGAAGGACATAATCAGAACTTAGAGTATCCAAATTGATGCCGGATAGAGATGTGGTGGGGCCAGCTGGGGTTTGAAGCTCTTTGATCAGACCAGATGAAGAGGATAAGAGGAACTCCAATAGCTTGCGACGATCTCGACGGTACCTCTCCAACATAGTCGCCTCCTCCATCTCCTCTGGCATAAGAGCAGAGAAATAGAAGATGTAAACAAATTGCTTTTCGCAATGACGAATAACACAAAGGAGAATTAACATGTCGATTGAGCGCGCAAAGTCAGACAGCAATAAGGACAAATGGAGCTCTCCGATTTGTCAGTTGGCAATTGACATTCTTTCATTTCCTATTTTGACCCTAAATGTATTGAAAACAAATTATGTCGTGTACTGTCAAATTGAAGGAGACGCTATTTATACCTTTTGATTTTTAACTTCTAAATTATATAATCGATGAGATTATCAATTCTTTTCCTCCATCAGAAACCCTAGCTTCACCTGAACCAAACCCTCCTCCTATCGCACCAGAAACCATGGCATCGCACTATCAAAACCCATCACCACGACCTAAAAACCTGTATCATCCAATTATCAAAATCCATCGCAAATTCTATCTTAGGAATTTCAGAACCCTAACCAAAATTCCGCCACATGCTACCGAGTACCGACAATTGTGACGAGAGACATGAAATATAGAGGCCAGAGATCAAAGCAACGTAGAGAGATAGATAAACGGACGTATTCCTTATCGCCGGAAGCTGTATGAGCCGGCGGCAGCAAAACCATCAAACCCTGAAAAAGGACTAAATCCCGCAAACTTTAATTCGCCGTAATTGCAACCGCCAACAACGGCCGAATGACCCTGAAAAGGAAAATTCTGGCGCCCGTTTATTTATACGGCTCTAACAAACCGCCCTGATTCGATTTGGGCCGGTGTTCAAAATTTAGGCTGGATGTGGGCTCGAGGCCTATCTAAAATATTGGGCCAAATTTGGTCCATAGTAGATCGGTGCCGGGCCCGTTACCCCATATTAGCGGAACTTTTGACTTTGAGGAAGAGGTGACTGACCTGATAAACATAATTTTCCAATAATTTCTTGTGAAATATATATAAAAATTAATGCTAAGACTTATATAATGAATATTATTTCAGAAATTTTGGATATAATATGATTTTGGTTAATAATTAGGCAAAGTTATATATTATTGCTAATAAAATATCATATTTTTGTAAAAAAAAAAAAAAATTAAATATTTTTACTTGCTAATTTTTTTTTATCTAGTTTTCTAGATGGTTGTAATTTTTAATTTTTTTGAGCCTAACAGTTAACAATGTCAACAATCTAAATGAAAATTATTGATAAGAGTTAAATTTATAATTTATTATTTTTTCGTATGTGATGAGTAGCAAAACCATGAGACGAGATATAGAACTCAATTTAAATTTTAAGGCAAGTTAGAAATTTCACTAAATTGCTAATCGTATTTAGTTGAGCAAAAAGTTACAAACGTTTAAAAAATGTGAGACCAAATTGAATGTAAAAATTTTTAAAATAAAATTGTCAAATATTGATACTTTAAAAAAAATATATATAATTTCACTTATTTTTATTAATTATAATTCAAGAAAAGATAATAAAAATTATCAAGTAATAAAAACAAGTTTTACAAGCATATCTAAATTTTTTGGATTAAAAAAAAAAATTAGAAAGAACAAGAACAAGAAAAACAACTTATATCAAACCATAAACCAACAGAGAGTCAACATGCTTTTCCTTACAAGAAACTATCTCCGTTCTCTCTGTACAACCACGACAAGTCAACGAGTCAATATATAAAAGCAATAACTGCCCTACAGATCCATAAGAAACGAATAGAAAACGAGAAAACTTAACCTGCTGCAAAGATAATAAAGCCTGTACGCTATGAGGAACCCCTTTATACACAAGAAGTAAGAAGCAAGAGCAAGAACAACCACAATAGTGCAATTCCCTCGCCACCACTACTACAAGTCAGCAACCAGAACAACTAAACTAAAAGATATGCTGTGCAACAAGCTCAAAAGTATGCTGACTCCCTGAGATGGTCAGAAACAATTCTTTGCAAGTTCTCTATGCTTCCTCTTGCCCACAGCTGCTACTACTCTTCAAGATGTTATACTTGCATAGGGGGCACGTAGCATTAATATACAGCCACTTATCCACACATGCACAATGAAAATGGTGACCACAAGGAAGTTCTCTGAGCTCAACCCCATCGTCATAGGCAGAAAGGCAGATGCAACACTCCTACAGAGCAAATAAAATTCACTTCAGATATGGAACTATTTTTGAGGAGGCAAAGAATTTTCTGTTTCTTATTTGTTAAAACACAGAATAACACAACTGAATTTATCATTATAAGAGTTTTCGAAGCATAACATGGTTTCTTCTTTTTGTAAGTTACTGCAAATAACAACAGAAGCTGCGAAAGGGCAAATAAGATTTGAGAAGGGGGGTGGGGGAGTTAACAACCAAATGGGATAACATACTGCATCCTCCTGGGAAAGAGCTTGTTCTGTAGGAGAATCAGTGCCACATTCAGTCATTATTCCTCCAAGAGGTCTGTCTACTTCAACAACAAGTTTTTCATTATCGTCAATCCTTTGGAATTTAAATTTTGGCAGTTGCTCAATATCTTCTTTTGATGTTCCTTCCTATTTTAACAAAAAGTTGACCGAATATATAAGAAGGGTATGGAAAAATGTCATTAATAACATAAGCATCGTGTTAGCAGGAACCAGAAACTGTATATACTACACCAAAAATGTAAGCACTGCCCTCTGTTAAACACAAATTCAGGTAGCACCATTCATGTAAGCAACATGGTACTAGGAAGTAGGAACCAAAAATTACGCATTGCCTCTAGTTAACACATACTGAGATATGTACTTGACATTCATATCTCCAGAGTATATGTCAAACCTAAACGAAATAAAAAAACCCAACTTGTTAGAAAGATCACTAAGCTAGTAAAATATGATTTCTTAAGTAATCCTGAACCAAATTAACGACAAGCCAGCAAACCACTTGGCCAAACCCAATGCTCATTAAAATTTCTTCCCCACAATATGTGAATTCTAATTGGGAAGAACACACTGTCATACAGCTAAGACACTTTTTTAACATATTTTCTACTCGTGGGGCTATGAACTCAGACACATATCTGGCACTCTGGCAGTTGGCTAAGTGAAACCAATATACACCCCTTCGGAGACCACTCATTCTTCTAGTTACTCACCAAATTTATTAGAAAATAAAACAGAAAAAAGACAGTACTTCCTAGATAGCTTTGAGGCAAATGATGCAGACAGCCCTCGAATTAAAGCACAGACAAAGAAACGGACTTGCAAAAGAGAGGATGTATGGGAGGTACCTGGCCTGCAACAGCATATAGAAGTGCAATAATACATGGAAGACAGCAGCAAACAGCAATGCCAATGATGCAAGCCAGTGCAACAAGGGAGACCACAAAGAACACATCGAAAACTAGGAAGACTATACACAGCCTACAAACAAAATCATGTCACCAGAGGCTCATCAATTAAACATCTGCCCAGAATTTCCAGATGAATGACTTAAATTAAGAAACAGGGAGACATAGAGAGAGAATCACAAACCAGTATAGCTGAAGAGATTCTTGTGCTAAAGCTTGGCCACCTGAAGATACCCAGTAGAATCCAATGATCCACCAAATGAATGAAAACATTGTATTTGCTGACTCTAGATACTTTGTGACACTTCTGAGAAAATAAAATAAAACAAAACACAATCAACAAACACAAAATTCTCAGTAGCCTCATGCAATGTATGGCAGAAAAAGGCTTGGGCACAGGGCACATCCCAATAAGTGATGCATGCAAATGGATAAAACACATATTATCCTCCACCCAATTGTAGCAGCTTTTCCATAATTTACAACCTATCTGAAAAACTATATTGAGTGAACTGCTAAATTTTGCATAAAAGGAAATGTATTAGCTCACCTCACTGGCACAGCACAGTTTTCGTATTTGGCAATGAGAAATGGCCATTTAATCCGAAGTTACTAAGTTATTCATATGAAAACAAAATCAAACGTTTAGAAAACATAGATTTTTTTTATTGATTTTTTTATTAGTAACTAACATAAACAACGACACCTATTTATATAATCAACCTAATAGCATTCACCTCTTTTGGGTAAAGAAATTTCAGAATCAGCACAAATATGATCAACCAAGTATAAAAAATTATTGAATAACCCAACCAATGTCTTATCTAATCCTACAAATAGTGTAATGAATCAAGAGGAAAGCTACCCGGCTCCCTCCTCATCCAATTGTGTCAAAGTCGTATACTGCTCAGAGTCCTCCATCAACCCCGAATTCAAATTCTCACTGCTGCCAGTCCCTTGTTGCACTGAACTGAATGCTGGGAAGAAATGGCCTTCCCTATGCCGCCTCCGTCTCTGATACTCAAATGAAACACAGACCATATGAAGGACACATTGCAAAGCATACCCAACAATCCATAGCCTTAACGGCATACTGGGCGAGTCTCTCCAGCTCAAAAACAATATTGCTGCAGCCACGATGACAATGGAAAAGTTCCAAATAATATCAAGAATCACCATGGGCTTGGAATACGCCCAATCGCTCTGTCGCTCTTCCAATTGCTCGGCCGCAGTCTCTCTAACCAGAATCGATGGCTCCCGCATCATCCTACGGCTACTGGCCTGCCTTAAGAACCGCGCGGCTTGGTGTAGGCTCTGCCTCCGAAAAAATTGTCCGCTAGAATTGATTTCGTCAGAAGAACCACCTGAATTTCTCAGGAACGGCGTCGAATCTACGATATCCTCAGAGGACTGGTTTGCTGACCTTGTCGTTGCCATGTTTTCAATGGGTAAACAAACACTATACAAGTTGGGATTTAACTTGTAAAATGGAATCAGTTCATCCCAATTCAATTTTTTTTATTTTTTTTAATAACAAAAAACTAAGAATCTAAGATGGTGAAGCAAGTTGAATAATTTATAGACAGGAATAGGAGTTAAGGAAAAATTTAATTAATAATATATCTTTTAGTTCGAACTCTACAGATGGAAGAAACGGTGGTTCTGGTTTTCGAACACGGGATAGAAATGGCGATGACGACGACAACCTGCGCCTTCTATCTTTCCCATTAGGTGTTTGTCTATCCGGTTCGTTTTTGCAAAGAACAGCGTAGACTTAGAGGGCAATGATGTCATTTGATAGTAAAAATTTATCCTTCATTAATAAATATTAATTTGATTTAATTCAATTACCAATGTATAAAAATTGTCAATATTAGATTTAAATTATCATTAATAAATTACTAATTTTTTAAAAATTTTCAATAATATATTTAATTATTTATTACAGTTTAACAAAATAAATATGTAAATTTTAATATCATTTGAATAATATAAAAATCACTTATGTGAAATATGTACATTTTAATACCTTCATAAATTAAATCAAATAGATGATAAATTATGGCAATTCAAGACACATGTGCAATTTATTTTTGATATAAGCATATATTGTGAATTTGAATTTTCTCATGCTCTTCAAAAATAGGATAAAAATATGTGAAAGAGATAATGACATGAAATCGTATATCTCTAAATAATTTTTCTTTTATAGTGCCTTTACTTTGGGACGTGGGATACAATCATCCAAGTCTTATTGAATAATATAAATAATTGCTCTAATCAGTATAACATTATAATAATCAAATTCACCGAATGACTAGTACACATGTTTTTCATGATATTAATTTATAAGAATGTTTTGAACTAGAGAAATAATTGGTACAGAAGAATCTAGATATCATAATTGTATTATCACATTTAATTTTTAATTTCTTTATATTTCATGCGGACAGTACTCAACTCAACTAAGTCTTAAAATCCCAAACTAGTTGGGGTCGGCTATATGAATCATTTTCCTCTATTCGCATCGATCCAAAACAAGATTTTCATTAATTCCTAGTACAGCCATATCTTTCTCGATGACTGCCCCATGTAAGTTTCGGTCTCCCCTTTCCCCTTCTAACACCTGGCACCTGGGCCATGTCACCTTGCTTAACTACTGCGTCCATTGGCCGACGTTGGATGTGTCCAAACCAACATAGACGATTCTCCCTCATTTTCTCCTCAATAGGTGCTACTTCCACCTTCCTACGAATCTCCTCATTTCTTATTCTATCCTTTCTTGTATGTCCTGTCATCCATCTTAACATTCTCATTTCGGCTACTCCCATCTTATGTGAATGTTGCTTCTTAATTGCCCAACATTCGGTACCATACAGCATAGCTGGTCTCACTGCCGACTTATAAAATTTCCCTTTCAATCTATTCGGGATTTTAGGATCACATAAACTCCCGAAGCACTCCGCCACTTCACCCACCTTGCCTTAATCCTATGGTTTACATCATGCTCAATTGCACCATCTTTTTGTATAAATGACCCTAAATACTTAAACACATCCTTGGTAGGGATTGTCTGACCGTCTAAAATTATATCATTCGGGCCTACTCTAGTTTTTCTGAAATTGCACTCCATATATTCAGTTTTTGTCCGACTCAATCTAAGGCCTTTAGATTCTAACGCGTTCCGCCACATTCCTAGTTTAGAATTTAAACCTTCCCTAGTTTCGTCTACCAACACAATATCATTGGCAAACAACATGCACCAAGGAGCCCTATCTTGAATATTATAGGTGAGTTCATCCATGACTAACGCAAATAGGTAAGGACTTAAGGATGAACCTTAGTGAACACCTATCGTGATCGGGAACTCTCCCGTCATACCATCTACAGTCCGCACCCTAGTCAATACTCTTTTATACATATCTTTAATAACTTCTACATATTTAGTTGGGACATTTTTCTTCTCGAGTACCCACCACAAGACTTGTCTTGGCACCTTATCATACGTTTTTTCTAGATCAATAAAGACCATGTGAAGATCATTTTTCTTTTCTCTATATTTCTCCATTAATATCCTAAGTAGAAAAATAGCCTCCATTGTAGATCTTCCAGGCATAAAGCCAAATTGATTCTCAGAAACTACAGTCTCATTCCTAAGCCTACGTTCAATCACTCTCTCCCACAGTTTCATTGTATGGCTAATAAGTTTTATACCTCGATAATTCGAACAACTTTGAATATCTCCTTTATTCTTATAAATAGGGATTAATGTACTCTTCCTCCACTCATCTGGCATTTTCTTGGTTACTAAAATCTTGTTAAAAAGATTAGTAAGCCAAGTTACTCCAATATCTCCTAGGCATCTCCAAACTTCTATTAGAATATCATCTGGGTCCAATGCCTTACCATTCTTCATCTTATGCATAGCTTCTTTAACCTCCTGAGCTCTAATCCGACGAACAAATCGACGGTTCGTATCATCAAAGGTGACATCAAGGTCTCCAAAATCACCCATTGACTCTTCATTAAATAAAGTATCGAAATAAGTTCGCCATCTCTCATTAATCTCGTATTCCTTAACTAAAACCCTATCAGCCTCATCCTTAATGCACTTAATACGAATTAGGTCTTTAGTTCGTCTTTCCCTTTGCTTGGCAATCCTATAGATATTTTTCTCACCATCCTTTGTCTCTAACTTTTGGTAAAGTCCTTCGCAAGCCTTGCCTCTGGCTTCCCTAACCGCTTTCTTAGCATCTTTCCTAGCTTGTCTAAAACATTTATAATTATCTTCATTTATACACTTGTGTAATATTTTATAACACTTTTTTTTAGCTTTAATAGCTTGTTGAACTTCTTCATTCCACCACCATGTCTCCTTAGTCGGAGGTCCACGTCCTCTACTTTCTCCTAACACCTCTCTAGCCGTATTCCTGATACGACTCGCCATCTCATCCCAAATCATGTTAGGCTCACCCTCTACCCTCCAAGGATCACCCTGTAACATTTTATCTTTAAAAAGAGCCATATTCCCTCCATTTAAATTCCACCATCTAGTCTTAATACACTTATTACTTCTATACTTTTGTTTCCGCCACTTAACGCCAACATCCACAACCATAAGTTTATGCTGAGACACTAAACACTCGCCGGGTAAAACCTTACAATCCTTACAAACAGCTCTATCAACCTTTCTAGTCATAACAAAATCTATTTGGCTCTTATTCGGTCCGCTACTAAAGGTGATTAAGTGCGACTCTCGTTTTTTAAAGAACGTGTTAGCTAAAATCAGGCCATACGCAATTGCAAAATCTAAAATAGATTCTCCACCCTCATTCTTAACGCCATAACCATATCCTCCATGTACGCGCTCAAAGCCCTCATTAGTACTTCCTACATGACCGTTCAAATCAGCACCAATAAACAATTTCTCACCTAATGGTACTCCTTGAACTGTCTCCTCTAAATCTTCCCAAAAAGCCTTCTTAGAAGATTCTTCCAATCCTATTTGGGGAGCATAGGCGCTAATGATATTAAATGTCTCCTCGTCTATCATCAATTTCACTAAAATTATTCTATCACTTTTCCTCTTGATTTCTACAACCTTGTCCTTCAAATTTCCATTAACAATAATCGCCACTCCATTCCTATTTCTAGTATTACCGGTATACCACATCTTGAATCCTGTTCTCTCTATCTCTCTAGCCTTTTCTCCTACCCACTTAGTTTATTGCAAACAAGCAATATTAATCCTCTTTCTACTCATAGTATCTACAAGCTCTCTCAATTTACCAGTAAGAGTCCCTATGTTCCAAGTAGCTATGCGAATCTTACCCTGGACTAGCTTCTTTACCCGCACCTGCCCTCGATGCGAGAACCCTTGCTCATTTTGCACCACACCCGGGCGCCGATGTAGCGCGCCACTAAGATATGACAGCTCATTTTCTTACCGGATCGGCACTAAATTATGCCAACGATATCTGATCATCCATATTTGAAGTTTACAAAACGCAAAACTTTATCCGGTGACACAATTAATGAATCATGCAGACAATACAGGGACTAAATGTTGCTATCTGTATTTTGAAACAAAAAAGTGAAAATGAAATGAATTGAAATATTTCCTAAAAAAATGCAATTAATAAATGAGTTAGTTCAACAATATTGATTTTTACCATTTGTTTGAGAAACAAATATGAATAACATAACATTACGTTTTTTAATTTTTCCAGTTGTGTGCTCCGGGTAGTTTTTTATTTTATTTTTTCGAAAAGATTATTTCCCTCAATTTCGAGTTTGACCTGCTTCCCTCCAAGTTGTGGAGGTTTTGGGATTTTGGGTTTTGGGTTTTGGGGTTGTTGTCTTTTTAAATTCCCGTTGAGAGCGTAAGGTGGTTTTATCGCGAAGGGCAACAATGGCGTCCTCTTCATCGGCAATTAACAGCAGTAGCAGCAGCTACGAAATCCCTTGGATAGAGAAGTACCGACCCACCAAGGTCGCGGACATCGTCGGCAACGAGGACGCAGTCTCCAGGTTGCAAGTCATCGCTCGCGACGGCAACATGCCCAATCTCATTTTGTCCGTATGTATCTAACTTTGTAGTCTCACTCAAGCTCTCTTTGCAGTTGTCTTCGAAATCCAATTCACGTATGCAACATCGATTATTTGTCTACCTTTGATATTGGTTTCAAAAATTATAAGTTTTGCTTGATCAAGACATGAAATTATATTGTGACAGCATCTATGTTTCAAATTGCACCAATTGCATAGTTTTTTACTGGATGGATTCCAACTGACAAGTTTTTACTCATCAAACCCTAATGTGCATTTCCGGTCTTCTTTTTAATGTTTGATATCCTTTATTTGAAGCTTGAAAATTAGTGTAAGAATTGTGTCCAGCTCATCGCACTCTATTTTATTTTTCTCATAATATCTCTACAAGTCGCATACCTCCTTCACGGTGCAAACCTCTTGGACTTGATTCCAATTTTTTGTCATTTACCAGTTTGGATTATCACCGTCTTTAGGGTTTGCAGGACGGGTGCAGAATGGAGTGTTCAATAGCAATACTCACTTGGAAAATGATAATTCTAGATGTTTGACTGACAATAAACTCTTAAACCATTTCATTCTGTAATTTGTTTTAGTACCAAAGAAGCTTTAGGCGAATGCAATATAGTATTGATGAAAGAGTGGAAGGATTTTGGTATCTTCATTCATGGGCCTTTAGCTAGCAAATAGTGACGCACTGGATTTTTGACCAATTCAGCATAGTCTAGACAGCTTATAGTGGTTCAGTGGTTCTCTAAGTATGTGATAAATCCGAAAATTGGTTATTGTTTTCCTTCTTTATGGGTAGAAAATTGGTTAAAAACACTGAATCACATCAGAGACAGCGCAACCCTGCTTGAACCAGCCAAGCACAGTGTATAAAGGGATGAACATGTGGTTAACTGTGATGAAAGTAAACAAACTCTTAGTTGCTGATTTGTCAGGTTTCCTAGTACTGATTTTATAACTGAAAAGAAAACATTAACCTTACTAAATATAGTCAAGGATATTGTTCTGTCAATGGGCTGAAGCCACTGAAGAGACAATCAAGGGATGGATGATAGGAACAAATGAGTCATCCATGTAAATTTCAGTGGGAAGAATTCTTTATAGTTGCTCCCTCCCCTTTCTGTTCACATCAAAAAGAATACTGCTGTGATTTTTTTACATTGCTATTTCAGGGTCCTCCTGGCACTGGAAAAACCACTAGTATACTTGCTGTTACACATGAGCTTCTGGGATCAAATTGTAAAGAGGTTGGCTAAATAATTGGTTCATCCTAGTCAGTCCCCCCTCTCCACATGTTCAGTCTCCCCTTTGTTTCTTTGGTGTTCTTCAGAATGTTAACATTATCACTTTCTCATGCAGAGGAATAGATGTTGTAAGGAACAAAATTAAGATGTTTGCCCAGAAGAAAGTTACACTGCCACCTGGGAGGCACAAAATAGTAATATTGGATGAAGCTGACAGGTATACATTTTTTGGTAATGATGTCTGATGAAGCTGCGATTGAACTCAATTGGTCAAGCTTGTTTACTTATTAAACTATTTAGGTATCTGGCAAAGAATGTGAACACAATGTTATATTGTCTACTTACATTTCTCCTTCTTATTTTGTTTCTCGCTTTCTTCTCTTTTGGGGGTGGCGGCATGGTATTATACCATACTGGACAAAAACCAGTATGACATCAGGAGCACAGCAAGCTCTTAGGAGGACAATGGAAATATATTTAAACTCCACTCGTTTTGCTCTTGCATGCAATACATCTTCTAAAATTATTGAACCTCAGAGTAGATGAGCTATTGTTTGATTTTCAAGATTATCTGATCAAGAGGTACTTGGTCGCTTAATGGTAGTGGTTGAAGCTGAGAAGGTACATAAAAATTTCTACATTTCATAATCTGCATATCTTAAAGTCTTATGGTAATTCATGTCAGTGGGATATAGTTTCGGTCACTATTATGGCATCTTTTAATTGTCTTTCCATGATTATGTAATTCTTTCTTTAATATGCTAATTATATGTGTGAAATAAATATGGGACTGGGGCTTCAACTTGTCTATATGGTTTGCTAACTTAATCCGAAGTCATGTATTCAATTATAGAATTGATCAGTTGAAATTACTTGAATTTCATAAGGTCTCCATTTTAGTTAGAACTATATTATCACATTGCCTATCTAAATAAGCAGAAAATCTGCAGACAACATGCCTTCTTGAATTTCAACAGTACGTAGAAAAGGCGAATAAAGCATTCGCTATTTATCCAGAATGTTGTATAGACTTTAAGAGCGTAAATGGATTTAATTTCCTAATTCTGTTTTATGTTGAACCAAACTTCATCTGGCTTGGTTTTAAGGTAACTTGTGTAAACTAAGTATGGTAGGAGTACATCCATTTAGTTTTCACTATAATCTGTTCCTCTATTTTCATTAACATCTAATAACAAGGTTCCTGTTTGCAAGGTGAAATATTAGAAATGGACTTTATGGTTGTCGAATTCTTTTCCTTTTTTTTTTTTTTTTTTTTTTCCTTATATTAATTTTTCATGTATCTAGCTTCAAGAGGATTAGTGAGATATGTATGATTGAACTGGTTTGTTACTCGTGAAGGTTCCCTATGTTCCAGAAGGTCTTGAAGCCATCATTTTTACTGCTGTTGGTGATATGAGGCAGGCATTGAATAACTTGCAAGCTACATTCAGTGGATTCCGGTTTGTTAACCAAGAAAATGTTTTTAAGGTTAGAATTCAGGCATAAATTGTTGATTGCAATATTCTACTGGTCACAATGTACCTCAGGTTTCTATGACCTTAGTTGATTTTCAGGTTGTGACCAACCTCATCCGTTGCATGTGAAGTATATGGCGCGTAATGTTATTGAAGAGAAATTTTACGAGGCTTGTTTGGTCTTAAGCAGCTCTATGATTTGGGCTACTCTCCTACTGATATAATCACGACCCTTTTTCATATCATAAAGAATTTTGACATGGCTGAATACTTGAAATTGGAATTTATGAAGGTATATATGTATCATAGGCCAGATTTATTGATATTTCTTAGTTTCGATTTGACTTTAAATTACTCATATGTGATTCTCGAAAAATTGCAGGAAACTGGGTTTGCCCATATGAGAATTTGTGATGGAGTTGGTTCATATCTACAGCTTTGTGGTCTTCTGGCAAAGCTTTCCCTGGTGCGTGACGTCTAAAGCTGCATAAAGTAGGTTGACAATGAATACGACAAACTTAGTGTTTGAGTAAACAAAGATGATTTGAGTTGTAAGTTTAAGGACAAATACATAGTATAGCAATTAGCAAGAGTGCAGGGGAGTTGCTCTTGGCTACTGGTACATTTTCTTGTCCAGATTGCACTGTTTCCTTGTAAATTATGCCCCTCAGTTCTAGAGATGCACTTAGTCGGCAGGTGAATCTTTTTTACCTTATTTCCTCTTCCTCCTCAGTATCTGGAGCATAATTGATTGGTGAAAGAATATAAAGTATAAAAAAGAAAAAAGAAAACTTTCGGGGCTCTAGAGGTTGAATATTGATAAATGTCAAATGAGAAAATTATTTTTTGTATGAAATCACTTGCATAGCGTAGTCATTGACTATGATTAATATTGAAAAGATAAAATAATATAAAACAGTGAGTTTTTATATTTATTAATACAACGAAAGGGGAGGTAGCTCCCCCTTTTACTAATATGATAATGTAACTAATTAATTTTGGCATTAACTTTTTAATCAAATTGCAATTAAATAAAAATAAAATATACAAAAACAATTATGTTCAAAGTGAATATGCTTATAGAGTTTTTCTTTCATATTTTGAAATAAACAAGATTATGATACATGGAGCCTTTTCGGCTCTGTGGACGAAAATAAATACAAAAAGAATTATTAAACTCAACGTGAATTTTTTTACTTCACGGGACAAAAATCTAAAAACAAAAACACCATATGTATTACTAAAACTAACGCAGCGTACCAGGCCACTTAAATAGGGACATGGTCTGGCCTCAGGGTTTTTAGGGTTTCTGCAACAAAGGGTTCCGGCGTGCGCTTACAACAGCTTCAGCCGCTATGGTTCTCAAGTACTGTTATCTTTCTTTATCTCTCCGACCACAAATTCATTTTAATGACTATTGACGTTGTTGCTACTAGATTAGATTGTTCCGCTGTGGTTCTTTTTTTTACAAATCTTAATCTGTTGCTAAAGTCTTTTCCTATCTTCCCTATGTTACTGTCAACGTTGTCATTTTACTTTTTTTTTTTTTTTTTAATCTTTCTGTTTGGTTTTGGTCGAAATGTTTTTCTGTTGTGTGTTCCCAATTGAAGCCGCACCACCTTCCTATGATGATTGTGTATTGGTATATGAACAGTTGACCAAATAAATTAGACATGGTTTTTTATATTTCTTCAAGTTTATTTTCTTTACTTATTTATTCAATTTTTATAGGCCCTGAACCTTCTATACCTCCATGTCCCTCGAAAGTTGCTCATAGTTTTCTGTTAAATTATTAATATTGTCATTTTCAAATGTTAGTTGCTATTTTATTTTTTGTTGCTCAAGTAGGTTGAAAGATCTTTTCTTGTAGCGACCCACCTGTTCCAGGCATTCCCACATGACTATAATAATATCTTTGATATGTACTCAATTTTTTAGATCAACCTGGCCTGATTGAGATCTGTGGCTCCCAATCTGTGATTTATGAAGATGGATTATGAGTTTGGGGTATCTATTTCTGTGAAATAGTTTCAATGGCCATTAGAATCATATGTACATTACACATTGGTGTATCTGAAGTAGTTCACCGACAATTGTTCTGTATTTTGTACGGATACTGGATCTACATAAAACTGACTACAAAAAACTTTAATTTTTTTAAACGACACCTTTTATCAGTGTGAGTGTGAGATATATGCTAAAGTTTCTGTTTCAATTATTGCGTGCTAATATTTTAGGGTCCGTTCACAGTTGTAAATTCTAATGAGCTAATATCTTCCATCTATGAGTTGCAGTTTCGGTTTACTTTGTGTTTAGACTTTAGCTAATTGTATTTATGGATCTTAGTCACTTAAATCATCTAGTAAATTGTTTTTCTTTTCCAATTTAAAGGCTCACCAATGGGAATTGGATTGTCATTGTTGCATTTCAGGACTGAACTTTGCCGTTTTAGCGGTGCCAAGATTTACCCTGGTAAGGGGATCAGATTTATTCGTGCAGATTCTCAGGCAAGTTTGTTCATGGTTCTTATTTGGATCTTGAATAGACTTTAATTTGAGATAGCTATCTGTTACATTTTGTCACGTTGCTTACCTTAGTGTTTTAAGGAAAGAAATAATTTGAACTAAATATGGTCCTTGTGTTCATTCTGAAGGTTTTCCTCTTTGCCAATTCAAAATGCAAGAGGTATTTTCATAACCGCCTGAAACCATCAAAGCTTACTTGGACCGCCATGTACCGGAAGCAACATAAGAAGGTGATTCAGAATCTTGGGTTCTGTTCTAGTACGCTGTTGTTTATTGGTTTTCTTTCAGTATCTTTTCTGAGGGTCATTGATTTAATGAGATCTTTTTGTTCCTGCTGGTAGGATATTGCTGCTGAAGCTGTTAAGAAGAAGCGCCGCACCAACAAGAAGCCTTATTCAAGATCTATAGTTGGTGCAACCTTGGAAGTTATACAGAAGAGGCGAACTGAAAAGCCTGAAGTCCGTGATGCTGCACGTGAGGCTGCTCTCCGGTATGACTTTCTCCTGTGTTTTATCATCTTTTGCCAGAAAGAAAATCTGTTTGGCAAACTCTTTTAGTGTTAACTTATCTTTTACCCTATATGTGGATTGACGATGATTCTTGTTATTTATAGTGAAATCAAGGAGAGGATCAAGAAAACCAAGGATGAAAAGAAGGCAAAGAAGGCAGAGTTGACGACCAAGGCACAAAAGACAACCAAGGGTAGTGTTCCCAAGGGTGCTGCACCAAAGGGTCCTAAGCTAGGAGGTGGAGGTGGAAAGCGATGATAGCCATATATCTTGTCTAATTTTCAGTGTGTAAACAATCCAAAATTCTTCTTGAGTACGTTATGTGTGGATTAGCATTCATAAAGCATTGGCCATTGAATTTGATTAGCATTAGCCTTTTCAGCTTCACATTCATGTTTTAAGCCTTTGGATTATTGGATTTGCTAGAGTTTTGGTTGAGTAGAATTAAGAAAGTGACTCTACTGAAGCATCATTCTGCAATTTGTGAGAACCTATAAATTAAAGGTAATGTCGTTTGGAAGATTAGAGCTTACTCTAAATTCGTGAATTACTCCATTTATCTCAATTGAACTGCAGCCAGGTTCCTTCTCTATACCATTCTCTCTCATGCTCTTCCTGATCTCGATGGCTTTTTCATGCTTTCCTGCTTCCGAGTACATGTTGGCCAATTCCACATAACAGCTAGTATCAGATGGGTCCAAGTCCATAATCTGTTTTGCAGCATATTCAGCCAAGTCTATAGTTCCAAGCCGGCATGAAGCTCCAAGAAGAGCCCCCCAGAGGGGCATGTTGGATTTTGCGTCTGAAGTTTCTATTAACTCCATTGCTTCATTCAAGCGATTGGCACGGCCGAGAAGATCAACCATACAGCCATAGGTGCTCAACTTTTGGGGCCAAGTTATATACGTTGCTCATAAAGTGAAAGTATCTTTTCCCATCATCAGCAAGCCCGCAGTGGCAACATGTTGTCAACAAACCAAGAAATGTTGTTTCATCAGGTGGGATATTTGACTTCAACATGTCTGAGAATATTGCTAATGCTTCTCTACTATAACCATGGATACCAAGGTTGTATATTACTGAATTCCATGTTACGATGTCCCTCTCAACCAACCCGTCAAAGACAGAAAAAGCCTTCTCAATCTTCCCACACTTGGCAAACATGTCAACCAAAGCGGTTCCTAATACTGCATCCATTTCAACCTCATGTCTATCTATATAAACTTGAATCTGTTCACCTTGTTCTAGTGTCACCATATTAGAACAAGCTGAAAGCGCATTCACCAAAATAAAGCTGTCCGGTTTTACCTTAAGCTTTTGCATCTCTTGGAATATCTCCAAAACCTCCTTAAATCTAAGTTCTTTAGCACACCCATCTATCATCATCTTAAAGGTGATCAAATCCTTAGTTCCCTCTGGCATTCTATCAAACAATTTCAGAGCAGCTTCTGTAATGCCCGAGTCAACATACCCACCAATCATCGTGTTCCAAGAGAAGGAGTCCTTCACATCCATTTCATCAAACAACTTTCGCGCCTCTTCCATGAACCCAACCTTCACATATCCGCTGATCAAACAATTCCAAGTAACCACACTTCGCTTTGGCATTTTATCAAATATCTCCCTCGCCTCCTGAACAACACCCATATCAACCAGACCCTTAATAATCGAATTCCATGAAACTACATCCGGGTTCTTCATTTCCTCAAAAACCATTCTTGCAAAATCAATACGCCCACAAGTTGAATATAAGCTGATCAAACTGTTCTGCACATAAAGATCATCACCGAACCCAAATTTTATTACTTGCCCGTGAACTTGTTTGCCCTCTTCAATGGCTTCCATTTTCGAACAAGCTTTTAAAACGAAAGGGAAGGTTATATAATTGGGTGCATAATTCACATCACAAACCATTTTGTAAAACATGTAAATTGCTTTTTTGGATTGATTGTGCTGCAAATAGCCTCTAATCATGACGTTGTAAGCGAATGTGTTGGGATTCTCATCCCGGTCAAATATCGATTGGGTGTAATTCATGTCTCCATTTGGAAAGAGGGAGGAAGACGCCAAAACTCTTGTTAAGGCTAATGAGTGGTGAAAGAGGCCGAGTTTTATGAGTTTGGAATGCACCTGAGTCAACTCGGTGGTGGATTTGCAGAGTTCCAGAAGGGAGAGACATGATTGGAGTTCAACTGAGTTGAATCGGTTAGGGTTTCTGGTGGGTTTTGGTGGCGAGGGAAGAAGAGGGAGAGTCGACATGAACATGACAGTTGAAACTTGAAATGGTAGTTGAGTCTTGGCTCTTGAAGCTCAAGAAGAAAAGGATAAAAGGATAAAAGGATAAAAATAAAATAAATAAAGAACCATGGCGTCGCCCGGACTCGAACCGGAGACCTTCAGTGTGTTAGACTGACGTGATAACCAACTACACCACGATACCTTAATGAAAATTGTCCTGGAAATTTAATGCTACAAATCCAAAGATAACATCAATCTTCCTTCAAACCTTTTCATTGGAAAATATTTAATTTTTTTAAAGTATATATTAAAATTAATAAAAAAAAGTTGAGTACTTACTGTATATTTCAACCAAATGCAACCTTGTAGATGTTATTTTTACAATTTTGATGAGTTCACCAAATGTTATTCAGTGGTTTTCTCATATGATGAGTGACAGTGTAAAACGAATAATAATTATATTAAAAAATCATTTGTTTATAGTAGAAATCCATTGCACCGACCAAAGGACAGGGAAGTTGTACATTAAGACCGTGGAGCCGAAGCTTCCTTACTGGACAGGAAAGGAAACAGACCCTTCCCAAGAATCCCAAAGGTATGGTCACATGGGCTCCACCATATCTTCCGTTTTCAGTAGTCGACAGTAGATACCGTAGTCACCAACAAACGAAATGACACTACAAAGATTGACCGGTCATATGGTACCGTATTCTGACTGGCACTGAACAGACGACGTTATGACTAACCTTTATCACCGACGTTATCCTCTATAAAGTCCAAGCATAAGATTTTTCTTCTGATCTCAATCTTCTCTTCCATGTGTGGGGAGTACCCTCAACAACCAAACCTGTAACTAAAATTTTTTTGGTGAAGTACTTTAAGTTAAATTCATTAACATAGCCACTACGCAAGTCATATTCTCTAAACACGATATTACTTGGATAATAAGGTGTTCAACAAAATACATCACTGAGCCCCTACGCAAATAGGAAAGATAAAAGAAGTATCATCAGTTAGCCAAATTAGATGGTAGGGATACACTACAAGACCTAAACCTTTTTCAGAATATACTAGTATCTGTACCCTACAGGCATTCCAAGTTTGTCCAAACGACCTGAACCTGGATAAGCTTTGGTAGTGAAGTTCGTGTGCAATGCAGATGTCCTTTGTGTTGTTGATTTTGATTCACCAAACCCATAAACTGAGTATCTCTTCGATGAACTCGACCTCTCGTATTGTGGCCTTTGTTTTGGAGCACTAAGTGATCTGGCCTTTGCCTTTGAGGATTCTGTATAAGCCATGTAATTTGGGTGGTCTGAATAACCACTTAGGTAGTTTGTTAAGCCATCACTCTTGGTGGGTGTGAAAGGACTTCTTTTAGAGCTACCACCCACTGACGACGCAGACAAAAATTGAGGACTATTATCAGCAGTGCAGAACGGACTTTCTTCAACTTCATCCGAGTGTTTCCATGGGCTGAATGATTGAACTTCACAAGAAAGGCTTCTACCTGACTGATGAGCTGTTGACTCTTTTGAAGTTGTGAAACTATGGCTATGTTGTTCAGAAAACTGATCATGCTGAGTGGAGTGGAAGAGGTTTCTGCGTTTTGGTGTGAAGTGGGATTTCCCAGTATCAATTTCGAGGATCTTGTCGCTCTTGTCATCATCTGTACTACCAGTTTTCATGGAAGATCTTTGTTGATTCCGAGACTGTTCATGGATACCACCTTCTGACTTGTTCCAACATTTCTCTTGATTACCAACGCCCCTACCATGGTACTTTAAGCTGTTTCTCTGCAATTTGTAGGAACACAATCATCAGTGTCATGTAATAATATATTAAATAGCAATCTGAGGAAGGGGAAAAAAAGGAAAGTCAAGGAATTACCATGAGCATTGACGACTGATCATGTTTCATACTCTTAGATCGTATTGCATGTTCAATTTTTTCTGGGGTTGCTGGACACTGTATATGAAAGAAAAAAAATAGGGCCATTAAAAAAATCAGTGATCAAATCAAACCATTTAGTCTTCAGAACTTGAATATGAATCTGGCATAACTTGTGATGAAGCTCTCAAGACAAAGAAGGTTGAACCATGTCCTATCCTTGAATCAAACAGAGGAAGACAGCATAATTCAGGTCTGTAAATTACACATTGTCTAGAAAATCATGATACTAGACTAACTAAATGTAGTGAACAGCTCTACATTTAACAGGGAATTGTATAAGTTTATGATAATGGCGCATCATGACTGCAGCACACCATACAATACATTACAGCACATAATCATGTTGGAAAATCAATTTTATAGCATAACAGAATTATGTGGACATGTTATGTTACAACCACCTTTAGACCATGTCCAATATTCTTTTATCCCTAATAAATTGGATCAACCATTTTTAATAAACAGAAGTACACAATCAGAAAAGATGACAAGTACACAACGACTACAGAAAAGCTTTCTGGAAACTGAGGATATAAAAATATTAAATAGAAGATCAAGTATTTTTACTTACAGGGTGATAGCCATGTGATGACTTGCTACTAGCAAATGAGGATTCTGAAATTTGTACACGGCCTGCACGAGCTCGTGCCTGTGCTCGCAATAGTGATTGCATTCTTTGCAGCCACTCTGTTGTCCGCTTCCTCTCAATGTGCCCTCTCACCAGTGCCTGAAGCCTAACCAATCCTTTTAATGCTCTCAGTGCTCTCCTTGCCTTCAACATTTTAGTGTAACAAATTACCAATAAGGACATGTTCAAGTTTTAGGGGGACAAATCAATTACAACTGCATTAATCTTAAAAAAGAATTAAAGAATAACTATAGTAGAATTGTGGGAAGAAATTATTCCATTAAAATTACAAAATTATGATAACAATCCCCCAGTTAAATGACACAGTTAGGACCACACTATTTCGTTTATTGCAGAGCTTCAAATTAAAAGACAGTTCATATACATGGCGCCAAGGGAAAGTTCTGCACAGAGCATCATCTAAAATTCAAAGGAAACAGGCGCCAAAAAGAAACTAAATTCTAATGCAATACTGAATGAAAATTCTGAAAAAGCCTGACATGAAATCAAGAAGACAAGGACATGTCACCAGCCACCCTACAGTGGGAAAGCAGTTATACACAACATTGAATAGAAATTAAAACACGATAATGAAGAAGAATGCCCCATTCTATTTTATTAATACGGCAATAAAGTAGTAACCTAACGGCCTAACCCAACTTTTATCTTGGAAAAGTCATAGAAGTCACTTAAGAAACACAGTTTCACACCAAACTTTCTTTCTGTCCGGCCCACTCAAATCTGCTCTACCCAACCAAATTTACAAAAGGATGGATGGATTTCAACAATAGTAAACCAGTTCCAGATGGTTCACAAAATCAAAATCTCTCAGACACTAGCTCAACCAATTTCTTCAGGCATTAAATTGGTAAGCCCTAATACAGCACCTACACACATAGCCACATTAACTACTTGTCAAAAAGATGTTTTGAAAATACCCAAAAACCCTAAGCCGAAACAAGGCCGACACAGTCAACACGTCGAACAGTCGAAGTACATAATTCGGAGACCTATACAGGACAAATAAGTTGTGAAAGCGCCATCACAGCGAAATAATAAAGGGTCGTAAATGGAACGTGTGTAAAGAGATAAGGAACAATTGTTAAGGGGACACAGCGCACCCGGTGCACATTAGCAGCTGCCACACTAAATTCCAGTTGCAAAACATTGTGTTTAGGGTAAAACGACATGAGATAACAGCCCACTGCTCTGGTACTGAACAAATGGAAAGGAATAGCAGTTTCGAAAAATTTGACAACGTTTTGCAAAAAGGGGCCATTCGTATAGAAAACGCGTTTCATACTGAACTGAAAACGAAACGTAAACAACAACATGGTAGCGAGAGAAAACGTTTCTTCGTTGAAAATAGAAAGGAGAGGAAAATGAAGAGCGAGATGTACAAGACGGCAAACGTGTTGATTTCTCAGCGATGACTGGTTGTCAGTAACTGTGAGATAAGTGCCAAAATGCTAATCCCGTAATTTCATCGAAATCCGTTGTCACTTGAAAACAATAAGCATTAACATAACAGAATTAATGAAGAAGACGAACAAGAGCGGAATGGAAGGATAATGGATACCAACCAAACAGCCTCGAAAAGCGGCTTGAATCTTAACAGCTGCCCACTCTCCACGAATCCCAAGACTCCCAATAACATACGCCGCCGAGTCCGGCGGCAGGACACCGGCGACCCTTCCGCTACTCGTAAGTCTGACCACAGCGGCGGCAGCCTGAGCAGCCGCAACCGCCGCCTCAGCTACAGCAGCCGTTGCAGCAGCCACTGCGATTGCGTGTTTATTTGGATCAACGCCGTCCAAGTACTCCGAAGATTGAACAACCACTTCTCTGTTGGCGTACTCCTGGCTGGGTTTGGTAGCTTTGAAATGGTGGTGATCTTTTTCTCTGTAAGATTTTACAAAGCTCCATCTTCGTTTCTCTTTAGGCGGTTTAGGAGCAGAAGATGATGAGTCGGGGTTTTTAAACCCGAGAATACCGCGAAACCACTTTGCTGCCCTTCCCATCTTTCTAAACAGAAAATGGTTTCGGGTTTTGGTTTTTTCTTTGATATTGAGGTAACATTTGAAGAGGTTGAGAGGTGTGTTATTCTGATTCTGTGACTTTCCGGTGAAGGTGAAGGAGGGAAGTGAGGAAGAAGGACTTTGTTTTAGTATAAGATATAAGAAGAAAGCATAACTCACACATGTGGATTTAAATATTAATTCTTGCCAACTTGGCATTTACAGTTGCTCACGGCGCGTGCAGATCAAACATTTTAAACTCATCTTGATCGAGTTTCTGAAATCTGAGTACCTGCTACTTGGACCAATTCGTGGCCCAATCCAAGACAGGTGACACCATGTGGCTGTCTAACTAACCACCTCAGCAAAAAACAACTAATCACCTCAATTAAGAAAATAATAATTAATCAAGAGTAAAAAGTATGGTATATTTTTCTTTTTCTAACAAATAAAAAATTTTCCTACAGTTGTTGTCTCGCGTTCCTAAACTCCTAATTAAGACCAATAAGTAGAAACAAGATTTTTTTTTTTTTTTTAATACATAAAGAGATTGAATTTTGATCTCTTAATTTGAGATGGGAAAAAGGTCTAAAATTTGATATCATTGTCAATTAAACTATACTCTGACAGTTATAGAAACAAGATTTTAAATCTCTCATAAAACATAAAACATGGTTATCTAACAAAAATTCATTTCCAAGAACACATTATTTAAAATAGTAAACATAGTATATTATTTAGTTGTGGATGTATATTGCTTGCAATCCAAACAATGGTAAAGCATGTGGGAAACAAAGTATTTATGCATGTGGTGGTAGTATCACAAAAACAGTAACCAATTATAAACTAGTAGTAACTATAAATTATAGAATCATAGGCAATGGTCCTGGGCCTGGTTAGCTGAACCCCTGAACCAGGCGTTGTGATTAGAAACTAGGCACCATAGCCTGCAATGAAACGTCAACTCACTTGATCAGCCTTTCTATGATGGTGACCCAAAGAGTATGAATCACATGGTTGGTGGTGATGATAGACACAAATGCCTATCTATGAATTTGGATTCGGAAAATCGGACGGCAGAGAAAGAATAAACAACCATAGTCATCGCTTTTCCCAAAATCGACTAAAAGACGGAATCTGTGGCGAAATCTTGACCTCCATATCCAGTTTCCAACCACATATGATGCAATCACAAACCCATTGTGATCACGACACGTGTAACTTACATGTGATGGGAGAAGTAACATAATCAACTTCGTTTATAATGATTTCTGATTTCAGGCAGCAATAGTTTTATCACATTGTTTATTTATGACATTACGTGTTCTATCATCTATGTTATGTGAAAAGACTACCCGTGTGAATTAGCAAAAATGTCGTGGTGAATGGTGAATGTACTAAATTACAAAAAGAAGCCTAAATAGCTAGATTCTGCGCGGAGACATTAAACAATGTAGGACATGATCCAGTTAAACTTAAATTCAACGCAACTCAATTTACTAAATTTTAAATTAGTAAGACTTAGTTACATAAATTTTGTCCTTTCATTTGCATGGATGGGACAATATTTTCAATAATTTTTGTAATAGTTATATTTTGTCTGATGATTACCTCTTATATAAGTTTCGGTATTTTTTTATCACGTCTAACACTCAATACTTGTACCAAATATAAATTTTGATATTTTCTTATCACGTTTAATATTTGATACTTGTACCAAGTCACTTTTCTTAATTACTGCGTCTATTGACCAACGTTAGATATGTCCAAACTAACGTAAACGATTCTCCCTCATTTTTTCTTCAATAAGTGCTGCTTCCACCTTCTTACAGATATCCTCATTCTTTATTTTATCATTTCTTATATGTCTGGTCATTCATCTCAACATTTTCATTTCTGCTACTCCCATCTTCTGCGAGTGTTATTTTTTAACTGCCCAACATTTGGTACCATATAGCATCACTGGTCTCACTGTCATCTTGTAAAATTTTCCTTTCAATCTATTCAAGATTTTAAAATCATATAAAACTACGGAAACATTTTACCACTTCACCCATCTTGTCTTGATCCTATAATTTACATCATGCTCAATTATACTATATTTTTTGTATAAATGAACCTAAATACTTAAGTTGATCCTTTGTAAGAATTATCTAACCGTCCAATATTATTTTATTTGGTCATCCTCTAATTTCACTAAAATCACACTCCATATACTTAATTTTTGTTCGACTCAATCTAATACCTTCAAATTCTAACACATTCCTCCACATTTCTAGTTTGGAATTTAATCCTTCTCTAGTTCAATCTACCAACACAATATCATTGGCAAATAACATATACCATGAAATATTATCTTGAATATCATAAGTAAGTTCATCTATGATTAAAATAAATAGGTAAGGACCAAAATAAATATATTGTTGTTATGTTTGAGCCCAATTAGGCCCAACAATGTAGAAACTGTTATGGGTTGGATTAACCTGCAGGCCCATGAACCCCGTTGAGGTATTGAGTGCCTCTCCACATCAAGCTATCTGGAACACAAACAGAGCTAAATGCTGGAGGTGTCAAGCATTTACAAAAATTTAGCCATGTTAATTCTATTTTCCAGCCTAGAATTTCCCCCTCTTCATTTTCTTTGAACTGCTTTTGGCCTTGTGCAGAATGCTGACCCTTTTTAACTTTTCTTTGAACTATGCATGAACAACAGTTACATGTTTAACCTTAACATGTTTTAAGATTCTGAGATCCTTCGAATCGACACTGCTGCTATTCAGTTGATTAGGCACAGCATTCTCTGGATTATTTCTTCAAATGACGGGCGTTGTTCTGGATCACTGGTTTTAAGAACAAGTTTCAGTTTTAAGTTAGAATTTTAATTTCTGTTTCAGTAACTGAGAGAAAAGAAAAGAGCACAGAAGTACCTTCGCCAGCAGTCATGGATGATGGATGCTACATGGGGATCAAGCCCTTCTGGCAGGTCCAATCTTCTATCCATAAAACCTACGACTCCGACCACCTTTTGAATGGGAAACAACCTTGTTCATGGTGAAAAGACTAGACAGCCAAATTGGCGACATGGGTGTGTGTTTGAGAGAGAGAGAGAAACCTGTAAGGAATTTAAACTGCTCCATGGAATGCATTCAGTCATTAGTTCCCAGAGGATGACACCAAAACTGAACAAATCCGATCTGTTTTAGAAAAGGGAAGAAATCCATTATATCAAAAGCATTTCATGCCATCACCATTTAAAACACATTCCTAGTCTCTAAACTCTAAACTTGTACGAGAAAGAATAAATTCAAAATCTTAAACAATGATGCTTGAGGCAATGCATAAGGTAGAGCAAACAGCGAAATGATTTGCAGATAGAAGAGTGCAAATATAATCACACAATCCAGTGACAAAAAGATATTGGGATGCATATTCCATTCATATAAGAAAGATAGACCATGAAGAGTGAAAACTAGTTAAACGATTTGATAAAAATTTCAAAGTTCAGCTTCCAGGAATTACTTCTCATTTGAAAGCTCATTTCGAAGGACTTCAGGGGCCATCCACTGGGGCTGCAGGCCAAAAGGATATACATTGACAGAAGAGGAAACATTAGATATTAGAGTTGATGCATCACAACTGCTAGTAATAGTAAACAACCTCGGAAAATGTAAGAGCAAAAGGAACAATTTTACCTGTAATTTAAAAGCATGGCACATTGGCACGTGACATAATTTCCTTAACTTGGGTGGAAAAGTTAACTTTTTAATTTTTCCCAAAGGGGATAATAACATTTTGAACCGGGTGTAAAAAGTTAAAAAAAAAACAGTAAAGGGTAAAATTACCGTGCCTCTTCCAGACCTTGCAGTTAAGAAAGTTGCTTCCTTCAACCTTGACAGGCCAAAGTCTCCTACCTGAGAGAAACAAATGACTTATTTAAGAAACTGGTACTCAATCTGCTTGGAACGATGGAAGGCATTTACAAGCACAAATTACCTTGACAGTCCAGTTTCTATCAACAAGAAGGTTAGAAGATTTTAGGTCCCTATGCACTATTGGTGGATTTCTGTGATGTAAATAGTTCATACCTTTAGCCTGCAGCAAAAGATAATTTGGATTAAGCAAGTATATTTAACAGCTGATAGGTTAAGCATCCTACGGCCAACTCTAGAAAATGCACACACAAACAACATATGCATGTATATATATAGAGGGAGAGAGAGAACGCACAACATCAAGGGCCATCCTTAAGCGCCTTCTAATGTCTAATGTCTGGTTGTTCTTGTTAAGTGTCTTGAAAAGGCTTCCCCTACCATGCCAAAGAAAATTAATGTAAGATAATGTAATATATATTACCTGTATAATATATATTACATTAAAGAAAAAGTATAGTCTGGTGTCATATATATTACCTGGGTAAAAACTCAGTAACAATGGCAAGCCTTTCCTGCGAATATACTGCCCCCATGAACAACAGCACGTTTGGATGCCTCAGTCTCTTCATTATATCGATCTGAAGTATTCACACATGAGATTCACGATCAGCTGCTTTCTGCCATAAACAAGAACAAATTGGAACAGCAAAAATCTTAAAGGACCTCTTTTTTGTAATCTTGTAAAGTTCCCTCAATGTATCCGTTGCCAAAATGAACCTTAACGGCAACATCCTGACAAGAAAAATTAGGGTGAGATTAAGTCAACTAATATGGATAAAAACTAGAAGAATTAGTGTGTTTTATGGTTTTACCGATCCATTCCAGAGACCACGATAAACAATAGCAAATGAACCTGCAAGGCAGAGAAAAACAGCTGTGTAAATCCAAAACCCTCTTGTATGCATTAACATCCTGTTTTTCAGTTTCTGTTTTCTTTCATTTTACAACTGAAAGGAATAGCACTCAAAGCTGTACAATTTTACAAAAGATCAACCTAATTATTGAAGCCACTCACAGACAACAAAAAGAAAATAAATGATTTTCTATAATGAAAAAACAATATGCATATTTCCGACTGACATTAATTTACCAATGGACTTGTGGAAGATGTATAGGGTGCAAATCATAGGCTCGAAAATAGTGATTATTGTTGTTAACAAAATCAATGATTTTCTATAATTGAAAAACAATTATTCATGTTTGCCAGTGACATCGATTTACCAATGGCTTGTGGAAGAGGTACCGGGTGCAAATCATAGGCGTGAAACAGGTGATTATTGTTGTTCTGACTATGGTAAGTTACCAGATACAGTTCTTAACAAGGCTTTATTGATAAATACTATGTACAATATTAAATATTTTGCTGAACTCAAGCCTACAGAGTCACATCAAACCAAAGCATTTTAAAGTTCTAAACATATAACATCGCATAATAAAACAAAATGAACTTACTTATCATACAATACTAAACATATTCCACTGTACCTTGTCCAATCACTTCACCCAAACGAAGATCTTCCCAGCGAATCTCACACTCTGCAGTTGAGTTTGATTCAGCATCCCCTTTGCTCAATGAACTTCCCTTGTTTCCATCACTCTGCCCTGAGCTCGGGATCTCTTGCTTCTTTTTCAGTTCATCCTTTACTTCCATGTTTGGTGCTTCTGTCTCCAATGTCTTTGGAAAATCCTGGAAGCCTAATGTTGAAAAATTATTTCCAGGACCAGGTGCACAAAGAAACACATTGCATTCTCTCGAAGCGACTACGAAAGAACTTTCTTTGGAATCACTTGGAGATTTATGCCCAAATACTTCCTTATCTTCTTGCTTCATGACAGAAGAGGGCCTGGTTTTTTGGGGGGTTTCCCCCTTAACTTCTCTATCAGAAAAGAAGAAGTGTGAATTTAATGCGTCTGAACTTCTAGGAGACTCATGCTCCTTCTTCACTTCATTGCTTGCAGAATTATCAGTTGTGCCATTTTTCCCCTTTCTCCTAATCTGCACCTTACCTAAGACTTTGGCTGCCTGAAGTCATCAAACCATTACAGCTAGTGAGACAAATTAAAAGGGAGAAGTTAATAATAAAAAGTTTCTCATAAAAACTTACATTTCTTTAATGAATGACATACATTGTTGGTCTTCGCTTTTATGGTTTTCTATTTTTTCTTAAAAAGATACAATACATTACTGGGCCATAAAGAGACAAAATTCCTGATTTCTAAGTAACTCCCTGAGTATGCACACTTCTCATTCCCTTACTCCAATCAAAGCTAAAACTACGAGAGGTTTATGCCAACCATGCAACTTGTGGCCTGCACATCAGAGGATTACTTGTGTGAAATAAAGCAAGAAGTCAACTTATCCTTATGCTCAAACTTCAAATCAGAAGAGTTCCATCTGATTGCTTGTATAAGGCATCACATTAAGGCCAACAATGAATGCAGATACATGGCAGCCTATAATTCTGTAGTCCTAAATTTGTCATTGTGGTAAGTCATTGCAGCATCTTATAAAGTGGTAAGAAAAGAAAATACAATTTTAAAAGGTTGAGCATGTTCAATTGTAGAATCATCCTTCTCAGACCTCCCCTCTACAACTTTGCTTTCGCCATGGTGAGATCCGGAATTAGGTTTCGGTTCCTGTAATCAGAACGCATAACCCTTGAAATTTCTTCTCACCAAGATACCAGACTAGATTTCTCTGCAACTTTATAAGAACAGAAACATACTGATGAGATGGGTTTTGCAAATTTTTCATCTTTGCTGGCTGCTGTACTATCCCTGGAAAACACGTGTGGATTGCATGTATCATCTTCATGTCTCCTAGTCCTTGAGAAAACTTTTGAAGTCTGATAGGTTCGAGAAAAGGGATGTATGGCAAACTTTTAGCAAATAATCTGAAATTTAAAGAAAAGAAAGGGAAAAAAAAAAAAACGAAGCTAAAAAAATAATGTAAGGAAAAAAAGTAACGAAACAAATAAGCACCAGATTGGAAACAGATGATGCAATCTTTGGCACTGGCACAGTTGGTGGCCGTGGATGCCACTGGTTCTTTTTCGAGTTTGAATCTTGTACTCTAAAATGGCTTGTTCTCAGGTTCTCTGCTTTCATAGTAATGAAAATTGCTGCATCACTTGAAACAGTGATAATACCAGCAAGCTCCCCATCCTCATATAATTGGCTTTTTGTCACCAGCGCCATAAATATTTCACCGGACCTCTTCTTAAAAGGAAATTGACCTGACCATGGTCGCCCGGTTCTCAAATTTTCTGTTATTGTCCTTAAAGATTCACAGTGTTCTTCACTTATTAGGAGTTCGTCAACTGCGTGCCCATGTATCTCATAGTCCTTCCACCCATAAAGCTTTTCAGCTGAACTATTCCTGAAATGGAAATTGTTTAATGAGCCGAAAAAGCAATGTTGTAAACTTGTAGATATGCTTCTCAGGAAAGAAAAAAATAGAAAACATTTTCAATCTTAATTGTTATTAGTTTTTTATTGCCATCAGAATGAGATAGTTAAGCTGATAAAAAGTAGGATATTTGCATATCTGGATATTCAAAAAACTTTAAAAGGCATGAAGGAATTACACCTATAGCAGATAAACAAGCTAAAAGCTGCCTTAACTAAATTAAGGAACTCTTAAAAGTGATTTTGAAATGGAATGCAGACAACTGCAGTCTGCAGGGTTCTTCCATGATTGGTTTCATCAGAGATAATGAGTTCAAATCTTCAATTGCTCTAGAAATAAAAATACTCCATAAATTAATACTTCTAAAATATTGTTAAAAATGAGTGACCACGTGGAAATTAAAATTTAAATGAAATTATACACTATTGTTGAAATATATGATAGAACTGAAGATCCTCAATTTCATGGAAATTTGAGAGAATATTAGACTTTGGGAACCAGTGAAGGCAGACATTTGAATTATTTAACATCATGTTAAGCCCTATTATTGTGAAAGAACATGATAAAAAGCAGGCAGTTCTTAATGTACAACTTCTGTGAGTTCTTGATCCATCATCATTTGCTTTAACAACATATACATTCATGTATAGGAGCAGGGTTGCAAGAACGTAAGGAAGAGATTGCTGCACTTCAAATAAAAGTGGGCAAATACTATTCACTATATGAACAATGTATTCCCAGTCATGATCCAAATCAGTCAAGCAGATCAACAGATGTAACATAATATCTTTTAAACCCACCCTCCACTGTCAACCTAAGCCAAGGGCCAAACGCTAGATCCTAATACAGAAGTTTGACCAATAACAAAAACTTTAGAAATCTAATTCTTAATTGAGCAACAATCAAAAATTTTGGCATAATTTTTAATAGCTACAATCCTTAATCCAATAGGAATCATAAGAAAATTGCCGCATTCAATGTGAACTTCTGTCAAACATCTTCATAGTCCAACTTTTCTTTCTCTTATCACACCAACATGCATATACAGCCTAAGAAGCTTCCACCTAAAAACCAACTTTTGATTAAAATTCCAGGTCTATTAATTCATCATGTACTATAAAATGCTTCAACTTCCGTGAGACATGAATAGACTAACATGTTTTTGTTCCTCCCAGTTACCACTGTTCGATTCACACAAAATTTAAAGAAAATCAATCATTGATGCCACCAACAGCCAAATTATAAAAACTGATAAAAATGAATGCAAAATTTCTCGAAGAATGGCATACATACCAGAAAATGATCTCTCCAGAGGAGACTCTAAACACATGAACAGCGTGACCTATAGAGTTTAGCAAGCTTTTATAAGGAGTACCAGACAAGAAGAACCCTGGAATGAGACCCATTCTTGAATCTGAGTTCGAGACTACCTCCTCATCCCTCGTGTTCTTTTCCTGCACCAGCTCATCGAATTCCTCCCTAAGTTTTGCTTGACTCTTCTCCAGATTCTGACACCGATTGACCAGAATTCGGAAAAGGTTGTCTCTCAACTCGTCACCGGCCATTCTGGTCGCCGGAATCGCACCTTTGGATTGGTGTGAAATGCGCATAGCTTGCGTAATAGTCTGTTCTCGAGGCGGTCTCTTCAGTTACATGTCTCCTATATAATATTTGATTTTCTTATTTCTTGCACGTTTCCGAACCATCGTGTTTAACGGCGTCGGCCACGTATCAGCAGCCGCAAGAGGAAGCTATCAGGTGTGGCCAGCTGTTAAACATGGAGGAAGAACGACGAATCGAAACAGATATTTGCTCTTTCTGAGTTTTAAAAGACAGGACTTGCTATTGGTCAATGAAACTACCGTCCTTGTGTTCAGTTTTAATTCCCAATATACCCTAGGAATTCGATTAAAAATTACGTAATAATGCCCTTGCCGCCACTGGGTTGTAAACTTGTAACTTTGAAAAAGAAAATTGAATTAGTTAGGTTGCTCAAGATCAACTGTAATGCTATTAACAAGTTGTTAGTTCAATAAGGTGAAATTTCATGTTTTAATAGTAAAGAGAAAAAGTTTTCTTTCGGATATATATTATTTAATTTTTTTTGTAAATAATAAGATAATTATCGTGTCATACAAAAAAATTTATATTAATGTGAAACCCATTTAGGAGAGATAATGATAAGTGTTTCCATTAACAAAAAAAAATAAAATCTATGCTCCTAAAATTTATAATTTTGGCACGTTAATTTTGAGTACCATCCATATTTGGTAGTTATAAAGGGACTTGTGTTCAGTTTTAATTCCCAATATACCCTTGGAATTGGATTAAATGACTTAATAATACCCTTGCCGCCATTGGGTTGTAACTTTGAAAAAGAAAATTGAATTAGTTAGGTTGCTGAAGCTCAACTATAATGTTATTAATTAACAAGTTGTTAGTCCATCTCCAATAAATAATGTGAGATTCTATATTTTTATAGTAAAGACAAAAATGATCTCTTTGACATATAAAATTTATTTTCTCTATTTTTAAGAAGATGGTCCTCGTATCATAAAAGATATCTATAAGTATAGCCATTACAAAAAAATAAAAATAAACTACCTATACTCCTTAAATTTATAATTTTGACACATTAATTTTGAGTATCATCTACACTTAAAAATAATATATAATTTAAGTAGTAATATATTTTTGAACTCATCGATTAAAGTTTGTACAATATCAATAATTTAAATTCATAAAAAAATATTTGTAACGGGGGATAATTATAAACCTTTAAGGACAAAAATTTGGTGAGGGATGATTCACTTCAAATAAGGGCAAATCCGGCGGGTTTTGATTTCTCCTTTAGAAACAACTAAACGACATTTCGCTTCTCTCGCTGCCCCAACTCCCTAAGATTTTGTCGTTTCTTTGTTTTCTCGCTATCGTAAACTCGTCGTTTAGTTTCAAGAGGTTTGTAAATAGAAACCGTTAGTTAGAGTTTCCTACCCACGCGTACCCGCCAAATTGCCCGTGTTGGTTTTCGTGAGTGTGTCCCCCGTTATCCACACATTTCAATTTCGGGATGGCAAAGAAAGATTTTTATTCAGAATCAAATCAAAATTTTGAAGATTGTAAGTTATTAACTAAGAAAATGGCGCGGCATTCGATCTTCTTTTCCTCGTCACAGAGCTCCATTGCGGCAGAAATAGTGGAAGTGGAGAAAAATTCAACCAACAATTAGCAGACTTTGCGAACTCCACCTGTGCTAAGGGTCAATAAATCTGCTGCATTTGCGTTGTATTTGAGGTTATATGAAATCTCTTAGTAATGTTTACTATGAATTTTATTTTCATAATTCATATGATTTGTTGTTTACTATATCTTTTTTCCAGCTTACGTGTTGCTTTCATGTTGTCATTGTGAGACCAAACAAAAGATGCCTTCATGGCGTGGGAACTTTTGTAAATGATTTAGTCTGCATCCTGAAAGTATTCAGTCAATATGAGACTTGCAGTTTTCGTTGTGATATTGGTTTGACTTGTTGACAAGTTAACAAAAGGAAAGGCAAATACTGCACGTTGTGTTCAATTTCTGGGTGATTGGTATGACCTTTAAGCTTCCCTTTTATCATCTTGGTTAGGGTTGGAGACGTTGGTTGGTTGCGATAGTGTTGTCTGGTCCTTGAGTGTTTGTTGATGGCATGTAGATTTATTGGGAAAAAAATTAAATAAGTTTGTGAACTTCCTTGGACTTATAAAAGAATACGGGCGTTAATGTTTATATCTATGAAATAACTTTCTGTTTCCAACCATCTGGTAATTTTGCATTGACATAACTTATATTCTTGCTAATTATTTATTGATGTCCCTTTCACCTGTTCTTTTTTGGTGAGTGGCAGAAAGAAATTAAGGTTTTTTGACTGCAGGTGCCACATACAGTGTATATATATGTATGAGTTGGATATTGATGTTTGGTCTATTTTTGGCAAATTTTTTCCTACAGGTGAACCATCTATTTCTAGTCTTTGATGTCACAATGAACGCAGGCCTAATCATTCTGAAGGGGACTCTGATTATTCTTACTATCTTGACCATGGTCAGAAAGATAAGCACAAACATGGCCGCAGTAAGAGTTTTAAGTATTGTCGTGCATATTGATGCCAACACTGGGCACCAGACACGAAGAAAGGAAAAAGAGACTAAGAGGCTCACCGAACATGATGAGACAAACATGGGCTCTTGGATGAGCTGGACGCTAAGCACATACAATAGTAGCTCTGTCAGTACAGGTAGCTACCTCACTTATCTTTTCTCTTTTTTCTTCTAGAGATAAGCATGTTCTCTTCTTGATTTTATATATGCATTGTGCATTTTCTATTGTTCCTTCCACAATATATTGAGGCAAAACTGAAGTAAACACATAATTTTGTGTTATCCTAATCAAAACTGAGAGAATTTAATTTATTGAGGGACCAATTTAGCTTCTGGTTTTCTCATTCTAACTAAACATGTTATCATTCTCTTCCATGAGAAAACCAATGATCTTTATATTGTGCTCCTAGCCATATATGACTGCCTTCTGATATTATGATTCGATCATGTAGAGGTATGTTTTATTTCATCTTTCTGTAGTTCTTTCTCCATTATCTGAATGTGAAAACCATTTGGATATTGTAGACCAGGAGTTCGGATAATGTTTCCTCCTTTGATTACTCGCCACCTGAAATATTCAAATGTCAAATCGGTCACTCTCCTTCTACCTATTAACTGATACAGAATCACGACACTCTTACCTGTGCTTTGTAACCAAGCAATGGAGAAAGACAGCCATCTGAACCTTTGTAAACTCTGTTCCAACACAAAATCTCATGCCACCACCAAAAGCCATGAAATGTTTAGAGGCACCATTTAATTCCATTCCCTGTACGCCATGGTATTTTTAAGCACAATTGTGAAAGAAGAGTATTAATTGTACACTCACGGCTTAGTCTGTTTATAATTTCCTAGGACTGAAAAGCTTGCAGGAAACTGAAACTTATCAAATGTGCGACCTACCACCCATCTCCAGGGGTTGAAGGCAAGGGGATCCTGATATTTTGCTGGGTTCAAGTGTACAGCTGGGGGGCAGACCATAATTGCCCAGCCTGCTGGAATGGTATATCCTGCATTTAGGCCGGTTTATACTTCGTGTCAAATTGGTGTTTTTATGTCACAAAATAAAAATAACAGGGTATAATATGAGCATTATGTACCCTTATAATTAATTTCTCCAAGTGCTTTTCGGAAAATTCCTGGAACTATATTTGCCAGTCTCACTGTTTCAGTTTATGAACTGCAAGTGGAGGTTTGCCAAGTTTTAAAACATAATTACATAGAAGAATCAGTCAATGACCCTAAAATATCTTTTCTTGTATGACAAGAACTGAAAATCTTGACCCACCTGAAATGTGAATGCCATTGATTTGTATTCCTTCCATGTAACGCCAGAATTAGGATCTTCCCGTTGTTTTATAATTGCTTCGTGTTCTTCCTGGTAAAAGTACAATTTTCAGAACATGTTGTCTGTGTCATAAGATCTTAGTGGAAGCAAAAAAATAGTGCAATTTTTATAAATATACTTCTAATTGCTTGAGCGCCAGGGGGTGATCTGAAAGAAATTTAATGGCTGCAGTAAGAGCCAGGGAAGTCGTTTCAAAGCTGGCAAACAGCAACACAAACATCAAGTCCAGAGCTATTGCTTCTGTGAGGACTGTTCCCTCTTTCTGAAGCTCTTCAAGAACATAATCAAAAAAATCACTTTGTTGTCTTCTGGGCTTTGCCCGTCTTTCCTGCAGCATGTTCTTCAGCATTTTCATTGCCCTTTTTCTACCCTGAGAGAAGTTAAATGAGGGAAAGTGTCTATTAGTGCTTAATTGTCAAGTTTTTTGAGGCCGCTGGTTAATATTCTTCTTCCCCAATGGATTGGCGTAGTATATCTTGCTAATATATAGATTAATTATGGAAGATTCAGGTTTACCTGTAAACATTTGTGATAAGCTGTTCCAGGAATGTCCAAAGGGAATGAGATGAGTCCTTGTATGAACGCCACGAAACTGACCCTTAGATTCTCTGAGGACTTGTCCGGATCATAACTGATCAGCTTTTTTGCAGCCAGATCAAATATCATCTGTAAGTACCAAACTATTGTTAGACATGGAAGACTGGAGGTATTTTAGTGGATTTTCAGCAACAAAAAGAATAAAGAAATTACACTGGCAGTTGCTTCTTTAAGTTCAACACTGTCCTGAAATGACCATTGTTGTAATCTTCTACATGCAGCATGTTCAACTTCAGGAAGCATCTTTTTAAGGCTTTCAGGACCAAAAAGATTTAGCACCATGTTCTTAAGGTACTTATACAAGAATCCGTGTAGGGAGCCCACGTTTTGTCGCCCGAAGATCTCTGTGAATGTATCTGGATACCAGCTTTGGAACAATTTTCCCTCTTGTTGGAAGATAAAGTAATTAAGATCCGGATCTGTTGATATTACTACAGGTCTTCCCACCAAGTTAGTCCTGAATATTGGTCCATACCTGACAAATAAAAAATGAGTGCAGTCAAAAGAAGGAATAAGATAACATAGTAGTACTCTGTGAACTAAAGTTTCGTAAGTTATCTGAAATATACCTTTCCATCCTTCCTTTGATGAAGGGAGGAATATCAGAAGTAGTGTTTGGGGAGAAGAACTGAAGGGTCTCTCCCAGAAGTGGCAAGCCCATTGAACCTGGTGGCAGTTTGCCATTGCATTTAGGATTTCTCCATCTGTAAACCCAATGTGTGGTGCTTATGATAACTAAAGCTGCAAGCCACAAAGCCCACATCTTGCTTCAATATTATAGCAAGTTATGAGAAAGTACTTAAACTGAGGACAGAACTGAAATGCTGAGCAGGGTTTGACAGAAAAGGTATGGGGACAGTTGCAGATTACCAGAAGCGGAGAAAAGGTTAAAGTGGGAAAAATAGGCAGGATGTAGAAGAAAGTGCTGGCATGTATATCAGCAACCGAGGAGATCTTAAATAGACAGACCAGCCTGCAGAGCTCGGCACCAGTTTGGAAAATAATATTAATTTTGGCATTCCCCTTTCTTTTTGTGTAAGTTAGTTTCTGAAAAAGCTCTACTAGCTGTAGTTGAAGATAAATATCTAATAATTAGAATCATATCTGTCTATATACCACTAATTATTTATTTCTTTTGTAACGAAAATACAGAAATAGTTTCACCGTCAGGTCAAAATATCATGTGTCTTTACTTACAAGAGATTTGAACATTAAAAATTAGCACCAAAAGAGATGTCACGAATCACCATAGCTTAAACTTAAAGACCTTGATGTTGAGACTGAAGCAACTTTCTATTGAGCTAACATCTCATTGGCATTAACTAATTATCCTTTGTCAACGACATTTATAGAGTTTTGGTTTATATCAATGCATTTATGAAGCTTATAGGATTCTTCATCCAGCCTGATTATCTGTATTTTAAAAAAAAAAATTTGATTTAAGATGAAGTGTCCTATACTTTAAGGGTTTTCACCTCTTATCAAGATCATAAAACACTATGACAGATATGATGTGTGATGTTGATGCCATACATTCTGGTTTTGTTACTTCATTTATATATACCTGAAACAAGATCTTCTGCTCTAATTTGAGTGTCATCTTCTAAAAATGCCGAAGTCTTGATGTTAATGCATACATCACTGATGATTTCACTTGGAGGTTTCTAGAAATGCACTGCAGCTACTGTTCAAGTTTTTGTTATTATTTCATGATGGCAATTTTTAAGAGCTCGTAACCTATACACTAGCTTGTTGATCAGGTTAACACAGGGATACACATTGAGCAGCGACCCTTCTTCCCATTGAGCCACGGACTTGCCCCCAGTGCAGCAACTACCATGATGTAGGTGGGTCACTTACAGATTTTTACCACTATAAATTTACCCTTTTAGTCACAATCATGACTAAATGTCCCCATAATGGAGTTTCACAGGTATCTTTTTACAATGTCAAAAATGGTCAAAAACCGTGACATGTATATGTACCGTACTAACAACGCATTCTCTTTTTTATTTTGTAATTTATATATATAAAGTTTGATATGAAGAACAGTTTGTCTTTGAACCTCGAAGGTTGGATCTGTCTCAAGCATAAGACTCTCAAAGTCCCACGTATGCCCAATTGTTTTTTTAGTCCTTGACTGTCAAAGCTTCATTAAAATATCATTTTCTTAGGCCTTGGCTATGTGGAAAGACGTAGTCAAAAATTTTCCTTCAACGAGTTGGGATGTAGTTATAATTGCCTACATTCACTTTTCTTTTGTTTTCGTTGTAGCTTACATTATTGGTGAAGTAGTATGCATTAATAATCGAAGTAGCTCCAACTTTGAAAATAATTTCTTATAAACTAAACTATATCCCAAGTTAACATTAAAAAAAAAAAAAAAAAAACTATTTTCCTGCAACTTATAGCTTTTATTTTTGTCAGCATGAGGAAGCAACCGCAACTCGTACAAAGGAAAAGAACTACCCACCGGCAACCTCACTAAGGATAACTTCGTTTTATAGCTAGAATTAAATTACTTTTACAATGTTTTTGAAGAAAATGATAAAAAAATATAAAGGGCCATTGAATCAAGCAAGCAGGGAATGCGGCCTAGTCAACATGACACGCCTGATAACTTGGAAAATACGAGCTTCCCTGACTTGCAGAACAATCAAAATTCCATGGAAGCAATAATGCGAAGTAACATTGTTTCTTGCATAATGAAAGGCACATGGCACTTTTGCAGTCATAACGCAAATTCAGGTTCAACCAGCTTAACACTATATTTATTCAGATCCAACGTTTATGCTGAGTTACCCAATCTTCACCATCGCTTATTCTCGGAAGGTTACGTTTTCTTCGTATACAACATTATTGTTACATACCACACTACCATTAGGCATGAAAATGTACATTTACAAAATTAACATCAAAGCAAGTCTGAGATAACTAAACATGACAAGTAAAGTCTTACCAAAATGAAAAGAAAAGAATATGACTTGTAAAGAAACATTAATGTTGTGTGACAACTGACAAGCTTCCTAGTTACTAGGCATGTTTAAAAATCAAGAAGTCCCATTTCAGAAAAATAAATAAATAAGAACCATTCAGTTAAAAGGGACCCAAGGGCTGAAACTGCGTCCTTACTATCAATCATTGAATCTCATCCCTCATCATAGTGGTGCCTGAGACCTCTAAATTGGAAGTCTCACTATAGTATCTTCTTGGGCAAGACAGTAGTCGATCTTCTACTCTAAGTCTAAGGAATACAAGGTTCAGGTAGGACCCCTTTTATTACATATGAACCCAGCCCAGACTCTGCGAGCCAGTGCTAACTGCTATCTTCTAATGGACGCCATTGAGTGTGTATTCAGAAAATCGAACAACCAAAGTATGTCTTTTGTGGTCCTATTCATAATTCAACAACAATCCAGCACTAAATAAATAAGCCATCAATTTACCTTAGGATAGATAAACATCAAATAATGTGATTAGAGCTGTGAACAATAATTATGCATCACTCAAAAATTAATTAGTAGTAATTTACAGCATTAAGAGAAAAAGAAAAATAGGGTACAACACTATTATTTGTCAAAAAGTAACAAGAAAAAGGCAGCGGGAAAAGTTTAAGTGCAAAATTAATGATTTTATATATGTTTCCAAGCAGAATGCTTTTCAAATACTGACCATGTGAACCATGCATCCAAACACTGACCAGATTGCCAAATGTGCCTCAGAAAATGCAACCATCGAGATAAGCAATGGCCAAAACAGTCATACCAACACAAATTTTGGGCCGTGGAACTCTGGGGCAACTAGAAAGGCTGAATGATCAAATAGATGGGAAGAGTACCAAGAAGTGCTTAAGACTTCACATTTTCAGGCTTTGTAGTGGATAGCTTTCTAACCATTCTGTCATGATTGAGCATCGCACTGACACTCTCGACCACCAGAATGATCTACCCAGAAGTCCAGAATTCAGATCAGAAATAAAAATAATAAACTCATACTATAGCATTCGCAGGTGCCTAACAATCATTTATTTATTCACTTTATCGATCCTAAGAAGCTTTTGACAAGTTCGGAAGTAGGACCAGATTTCAATCATGAACCATTCATCGATTAAAATATCTCTCTCGAATGCTAAGTTCTTTTTCTTTTTTCTTTTTTTTTTGGTTTGCTAATGTGCTAAAATTTGATCACACTTTCAAGAACTTCCCTAGATGGGCCTAGAGGGTGCCCTGATCATGCTAACAATAACTAGGAATTCATGTATATTTTTGTAATGAAGTAAATAGCTTTTCAATAAGGCTACCCTGATGTATTTAAGGAGTACCAATGTACCAAAAAACAAAATTGATGTTATTTAAAAGAGCAAAGGAACTAGTTTCTATTTACCAAAAATCTCATTTCAGAAATATACAAAACTTTCAAATGAATGTCAACAAAACAAATATATATATATATATATATATATATATATATAATATAATCAATCAGAGATAATAAACCTGAAAGCATAGGCCATTGCAGTTCCAAAGTAAAAGTTTGCATTGCCAGTACCCTGCCAGTTCCAAGGAATAAGTCTAGTTTAAGAACAACTAATATTTGACCATGTAGATCAGCTCATAGAGATACATACCCTCCATATCCACAGATTATGCATCACAGGGCTGAGGAGAGAAACCGCAACATAACCACAAAACAGCAAGAAAGAAAACTTCACATCTGGAAATAAAGAAGGATAGACTGTCTAAGCTGCCAAACAATGTGAAAACTTAAGAAAACTAGTGAAAAGATAACTTGCCTGCAAGTTCATTAGCAAATAATCCTAGTAAACCCAAATATAGAGCTGAGTCACCAACCTTGTTAACATTTGATCAGAAGAAACAAAGGAAAATCAACCAGACTTGCAAAAACAGACAAGAAAAATTACAAAAAGCCAATGATGTTATGCCTGTTATTCTTGACAGGATGATTTTTAATACGAAGCAACTAGAGTGGGACAAACAATTTCATCATCTGTAAAGTTAGTTAGTAAATTAGAAAAGAATGCAGAATGCATATCAAATGTATATAAGAAGCATACAAAAAGTACCCATTAGGAGCCAACAATACAGTAGAAACATGCATGCCTCCTGAGCTGGGTATTTCCATTATGGAGATACAACGAGACTGGCAAGCCCTTCAGTTTTAGGCTTGCCTTTCTTTTTCATTTATATTTCTGTAAAGAAGGATTGCTTGTTCTCCTCCTTGTACTTCTCTTCTTCCTTAATAAAATTTCCTTTTTTATTTAAGAAAGAACATAGAAACAAAAAAAGAAGAAGAAAAAGTAGAAACACGCATGTAGAGATCATCATCCCAAAATGGATAGATTCAAGGAATCCATAAACCTAAACAAATCCACAGTGAAGATTGATATCACCACTGTTAGGGTAACTATAAAGAGTATACGACCAGATTACAAGCTCAATAAAATTCAAATCTAAGGAAGTATGGAACTTTGCACTTCTGTTGCACTACTTAAATGATTAGCAGCTGCTGCAACTAAGCAGCCAGAAGGATACATGCACATTTCAAGTCAAACAACTAAATGCTATTCAGCAGATCTAATATCACAATTCTTTATCAAATCTGCAGAAGGAAATTATGAACATTTCTTTTGTATATACAGTTTTCGTGCTGATACTCCAAAGGGAAAACATTCATCCAAGTTAAATAGAAAGCTGGCAAAAAGCAAAAAACAAGATAACTTACGGAAGATAAGACTTTAGCATTGATGAGATCACTATGTAAAAAAAAGCCAGAAAGCATGGGCGGTGATTAAGCCAAAACGCTAGTGGAATTATCAGACAAAGAATATTGCCTTGGAATACTATCAAGAAGAAATTTCTGAAAAAATCAAAAACTTCTGTAAAGAAGTACCTGCATTCAATCACAAGAAGCTGACTGTATAAGTCTCCCATATCAATCAGAGGAGTATCAGTCAACATAACACTATACATGAAGCATGAGCAGCCATAAAAGGAGCATCGTGCTCCAATTATAACAATGATTAACTAGGGCATGGGCATGCACTATATGAATCAATACCAACCAAGGTGAAGCAATTATTAAGTGCAGTGTTCAGAATAACAAATATTTGAAAACTAAAATAAAAGATGAGGAACGTTACCTGCATAACAGATGATTGGGCTGTCCTTCAATTCTGCACTACCAATAATTTTTCAAGGTCATTATACCATAATAGAAGATTTTATGCTTACTCACAACTAACTTAATAAGTTCATACATGGGTAAAATCAAATAGTTAACACTGTAGTATATAAGGATCTAGTTTGACCTTAGCTCAATTTTCCTGAAACAATGACTTCATGGCTTTGTATATCAAACTAAGACTCAAAAAACAAGCAAAAATGAACCAGCAGTGTAACTAGAAATTTGAACTTTGGCCTTTCTATCATAATGCCAAAAATTGGTTTAAGCTTGTGTAGTCGGTACCTTTTAACTGTTAGCTGCCCGATAAGTGAAAGTAACAATGGAGAACCATGATACATTGATCCTGCGAAGCAAATAGGATTCAAACATCTCGTATGTTGCAGTAATAGAACATAACAATACAATCTCATAATTTAAAATCACATATCAAGAAATGAATATGACTAAACAAACCTGCATAGGGAGACATTGAAGATTGCCTCAACCAATAACCCTCAGCCACTGCACAAGGCAGAAAAATTAACAAAAATTAAGCACGAAATCTGAAACTAAACATGTAGCTAATCATAGTAGAATAATGAGAGAGAGAGCTCTTACGGCGACGAATGCTGGTGAGGGGGGTGGAGACTTCGGGGCGAGAAGACAAATTGAGATTCTTGGGCAAATATATAAGAATGAGCCTGAAAATGATTGAAGCTACTACCCAAATCCAAAACCATGGCTGCTTCTTCCTCGTGTTCAGCTCTCTCGATTCCGTCATTTCGCTATTTCCGCAGTGCGTTTTAGAGCGTTGATGAACCAAAACCGATCCGATTGATTCTAGCAATTTGTCGATGGAGCATTGCCTAAAACGACTTGAATTATTAAATAATTTTATTAGGACATTATTTAAAATGGGATAGTATGTAAAAATTTTGTTTCTTTTGATGTTATGAAAATGCAAAATTCAAAATAAATTAGATTAGTATATGAAAGTTCTTATATTGGATTAGTATTTGATAGATAGAGTCAGTGATGACAAAGGCGCTCGCTAGCCTAGCCGACCAGGCAAGGCAGGGCGATGGGTTACTGCCTCTGCAACTCTTAGGCGAGTCCACTTAAGTCAGGCAACGCTTTTCTCGCCTGGGCGGCCGCGCGAAAGCCGGTTTAGGCGAGCGCCTAACCACAAAGAAGGAGGAAGTCTGGAAAAAAAGAAAAAGAAAGAAGGAAGCAGGTGGAAGACTCGCAAAAAAAAGGAAGAAGGAAGAAGGAAGAAGGAAGAAGATCCGGCGAAAGTCGTGCCTCAGCAGTCGTAGATCTGATCTACTTTGGTTCTGCAAGTGCTTCAGAAAGAAGGAGGAAGACGGGCCTAAAAAAGAAAGAAAGAAGGAAGAAGAAACGATGCGTTTTAATCTGATTTTTTTTATATTCTTTTTTTGCTAGTTTGAAATTTAAGCCCAGTCTAGCCCAATAATCTCAGCCCAAAACTCTTGTCTAAACAAACAAGCCAGTCTTCATGTTTTGATGAAAAAATAATAGAATAATACTGGTGATAAAAAAAAAAAGACAAAATTTTGTTAATATGTTCTTTTTAAGATGTACAAATAGAAAAAAAAAAAAAAAACTTGAGCAAATATGTTGTATAATGTTTTTATAAAGTTTGCAAGTTACCACTCAATTACAAATAAAATTTTAATCTTTTTTTATATTATAATTAAATCTTATTAACAATACTAAGGAAGTGATCCTAATAATGAATCACTCTGAATACTTTCAATATTTGTGTCAAATAATTTTATTTTTTTCTATCTCTAAAACCAATATATTTACTTGCTTTTGTATTATAGTTTAAATATATAGTATAGTATTCAAATTAGTATATTTAGTAATATTTTCGAGAATTGTAGCCTCAATTCACTCGAGCTATCTCTCTTTTGGCACCTTTTGCTCGTGACAATATTGGATAGAGTATATTGCGATTTTAGTCTAAAATATATAATCACTTACCATTCAAAATAAATTGCATAGTATTTAACGATTTTAGTGTAAATTATGATAATATTCATAATTCAATATAACTTGGTGGATTATATTATGATTTTAGTTCAAATGGTATAAACATTGGCAATTCAAAGTAAATTGGACGGTTACATTGTGATTTAAGTTTAAATTTTGTAAATATGCATGTTTCAATGAAAATTAATTGAGCATGTGTTGATTTTAGTTAAAATTATATAACATGTACAAATAAACGTGATTGCCTGATCTTCGTGTCGATTTATGCATAAATGATAAAAACATACAACTTTCAAAGTCAACTGACTAAGTTTGTTTCGATTGTAGTTAAACTTATAAGTGAATCGTCTAAAGTTATGACGATTTACGTTTGAAATATGGAAGCATGCCCAAAGACAGTAAATTAACTGAGCTTCAAACAACTCTAGTTAGAATTGTGTAAACATGTAAACCCATACAGTAAATTTACGTTCAAACTCTATGAACATGCACATACAATGTAAATTGGTGGATATTGTTTTTATAGAGATATATAAATTATTAAAACTTTTTTTAAGTTTTAAAAAACAATTAGGCTTTTGATTTATTAAATAATTTTATTAGGCCATTATTTAAAATGGGAAAGTATCCATTTTTTTCTTTTGATGGTATGAAAATCCACAATTAGACATAAATTAGTTTAGTATGTGAAAATTATTAGGAGGACTGGAAACAAAAACTACAAATAATGTTTATCTTTTTTTAATTATATGGTTATAAAAAAAAGAAAAACAATGTAGGAGATAATGAGTTTAAATTTTAACTGTTTACTATATTTAATGGCTCAATTTTATTTTATTTCAAATATAAAATACACTTTTGAGAAACACATATATATATTTTTTTCATCTGCTCTCTCTCTTTTTTATTGGCACATAATTGGTAATAAACCATTTTAAATAAAAATGTTAACAAATATACCAAGAATTGGCTTGACAATTTAAAATATATGATTTATTTATTGATTTTATGAATTCAAAAATTTTAGGGTTAGTATGGTACACATAAATAATTATTTCATTACATGTATGATTTTATTAAATGATTATTCTCCTTATTTGGTACGTATTTAGTATTGATTGCTTATTCCACTCAGTGTCATTTTATTCCATATAAATATGAATACTCATATTACTTAAAAAGTGATGTTTCACATTTATATTATTATGGAATCAGTTAAATCCAGTTAAATGATACAAATAATCTTTTATTAAAATAATTAAATACAAAATTATAATTAAATATATTTAGTTTAATCAAAAAAATATCATTCACGTCACATTAATTAATAAAAGTAATAATGTAAAAATTAAAATATATATCTCATAAACTATGGTAATTTTTATTATTTTTCCTTTTTAAGGATAATTTTGTTATTTATAATTTATCATTCAATGTCTAAATTGTATCATTCAATGTCTAAAAATTACATATAATATAAATAAGTATAGTGAAATCACTATTCACTAAACAATAAAAATAAATAATAATTCCATTTCATAGTATTCTATTATTGTCCATTTGATCGAATAGGGATAATAAATTAGTTAGTGTATATAAACTGATATGAGCACCACTTACCGCTAATAATGGTTAATTAACGTTGTTGGCTTTGTGAGTATCTTTCAAGGCTACTTTTGCAACAAGTTAATTTAGTAGTATTTTTGAGAATTGTAGCCTCAATTTGCTCGAGCTATCTCCATTTTGGCGCCTTTCACCCTGTGACAACATTGGATAGAGTATATTGCAATTTTAATTTAAAATATATAACCACTTACCATTCAAAATAAATTGCATAATATTTAACGATTTTAGTTCAAATTATGATAATATTCATAATTCAATATAACTTAGTGGATTATATTATGATTTTAGTTCAAATGGTATAAACATCTGCAATTCAAAGTAAATTGGCCAGTTATATTGCGATTTAAGTTTAAATTTTGTAAATATGCATGTTTCAATGAAAATTATTTGAGTATGTGTCTATTTTAGTTAGAATTATATAAAATGTACAAATAATCGTGATTGCCTGATCTTATGTCGATTTATGCATAAATGATAAAAACATACAACTGGCTAAGTTTAGTTTGATTGTAACTAAACTTACAAGTGAATCGTCTAAAGGTATGACGATTTCCGTTTAAAATATGGAAGCATGCCCAACGATAGTAAATTGCCTGAGCTTCAAACTGCTCTAGTTAGAATTGTGTAAACATGTAGACCCATAAGTAAATTTATGTTCAAACTCTTAACATGCACATACAATGTAAATTGGTGGATATTGTTTTTATAGAGATATATGAATTATTAATTTTTTTTTTAAGTTTTGAAAAACAATTAGGCTTTTGATTTATTAAATAATTTTATTAGGCCATTATTTAAAATGGGAAAGTATCTATTTTTTTCTTTTGATGGTATGAAAATCCACAATTAGAAATAAATTAGTTTAGTATGTGAAAATTATTAGGAGGACTGGAACAAAAAAACTACAAATAATGTTTATCTTTTTTTAATTATAAGAATTTTTTATTTCAATTATATGGTTATCAAAAAAAAAAAAAAAACAATGTAGGAGATAATTTGTTTAAATTTTAATTGTTTACTATATTTAATGGCTCAATTTTATTTTATTTCAAATATAAAATACACTTTTGAGAAACCCATTTTTTTTTTCATCTGCTCTCTCTCTTTTTTATTGGCACATAATTGGTAATAAACCATTTTAAATAAAAATGTTAACAAATATACCAAGAGTTGGCCTGACAATTTAAAATATATGCTTTATGTATTGATTTTATAGATTCAAAAATTTTAGGGCTAATATGGTATATATAAATAATTATTTCATTACATGCATGATTGTGTTGAATGATTATTCTCTTTATTTGGTACATATTTAGCATTGCTTATTCTACTCGTGTTATTTTATTTCATAGAAATATGAATTCTCATCTCACTTAAAAAGTGATATTCCTCTTTGATATTCAGTTGAAATCAGTTAAATGATACAAATATTCTTATACTAAAAAAATTAAATAAAAAATTATAAATAAATATATTTAATTTAATCAAATAAAGTATCATTCATGTCACATTAATTAGTAAAAGTAATAATAAGTAATAATGTAAAAATTAAAATATATATTTCACATATTATGGAAATTTTTATTATTTTTCTTTTTTAGGGATAATTTTTATTATAATTTTTTATAATTTAATGTCTAAAAATTACATATCAAAGAAATAAGTAAAGTGAAATGACTATTTATTAAATAATAAAAGAAATGATGATTCTATTTCATAATATTCTATTCTTATTTACTTGATCGAATATGAATAATAAATTAGCTCATGTATATAAATCGGTCTGAACATCATTTACGCTAATAAAATGTTAACAAATTTATTATGATTAATTAATGTTGTTGGCTTTGCGAGTATCTTTAAGGCTACTTATGCAACAAGTTGAGTTGTATGTTGGATACTTTTTCCTCCAAATGCCGTAGAAGATTGGAGAAACTCCACAATATTTTTCACATATTAGGCCTCAACTATCTCTTGGAACTACAACACCGCTCGCTTGGAAAAACCGACTCCTATATATTCCTCACAAATATCTCTTACATCTTGCTTTGTTTCCAAGAGGAGGGAAACGAAAGGAAAGAACACAGGAACAGTAAAATACCGCAGCTAAATTTCTTTTCCAAATACTCAGATTTCAATGGCGAGGCCTAATCAGGTGGCGATTGAAACTTTCATGAGCATCACAGGCGCATCTGAAGCCATCGCCGTACAAAAGCTCGAGGTTAACTTTTTTTGAATTTCTTTTTATTGGGATCTTTAGCGATGAAATTTATAGTTCTAGATGTCTGCCGAAGTTTTCAATGTTTGAAACAAATAGAATGATAGAATTACGCGTAAATTCATGTTGGAATTGATTATTGCAGTATACTTAATTGTTCTATTAGGGTTTATGTTGCACTATGGTGGGTTCAGTTGAATAATTCGTGACCGTTAGTTGCCCAAACACAATGAAATCAGTGTTTGACAGCTCGCTTTGTATTTGGCTATGAATTCAGGGTCCTAAATTTCTAGGGTGCTGTATTCTCTACATTTTCATAGATGGCTTTTGACATAATGCAGTCAAATATGCTAATACTTCTCATAGATACCATTCAGGAGATTAATCAAGCTAAATAATGTGTAAAGTTCGAATGAAGTTTATGTGGTTTGCTGGTATCAATTGGACAATGTTATCAGTTTAAGGACAGGAAGAAATATCTTTAACTTACTGTACGAAGATGGGGAACATTGAGGTGGGTGAAACTTTTTAGTTGTGGTGGATGCTGATTATCTTTAAACGAGTATGCAAAGTTAGTGCAAATATCCAACAATAAGAGGTTAGAAAATAGGCGGCCATTGACATATTCAACTGTTTATGAGAGAGATGATTGGTGGTGGGTAGTTGGACTTCCGTGGCCAGAGGCTAACCAATGGCTTGCCCCTCTGGTGAAAGGGAAGGTGTGTAGGATTCAGGACTTAGGTAGTGGTGTTGGATGTTGATTAGATTAGAGTGCTGGGTTTCGTGAACGGGTTGAGACATCTGGCATCAATGTGAAGGTATTTATTTAAATGGATTACTTGGTTTGGTACATCTATCCTTGATATATATCCCTCTAGTAGCAAGTGCTGGTTAGTCTTCTTTGTGGTTACGTGCTTGTTGGAAGTTATTGTCCCAAGAATGCCCAGAATGTTGAGAACCTTGAGTATTTGACAATTATTTTGTTAGTTCTGATTGGTGCTTGTGAAGATAGGACACACAGACCTCCTTCACTGGTTGCTAACTTCCCTGTGGCGGTTCCCTCTATGCCATTGTTCTTTTCCTCTTGTTAATTGCTTAAGATGTTCTGGTTGTGAAAAATTGGGTCCAATGTGGAAACTCTTTCCTTAGAGATGTTAAGAAGATCCCATAAAAATAGATTTCTTTTTCTTCTTTGTTGGTTATCTCAAAGTGTACATTTTTAAGATATCCCTCGGAAGTAATGATATTGATACCGACTAGTTACCAGGGAAAAATCACTTAAACTGTTGAAATCTTTGGTTGTTAATGTACTAGTGTTGGAGCACAACTGACATATATCAATCTTTTCATGACATCATATGGTTCAGCTTCTGTAGCTGTTGACCAAGTTTTCATACTGAAAAATGAGGAACTAAGTCATGATAAGTGGACTTAAGAATTTTAGTATATAATGCTTCACACAAATGAATGAATTAGTTTCTATTTAGAGAATGGAGCTCTGCGTATTTCAAAGGACTCTCCTGGTTTGCAGTTTGTATTAAAAAATAGCTATATCATATGGTTTAGCTTCTGTAGGTGTTGACCAAATTTTCATAGTAAAAAATGAGGAACTAAGTCATGATAAGTGGACTTAAGACTTTTAGAATATAATGCTTCACACAAATGAATTAATAAGTTTCTATTTAGAGAATGGAGCTCTGCATATTTCAAGGGATTCTCCTGGTTGGTCTCTGGTTATTTTGTATTAAAAAATAGCTAAATCATTTTTTTCTCAACAAAAGCTTTTAAGTATCTAGGGATGTATCCAGTAGTTCATATATGTCCTTTTATCTGTCAATCCTGTTGCAATCAGGAGCATGGTGGTGATCTGAATGAAGCTGTGAACGTGCATTTTAGTGAAGGAAATATAAGTGTGCCAGCAAGGTATGCCCTTCGACCTACTACTAGTAATCCTTTGAAATTTTAGTTTTGTTATCTAATAATGCTCTTTGATTCTGAATACCTTGTTTATTGCTATTATATTGATGTTCTAGTTCTTGTTTCATTTCCAGTGTTCATGCAACCTCTACTGCTGTTCCACAAGATGATTTCATGAATATAGATGATCCACTTCATGCTGATGTTCGTGGACCTCTATCAGTTTTATCTGCTGCTAGAAATCTAAATCCATACTCTCTTCTTGATCCAAGCTCGAATAGAAGTTTACTTGAGAGTCGTTCTGATTTCACGAACCAAGCACCATTTGTTACTCCTCCGAGGCAGGTAAGAGAGATCCCCATAGAGGTCAAGGATGGTAACCCGTCCACTGCTGAACCGGGCCATGCTCCAAATATTGAGGATGTCACAGGAACTGCTGATGCACATGGCCCAGATGTCCACGGGACCGTCATAATCGATGATGAAGAAGATGATGATATTTCAGATGCTCCAACTGCTCATCAGAATGTGCAAAATGAAAACGTATTTGGTGATGGTTCACTTGACAGAAATTCTAGACTGACTCCCCCTGAATTTGAGAATTTGCAAGATGTTAGCAATGACATAGAAGAAGAAATGATTCGTGCTGCCATTGAGGCTTCAAAAAGGGAGGTTGAGGTACCCAACCCAAATCAGCAATTTGGCACACAGAATGTGAGTATCACCATCCTTACTGCCTGGCAGGGCTTCGTTGCGTCCTTCTTATACTGAATGCTAGTTTTAGGGATCATTTTTTTCCCCTTGACGCAGAACCTTAATGGACCTGTGCCTCAACAGAATCAGTCTCACTTAGAGGATCCTGAACTTGCACATGCAGTTTCATTGTCCCTGAAGGTTGTATTTTAATTTACTTCTAGTCTTCCATTCCGCACCAGCCCTTGAACCTGTCACTATATTATTTACCACCAAGATTTAAGAGGACTGGTGCTTTTATTTGGCTATTCACTATATTGGAATTTTCTCCACATTTAACATGAAATGCGTCCAGACAGCTGAGCAAGAGAAAGTTTTGCGTGAGCTGGAGGGGGATGTTGGGTCATCAAAAGTGGGACCTTCTGAGCCATCTGAGGTGGAGATGAGTAAAATAGTGACAGGAAATGGAAGGTATGTTCTCTATCTTTCTCTATTTATCCCCATACTTTTGTGCTTTCTCAGTATGAACGTGTGGCGTTCGTCTGCTTAAAATGAGCATGTTTTTAAGTTGATGAGTGTTCATATTGATGCTAGGCTGGAGCCAGGAAGCTCTTCCATCCAAGATGAAGCTGAAGATGCGGAGGAGCAACCTTTGGTCAGGCATAGATCTAGACGTGTGTCTTCTGGCTCTGGGGACTCTGCCAAAGATGTTGGACTTATTGAGGCTAACGCACAATCAAGCACAGGACAGCATGCTAGCAGCATTCCCCAGCAGAATGCAAATTCCTTCCCCTCTGATGAAGTATCTTCCTTCCATACATAAATTCTAAAAATAGTTTCAGTTTTTGTTTGTCATATTAGTCAAAAATAGCCTGTGCCAACTAATTTCTTACCTTTCCTTCTTTATGAAATTAAAGTGGGGAGGCATTTCTTCTGAGGAGCATGATGAAGCTGTAATGCTTGAGGCTGCAATGTTTGGTGGAATTCCTGAAGGGAATCGGTACTTTGGATATGCACCTCATCAATTCATGCAGCCTCCTGAGGGTTATCCCCGGCCTACACCTCGCCCACCATCGCCCTCCCTGACAGCCCAGCGGTTGATAAGAGAACAGCAGGTGTTACTTCTAGACTTTAACAGTTATAACTTTTGGGCTACGGGAGATGGGTGACTGCATCTTGTATAACTGATTTGTATCTCATCATGCAGGATGATGAATATTTTGCATCGTTACAAGCAGACAGAGAAAAAGAATTGAAGGCCATGGAGGAAGCTGAAGCTGCTCGTGAAGAAGAAAGGCGAAGAGAAGAAGAATTTCACAGGAAAGTACTGGAGGAGCAGGTACTGATATTGGAACTTAGTAGACTTGTGAAATATAGTGCTTGGGTTGCCCCACATCACCTTCCTTCCTTATGCTTAGAAAAATCTTTAATGTAGTTAGAATTGGGGCTGTTTACATATCAATTGATTTAATTCAGTTTTTGTTGTAGAGAAGGGGGGTGGTTTGCAGAAGCCATTTTCATGATTTATAGATATAATTATAAAGAACTATGTTTAAATTTTTCATTGGTAACCCCCAAGTCCCCAACCCCAAAAAAGAGGGTAAAAGAAATGACAAAAAAACTCATTCAGGTGATTGTCTTCCTTACATTAAATTATTATACTGCAGAGCACCTCTCCTAAATGAGAATTTTGTGTTGTATCATATTTTTCTTACTTTTTCATGACAACTTATCCTTGATACATTGACTCATAAAACCCAATGAATATTCATGCTTCCCACTTGTCAAGGAGGGCCAACCCCTTCCAGAATGAAATTTTACTTTGCAGTTGTTTAGAGCTGCATTCTAAAATGGTTCTTACCAACAGGAGCTGGAAAGGCAACTCGCAGCAAAAGAAGTTTCTCTACCACAGGAACCATCTGCAGATGATGAGAATGCTGTAACCTTGCTGGTACGAATGCCTGATGGTAGCCGCCGTGGTCGCCGGTTCCTTAAATCTGACAACCTACAGGTGAATTTTGTGAGGGAACCATTATTTTAATCCTATACTTTTCTCTATGGATACACTTTGGGCTAAACCTGATTGTGGATGGCGTTGCAGTCTCTTTTTGACTTCATAGACATTGGTAGAGTGGTGAAGCCAGGCACTTATAGATTGGTGAGTGGACCCTATGGCCTTCTTGTGCAATTAGTTTATTTCCCGCTTTTTTGGTATGTATAATATAACTTGCTTATGATATTCTTACATTTAATGTCACTGCTTGTATAGGTGAGACCTTACCCTAGGCGTGCTTTCAGTGATGGAGAGAGTGCTCTGACGCTTAATGAACTTGGTCTAACCAGCAAGCAAGAAGCCTTATTCTTGGAGCTGATCTAGTGAACTGACTCCATATATGTAGAAAATAAGGAATTGAAATCTTTAGTTTACTTAAGGAAAGACACACGACTGTGGCATTTCATTTGGGTTTGTGCTGTTTGGATTAAGCAGATATGAAATATCAAGATTTATATACGGTCATCCTCGACAAAGGGCATGTTTGGCACTGTTTTTTACAGCCTCTACTTAATCCATTTATGGGGAATGTTTCTTTAATTTGTGAAGTAACTAGATGTGGGTGTCCATTTAAGTTATTTCATATTGTAGACATCCAAATAACCATAGCATAACGGTTCTTTTTTCTTCTTCCATGAACAGAGACAATAAATAAGCCTGTGTTGTTGGAGATAGACAATTAGACATCTCTGTTAGCCCCAGACAAACAAACAATTCTTTAACGCAAACCCTGGTTCTCGGCCCATTTAGAACTGAAACGGACTGTAGGCCCAACTCAGGCCCTTTTCTATCAGAAGAATCTGCAGGAGGAGGAAAGTATTTTTTTATAGCTTCCATAAAGCAAAAGTTTTATTACAACTGGTACAGGCCACGGGATTAGGCTTACCATCCTTGGCCACTGCCATGCCTACAAAAGTGGCAACTTTTTCGACTTACCGCTAATGTCTACGTCAAGCTTAAAGCTGACATATCGATATTGCATGTACAAATGCATTGTCTGATTGTCTTTTCGTAGCTGTCATTATCCGTAGAGATTTACATATTCAGAAGCCATCATTTTAGTTAAAACACATTCCAAGAAACTTTTTATTGCTTCCATATCTTATTCTAATATTTTGTTTTCATAGAAATATAAATATAAATAAACATAAAGATTTATCTTTGCCCACTTTTTTATTTATTAAATTTGTGTGCTTAATTCAGATTAGAGTAGGTAAAGGGTATCCATCTAAACTGAATGTTCTAATTTATTGTGGCTTAATTGCATCCGTCAACCTTTGATATAAAGTATAAGGGTTCACATCAACGATCTTCCTGAGTTGAGTTTGGTGTTATTGTTGTGGGTGGGAATATGCGGGCTGGGATGGATATTTTATTTTCTTAGAAAACAAACACTGGGTACATAATTTAGACTCAACTTCACCCTATTTAAGTAGTCTGAATTAATGTTCTAATCATTCTCAGCCGTTAACTTTTATTTTCTAATTTCATGAATTTTGTTGAATATTAAGCCCGCCGCTTCTACTAAGTTCATATGGTTCACCGGAAATACTTGTGTTATTAATTATGTAAGCTTAATAAAACTGCATGTTTTGAGCAGTTAGCATGGCTATTTCTTTGTTAATGGATTACTCACCACTAATAAATCAATGTAAATATTTGTGTTCAAGAAAAGAAAGAAAAGAAACCCAGCATTCACGAAATTTTTTATTCAAATTTCATATTCAATAAGAATTGAAACAATAAAAACAAAGTAAAAATCATGAAAATTTGATTTAAGAATTTTCACCCTAGAAAAATTGACAATTGATTTTATAAATCATCATAATAAGAAAATCAGCATAAGACTAACGAATTTAATTTGAAAAATCATTAAATTATAAAAATTAGCAGAAAAAAGAGAGACCATTTTATAATAATATTAATCAAAGCACAACAATCATCTAAACTATGATGAATCACTTTATAAATATTCAAAGCACATAAAACAACATAGACTCAGGCGATTTATTCTCAAAAATTATCAATGAACTTGAATTGATAGGTCCTCTGACAATATATGTTATAAATCGCACATTAACCGACTAAAATCCTGAAGAATCACGTTATAAATCATTAAAGCACATAAAATGACATAATCTTCATTCTGTACATTAAAAAATCATCAAAGAACATAAATTGATAAATATTATGACAATTTGATTTTTTTTATAAATCACAAAACACATGAATTGATTTTGATAATTTACCTTATAAAGTAACCTAAAAAAGAAATCGGATTTATTCTATAAAATCATCAAACAAAAAAATTAATAGAATATATGACGATTTACTATATCGTGATTTAATTAACATTCTACTTATAGATTGCAGATTTCATGCATAATTAATAAAAGGACTATTATTGCTGGCAATTAACGTTTTGTTTGTCCTAAGCCGGCTTCAACTTTAACCTAGTCATGTGGTTGACACGTCATCTTACTCATAACCACATTTGTATGTCCACGTTTTAAAAAAAAATATCAATGTGAATGCAAGGAATGACTCCAACCACTAATTTTGATTGCATTTGATTAAATATTTGATAACAAATTCATAAAAATACCTTATTAATTTATTATCTATCAAAATTAAAATTATATAAATACTTGCACGATATATTACCCACTTCCTTCAAAATTCAAAATATTAATAATCATTTTATATTGGACAAAAAAGAATATTTGGTCGACCAAAGGATACTATATGCTCTTGTATATATATATATATATAAAATGGTAATGGATTAATTAGTACATGGTTATTTCACTAATTAATTATAAAAAAGCTACTTGTGATATATTATATGATAATAGGTGTTTGCCTTTTGATTTCTTTAATGGAATGCTGGTGACACAGTACATGCGCAAAAAGTTATCAAGAATATATGAAGAATAAAAATACTAATAGATAATAAAAGGCATGCACAATAAAAAAGTGGGAATCGTATAAAATATTGAATGTTTTGGGAGGACTTGGAAATTTAAAATTGGTATCCAAATATTGAATTCAAGTTTTAGGCTTTAGAGGCCCTTAATTGTTTCTGTGTTCATATATATAATTGGTATTAAGCTCATGGTTTTCCTCCAAACCCACCACCATGATATTTTGTATATTTCTTATTTATTTAAGGGGTTTGGAACATTTATTCTTGTATTATTTGTTAGTATTTGACTACAAGTATTTGTGTAATTATTAATATGTCTTGTGCTTACTTAGGATACATGTCATATTTCTGAAAAATTAGTTGGACAGAGTATTAAAAAAATAAAAAGCAAAATGAGAGTATGGACAATTTTTCATTCACTGCATGGTTCTTAAATAATGGAACTAATTAATTCAAGAGATACATGTGTTTCATAACATATATATATATACATTTTATTAATTATTTGTAAATTTTGTTTAAATTATATATTGATGAAAGAAAAGTAACATCAGATTTTATTAATAAATAAATTAATTGACTTGTTTGATTGTTGCATTTTTTTTCAATAGATGAGTGTGCCAAAACTTGATAACCCTATCTCTACTATATCATAAATACCTCGAACAAGAGAACAGATGTGTAGCAGCTACACCCATCTCTATCATTTATCAAACACAATCTGCAAAAACTTTAGCTATTTACTCTAAAAGAAAGTCAAGAAAATCAACTGAGAAATTTAATGATTTACTCATTTTATTTTATTTTTAGTATAGTGAAAATATTCAAATTCGACATTAAAAAATGAAAAATAGGTACCAATCATTTCATTTACTTTAATATCATCTATCAAAGTTGAAGATTGTAAAAATTTTGTAGATTGAAGACAGTATTTTTCAAGTCAAAATTCGTTAATAATTAAATAATTGATATATTTTTAAAATTAATTATCAGTAATTGAATAATAAAAAAATTATGATAATTATAATAAATATTATTTAGTTATTTTTCAAGTCAAAATATTTTAATAAGTAAATTAATTGATATATTTTTAAAAACACTTATTTAATAATTAAATAATATTAAATTTATGATAATTATAATGAATGTTATTAACTTTTTATATAAACATATGTTCTAAATTCAAAAATTAATTAATTATTAATTAAATAATATTAAATTAACTATGCTACAAATTTTTTATATATATTAATTTAACAATTGTACAAAAAACTCTTTATATTTATTAGGAAAGAAAAATCTGAGTTATTTTCTTGAGTAATTGTGACATGTTTCCCACTGTTTTTGACTGGATTGTCACTTCTTAATGTGGGGTATCTTGAGGTGACTTTTTCTTTTCTTTTCCTTTTTTGCCCCTCAACTTTATCCAACTTGGATCTTGAATTTACAGAAATTGTGACAGAAGGTTAGCTTGTAAAACGGTTAAAAAGATAAGCCAACACAGGTTTTTTAGTCATTATCGATTCTCACCGTAGAATGAAATTAAGGAAGAATTATATAAAATATTGGGTGATTTTTCTTTTATCGTCGTCATCCCATGCTTTCCGTCCAAATCAGACCCCGCTGTCTCCTTCCGTTTCTCGAGAAACAAACAAACAAACCCCACCTACGACTGGTACGCGCCATTCTACAAGTACCCAATGTTGCCTCCACTTTCATCCTCTGTCCTTGTGAAAACCTTTTGCTTAATGTAATAGAACGTTCTAGTCTTCTTTTCCTGTGTTTCTTTTTTGTCAAATGGGTGCTAGTTTCTCATTCTTCCATGCAAACCCAAACGGGTCGTCGATTCTGCAATTAAAACCCAGTATAGGTGACTTGCCGGAGAGTTGTTTGGCTTCAATTCTTGAATATATGGACCCACCGGAGATTTGTAAAGTGGCAACGTTAAATCGGGCTTTTCGAGGTGCTTCCTGGGCTGATTTTGTCTGGGAATCGAAATTACCCCCGAATTATGAGATTCTTGTCCGCAGAATCTTTGAAGATTTCCCGGAAAATATGTCCAAGAGAGGAATCTACACAAGACTCTGTCGGCTTAATACTTTTGATGGCGGGACCAAGGTAAGTAAGGAAATGATCCATTCACTAGTCATTAGGCTTATCAGTGGTTCTGAACATGGAGAAAATTTTAGGTTTTGATTTTCCAATCTACTTAAGGATAACATTTTAAAGAGAAAAAGTAAATCCGTCTGCTATTCCAGCCTCAAATCAGGGGTTTCTGTTCTGTTTGATGAAAAATTATGGGAAGGAGAAGAATTGGCTTCTGATTCTCATGTCATTGATTGGGAAGAGATCTGAGAAAAAGAATTTTCCCGGAAAATTAATTAAGTTTCTACTTTCTATACAAATATATGGAGCGAAAGAATAAGAATTGATACATAATTTCCTGTTACTCAAATTCCTTGTTCAAAACTGAAATGAATGGGTTTGATTGTTTCTTGTGTATCAGCTTTGTTGCTAATGGGCTTGGTATGGGTTTTGTGCAGAAGGTTTGGCTGGATAAAGGCACGGGAAGTATTTGTCTGTCCATTTCTTCAAAGGGATTAACCATAACTGGAGTTGATGATAGAAGATATTGGAATCATATCCCAACAGAAGAATCTAGGTGAGATTCATCACAAAAATCTCCTTAGAATACTGTAATTTTCATAGAAATTGGATAAGTTCTGTTCTTTTGCATGTATGGTTTAGTTGCCTGATGAAAGTTCAAGTGTTATGAAGGTTGCTCTGCTCGAACTTGCCAAAGTAGGTTATATTGTTGTCTTTATGTCATTTCTAATGTTTTACCCCCCTTAAATGCCTCCATGCATGTTGTTAATTGGCTAGGAAATTTAACACAATCAATTTCTTAACGAGTTTACGCCTTGAAGGTGAATTTATGGTCTGTATTCTTTTCTTTGCTAATCCTTAGATGTCTTTTCTTCAATCGTGGCTCTCGATATATTTTAGGGTAGAAGTCCTAGGTTGAATTTAGATAAAATACAATTTGTTGGTAGTTTAGACTTTAGACTGCCATCTTTTCTTGCTTTCCCTTTCTTAGCCTTCCTGATTACTGTGGTCAGTAGCATGTTTGTTTTGTAGATTTATTCTTGTGCACACTTTTACTCTGAATAGCTAATGCACTGCAACTGATTCAAGATTGTCTGGAAAGCTAATGACTATAACTCATTAGAGAAGTACTTAGTTAATCATGCACTATAAAATCTGCTAGTTGCACTATGAAATCTTGTTGGTTTTCTCAAGAAACTTAATCATTTGAGATGATGAAATCATTTGTCAGTAAAGGGATTTGAGTGTGCATATATAAGTCTCATGTCTTTTTCTCTTATAACTTCTTTGGATGTTTGGATTGTTATATTTTCCACTACACTATCCTGTTATATCCTCATTTTTATTTCTTAATCTTTTCTGTTTGTTGCATATAAAATTGAAAATCTTTTCGTTCCTTCCGTTTTCAGCCCAGTTTTGGATTGAACAAAAATCTGAAATAATAGGAAAGCCAAGGGACATTCCCTTGGCTTTGTTTCCCTCTTTACTTGTAAGACAATTCAGTCCATGCTCTGTGGTGCTTATTTACTTAAGATTGATGAACTTAAATATGTTTCTTCATTTCCCGTTTCTTTCATTGCTGATGCATAGTACGGTATTTTATCTTTTCACTCATGTAGAAATGGAATTGATTAAGAATTATTTCCATTGCGTCTAGGTTCCGCAGTGTTGCTTATCTCCAACAAATCTGGTGGTTTGAAGTTGATGGGGAAGTTGAGTTCCCATTTCCGACAGGAACATATAGCCTATTTTTCAGACTACACCTGGGGCGGGCGTCCAAGAGGTTTGGACGCCGAGTATGCAGTACAGATAATGTCCATGGTTGGGACATAAAGCCTGTAAGATTCCAGCTATGGACTTCAGATGGGCAGTATGTTGCATCCCAGTGCTTCCTAGATGGACCTGGGAAGTGGAACTACTACCACGCGGGTGACTTTATTGTTGACAAGGCCGATGCATTGACAAAGATTAAGTTTTCTATGACGCAGATCGATTGCACACACACAAAAGGTGGTCTCTGTGTAGATTCTGTACAGATATACCCGAGAGATATGGGGAAGAGGTTGAAGCATTTTTAAACTGCTGGTAACCTTTGTAGGTAGGATGTATCACTGTATTATAAAGAGCTTAGGGAGTAGTTTCTCTGGAAAGATCAGATTTTAATGTTCCTTTTCAGTCTAGAATCTTGTATTTAGTGAGGCTATGTGTAGTACGCCAAGACTTGTTAATTTATTGTATTCATTTTTCGAACAGCTCTTATCTTCATTACAGCAGTGTGTATTGGATTTTTGAAAATCAATGCTGCTTGACGTTCTAGCGGTTATTTCTATGGCATTTGCACAGCAGTACAGGTTTTCAAAGTATCTCAGAAATATGATCTGAATGGCTCCTATTTCTTGTAGTTCCAATTGAAATTTTAGAAATGTTGATTTGAAAGCAATGGAACTTCTAGTTGTGAGACAGATTTAGAAATAGAAAAAAATCAGACCCATGTGGACTATCACAGTCCACTCAAAAATTCGAATAAAATCCGTAAAATTGAAACACCTCCTTTTAGTAACATAGGGAATAGGTACGAACGATAGCTAAGCCGTAAGAATCTTATCAAACAATAAAAATATTTTTGGTGAAGGAGGACGAAATCAATCTATCGTCAATTCAATGGGACCACTAACTATATGAAAACCTGAAAAATCTCAGGTTTATACATTAAAAAAAAAAAAAAAAACTTTTAAGGGTAGGCCAAGGTCCTCGGTCTCCTTTTCAGCCAAAATAAATAAAATCCTCAGCTTCCCTCTCTACGTCAGTGGGACAAAGGGTAGAATTAGACACATCAATAATATCACTAAATTAAGGATTCTCCTTGTTTGTAGTGGCTATCAAAGAGGGTTTATTTGCCTGCTAATGAAATAAGCTACGGCGGCTGTTATCAAAAGGTGAAATACATAAATTGAAGATAATTACTCAAAACACCTTACAAAGAAAAAAGATGCATAATTAGACACCTTACAATTAAAAGACTTCTATGATTCCGTCATAATATATTCTCACAATATATATGTTCCAATAATCACCATTAAACGATACTAACAGCACAGAGCCCTTTTGTAAGGCAGTAGTACAAAAATGGTTGAACATCTTGCGGAAGGTGCCATGCGGGTCTGCAATCAAATGACTTCGCATTTCATGTAGGTCAGTCTTGTACTATTGTTACTCACCGGGCCTACGATATGGCATGAATTTATGGTCCTTTGCAGCATTCTTCCTCCTCTTTTTCTCAATGAACTTTTCAAGCTTGCCTGATGCCTGATTGCATGAAGTGCATATATAGTTAGGGGAAATAGATGCTATTCTCAAACATAGAAAATGAAAAGAAAAATCATTATTTCCTTTCCATGAATACATATCTTATGGTTGTTCATTTTCATATCATAACGAAAGGCAGGAACATACCTTGAGCTCCTTGTATTTTTCAATAAGTCTTTGCTCCCGGATTTCAGCTGCAAGTAACAGAACCAAGTAAACATCTATATCTACCAGCAATGTGCTTCTGTATTCATTTATCTAAGCACCTCTTAGACAGCATCTCCAAAAAATTAATTTCTAGTGAACCCTTTGACAAGAAAGGAATGGGCCAGCATTTGATTTTAAAGTTATACATGCTACATAAAATTGGATATGGCTTTAAACAACAAGGAATGCAACATAAAATTACATATTATAACCATCATCGCTAACATATCACCGTCAATAACATACAAGCATCTCAATCACCAACACTAATATCCTGATCTAGCATTAAATCTCTACCAGAAAAGAGTACAAACTTCTATAGAGCCACTGCCACTATTCAACAGAGATGAAAAGAATTAGGACAAGTCTGACACTTTATTTGCTTCAGTATATGAATTACCTATTTGAGCCAATGCCTCACAAATACATTGGCTCCATGCATTTTCAGGATATGTGCTCAAAATATTTTGGATTCCCTGGGTCCCAGTCTAATATTGTAAAAAGGCAGAGACAGACTAAACACCAATTTATAACAACTATGAAGGAAAACATTACATTTCTTCATATAAAAGGGACGTTTCCCCTGCTTTGCTGCTTCCCTCTCTTTCTTCTTGTGCTTAGCCAATATATCTGCATCAGCACGCTTGGTTGTATCAGATTTTAACTGTTTGTCCTGAAAAGATTATCAAAATCGAGTTGGTGGACAGGAAAAGTTTTGACATTTCCCGAGATATAAATCAATTTAAAAGTGACGTCCAACATGGTTAGACCGATGACCATAATCAATCAACATAAAATCCCCATCCAAAGGGGCAAGTACTTACAATCCAAGATATGCGTTCTTCTACTTCATTGATGATTTTTGGATCTTTGCATTTTTTCAATTTCTTATGCAATGCCTGTTACATCCCGAAAACATAATGACAAATTAAACAACAAGTAGAAGAAACTTAAGAACAATTTTTTTAACAAAATAAATTCAATAAGACTACCTCTTTTTCAGCAGGAAGCTCATTTTCAAATAAAAAATTATATCTCTTTCTAAACCTGTAAGACCCAAGAAAGCACTACATATTATTCAACAACAAACATTCCTATACAAAATACAACAGACTTCCTTCTAATGCAAACTTGAGGTTTGTCTGAGAGCTATAAATAAGACAGCCACATGTAAATTATCTACAGCAGAACATAATTGGCAAAACGAGCATGTGTTAGGAGAGAAGCTCACCCCTCTGTGTCAAGTGTACCACATAGAGATTCAAATCGAGGATCACGTGCTACCTGAGCATATTGAAAGGTCCACATTGTTCAACAAGCTTCATATAAAAGTAACAACTGATATGAACTAAAAGAAAATTTAAAATATATTAACGGTTCTCAACAAGAAGATTCGACACAATATTCTTGCATTACATATATCAACATTTCACTAAAAAAATATGCATAAGCCTATTTATATGGTAAGTTCATGTTATCCAGGGTGGATATAAAATAAAAGAACAAGCAAAAGACTGTTAGTTTTCTTCCTTGATACACACTGCAAATTTATTAGAGTTTGGGAAGAACTCTTAGCATTGTAAAACTCTTCATATCAAATCCAACCACACCGCAAGAGCTGAATAGAGCAATGTTGAAGCTGAAAAACTTTTACTAGAAACTGAAACAAAGTTTAGTCAATTCGTGTTCCAGTGAGAATGCAGGAGTAAGTGTAACAGTAGAAGTGGACAACTCCAAACACTAACTAAAGAATCGAACCTTGGCAGCAAGTCCATATAAACAAGTAAACTCACCTTCTTAGGAGCTTGAACAATATCTCTAAATGTAGGAACTGGCTTCTTGCTACTAGCCTCCATTGGCCTTCAGAAATGCCGCAATCAGCTACTTCCTTATTTTGTAAAATAGACAAAACTGATGAATTAAAATACCTATTCTTGTTGGCCCTCCTTGACATTTTTTCCTCTTTTGGTTTTTGGAAAACCAAATGTGACCCATTTGAACGTGCTTTTTGCAACTCCTCAAATGTGACATCTGCTAGCTCATTCTCTATCTCCTCCTCCTATATCATATAACCAAGTATTAATAAGCTGTTTAACCAAAGTTTTAAAAATTCTGTGCTTTTCAGAGTTGCCCACATCTTCCGAAGGAATAGAAGAACAATCTTCATTACTCTCCTTGAACTGGATTCTGCTGGAACTGGCAAGTTCAGTACTGGGTTTCTTCATTTCACCTAAAATTTAAGCTCAATTGAAATCAATTCAATTCCATTGAAACAAATCATTTAAATTAAATTGAATTTTATGGTTTGGAAAACAAATATAAGTAATAGAATTCAATTTATTAATTTTAAAACATTACCCTTTAATCAATCAAAAAAAAAAAAAAAAAAACGATAAGCAGTTCTGCAATCATGGCTGGCTGATCATTCACACCTTGCACGTTCAAAAAATTATTTACCTACGAAAACTCAGAGACATATTGTGGTGGGTTTTGGCTTTGACTTCAACTTTTTCGATCTGAACCAGTTCATCAACTATTCGGTTTATCCCTTCAGTTACGACAGAGGGTGGCTTTGATGTTCTTTTGATTAGGGTAAGAGTTGATGTAAAAAGGAATCAAAATTAAGACTATGTTTGTCAAAACAATTTTTTATTGCCTCAATTGAAGAATGAATTCAATTTCCACAAAAACTTATTCCAAAATTATAAAAAAATAAAAATTGAATTTTAAGATTATGATTTTTTTTTTTCCCGAACACACCTTAGAGTGTTATTTCCAATGGCAGCCATAGCAACGAAGGGGATTACATATGGTAGCTGAATCAAGTATAATACGCTTATGTATGTTTGAGTAACCAATTATTTCATAAAATTTTACCAACGAAGGCATTACACCTTTCAATTTTTATTCTTGGTTGGTGATTCAAAGAAGTATTTAATACTTTAAAGGGAAGAAAAGAAAAAGCTAAAACATAAATTCAAATAGACAAGCCAGTAATTGAAATAGAAAAATAAAACCAAATACTAAGATCAAACCTTACCAGAGATGTTCAAATAGACAAGCACTCAAGTTTCCCAAGCCACAGGCTCACAAGGAAGCCTAAAAATCAAATTGAATCTGTTATGACTTACAATTTAGGGTTTTGAAATGAGAAAAAGAAAGAGAATGAGAAGACGGAAACCACAGTAGTAGAAGACACACTGGGAGAGACAGAGACAGAGAATTATTTCTTTATAAATGGGTAAATTCGTAAATGCAATGTTCTCAACTGGATTCAAAATGGGCCGGAGTTGTATGGTACTGTCATTGGGCTTCAGCCATCAAAAGTATAATTATAAGAGGGTAAATACGTAATCTTCTACAACAAAAAGTACACAGAAAAAACCCAAACTCATGACTACCTGCAATCTAGCCAAACAGAAATATCACTGAAATTTCAGCGAGTCGGAATTCTGTGACCAAGACTCGGGCTGAAGCCTAATCAAAGCCATGGACCTGGACATGGAATCCATGGCAGCCACGATAGGGGTCTCTGTCCTTGTGCTTCGATTTCTTCTATGTTTCGTAGCCACCATTCCTGTCAGCTTCCTATGGAGATTAGTACCCGGTCGACTTCCCAAGCACATTTACTCGGCCGGAACCGGTGCTCTGCTCTCGTACCTCTCTTTCGGATTCTTTTCCAATCTCCATTTTTTGGTCCCGATGTTACTGGGCTACGCTTCAATGGTCCTCTATCGCCCCCTTTGTGGAATCATCACCTTCTTTCTAGGATTTGGTTATCTCATTGGCTGGTATGTAATTGGTTTAATTTCTCTTTATTTTGTTTATTTTGGAAATTGTTGATGTATTTTTTACTTCATTTACTCATTAATTGATTAATCTGTAATCTATTGTCATCAATTTGCTTTTGATCCCATCATTCTATTATTAACATCAAATTACTATTTAGCTAATGGTTGCAGGTTGAGAATCCGCATTTTTTTTTCTTTTTTCAAATATTTTGACTTTTGGTATGTGTTTGTTTAGCCATTTATATTACATGAGTGGAGATGCATGGAAGGAAGGTGGTATCGATGCCACTGGTGAGTGCGACTTCGTGTATTGAATTTTAACAAAATTAAGCATATTTCGCCAAAAAAATGAAGTAAGCATATTATTTTCTTTAATTTTGTAGTTATATATATTGGTTTTTAATGTTTGGATGTTGACTTACAATAGGAGCTTTAATGGTTTTGACACTGAAAGTCATTTCATGTGCAATCAACTACAATGATGGATTACTGAAAGAGGAAGGTTTACGTGATGCTCAAAAGAAAAACCGGTTGATTAAATTGCCTTCATTCATTGAGTACTTAGGTTACTGTCTCTGCTGTGGTAGTCACTTTGCTGGTCCTGTTTATGAAGTGAAGGATTATCTTGATTGGACTGAAAGAAAGGGGGTAGGTTAATTGTAACTATGTTGTAGGTTAATTGTAACTATGTTCTTAGTTTCTGATTTTGCGGTAAGTAATTATTTTCATTTTGTCTTCAATTATAATTCTCTCATTCATAGATTTGGAGCAATTCTGAGAAAGGACAATCCCCATCACCTTATGGGGCAACGATCCGAGCTCTTCTCCAGGCAGGTTTTTGCATGGGCTTGTACCTATACCTGGTACCTCAGTTTCCTTTGTCCAGGTTTACTGATCCTATTTACCAAGATTGGGGGTTCTGGAAACGGTTGAGTTACCAATATATGTCTGGCTTTACAGCCCGTTGGAAATATTACTTCATCTGGTCAATTTCAGAGGCTTCTCTTATCATTTCTGGCCTGGGTTTCAGTGGCTGGACAGAATCTTCTCCTCCAAAGCCACGTTGGGATCGTGCGAAAAATGTTGATATCCTAGGCGTTGAGTTTGCTAAGAGTTCAGTCGTGTTACCACTTGTATGGAACATACAAGTCAGCACCTGGCTTCGTCACTGTGAGTTTCATGCTATCCCTGCATTTGTTATGCTTTTCTGCTTCAGTATAACTTGGGAACTACTCAGTTTTAAGACAGAAAAATTGAAGTTCAGTTGTGGCTGCCCAATTTCATAGTTCTGATAGTGATCTGGTAACCTATTTTGTTATCTAACAATCTTGTGGTCAATGATTGCTACAGTTATTAGTTTGATTTTTAAGAAAAAGTTCCTCAGTGGGAATCTTTTTGTTTTTAATAAGTCACAGCAACCAAAACCACAGCCATTAGTTTTTTTTCTTTGTCCTAACCTGTATGGTGCTGTAGATGTGTAGTAGCAGATTACCTGTTATATAAGCTTTTAAGTGGTAACATTTCTGCTATGTTTGCTTGTGTAGATGTTTACGAGAGGCTCGTCCAGAAGGGGAAGAAACCTGGTTTCTTTCAGCTACTGGCTACACAAACTGTCAGTGCAATTTGGCATGTGAGTATGATTCGATGCTGGCTTGATTATATAATTATTTATTCATGTGCCTGTGTACTTACTCATTTGTACCAAACAGAACTGTCAAACTCACAGTTACGAAAAACTTTTTCGTTTTATCTGAATGAAGACAGATATTGAACATATTCTTACACGTGCTTTTTCCTTCTTTTCTTTGGATTTGCTAATGCTTCCATATCTCTTGAAATAATTAATCAGTAACTGCGGACAGGCGTGTCCTGAGCTGATTCTGTGTAATTTGATGACATAGGTTATTGGTATATCTTTTAAAACTTTTCTTCAACTAAAATGTGATGCATGAGTTCTGATCAACAGTCCTGCAAATCAAAATCCATAAAACTAAAAACCTTATATTGTAACAACATTTACCCTCGCCTTTATCTGTTGAAGTTCCAAAATGATCTGGTTCTTGTCTTTTATTTGTTTGTGAGTCATCCAGGGTTTCAGTAGATATGTTTTTACTTCATTACCAACTAGCTCATGCTTATGATTTCCATAATTCTTATTCATGTGAATGCTCTGTTTTGTTTACATCTTGGCTTGTTTTCTTTATAAGAAAGAAATAACATACAGAATCCATTAGAGACATAAGGATACAAAAAGATTACTGAAGATTGCAAGCTAAAACAAATTTTCTTTTCTGTTCATTTACAGGGATTGTACCCTGGGTACATAATTTTCTTTGTTCAATCAGCTCTGATGATTGCTGGTTCAAGAGGTATTAATCAGACAGCAGTTTTATTCTTGTTGGCTGTTGCCCTTTCTTCAGATACTCAACTTGTTGCCAATTGCTTTTTGCAGTCATTTACAAATGGCAGCAAGCTATACCTCCTACGATGGCTATGGTTAAAAATGTACTGGCGTTTTTGAATTTTGCGTATACACTTTTGGTTCTGAATTACTCTTGTGTGGGCTTCATGGTACGTACTCTCTCTCTCTCTCTCACCTGCATTCATCCACGTGTAACACACTAACACAAACTTACACTCAAATGACACAATGGCTTTTCTTGGACTCTAGAAATTGATACAAGCATCTAATCCCTCTTTGCTTGAATGGACTAGGTATTAAGTCTGCATGAAACTATTGCCTCATACCGGAGCGTGTATTTTATTGGAACCATTCTTCCCATTGTGCTGATCCTTCTTGGTTATATAATTAAACCTGCAAAGCCCGTCAGATCTAGAGCTCGGAAAGAACAGTGAGGTAAAAGAAAGCAGGTTTCATCTTATCTACGAAGGTCTTGAAACTAAATTAGGAGAAAGAGAGAGCACAACTTTCCACGATTGTTTTTCAATGTTTTGTTATAGCTGCTTCAACTTGAGAAACCATTGAGACTGTTTGCAGATAAGTTATAAGCTTTGGTGTTGATGGTAGGGTTTTATCAGCTTTCCAAGTACATAAAAAATGATTTGGCTTTGACAAGACCAATGTAGTAGTTTATGCACTTCCATTGAGGTCATGTCAACGCCTAGAAGCAGCAGCAAGTAATTGAACTGAGATTTTGGATTTGGTTGGTCGATTGATTTGGAATGTAGTACAGGATAAACGAATTCTAACCTTTATGGTATACTTTTTTTGTTCCATACGGAGGGGGGCTTGTATCTAATTAATGAAAAATAAATAATTTTATGTAAAAAGTTTTATGGTTCAAGATTGATTGGAACCATTTAAAGTATGATTTATGCAGATCAATTTTGCTCGAGTAAAAATTTATTCTGGTACGAAGTCCATTTTAAAAATGATTTATCAATTAAATTAATAATTAATTATTTACAAATATTACTATTTGATTATAATACCATCCAATAAGATAAATTTTATAGAGCTCTATCACGGTTTTATAGTCTGTCAAGATAAATTCTCTCCTAATTTGATTACAATTAATCGTTTATCTATGACAATAATTAATCATAATTCAAAATATTATTTAATGTATAAATTTTTTGTTACAAAATATATGTATACAATTTAACAAATATCTTTTATATATTCGTTAAATATATATTTTTTATTATCAAATCTTTGTTTTTCAATCAGATGTCCACTAAGGAACAAAATAACACTTGCAAATGAGTAAAATAGCTGGGTACTTATCAGTGTTTTAAAATTTGGCCAGGAGAATGACTAGGAAAAATGTCCTAATTTCTGGTTACCATTTCAATTACTGAGTTGACTTGCAACATCATAATTACAATATATATATATATATATTTAAAAATATAAATATAATAATTTAATTTCATACCAAAAATGAAACACAGGCAGATGCAACTGGCTACAGATTTTATTATTATTTTTTTTTCTTTTTTTTTGGAGAGGGGAAGTTTAATATTTCCAAATAATAAAATCCTTTGTTAATTGACGTTCTTTTTAATTTCTTCTTGTTTTTAATCAGTGTAACTTACTTTATAATGTAGTAAGACTGAGCAATTTGAATTTACAAGATGAAGAAATTCAATTCCAGTGAAAAAAATAAAATAAAAGAGGATCTGGGTTGTGTTTTTTTTTTTTTTTTTTTTTTAATTTCTGCCGTTAAATAAATATTAGCAGTAAGAGATATATAAAATAGTAAATTAAATTTTACATGGACTTGTAATTACCGCGTGTGAAACACTATAATTACGTGCGTTTTCACCTAGATATTTATTCAGCTCCTCCCTATGTATAGCCAACTATGTCTACTTTGTCTCCTACAAGTAACCAACCAATTCCTATGTAGTCTTTCCCTTTCGAACCATTCATTTTCTTTCCTTTTTTTTTTTTCCGTTTTCCATTTTCCATTTTCCTTTCTTCAAGGGAAGTACTTATTCAGAACCCCAATCTGCTTTGATATTGTTCAATTAGTATGTTTTCCCGAGTGAGAAAAGGGTGTGTTGGTAATCAAGGTAATAATCCTAATAATGTTGCTGGTTGGGAATTAAGGCCAGGAGGGATGCTGGTGCAGAAGAGAAATTCCGATACGAATCAAACTAGTACTGCTTCAGTTTCCACCATTAATGTCAAAGTGAAGTATATCTCTTCGTACCATGAAATTCGTATCAGTTATCAAGCAAGCTTTGGTAAATGTTGCAGTTATTGAAATTTAATATTTTTTTTTGTTTTGGGGGTAAGAGTTTGATTACCAAATTAATGGTTTTTTGCTAATTGAATTTTGCTTTTGTGGTGGCAGGGGAATTGAAGAAAATGTTGACAGAACATACTGGATTGCATCCTCAGGATCAGAAATTGATTTTCAAGAAGAAAGAAAGAGATTCTAAATCATATCTTGATGTTGAAAGAGTGAAAGATGGATCAAAAATCACACTTGTTGAGGATATAGCCAGTAGAGAAAGGAGGATGCTAGAGATGTTAAAGAAAGCAAATACAGAGAAGGCTTCAAAATCCATGGCAGAAATAAGCTTGCAGGTTGACAAAATAGCCGAGCAGGTACATTTCATTTCATTGCATATAATAAATTCAGATACTTTTTTTATAATACTGAATTGAATTCAACAAAATTGTTAAGGTTGCAGTTTTGGAAGCTGATGCTTCAAAAGGTGGGATTCTATCAGAGAAAGATGTGAATAATTTGACTGAAATGTTAATGACAAAGTTGATTAGATTGGATGATATTGTTGCTGTTAGGAGATTTGGGATTGCAGAAGAGAGAGCAGGTATTCTTTTATTTTTCATATTTATTTTCTTTTAGCTTTCAATCTGCAAATTTGATACTATTACTAAGCCTAGTGTTGTTATGGATTTCTTGAAGGTGAGTAGAGTTCAGAAGCATATTGAAATTCTTGATAGGTTGAAACTGCAAAAACAAACAAGACCCTGCAGAAATGAAGGTAATGTGCCATTGCAGCAACCAGGGCATTCAAGTGTGGAAAATTTTGTACCACTGCAAAAAGAGAAGGCAGAACTTAGGCAGAGGAATATGTTAGGGCTAAAGCCTATACTGCAGCAACCATTGAGACATTCTGAGTCTTTTGTGGTAACAACAAAATGGGAAACTTTTGATTAAAGCATAGCAGCCTATAAAGCTTTCCAACAGAGGACTAAGCAGATAAGTAAGTTCTTAGAGTAAGTTGTCCTGAAAATTTGACTCATTCAGACTTCAGTTTTTTTGTTTGGCATTCTTTCCTGGGTTTACATTTATAATGATCCTATTAGTATCTTTTAGTTTCAAAAATTAGTTTTCCGATTGCTGGTGTATAATCAGCTTTTTCAGATGTGTATAGCAAAAACTGTACAGCTACAATGATCAGGGGAAGAAAGACATCAAATTGTTTCAGATATCTATCTCTTCTCATTTGGGTGGGGGTGTGATTTCTCTCTTATTCTTTTCTTTGGGATGGAGGGGAACCATATAACTAATCATAGCCTTAATTATATTCTGAAGGTATAAATGGGGAGATGAATGATCTTTGTTGCTTGGGGACCCCTACTCTGTTAGGCCAACTTCAATGTGCACTGATTAAAGGAACAGAAAATTTATATTCCACGTTTCCACTAGAAAGTGATACATGCCTTATTTATTATGAATCTGCAGAAATAATTGAGGGTAGGAATAGGATTACTTACATAGAGGGAATCTTACTATCTTATCATATCAAATGGCAGAGTTGCAGTTATGAGCTTTTTGGGTTTGGGGTAAATGATACAGAAAATTTATTACTTGTAAGCTATGGTCCATACTTCAGAACTGGGCTGAATTCTAATATTGCAAGTTTTCAAATGAAATTATGTTGGAAGTTCAGTTGTTACAACTGCATTAACTAGTCAAAGGTTGGTTGTTTATATTTTTTCCATGTGGTTCAGGAATCAAAGATTATGATTCAGGCTTACAAATGCACAATGAGGAACCACATAGTGAACAAGTTGTTAGAACAAAAGGTGATAGGAAAATGAGGATGGAGGAGGAAAAAGCAATTCTAGTTTTTCCTTGATCAGTTATAAGAACAAAAATTGAGGGGAATTTTCCTTCTCTCACACCCTTCAGTACTAAGAATTATGTAACTGCTATCATCAAGCTTTTGTAACTTCAAAGACATTACAGAATGCATACGCAATTTTGGAAGCCAATCATTTTTCATTTATTTATTATTATTATTTTTTGACTGAGAATACGAAACCAATCAGATCCATAACAATTTCTTGTTTTTGATTCTGTTATTAGCTATAGCAAATTCCCCTTGACCTTTCTTTGAAATTGGGCCCGAGATTTTAGCCTATAATTTTTGTATTAATTATTATTCTAATTCCGCCCAACTATGCTTTACCCACTTTATGTGGATCATCGGGCCCACTTCAATATCTAAACAATTTTTCTTTTTATCAGTAACAAAGGATACAGTCCAAAATAGTGGAAGAAAAAAAAAAATACTCAGAACAGGAGAACAATAATTATTTTTTTGATAAAATAAAATACTCAATACTACAAACTGTTGGGCTGTGACTAAATGTTTTTTATTTAGAAAAAAGAAAAGAAAAGAAAATAATTGAGACTTATTCCTATTTGTATATGAGAGGATTTGAGTAACATATAAGTTTTTAATTTATATTGAGTTCAAATGACATGTAAAAATTGACATTGATATCAGGGCTACAAAATTTACTATAAAAGAATTCAAATTTAAAAGTCAATAAAGAAATTACATTTTATTGACTATTATGCTAACTTTTTGAAATTCTTGGCTGTGACAATATTTTTTATTTTTGAAAAAACATAAGACTTGTTAATATTTTAAGCTAGAGGATAGGGACAAACGTAAGTTTTTTACCTTATGTTTATGGATGGGTTAATGCGAAATTGAGAAATTTGTTTGTACACAACTAGCTTTATAATAAATTATTATAATTTAGTGATTATATGTGTTCGAGTCAGTTTAGAAATACATTGACTAATTATCTCTTTATCTAGTCAAAGACATACCATCTATGTTAGAATTATAAAACTTAATGATTAATATACAAGACTTCTACTAAAAGAATTCAATTCTGAAAAGCTAATAAATGGATCACATATTTAGACAAACGTATCAACCCTCTTGCTATTCTCTAAAATAAAGATGAGTAGGAAGCAATTCCTATTTTTACTAACTCAGTTTTTAAATATAAATAAGTCAAAATATTTATAGGTTAAAGGCTTTGACAATCTATATTCAAATTTGCATGATTTCTTTTTATTTTATTTTTTTGTATATTAGGAGTGCTCGAATTCGAGGAAAGAAATACAAATTTGCATGACTTTTATATTTATGTTGTGAATTGTTTTTCTTTGTATGGATAAATACAAGGATTTAGTGATATGCTTTTAAACTGATCTGTTTAATTTTGTACCACAAAAAAAGTCAATATCCTAACCAGTTTAGTTTCTGTTCCAGTTTCGGCAGTTAAGAAGTTAGTTGACTTTGAAAAAAACAGTTATTTATCCTCCATCCAAAAGTTATTCTTTTTGTATTCCAAAAAAGGCAACATAATTCATGCATGAGTACCAACCCCACCCTCACCCTCACCCCCACCCCCTTCTATTTCTAGGTTGAGAATCAAAACGCACCCTAGTTGTAAATTGATTACCCACCCACGTTTTTTAATACACAATGCACGTTACTTTTGGTATTAAAAGTCATAAAATTTATTTAATACCGCAAGACTTTATGTTAAGTCCGTTGGGTTAAGTTATACACACTATGAGTAATCCATATCTCCAGTTTAACTGTTTGTTCATTCCATAATGTAAACTTAACAATGCTTTATTGTAAGGCTGTCAAAATATTCAGTGTAAATTTCTTTTGCTCTACCGCTCTTTATTACTACAAGTTCCCCATCTCCTCTCATTTACTGTGGAAGTTTTCATATATATGATATGATATAAAATAAAAATCCTTCTGCATATTCAAGACCAGCTGGATAGGCGAGAACTGAAATCAAACTAGTAAATCCATTCCTTCATCTTCCAATTTCTGATCTTGGTCGTCACCATATTCTTCTTCACGGTTAGCCACAGATGATGTCAGCTCTTTGGCTCTTTCTGCTTGACATTCCCAATTGGTTCGAGCCAATACAAACAACATGGCCAATAAACAAGATCCTTGTGCTGCTAAAAGACCAAGCCATAAGCCTTTGAAATCATACCCTGCAAAAAAGCTCAACCACAATGCCACTGGCATTCCCACCAGATAAAAGCAACCCAAGTTGACATTTGCTCCCAATTTCGGCCTAGCCGATCCCCTCAAAACCCCACAAACCGTTGTTTGTGGACAATTTCCAAGTTCACAAAGTCCAATAATTGGCAAAACCATTGAAGTCAATGCAATAATCTCTGCATCTTGGGTGAACATGAAGGCCCATATCTTCCTCACTGATACCGCGAAAAACAATGCCGAAAATCCCAAAATGAAGCTAAAACAGAGGCCAATTACGGCTGCAAGTTTGGCTCTTTGAGGACTGTTGGCACCCAACTCATTACCCACCCTTGTGGATACACCAAAGCTTAAAGAAGATGGGAAAATGTATATCAATGCCGTGGTTTGAATCAGAATTCCCATTGAAGCAACAGTGGCTTGAGGATTAAACAATAACCCACATAGCAAAATCATTAATTCATACCACCACCATTCAAGACAAACCGAAATGCAGCTTGGAATTGCTAAATTCACAAGTGATTTCCAGCCTTTTAAGCACTCTGAGGAAATCCCAGTCCAAGTTTTTAGGTACACGCCGGAGATTATAATGTAGATGATTAATGAACCTACAAGATTGAAATTAGTCCAAATTGCACTTAAAGCGACGCCCTTGATTCCAAGATTAAGGGCAGAGACAAGAAGGTAATTGATCGGAATATGAAGAAGAATAGCCAGAGTTGCACAGTAAGTCAGAGGCAGAGTAATAGACTGAGTTCTGAGGTAAATCCTCAAAGGGTGTAATAGAGACTGAGCTATAAGATCCGGAAGAGAATAAAGAATGTAGGATTGAGCTTGAGTAGCTATATTGTCTTCTTGACCACAAAAGAGCAAAATTTTCTTCATGTTGAACCACAAAAGTGATATGGGTATTGAAGTTAACAGAAGCAGAATCACTGTCCTCTGCATCACAAGGCCTAAAAGTTTGAATCTTTTGGCTCCAAAAGCTTGACCACAAAGGGGTTCCATTCCCATAGCAAGGCCAGAGAGGACAGAGTATCCAGTAATATTAGCAAATCCAATTGCAAGCGAGCCACCGGCCAGAGCAAGGTCACCGAGGCTGCCAAGGAAGAGCATGGAGATCATGGAGCGACAGTAGATTAAGAATCCTGTTAAAACCATGGGCAAAGCTACGTTAGCAATGCATTTGGCTTCCTTGATAGCTAAAGCTAAGTGGGTCTTATCAATTTTTTTATTTTGTTGTTGCATTGTTGGAGATTTGGGGATCAAAGGGATAAACATGTCGGGCTCCTCTAGTTTGGTTGTGGGAAGATTTGGTTGGTCCATATTGCATTTGCAGGTAGCATAAGCAGAAGAAAACTGGGACATGGTTTGGACTCGATTTACGGAAGAGTGTATGTAGCTGGTGGGTTTAAAAAGATGAGTGTTTTGGTGGGTTCTAGAAAATTTGAACATAAAATGGGACCAATCAGGGAAGAAGAAGAAGAAGAAGGATATGACACAGGGCTGAAAAGACAGGGACAAAGACAAAGACAAAGTCAACTGCCCTGCACTAAGATCTTACCAAATACAGGTTAATAGCAGGGATAGCCATTTTATTTTACTTGTATTGAAGGCAAGTATTTAACCTTTGCATTTTGAAACTTGCCAACGAAGAGACAAAACCAAGAGTTGGGCGGTTTATACTTTCTAAGATGGCCATTTTCTGAAAACGAATGCTTGACTTACTATTAAGTTTTTACAATTTGACTGGGTATTATTAATACGAATTTAGAATTTCTATCCCCCATCGTATAAAAACTTCCTTCATATTTTTACACACCATTGACATATTCAGGGGGGTTGAAACTCGAGAACCAAAAGTTTTTGGAGTTCAGAAGTTACAAATAGAATCTTTTCTTCAGATATGAATTCAAACTGGTTTATGATTATATTTAAATGCAAAAAAAATAATAATTAAATTAAATTAATTTTTTTTAATCTTTTCAAAAGGAGACTCTTTAATATAATTAACCAAAATAATCCAATTTTTCTGTACCCTCTTGTAGGGGAAAACCCAAAAAGAGGGACAGGGATTAGGGAATGGTGGTCAAGGCTTGACATGGTCCAAAGTGTCTCGAACTTTTCATGATTAGATAGAAGATAGAATCATACATGAGAAAAGAGTAATGGAAGACCGGCCTCAACCATCAATATCCGGAAGACCCCCTTTTTCATATGAATATGTGACATGAACAATCTCACAAAAATATGCCATCCTTAATTGGCCAAGAAAAGCAAGAATATCATTTTGGTTGACTCAAAAAGGATATATGATTTTTCTGTTTTGTACTAACAACATGTAGAATTATAAACCCGAAACTCATTCAAACTATCACAATTGACATTTCCTTAATAGGGAATGCTTATTTTCCCTTCTAGAAGACTAGAAGCTTAACTTGTAGTGCTTTTCTTCAATTCCATGGTGAAAATTTGGTTTGGATGCTGAGCAAGTCTTCTTACGTGTAATGACCGTCACGTTGCTTATATTATTGAGCCGCTCCATAGGCGGAGAAACCACTTTTCTTTCTATAGGCAATTTGCACAAGGAAGATCCTTTTCTAATTCAGAGGCAGAATTTTCAACTCTGTTAAGGCAATTTGTATTTTAGGCGCTGACATTTGTGGTGGAGCACCAACTAAGGCACTAATCCCATTTGCTAGTGCAAAGCATTTCAATTTCACAGTGAAAATACAAAGATGGTGTTGATAGATACTCACGGCAAACATTTTGGGCCTGAATCTTGCAGAAGAAAAAAAGAAAAGAAAAGAAAAGAAGACAAGGGCCTATAGGTATTGGGCCTTCAGAAGGAAAGTGTGAGTCTTCTGCTCCCTATAATTATGAGCTAGAAAATTGGGATTCACAATTACAAGAACTGGCATCTGTAGGCTGCCTTATTAATTATTTCATATAACAGTCACAGTAATAAAGTTACTATTCATAAATATAACTTTCTGATTTTAACCTAAGTTCTGTGGCAGTCTACTTAACTGTATATGAATAAGCTAAGTATATATATAAGTTTAAGTGTAAACAAAAATAATATGATATATATATATAGGTTTTTTAACAAGTTTTTTTAGAATATTTATTAAATAGTATATATATATAAAAGTTTATAATATTTATTGTAGTTGTTAAATCATAATTTTAGTATTATTTAATTTTTAAAATCTATATTTATTGTATATTGAGAAGTGTCTTAAAGAAATTAAATATATCATTTGTGAGAAGGCTATTTTTAAGAGAGAAAAACACAAAAAATAAAATGAAAAAATAAAAAAAATTCTAACATATAATTTTATTTTGAATTAAATATATTTTGGGAAAGAAATCATTGTGATTTTTTCTCTCTAACAGAACCTCATGTTACATGTGGATCCTTGTGGATCTAAATCCCAAGGGCAAAAGAACTTTGAGAATATTACAAAATCATTTGCATTGATTGCTGTTTATAATCATATGCAATTAATGGTCATCATACAAGATGGTAAGGATTGACCATTTGATTGAAGACCTTCAAGTTGACGACCCATTTTCGACACCAAGCCATGTGTGAGATTGGCCATTTTAGAGGATTTGGTAGGCCCATATCAGTGTCTATTAGTCCAAAATGTGGTCAAAGAGTTTAGCCTTTGCTTCAGAGGGGAATTAAGCAAGAAAAGAAAACGGGAGTGAAATTCTATATATCCAGAATAGAACATTTATGTACGAAATAGCATTTAAATTCAAATAAAAAAGTTAGATAGATGTCCATACTTAGCACTAAACAGTGAACACACTTCCAATTTAATTATTATCGTTTTTTTTAACTGCTTATACCGAAGTCACTTTTTTTGTTTTTCTTAAACATGTGCTCTAAAGCAATTAATACTCAATTATTATTATTATTTTTCTAGTGGTTTTGATTGAACCACATCCTAATTCATTGTTATTCAGAATATTAAATGAAATACTCCAAATGTCAGGTGAGGTAATGATACCCAACAACCAGCACAAAAGAAACTCTTTATTGGTCAAATACAGGCAAATTTATTCAATAAGCGCAACAAACTCTTTCAAGTAATTTTCGGATATCGGACAAGAAAAAAAACAATTACTGCGCACAACAACAACAACATTGAGTTAGGTGAATACTCAATAACAAAAGCGTCCCTAATGCGTGTGTGTAAGTGTTTGATCATTTTTTAACACAAATCCCAATTGTCACAAACACTAATATTTCTTAAACTCTAGCTAGCTAGAGCCTAGAGCTAGCTAGCAAGCAACCAGTTATCTAACTTGGGAGTCACAAATTTGAAGTACTCAAATAGTCGCTACCCAGTATTCAGTACCCCCGCGAACTCCCCACGCTTTCACTTTTTTGTTTTTTCGTTTCTTCTTTTGCTGCTCATAGTGTATATATTATGACTTGCCTCTTAATCTTAATATTAATAGCTAAGAGTTAGTAGTACTTAGTACCAGTGTACCACCCATCCCCTTGAATCTTGAATTCTTGACCCTCCTACCATGCCCTATATATATTGATTAGACCATTAAGTTCCATATTCTAATTTATTTCAAACCCTTGTTTGAGTCTTCAACGCTCAAATAATCAAACCATTAATATGGCCTCAAATTCCAGCAAAAGATCACACCCCATTTATCACGGAATCCGGTCTCGGAGCGGGAAGTGGGTGTCCGAAATCCGGGAGCCACGTAAGGCAACGCGGATATGGCTGGGAACCTTCCCCACCCCAGAAATGGCGGCTGCCGCATATGATGTGGCAGCAATAGCCGTGAAAGGCAACGAGGCAGTTCTTAATTTCCCCGACTCAATTGAGTCGTACCCAGTACCCGCATCCACTTCACCTGCTGATATCATACGTGCCGCCACGGCTGCTGCCAGAGCCACCGCGTTGAAGAAGGGAGAATCTAGTGGCGATTCTCAATTAGTTTTAAATGATGAGCCATCAACTTATAATGATCAAAACGATAAGGGTACTGATCAGAATGATAATTTTAGTACCTCAGCGCCGTCGTGGTCTGGCAACGAAACAGATCAGTTTGTGGACGAGGAGGCCATATTTGGGATGCCAAGTTTGCTGGTGGACATGGCTGAGGGCATGCTTCTCTCTCCTCCTAGGATTAATTCAACAACCTCGGATCCGGATGAGTTGCCGGAAGAAAATTCTTCTGCCGGAGACAGTTTGTGGAGCTATTTTTGATAATTTGATATAACCTCCTCATCAACGTGCATGCATTTTGCAAAATTCCATAAATATCACTTACATATTATTAAGGATGAGCTAAAAGAAACTCCTAAGTATCTTTTTTGTTTTCTCTATCCGAAACTTTAAGGTACTTGTCTCATTTCTCAGAAAACAAGTCTTCTTGATACAAAGGATTTTATCATGAATAGTTCATTAGTATCTATATTTTTATGAGTGATTTTTTTAGCAGGCCCCGTAGGTTGGTTGTGAACTGGCTAGGGTTTCGATTGCTATATATATATATTATATATAGAGAGAGAGAGAGAGAGAGAGACGTGTTTTGTATTCTTCTGGAACAGCTGGTTACATTTTTATCCTCATCTTTTTTTATATACATTAGTGCTATTTGCAATATTTAATTTGCTGCCATTTGTTATAAAGAAATTGTTCTCCAAAGAAACATTGTATTGGGATTTCATACAGCACAGTTTTGAAATCATGGAATAGGGAGAAGTTGCTGCAATCATATCAGTCACAATACTAATGCAGACATTATCAACTTAACGGAATTTGAGAATTGAGATTATCATAAATAATTAGGTCAAATTTGAGAAATTTGTCCCACTAGCTTCGTCAAAGTGTCTACGTCCGTTAGACAAAAGTGTGAAAGCAAATAGTAACAAATTATGGAGCACTTGAGAAAAAGAATATTAATTATGGGACAAAAAAGTGAGTAGTCGAGAAAATGTCTACTTGATTAAACATCAGCCCTGTGTAATATCTTATTGCAATCATGCGACCATGAGTATGTGTTTTTCTCTCGTTGAGCCAATTCTTCAATTTCTTCAACTTTACAACAAATTACTTGTTTAATTACTTCATCAAAATTTTAAATAATTAAGAATCGATTTTTTTTTTTTTTTTTCATCTCTCAGATTAATTTGTCTGTCTCCGTGAAGAATTGCAATTTGAGTAGAGAGAAAAAAAATTAAAGTAGGTGATTGCATATTAAGTCGGCCATGAAATCCAAATATATGCAAGGTGGATTTCAAAGTTGAAAAGGTTTCTTTGGTTTTGTCTGGGCACCTTTCAATAAAACAAAATTCGATAAAAGAGCAAAGGGCTTCTTTTTTTTTATTTTTTTTTTTAGGGAATTAATTTGACTATGATCATGAGAACAAAACATTAGGTATAGATTGAATGAAACTAAAAGAGATTATTAGTTTTGACTACTGGGGCGACACAAATGGCCGACATGGACATCTCTTCATATTCTCTTTCCGCCTTCTTAGTCATCATGTGCATATATCAGCAGTTGGTGAGCCATCTTTCTCTATATATCTAACACAAGATTGATATTAGACATTTGTAATGTTTCTCCTTATATCAAAAAAAATATGTTTAACATGTCTGTATAAATTATTATAATATGAATAAATAAATTTATCACACAATTAAATGACTAACTGCATACTTAATTGAGCTATAGAAGCATAAACACTTTAATTTTAATAAATTCACATCTTTAATTATTTATATTGGTTGGACTGTTCTCTCCATACTCTCGTCTTATTGACGATTCTCAATAGAACAAACACACAACTTATAAAAAATGAAAGTTGATGTAATTAATTTATCTAAAACAAGGCACTACATACTATTTAGTTATACTAAATACTAATACAATTAAGGTCAATACGTACATGTGACTTTTAAGTGTTTTTTTTTTTTTTTTTTAATTCTTACATGATTAAAAAAATTGGTCACATTCCAATCTAAGTAAAGGCAGGAAATTGAGCTTCGTAGGCCTTTCTATACAAGGCAACTTGGAGGGTTTGGGTCGTTTTAAAATTGAAAGGTAAAGAAACAAGCATCCATGGAATGGGACATAATCACAGAGAACACATTCCTTTTCTGCCTTTCCGACCATTATGTTTGCCAAGTAGCTAGGAAAGTAAGAAGTATGGATTGGTCTCAATTTAGAAAGAAAGTGCTCCAAAGGACCAAAAGGCGTCTTTAGAATATGGTCTTAAGTCCTAACCACTCATTATTGTCCTTCTTTTGTTAAAGGTGATATATAAGAATTATTTTTCATCTCTTTACGGTTAGTTACAATAATTTTAGCTATTACAATTAATGAAATACAATTTTTAAATACTTCATTTTTTAAAAATGGAATTGTTAACATAAAAAATATTATAAAATAAAAAGTTTGTAACATTTACTATAATGACAAGCTTTCGATCATTATGGTTGGTCATTATTTCAGTAATATTTTATTTATAATTTATTATTTTAAAATATTCCAATTTCAAAAATTATACTAAACCTTAATAAGTGTTTGAACTAGTTTAAAAATCTTAAAAAATTGTATTGATTAAATCTTAACAATTTTTTTTAGATAATGATGTTCTTTAATTTTGAAGTTATTTAATGATGATTGGGTGATTCCTTCTTTTAATTAGTCCTTGGTGCTAGTAATGTTGACTATCACTATCAAAGTCGACCTTTGCTTAAGAGTTAATGTTATAGATTTCATGGTTTAGGATACAATAATGAGATAAGAAAATTTGAACTTTTATCCTGAAAATGGTAATCATATATAGAAATTTAGCGATTGATGTTTCCGCCCAATCAGCTGATTCCACTTGCACACATCACTAACAATAATGACATTTTTTTTCTTACGTTATTCGAACATGTTTGCACTATAAGGAAAATAAGCAAGATATAATTCCTTAAATAGCACATTCATGATTAAAGTTGACCAAAGGCTCAGTCAAGATTTGACCACACCACCATCAAGATCTTGGGCCAGACTAGATTACGGTTTATCTTTCATGGATGGGACTAAGCCTGTATTAAATTTGAATAACGGGCTGAGCATAAATCAAACACTGGCCCAAATAAGCCCAAAGCCGCGTATTCTTTGAGAATAAACCCACGTGTTCCTCGTGTGTTACGTTATCCAGCCGTCCTCCAAATAGAAACAAAATTAGCTTCGTCTTCGTCTCGGAGACTTGACCCAATTCTCACAGGTGTGAATGCAATAAAATTATTCTGAAGTGGCTTGTTAGCTTCTTCTTATCTTATAATAACTATCAGGTAATTATTTTTATTTTATAATTCAAAATATAATGATGAATTACAAATAGTAAATAGATTTGGATAATATAATTTATGCGTGCCTTATTACCGAAAATTGGACTATAATTAAAAATGCATAAAGTGTGGATATCATGTTTAATGTATAACATATATTTTAAATACGTCTAAAAGATAAAATATGCATATCATTACATCACTTTTTCAAGTTTGTTCTTTAAACTTTAAAATGTTTCCCAATCACTAGACACGTATAACTTTCAATATAATTACTTTTTATCATGGTGGATTTGGACGTACCTCAGCCCCGAATAATACCCTAACTTGTGACATTATCAAGATTGGTCGGAGGAGGAATATTTTATTCCATTGCAAATTTTAAAAATTCGTGATCAATATTGTTCATATTATATTTATTACTAAGATATTATAAACAAAATTTTTATATAATTTGTCATTATTATTAATCGTGATTTTAACAATATTTTGTTAAAGTATTATTTTAATAATAAATTAATTTGTAAAAAACACTCTAGAGTAGTAGATAAGGTCAGCGCAGCACTGTAACACGCACTAGATAGACTAACGGTTGCACAAGACTAGTATTCTCAGTTTGTTTTGACACATCGTCATTGTATTACACGTTGAAAATACCTTCGTACTGTGCTGTATCCGTCCACTAACTAACTACTAATAAATATTCTGCTCCAGCTGTTAATTTTAGAAAACTTGCACTGTAATGTGAGAGACTGGAACGACAAAAGCCAAGTCAAAACTACATCCACGTCATTAATATAAAATAATTTGATTTTGACAAAAAAGGAATAAACACAAAGACAAGTAATAGTTTCGTAATTCACTTTGTAATCTTAGTTGCAAAAGCAAGTACCAACCCTGGGCTGAGGCTCTAACCGGGTTCCCATACCTTTTCCGTGTCCGTGTTCACATCGTACTTGTTCTCCACGTGGTACTCTTTTTCCTACCTACGCACAAAAGATATATAAACCCCCCGCAAACACTTCCTTACAGTCAACGATCACTAACATTTGTTTTGTCAAGCACAAAACAAACTACTGCCCTGAAACTCGTGAAATGGACATCTTCTTCACCAAACAGTATTCTGGGGATTTTATTGAACATAAGCCGGAAACATTTTCTTCCTCGGAAGCAAGCTCCTGCTCACATGGACATGCTGACGTGGACGAAGAAGAACAAGTCATATTGGCATCAAGTAGACCAAAGAAGAGAGCCGGTAGGAGGAAATTCAAAGAGACAAGGCACCCGGTATACCGGGGAGTGCGACGAAGGAACAACAACAAGTGGGTTTGTGAGCTCCGGGTGCCGAATAATAACAAGTCAAGAATATGGGTCGGGACCTATGCAACAGCTGAGATGGCTGCAAGGGCTCATGACGTGGCAGCACTGGCACTTCGAGGGAAATCTGCTTGTTTGAATTTCGCTGACTCGGCGTGGCGGTTGCCTGTTCCGGTCTCCACGGATGCCCTGGAAATTAGGAGAGTGGCGGCAATGGCGACAAAGGCATTTGGATTTGGGGAGGAGACCCCAAACTCAGTAGAGAGCTTGATGAAGAGCGAAGCTGTTGAAGCTTGTAGCAGTGACAGGCAAGATTTATTGGACAGAAGAGGGTCATATTTGGATGATGATGCAGAGTTTGATTTGCAGAGTTTGCTGTTAAATATGGCGGAGGGGCCATTACTATCACTACCTCCTTCCCCTTCAACAAGGGTTGGTGTTATTGGCTGGAATGATTTGGAAATCGATACTGAGGTGTCATTATGGAGCTTTTCCAATTGATTATACCAGTGCTTTTGTAAGCAATTAGGAATTATATGAAGTGTTTAGATTGTATTAACTTTTTCTTTTTTTTCCTAGTTGATTGATTTTTTATTTTTTTGTGGATAGAATTATGCTTTTGTACAATTTCTGTAATTAATTTCAAAAGTTAATATAAGAGATAATGAATATTGATTAGGAAGCAAATGAATCGCTTGTCTCTAACCAGATCCGAAAATCGATTAGTCGAGGAGGAACATGGTAAAAAGTCCATTAAACAAAGACTTGCATACAAGATAGTGAATAAATTTGAATCAAAAAATATATTAGGAAGCTAGCTCTCTAATAAGGAAAAAATTATTATGGTAATTCATTTAATGTAAGGACGAGATGTGAAAGGAGCAAAAAGCACACTGCTCCGGTTATGGGCTTTGAAAATGTTGAGAAATATGGGCTCTGGTTAGCAAGACATTATCAAACTATTGCAAAGAGATTTGGGGGTTGGTTCAACTTTAATGGAGTCAGTAAAAAGACAATTCAGTCCTTGAAGTAGAAAAAAATGTCTGCCATTTTATTTGAAGAATGCCCAATGAATAAACCAGGAAGCTCAAATTATATTTATAATTTTCAAATTGATTGGGTTCTTGTGAGCCCTCTTTATCGTCTTGGGCCTATTGAAATGTGACAGAGATAGTCACGTGCCTAAGCTCGTGAAATGTGGGAAAAGTCTGCATGGAAGACAGGTCAAATGATAAGTGTAGTATCAGTGTGATACTAGAAGGTCAACTACTGGTCTCCATATTAGTCCAAAGTCCAAACCCTCAAAGAAACAGTAGCAATAAATTTTACGTGAAAAACCTTTAATTAATGAGTTTCTTAATTAAGTCATACTAGTTTCACGGACAGTAATTTCAAAAATTTAAACAAATAATTAATTAGTCAAGATTGAGATTCAAAATTCACAATAAAGAACCATCCAGGCTTGTTCATCTCCTCCCTGATCATCTTCATCCTTTTCCTTTCTTCTTCCAATTACTCTCTGAAACTATTCCCTTCCACTGTTTTCCTTAATTTATTACCGACTGTACAGAATTCTTACCTTGAGATCTTCATTGAACCTTCCTCCTCTTTTCCTTTCTTCTCTTTCACTATAAATTCCTTTGTCTCTCTCTCACACACACAGACAATTCTCAGTGTCTCAGCGTGTGTTCTTACTTCTTACTTCTTAATGGTTGTGTAGTAAAGCTAGCTAGTTATAGCAGGTGCCCACTGCCAGGCTTTTCTCAGAAAAAGGTCTCTCTGAGTCTGATCACTGGGCAATTGAATTTATGAATTACTTCTTTTCTCTCCGCATTAATTTCACCTTCATTCTGTGTGTTATGCTTTAATTGATTGCTTCACATTATCTTTTCAAATCCCCTATTCGGGAATTTTAGTCTTCAGATTTCTCAATTTCTGATTGATTTCAATTTCCACTGAAAAATGGCTTCCAATAATATTTCCTCTCAACAAAAGCTCGTGGCCAGGAAAAGTTTTTCGGTCGAGCGAATCAGACCTTCAAAGTTGCTTAAGGATCATCTTCTTGACGATCTCAGCTCCTGTTCATCCAATGGTTTCAAATCGCTCCCGCGCCGTCAGTGCTGTACCACCGTCCGATTTCTTCTCGATAAAGATCTCAGAGCTAAGGAATCGACCAAAACAAATCGGCTGGTTGGATTAAGAAGAAGCCGATCCTCAAGAGCGGCTCTGTCGACCATCTCTGCTCTGCAGAAAGCTTCCGAGGCAGTTATTAAAGCCGTTAAATTATTTCCGTTCCCGTCCATGAAGTCCACTTCACAAAAAAGAGCCAAATCGAGTAAGAAAGGAGTCCTCCCCCGAAGCCTATCACGGAAGATGTTGAGTAGGAGCTTCTGGAAGAAGGCGGTTAAGGAGGACGGAAGTGATATCGGACGGTGGAGGTTTTTGCGTAAGTTACTCGAAGAAAGCGATAAACCGTTGGAATCAAAATACTCAGCCTTCAACAATGACCACCACCAATATCAGTTCCGCCATAGTTGCCGGTCGGTTTTCAACCAGTATGAGCAACAGTAACACTAACAGCTGGGTGGAGAGCGAATTCAGTAATTCGGAAATTGTACGGTCATATTCAAGCGGTAATTCTGAGAGTTCCAGTGATAACGACGTCGTTCAGAGTAAAGAAGAGGTTATTTTTCTTTTTCCAGCTGCTGAGACTGAGAAGGTCAGCATTTGCAACAGCAAAAGAGAAGGCGTAATAGTCGGTGAGGATTCTGTGGAAGAAGTAACAACTACCACAACTACCTGCTCCCAAAGCAATACAAAGGTGAGGAATTTATATATATTTTTAGTTCTTTTCATATAATTTTAAATTAATTTATTATATCTATCTGTTTGGTGATGAGATTTGTTTATTCTTTAGTTCATCTAATAAAGCCGACTTAAAATAAAAAAATTGTAACTAGTAATACTGAGCTATCAAATGTTGACGCAAATAACTACTAATGATTTGCAAAAGATTATATCAAAGTTAAAAAATTCGACTATTCATGAATATCGTGAAAATAATGTACTATTATGTATTAAACAAGTTTTATGTAAAATTTTGTCCAATAATAACCTATCTGGGATAGTAAACTAGTACTAGTATAGTCACATAGCGTGGGACCGGACGAATTGGAGCTTTTGAAATTGTTGAAGGCGGCACGAGTACGAGAGAGAGAAACAGCTGGGCCTGGGATTGCATCATGATATTCACGTGTGAGGGATATATTGGGAAATGGAAACAGTACGAATTCAGAGCCATGCAATTAATTGCCCAAAGATTTCAAGGCCAGCGATCCCGTTACGCGTTGTCTGCTTCTACGGGATCCACGGCGTTGAAATTTACCAGAAAGTCTATCTTCGTCGTAATATTAATTTACTAAGGACCTCATGCCTTAAATTTTTGAATAGTGGACCATTAATTGGAACTGTTAGGGGTAATCTAGGAGTTGTAAACTTTTGGTACTAGTCAGTACTTTAGTAGTTACTACTTACTACTCCTACTCCTCTTTGTTTTGTCGGTATTATGTTTAGCTGGATTCTTTAAGGGCCGCTGGTTCAATTACGTAACTGCCATTCGTATCTGTTGTTTGTTCAAGTTATAGGAAATAATCAATTTGAACTATTTATTGATGTGTGCTTGTCTAGTTGTGAGTTTAATTTTTCCAGTGATAATTATATTTGGCTCTTAAACTTTTTCATCAATGATGCATGGAGATCTCTGTTTTATGGCTAGCTTTAGCAATTATATATATGAATGTTTATTTATAATAATCAGGAATGGTCAAATGAGGAGAAGGAACAATTTAGTCCTGTATCAGTGCTAGACTGCCCATTTGAGGATGAAGAAGAAGAAGAAGATATTAACTCCAGTACTTTCCATCCCTAAAATTTCCAGTTTGGAAGGTGATCATTCTCTCTCACATTTTTCTCAATGATGGATGAAAACATGGACAACTAATATATATTCCTCGTGACAAATAATTTGGGTTTTAAGGTTTGATCTTGTTTCTTATATTTAACCGGACAAATTGATCTAACAGGAAAAAACCACAAGCTTATCAAAAAGATCAGACGGTTTGAGGGTTTTGCTTTACTGGAGGCAGTAGAGTTGGAGAAACGGATGGTACTATCAGAGTGGGAGGATGAATCCCCGATTCAATCTTTCTCTTTTTCAATGTCTGCTCAAGATAGTTACGACAATATAGTGGTTAATTGTGAACGAAATGAGACAACGACAAATCAGACAGAAGCAAGAGAGCTGTTTAACCTTTTCAAAAAGATGACAAGCCCATCAAACAGTTTGATGGTTAAGGCAGATAATTTGTTGTTTGATTTCTTTAGAGAGAGTGTTGAGGAAGTTGAGAAGAAAGCAAAGGAGGTTCAAGTATTGAAGGTAGCTCAAGAATGGTTTAATGGGCAACCCCAAGAACTGTATTTGGGTTGGGAGGTGATGGATGGGAGGACAGCCTGTATTAAGGACATGGAGAAGAGTGGAAGGTGGATGAAATTTGATGGAGAAAATGAACAAGTAGCTCTTGGGCTAGAGGTTGACGTTTTCAATTGTTTGGTGAATGAGCTCATAGTTGATCTCTTGTGTTAATTTTTCATTTACAAAACTTGTGGGCTAGACTCGAGATACTGACATTCTTGTAGGCAGACTGATCTGTTTTCACACTTTAAATGTTGCTGGGGAGAATAGTTTAGTTATTGTGAGATGGGCTGTGCTTGTTGCTTTTATAATGGCCCAAAATATTTTCATTAATTTTGGTACCTTCGCAACGAAAAATATTGTCTACTCATGAGTTACTATAAAATATTGTCTCTCATTTTTTTTAATTTAGTAGTAAATTATAACTGGATCTATCTTGATTACTCATCATTTTGATTTGGTCAATCACAAGATATCAAATCTGAGACTAGAGATTAAATCAAACTTTTTATTTTATCATAAGGTCAACATCTTATGATTAAATCATCATATTTACTAATTAGTAGTTAGTTATTAAGAAATGAGAAAGTGTTAGTGTAATGTCATTTTGTTTAGACTTGATTATTTAAAAAATTTAGGTACAATTTGCCAACCATTTTATAATAATGCGTGTCATTTTCTAAATAATTTTTTAGTAGAAAAATAATTCTTTAAATACCAAAATAATATGGACAAATTAGCAAGATACTAAATTATTTACACCCACCCTCGGTAGTTGGAATCCGACACGTATGGTTGGAGTTTAGAATAAACTCAATCATTACCCCCATTCTTAAATTGTAATGGAGGGATACACGTCAACTAATTATGAACTGGCCTAACAAAGTCGCAAAGTCCAAAAATTGCATTCACTACTTTCGGTAGTCCATAGTCTACTCCTTAGGCCCAAAAAATTTTGCGGTAACTGAATTTCCGGGACTTAACCCAATGCACCGTATTTTGTCCGCAAACCCTTGAGCATGGAGTGTGATCACAAAACTCCTATTATAAAAATCAAACAAATTGCTCTTTCTCCCTCCATTCCTCCCTTGGCCACTTTCTCCTCTCTCTCTCTCTTGAAACCATATGGTAGAGTGAGAGAGAATTTTGGTTTAGTTTTCAATTCCTCCTTTGATGCCTTTCTTCTTGGGGTAACAAAGTGACCCTTTTCCACAATTTTCATTTTCTGATATAGAGGACGTCATGCAAGTCTGATTCAAGTATTATTTTTTTTTTTTGGTGGGGGAGTTTTGTTTCTCTGATTGATTTCTGGGTCAAGTCAATTAGGCGTTCCGGGGTCGGATAAGATGAAGAACCAGGATCAAGCTAGGTCACTGTTTGGGATTTCTCTCTCTGATCGTCCCAGATGGCAACAATTCCTCATCTGTTCTTCCGGGTTCTTCTTTGGTTACCTTGTTAATGGCATTTGCGAGGTAATCTTGCCTTTATTTTTTGTTACACAGGGACCCTATTAAACGCTGGGTTTGTCACTTTGGGTTGGTTGATTGTCGTATTTCCCTTTTTAAGGGTTTTATACTTTTATTTGTTTGGTAACTTTGTTTAATCGATTTCTTAGTCTTTGCATATTGAAGTAGGGAGCTGGTGGTTGCTGGGTCAAATGGCTCTCGTAAACTAAAATTAACCATCTGATTTAATTTTGTTTTCCTTTTCTTCATTCCACATGCCTTTTCAATTTTGTTCCTTTTTCTTGGTGCACTGTTCTATAGGTCTTGAATCCTCCGTTTTCCTAGTGTTTTGCATATTTAAAAATTGACAAATTTTCAGCTTAGCTTTAATTTACACTTCAAAAAGAAGCTATATTCAGTTGATTTTTGAAATCTTATTTTGTTTAATTTCAGGAATATGTGTATAACCGGCTCCAATTCAGGCATGTCTTTTGCTTGAATTTTAAATATTTGTGCTTGGAATTCCTTTTTTAACCTCTATACATAAATTGAATAATGTTTTGATTTTACAGCTATGGTTGGTATTTCACTTTTGTACAAGGATTTGTCTACCTGGTACTTATATACTTTCAAGGTTTCACCACCAAACAAATGGTCAATCCTTGGAAAACATATGTGAAACTTTCTGCTGTTCTTATGGGTTCCCATGGATTAACTAAGGGATCCTTGGCATTTCTTAACTATCCAGCACAGATCATGTTCAAATCCACCAAGGTGAGAAATTGCATTTGCAATTTTCTTTTCAAATATTGAATGTCGATAATTTTATCAGAATAGTAGGTCTCATGCATTCTTTTCAATTTGTATATCTCAGAATGTTTACTTTTTAGATATTCAGAGCTTATGGAAGTAAAAAAAAATTGTTGCATTAGTTTGATTTGTTGTATATTTGGATCAATTTATTTTCATTTGACTTTCCTTAACATGTGAGCCTCTGGGTTTTGTGAATTCAGGTCCTGCCAGTCATGATAATGGGCGCCTTCATTCCTGGGCTGAGGAGAAAATACCCTCTTCATGAATATATATCTGCAATGCTCCTAGTAATTGGTCTGATCCTTTTCACTTTAGCAGATGCACAGACGTCACCAAATTTCAGCATGATTGGTATTATAATGATAACTGGTGCTCTAGTCATGGATGCATTTCTGGGCAATTTGCAAGAAGCAATTTTTACCTTGAATCCTGATACCACACAGGTGACTTTCAGTTTATAGGTATTATCTTTGGTGCATGGATGCTAAATGGTTTAATGACACAGAAATTCTATTTCCATTTATTTTTCTCATAAGTATTGTTATATTTTCTTGTAACAGACAGAGATGCTATTTTGTTCAACTGTAGTTGGGCTGCCTTTCTTGATTCCTCCAATGATTCTAACTGGGGAGCTATTTAAGGCTTGGAATTCTTGTTATGAGGTACAAAATAATGGTTCTTTATCTTAATATTTTGCCTGTCATTCCTCCTTTTTACTCAAAGAGTTTTACATTTTTGAGACTTCGGTAGGAAGTTCTAATACTAGAGGAATCAAGCCATATCTGACGTGCCCACTACACCCACTAAAAATATTTTTTTGGGAGAAATCATTGATTTCGATGTTGCCATTGCACTTCATTAGTTTATTAATCGCTCTTTACAGATCCCCAACTTAGTCAACACCGGCAGATCATTATTAAATTTAAGACATAGGGATCGAACTTATAAAATTGGTTTCTGCAGTTACTAGATTATGAAAGGGTTTCTACTTCTACACTGCTTTTAATATTAATGAGATGTCTTGAAGATGACCAGATGTATAAAATTTTATCCTGTTGATTTCTGATTTCCTATTTGTAATTGATAGAGCATATGAAGATACACTGCAAGCTTTATTATTCCTATTTTGTGCTATATTGCACATATAGCACAATATTAATTGTAATTTAATATAACTGCATCAGAATCCTGGACTGTGTACGCCTCTGCTTTATCATACTTGGTTCTGTTCTGTTTTTCATCACCTTATCACTGTTCCCTAAAATGTTCTGTTACATTAACGTTTCTGCCAATACTTTGCAGCATCCGTATGTGTATGGGGTATTAGTGTTTGAAGCAATGGCCACATATATTGGACAAGTTTCTGTTTTATCTCTCATTGCCATTTTTGGGGCTGCCACCACTGCCATGGTAAACACTTATTCCTAGTACCTACTGCCAAAAACTCTAATATTGCTATTAATTGTGAAAATTCTTTTATAAAGTGAGGTAAAGACGGGTGATGCGATTTCCTGAAACTTGTCCCTCTCCCCTTTTTTTTCCCGGTTTGTGGCTTTGCTACTCTTCATTGTTATAACTAGAAAGGTTTTGTTTGATGCTGTCATGCAGATAACCACTGCTAGAAAGGCAGTGACTTTGCTGCTCTCGTACTTGATATTCACAAAGCCATTAACCGAACAGCACGGGACAGGGCTGTTGCTTATAACCATGGGAATCATGCTGAAGATGGTGCCAGATAATAAAGTGCCTGGTAGAAGCTCTTTCACATCTGTTGCCAAGCTTGGAAAGTCATTCTCCAAGCCAGACGAGAGCCTGGTAAATTACCAGAGACAGTGTAGAAGACGAAGAAAAATCCCCCTTGGTTTGATTATCTAGGTCGCCATTTCATTCCCTTGATTTTGTTTTTCCCCTTTACTTGATTCTGTTCTTTTTTGGATTTCTGGCACCAAGAGATAGACAAATATATATGAAAAACATAAAGGAGAAATATACTAGCTAGCTTATATGTGAATTCATTTGGTGAGTTCCACCAAGGTGAGAACAAATCATCTTTAAGCATTTCAGTTATTCAATTCAGACAAATGATTGGTGCTGATCTCTCTAAAGTGCTGTAATATAAAGAACGTTGCTGAATCACATGCTTTAAACATTCTTTTGCCTTTAGTCACTTGTTTGTATGCTTTCTCTCCCGAAAGTGTATCTAAGTAAAAAAAAAAAAAATTATATTTTAAGAGAGAGAAAGTTCCAATGGACCTCCTTTTTGTTTCTTAAGAAGGCGAGGAAATCCGGATCCCACAAATACAACCTTTAGATGTTATTAATACTGGTTTTAGATAATTCTTAATTTAATCATAAATGAAATATTATTATGAGTTGATATAGAGAAAATTAGAGGAAAAGTTACATGAACTAAACTTGAACCCTTGGAAGATAACTAGTTAAGCTTACAGACACTGAAATTGATGTGAAATTACCAAATTTCCACATTAATTAAACAAAGAGTAATTAGTTTCCGACATCTTTATGAGCACTAATTGATCATCAGGCTACTTGCATAAAAAAAATTAGTTAGGTCGGGCCAAGGCCCATGGTGAATTGCTAGCACCACTGTTGGCAAATGAGACATGCGGGGCCCTCATAAGCACGTGGTTCTCGCGACTATTCCAGGCTCCAGCCTTAATGGATAACTGATCCAACTGTTGCAATTGAAAGTTAGCTCCACGCCTGATCAAACGGCTCCTGTATAGGGCCATTTAATTTTTAATTTTTCGTAAAATCAGACTCTTTTCAAGTTTGTACTCTCTTTCTTCTCTCCTTTATGCTTGAAAGTTGAAACAAAAGCCAAAATTCTTTTTTAACTAAGAACCCTACAATTTTTTTGGATTACCCTTTGTGGTTCTGAAATCTGAAGGCTCAGCATGAAAGGAAGAAAGCGATTCGCCCTATCGCACTCCAACATAGACACGAACGACTCAGCCGTAAGCATTTGAAATGCTTTCTCTGCTTTACTTCTTAAGGAAAACCCTAATTCTGCAGCTGTTTTATTGATTTCTTTATTCTTGGAAACTTCAGCTGTTGATCGTTGTGTAAAGATTCCAGCTTTTTAGTATTGGGCTAAACTTTAATTTTAGTATTATTCTCATGGATTTTATAAATTCTAAATTTTGAGCGATACAGGGATGATTCAAACTACAGAGGTAGTATAGGAGTATTTAAGTACATGGTTTTCGTAGATGCTAAAAGTTAAAAGTGGGAGCTTCTCAATTGTTTGTAATATTGACCAACTTTGTCCACTTCTTCTTTCTCTGTTTTTTCCTCTTCCTTAACTTGCTTTTGTGAGCTAGAATAATGATGGAAAAGGGTACTGAAAGTCGAAGAAACCATTACTAAGTGCTTCACCCATTGATCATTAAAAGCTATAGGGGAAAGTAATAAGTTCTCCACTTTCACTTGAAGTTTTACTTAATGTGTTTATCAGTATCATTTATCGTAGAAAAAATTGAAGGAGGAGGCATGTTTCAGTTGTAGGGTCAATAGAGGCATCCCACTTCAGCTGGGTGGAATTTGAGGTATTCGACTAGCTGATGTAAAGCTAAAAGCACTGTAGTTTTTATTGTCAAACCCCAGGCATGTGGAAGAATTGCAAGATGATTTTTGAATTATGAGATATGCCTTTTATATTGATAATTTGTACAAGTCTTGAACTGCCTCACAACATTAGGATAATATAGGTGGAACAAGGAAGATATATGTGTATCAGGGAGTAAAAGAATAATGGCAGGATCTCCTTTTGATGTGTTATTAACATGTCAGTCTTTATCTGGAGGCTTATACTGTTTCCTTTTTTCAATCATGACGCAGATTCAGAATAAAAGAATAATGGAAGGATCTCCTTTTGATGTTCTTAGGGCAGAACCATCTCAACGACCATCGATGGCTACTGCTGCAACACCACCCTTGAACATGCAACGGGCTGAGTCATCACGGCAGCATGTGAGAGCTCTCAATACTCAGTTTGCAAGGTCCTTCTCATCTCTGTTCCAACCTCTTTGCCTTTACCTAGTATGCGGTTATTCCACTTATTTTTTTCCTTCATTATCATAGTTTTAGACAATCATTAGCTGATTTCTTTCATTGGTTTAGTGAAGTGTATTCTCAAACACAACCGTGCCTCACATATCTATTTTAAGTTGATTTTGAGGTTTATATGATATTGATGCCCATTTCTTCCTATACTTGTTAACATGCTGGATTGCTTCTTTTTCCTACATTTTCTAAACATTACTTTTTTCTTCTCATGATTTTACTGTCATCTTTTATTGTATTGCAGTTGGGTTCAAACTCAACTAAAAGATCACCCTGATGAACTTTGGGATGATGGTGTCAAAGACTACTTGGCCCATGCCTCAAACATTATGGTATTTTACTTACATTGTTATTTGTTTGGTAATTGATGCCTGCAGTTATTCGCAGAAGTAATAACTATTAGATAAGTAATTTGGATTGAGAACATTCTCACTGTATAAAATGCTGATCTGTTGGGTTAGCATAATAGCTAGTACTATTCTTACTCATAGATGGGTGTGCGTTACAATTATGTGTACACAAATACGCACAGAAAAAAAAAAAAAAACATAAACATATTGATACTAATTAAAGTTTTATGTGAAAAGGCCTTTTTGATTTTTTTTATAGTTAGTTTCTTAGAATATTTGGAATTTAGACTATATTTTCAATATCATCTATAACACGAGAAGAAATTAAATTATGTCTGTGAAGCTAATGTTTATTCGTTTTTATCCTTTTCTTAGTTAAGGACTCCTGCAAGGCACACTAAACCATGGACATAGGATGTGCTAGAAGAATATGAGATTATTTATCTTTCTCTTACTTTTTTACTACTGAGAAAGACAACCAGTTGGTACAAGAAGTAAACAACCATTTAAAATGTTATATTTTAAATCATTTCTCTTGTTATATCTCGGTTGAGTGGGGCTGAGGCTTCTCTAGACTATTTCTGTTCTGGATTCCTTCCCAAATCCTCAAGCCATTTAGGTAGTAATAATAGGCACTGATCATTACCCAAGGATCAAGTACTATGTACAGTATTTTTAGAAATGATGCAAGTGTTTTATCTCGAGTTGAATTTTTTTTCACCATTTACTTATTGCTGCAGGAAAAATTCAGTGATGTTGTCAATTGGATCAGGGAAAATGCTCTTAAAGGAGAGATGCCTGTTGCTGCATCTCATACTGCTGAGAATAAAATGCTTCCTGAAGTCAAGAATAATGGACATAAACTATTTCCCGAAACAACCGGGTTTTTTAATCCTGTCAGTGCTACTCCATACTTCGCAACTCCTGTCAGTACTACTCCAAAATTTGCAACATCATGGAGCTCTGGAATGTTCTCCAACAGTCAAACACCAGTGTTATTTGGTAGGTGCTGTTTTTTGTTATCTTGTCTGTCATCATCTTCTCTATGGTCTCTTAAGAAGGCGTTGTCTGTATATTCCTTCTTCTCAAGTTCATGTTAGTGGATAAATCATTAACTTTATTCTCCTCGCAAGAAGGAAAAAAAGTCCCAAGATTCTCATGGAATGTAATATAGAATATATTTTATGATATGTTTCGTGGAAACATCCCTCTGAAAAGTTTGAGGAATCTACGAAGCTCAAGTCATATAGAATTAAATAATCTATTAGTATGTGTATGTTTGTATATCGACTTACACTTAGATATATAAAGATCTATTAAGAATTTGACTCTAGGTTAGAATCTTGAAAAGTGTAGATTATGATGTTGCCTCCTTTAGCTTCCTTAAATCTTCGAGTAGCTCTCTGACCTCATTACTGAATAAACACTGCATTGGAACTTCCACATTGTGTTGCATATACATTTTAATCATCAAATGAAAGTTAATATTCATGAAACTGTTTTTGGGATTGTTGACTTAATTTCTTTCTTTCTTTTTTAGAAAGTAAAAGCTCAGGTCCCTCTAACCATGGAGCTGCAGATGATGTGGATGGAGGTAAAAATTGCTACTTATACTCCTCTCTCTCTTTCACCCCCACCCCCACCCCCCCCCCCCCCCCCCCCAAAAAAAAAAAAAATACTTAATGCCTTTCTGAAATCTCATTTTCTTTGGAGAGTCGGAGACTGAAGTTAGTCAAAAAGATTTTATTTGGATACTGAAGTTAATTACTTTCCTGTTCCAACAGAGTCAGGAGAATGGTAATCAAGGATAGAAAATTTTAATTGCTTTGAGGGAGAAGATGATAAAAACTTCATGCCTTTCTGAAATCTCAGTTTCCTTGAAAACTGGAGTTAGTTGCAAAGGGTTTTTTTTTTTTAAATCCGGATCCATGTTGAATTGTTAGAGTAGCGAGAAGAATTTTTTTTACCTGTGTGATTTGCAATGAAATCTTTCATTGGTTGAATTCTGTGACAAAAGTGAGCTGCTTGATGTTGCCATATATTGGTTCTTGCATGTTTTAATGGTAGTATGTATCTGCACTGACACTTGTTGAAATAGTTATTCATTGCTTTAATCTCATTTTTTTGCTTGATTAAGGTTAAAATTAATATAGAATCTTCGTTATCTGGTTACAGATAATGAATTGGAGCAGCCTAGCAGCCCATCTGTGAAGAAATCAGAAGAGAAGGGTATAGTTGTGGTGCATGAAGTGAAGTGCAAGCTGTATGTGAAGGTATTTATTTGAAGACTCTTATAGATGTAACACTAATTGAGACAGCTTTACATTTATCAATCTGCTATAATATATTCTCTAACCCTTTTCCAGTATAAGAAGACAAATTTTATTTTCTACATTCATATATTAACATGGGAAGAAGATTACCAGTCAAATGGTAATCAAAGATACTTGAGGTAAAATTGCTTTATTATTCATGTAAATGAGCATAACATGGATTTCAGTAATAATGATACTTTGGTCTGGTATTGATTTATTATTCATTTGACCTTCTTTTGGAGGCCATGGGTATTAGTAATTTACTCAACTAAGTTCACACTATTCTACTTCTGGTTCATCATGCTTGCAATACTAATTATATTTTTGTTTAGTTGTATTCTTATCTGATGCATTTCTTTCTTGTAGTAGTATAAAAAGGTATTATTTCCTCAGTGCTGATGAGATTTAACTCTGTTTTGTCCAGTCAAGTGATCCAGCTGATAAAGATGCGTGGAAAGATAAAGGAATGGGACAACTTTTTATCAAATGCAAAGACGGTGTCAGCAAGGGTACAAAAGAATCAAAGCCTACAATTGTCGTTCGGAATGAGGTTCGATTACTTTCTTAATCTAGCATATTTTTCTGTCTTGCATGTTATATTACTATTGCTAGGAAAACTTTTATGTTCATTTATTACTAATTTATATTGTGTAATCTCAACTGATGGCAGGTTGGCAAACTTCTTCTCAATGCCTTGTTGTATCCCGGCATCAAGACAAATTCACAAAAGAATTCCCTGGTTGCAATATTTCATACTTCGGTAAGGCATCAATACTCCATCCCCACCTTCCCCATACCCAGTAAAGAAAGGGGCACTCATGATCTTTTGACGTGGATAACTTATGTAACCATATACTATTAGGGAGCTTTAATATGCAAATTACTGGTTGGAATGTTACCCATCTCCTGGCCTTTTTCTCCCTTTGGGTATTTTCTCAAATCTGTTTTGACCTGATGAAGTGAAATTATTTTCAGATCTTAAGCAGTCGTTTGACCTAATGAACAATTCTCACTTGTTGCTTCTCAGAAGCTGTTTGGTCCTTTTCATGACTATCCAATTTGTTTTGTACTGTGACAGAGCAATCGTCCTTTTGTTATTCTGGTGTTTCTTTTCTGTGTATGAGGGGGTAATGGTTGTTCCACATATTGTTTGTCCATAAAACGTAAGACTAGTCTTTGGCTATGTGATTGCAATATATTCTGTTTTTGTTCTTCAATTCTGCCAAGTATTCCTTTTAACGGCTCCACAGTACAATATGATGTCTTAAAGCATCTGATTAGTTTTTCATTTCTGTAGGGTGATTCTGATGGAAATGGGGAAGATAAAGATGGCATTGTGGCACGTACCTTCTTAATTCGGATGAAAACCGAGGAAGACAGAAATAAACTCACAACAGCAATTCAAGAGTATGCCCCTACATTTTCAGAGTAACAGTAAAATCAGCTTTTTAGCTTTTCCTTAGCTTCAATTGTAATTTATTGTGGGATGAATTGCAATTTTCCCCTTCATGAGATCAAAATTTTGCAAGGTGTCACTGGTAGGAACATTAGCCTCGTAGGATGTCATTTACTCTAATTTTTGTGAGCCCTGGTCCAGTGAGGCTACTGCGTGTACCATATAAAAGGTGATTCTTTGCAGTGATTAATTTTTTTTTGCCAAATTTTGCAGTGATTAATTTATATTCGAACTTATTGTAGCAAAAACTTAATATTCGAACTTAGTAGCCTGTCTTCATATGCCGCCGTGTACACCTGCGTTGGAACATGTCAATGTGTCTTTGCTTTTTTCACGTTTCCAAGATTCTTGTTAAGCGTATATATGCTTATATCAAATCATGTTTATGTAAACTGATTTTCTTTAGAACTAAATCTATTAAAATCCCAAACACGACTCCATCTTCTTGTCTCAAATTTTATTCATCAAAATAAACTTCAAAAGAAAAAGCTTAGTTTTGTCCCTTGTTTTTTGGTTGGTGCATTTAGTGAGTTAAATTTCATGAAGCTCGTTAGTACAGGCATTAATCAGATATTTCTCAATTCAAAAAGCTTAGTACTGTATTCACTACACAGAGTAAGGCAAACAGCTATACATGCCAGGGTCGCTCAGCTTTTGTTGGTGTGGATTTCCACTCTTCTAGCAGACGAGTGATAATTTAAGAGATGAAGCAGTAGGGATATGGGTGCACGAAACCCAGCGGATAACCGACTCAGTCAGAATGGGTTGAAGCTGCTCAAACTCACCGAGTCCAATTGTGTGATTTCTTCTGTTGTGAACGCCTGGAGCTTTAAACCAGTTAATACCTCCCTTCTGCATATCCTTCTGAACAGTTTCTTCAACCTCACCCTTTAGGGAATGTGAAGGTGGCAGCAATACCAATAGCTTCCCCGTGTTCGATTCTGTGTTGGCAAAGCAAAAAGAACCCTGTCATTATTATCGAATACACAGTAACCATTAACTCCCTATCAAAAAGAGTGAGTAGAGATGGGAAAAAGATATGCATCAAATGGTGGAAAGGCTTACCCTGACGATATGCAACCAATGGTGACATGTTGGGTTCCGAACTCTGCAATTCCTCTCTATCAGCTCCATAACTTAAACTCCCAAAGGTAAAGCTTAGCAATGATGGAACTGAAGACAAAATCTTTTCAGCACTTGATTCAAAGTAGGTTTTGAAAGAGAAACTTCCGGATGCAATTGTAGGAGTGTCATCTTTAACTAGGAACTCAGAGAAAGATGATTTGCACGTGAATGCAGATGATTGCCCCACTTGGCCGTCAACAGTTGCAATTGATCCATCATTTAAGCTATAGTCTTGAGCCCTCCCAAGGAATGGGATAGAGAAGGAACCTTCACCAACTTCAAACTGTCTGCAACTGATGGTATCTGGCACATATTGCTCTTGAGATTCTTGTGAACAATTGTCCACCCATGAGTGAGCTGCAAAGATAGTAATCCATACTATGAGAAAAATCAGGATCATAACATCCTGTTTGGATTCTGAATCAGTTTCAACTAGTCATAAGCATAAACTAGTAAGAAAGTTAATGGGTCTGGGATTCATCAATTATAAGTTGGAAATAAACGCAGACCACATGTTTTTACTACTAACCATTCATCACCAAATCCCACTCCACATTGTAAAACAGAAATGATTTGCTGACAGGATGATGCAAGAGAGTCCAACCTCTGAAACAACTTAATTTATCACTGATGTGTGTGTATGGGTGGGGGGGGTAGTTGAGATTTCAAATGACAACCAATAGGACACAAACTACATACCTGAGATGTTCTGAAAGTGATAATCAAGTAGTGTAATACAAGTTTGTTTTTTTTTCACATATTCCTCTTTCACTACATAAACTACAGTCAAATGATTGTTGAAAATCCTAGAAACAATAATACTCTTGACAAAAAATATAGCTTGCTTACCTGAAAAGAAAATTTAATGTCACAAAAAAATAAACTTAATGACCTACCTACAACCTGTGCAGCAGTGGGCCTCCTGGAAGGATCTATGCAAAGCATTCTGGTGATCAAGTCCTTGGCAGATGAAGATATATGATTCCAAGTATCATGAGGGAATCTTAGATTTGCAGCCCTGACAGCAGCAAAAATCCTTGACTTAGTCTTCCCCCAAAAGGGAGGCATCCCGCTGAGAAGGACATATAATATAACTCCAGCACTCCACACATCTGCAGCCTGGTTATAAACTCCTGTGAGTACCTCTGGAGCTATATAAAAAGGACTTCCCACTTTACCATGTAAATTCTGCCCTGTCAATGCAAAATGCTCATGCTTAAGATGCGAGTTTTTCTGCATGTCGACTAAAGGAAAGAAAAAGCCAAAAACAGCTAAAGAAGTTTCTACCAGGCTTAATGTAGGTGGCGAGACCAAAGTCTGCCAACTTAATTGGCGAAGACACGGATGTGGTGGCCAGTAGAATGTTTTCTGGCTTCAAATCTCTATGGATTACACCATTCTCATGACAAAACCTAACCACTTCCATTAGATCCTTGAAAAGCACCCGGGCCTCATGTTCAGAGAATCTGCCTTGCTTCTCAAGCCGGTGAAAAAGCTCCCCACCAGCACATAACTCCATGAGTAGGTGTACATAATTCTCTTCCTCATAAACTGCCTTGAGACCAACAACATTTGGATGCCTAGATAATGTAGTCATTATCTCAATCTCAAGCTTGATACTGCAGATATCTTCATGAGTAACCAATCTATCTTTAGGGATCGATTTACAAGCAAATACTTCACCTGTTGATTTATCTGTGCATGCCCTGATGACACCAAATTGCCCCCATCCCAGTTGCTCACCAAGAACATAGTGATCTTTCAAATTGGAAACTTGGGTAGAGTTCAAAATTGTTACAGTCAAGCTTGCAACTTTAAAACAGTTGAAGTATTGCTTTGCGGTTTGGGTAATGTCATTGCTGTTGGCTATGTCCATACCAGCTGGAGGTTGAAGTCCTTAACAATGAAAAACCACCAAACATAACTCCTCCTTTATTTCCTCATATCATGCATTCACCTTAAGCTGTCCTCCATATTTAAGTTACCAGATGGGGTTAGCTAACTCCTTGACCAAATCTGTAAGCCTAAAGTTTGCGTAACCATAATAAAAACATCATTCTCAATTAAATTCCTCATTTAATTCATGGACTTAAATTTAACATAGACCTAGAGACAAAACTCAGTAAATTCCTGATGTTCATTAACAGACTACTTTCTTATATTTAGCATCAATCACCCATTATCTAAAATTTCTGTCAGGATCCAGAAACCGAATTATAATAACTCAACCTGATAGGGGAGCCTTTCAGAACATCCTAACTTTCCTATAAAAAATAATAATAATAATAATAATAATGATTTGTAAAGAAACAATAACCCAAAACCTCAATCAATCATTCAAGTTCCAAGTTCAAATCCTGAGTGGAAATAGACTTGCCTTATTGCCCGTTATAAGTAATTGACAAGGTCCGCCATGGCATACAGCAGCAGAGTCCTCCTAGTCCACCCCCAGTTATAGTTTGGCTTCTCTCTTTCTGACCGTAAACCTGGATAAGAGAAGAGAATCATCCGGTATCTATGCATGAATAGCTTCTTCTGTATATAATCATACTACGATCAAGTAAAGGTGCGTGCGTATCCATCAGTGAAATGGGGGCCCAGTTTAATGACTTTGATTATGATGATTGTGGGTCCCAAAATATGGTTCTGCTACGTGTGTTAGCATGAGTGGCTGTGGAAAGTGCTTAAGCTTGGACCTTAGGGCCAACATTTTATAATCTCATCTATGTTTAAAGCTGTAAATAGCTGTCAGCCCCGCATAATTTGGCTTTGCCATGAACCTCAAATTAAATAAGTAGCACTATGAGTTGACTCTTAATCAGTGGGGTTTTATTGATTTCTACGTTGAACTTTAGTTGACCCCAGAATCGTTTTTCTGTTTGAATCACTTGGACTCCATTAAGTTTTGTTGGGATCAATACCAAAACAAAACAAAATAAAATTGTGGTTACAATTGGACAAAATCTAAGTAATAATTAAAGAATTTATCTAAAGTGTGTTCAAAAAATTTATGTTCAATTTTTATAAATAAAAAATTTATAATATTTATTATATTAATTGATCATGATTTTAATATTATTTATTATATAAATTACTATTTATATAAAATTTTAATTTTCAGTAGTTATATTTATTATAACTTAACAATTACTTTTTAAGCACTCGTTAAAAAAACTTATAATCAAATTTATTGTTTATAAAATATTATATTCCCATAAGAGATTTAAATCTAAGAAAAGTTAAAAAATTTAACCATTAGACCAACTCAAAGTAAGACGATTTCAATCATGAACCAGCTGCTTAAAAAGGTCTATAAGGCCCGGCCATTAGCAATTTCATTAAAGATCTGATGTTCTATGGGCCATGGACTGGAGGCACACAATCCAGCCCATATTAAAGGGATTGCAAACTAAATGGACTCTTTTGATAAGCACATATTCCTTAGAGAAATTCAAAAGCCTGTATATAATATAAATTATAAATTTACGAAATGCCTTTTCTTTTTTATTTTGGGAATACTGGAAGAGATTGTGTCTTTTTCTTGTTTTCTGTGTGCTTTTTGTCCTTCCAACTTTCTATTTTCCGTGACATAATAATGTGGGAAAATCTGTAAAAAGATTCTTTTCCACATCATCACCAGAGAAAAAAGTATGCAACACTTAAAACAATTAACTTTACAACAAAATATTCATCACTTTCTCTTCTTGTGCACTCATAAAGCTTACTGGTTATGATCCATCAATTTCTATTTAATTTTTCTATCACAAAATACAAAATTATTAAATCTATATGAATGTTATTTTAGGGAATTTGAAGAAGAAAAAAACTGATGAGGTGGCCTAGTAAAGCTGCCTTAATTACTTAATAACTCTGTTTCTCATTGGTATTATCTTTTTTATTTAACAGTGTGTTCCAACAATCTGCGATACTTCAATTAATTATTTTTTCTATTCGATAAAAAACAACACTTTCTTGACCGATGGAGAGTGTGAGGGAGAGGGATGGGGATGGGGATGGTAGTAAATACCCAAAACCACCCACTAAATTCAATCAGGCTTCTGTTCCACTCTGCCTTTTTGCATTTTTATCAGTCTTCATTGGTGTAATGCCTGTCGTCGAACATTCAAGGCTGCAGTTTTCAGACCCCACCATGATGCCAGGTTAGATTTGGAAGTTTATATTTTTTTGTCCGGACATATTAATGGTTATCAATTAAACTTGGAAGTATTGGAGGAGATCACAAAATTTTTGACATAAAATAATATTTTTTTAATAAATTTGAAGTTTAAATTCATAAAGATAAATGTACTGAGATAAGCCTAGTATAATATAAATTAATCAGAAATTTTATTTTGGATGGGGACTACAGAAATATTATCTGCAAACTATACAATCTCGCACATTAATAATTACAAATTGTTAAAATGGAGTGGAAATATCAGCACTGCGAATTTCTTTGCGCGTAGCGTAGTACTTAAGCAAATGGCATTTACTTATTTTCGGAAAAAGGAAAATAAAAGTAAACTAAAAAGAGAGGAAAAATAAAATAAAAGTAGTATCTTATAGTGGGCCCAACAGCCACGATTCGCATTTAACCAATCAGCGCCAACTGTCCCGGTCAAGCCACAGCCTGCACTGAACCCAACGTTCTCCAATTTGACCCTTTCGCCCCTGCTGTTGCTTAAATGGAAAACAAAGACAAAATTCTTGTAAAGAAAGAAAATTGAGCAACTTCAAAATTCAGAACGTAAAAGTCAAAATTAAAGTAGTAATATCTGGCTAACATTTGAGTTCGTTTAAATTTAATACTAAAAAAAATAAAAAAATTCTCATGTATATTTCAGATTCTACAAAAAGTTTTATAATAAATCTAAATATAAAAAAAAATTGATTTTCAATTTTTTCTCTATTTTTTTTACCCATAACGACTTAAATAATGCCAATTTTATCTTTTATTTAATATGTTACTAAAGAATTGTTATTCCCACATTAGTTTTTCTTATTTATTTTATTGTATACAAGTCATCATGTCCCTTTATATCCTGGGTGACACACGTGCTACAATGGTCGAGACAAAGAATTGAGATTCTGCCGAGGGTGAGCTAATTCCAAAAACCAGTCCTTAGTTCAGATTGTAGACTGCAACTCGCCAACATGAAGCCAGAATCACTAGTAATCGCCGGTTAGCCATACGGTAGTGAATTCGTTCCCGGGCCTTGTACACACTGCCCGTCATATTATAGGAGCTGCCCATGCTTGAAGTCATTACCTTAACCGTGAGGAGGGGGATGCCCAAGGTAGGGCTAGTGACTGGAGTGAAGTCATAATAAGGTACCTGTATTGGAATGTGCAACTATATCATCTCCTTTTCAGGGAAAGCTAATGCTTGTTAGGTATTTTGGTTTGACACTGCTTCACATCTAAAAGAAGCAAGCTGCGTCTGAGTTTAATTTGGAGATAGAAGTCTTATTTTGTTTCTCGACAATGAAGTAAGACTAAGCTCACGAGCTTATTATTATAGGTCGGACCAAGCTGATAGGATCCCTTTTTTTTTACCCCAATGTCGTCACACGGGAGCGCATGGGGACGTAAAAAAGGAAAAAGAGGAATGAGTTTCTGTAGCTTTTGGCATAGCAGGCCCCAGCAGGAGGCTTGCAAGATGGGCTATTAGCTCAATGGTAGAGCGTGCCTCTGATAATTGCATTGTTGTGCCCGGGTTGTGAGGGCTCTCAGCCACATGGATAGTTCAATGTGCTCATCAGCACCTGACCCTGAGATGTAGATCATCAAAGGCACATTAGTATGTCGTACTTCTCCTGTTCGAACAATGGTTTGAAACCAAACCGCTCATTAGGAGAATAAATAGGCGATTTAGGTGAGATCCAATGTAGATCCAACCTTCTATTCACTATTGGGATCCGGGCAGTTCGAGGAGGACTACCACGACTCCTGTCTTCTCGATAATCCATACATCTCTTATTAGTATATGGACAGTTATCTCTCGAGCATAAGTTTAGGTTCGGGCTCAGTGGAAAAAGAAAAACAGAGCACCTAACGTATCTTCACAAAACAAGAACTACAAGATTGTCCCTTTCATTATGGGCTGATGGCAAGATCTTACCATTCGAGCCTTTTTTTCATGCTTTTCCCGAGGGTCTAGAGAAAATTGCAATCAATAGGATTTTCCTAATCCTCCATTCTCCAAAAAAAGAACGTGAAATTCTTTTTCTTTTTCGCGGGGACTAGAAGATTGTATATAGCCATAAGAATAATGCTTGGCTGATAAATAACTCACTTTTTGGTCTTCGACCCCTTTAGTCATTATGAACGCCCTCGATTAGTGCAATGGGATGTGTCTATTTATCCATCTCTTGACTCGAAATGGTAGCATGTTTTAAAAAGGATCTTAGAGTGTCTAGGGTTGGGCCAAGAGAGTCTCTTAACACCTTCTTTTTTCTTCTCATCGAAGTTATATCACAAGGACTTGCCATGGTAAGGAAGAATGGGGAACAAGCACACTTAGAGAGAGCATTGTATGCTGCGTTCATTCTTTTCTTCACTAACTTATATTATTTTAATTTATTGTGGATTAATAAATTTAAACTTTTCATATGTTTATTTTCAATTAGAAAAGATTTTTATTATTATATATTAAAATTAAAATTTAAAAAATATAAATAAATAACATTTATTATTGAAGCTGTGTTTTATATATTATTATGATTATATTCCATTCAAATTTAAGATACAATATATTTTTATAAAATAAAACAATATTTTGTCCTTTAAAAATGAGTTGAATTCTTCTACTTGTATTTTATAATAATTATATGTTCTAAAATTAAATTTAGTGAGCTTATTAACTAAAGGGTAAAATTGATAATTACATATATATATATATATATTGTTTATTGCTTAAAAATGAGTTGAACTGTTCTACTTGTATTTTATAATAATTATACGTTCTAAAATTATATTTAGTGAGCTTATTAACTAAATGGTAAAATTGATAATTACTTATATTAGATTTGTTTAAATGATATTTATTGTTCATTTAAATTTATAATAAGACCACTAAGAGCATAGGTCAAGCAGTTGAAATCAGTTTCTTATCCTTTAATGTCTAGTTCGAACACTCTTAATATATCAAAAAAATAATAATTAGCATAAGACTTGTTTCAAATTTAAAATATAAAATAAGATTTTTTTTCACGCTTTTCTCAAAAAACTATCAGAAAGTCATACTTACTTTTTTATTTTGTCAACAAAAAAAAAAAAAAAAGGTTGAAACATCTTTTTTTTCATTTTTTAATACAATATTAAAGTGGAAATATCACCCGAAAAAGTAATTTCTCTCAACCAGCTGGTTACTACTGAGTACTGACTTATGTGATTCAGTGGTCACATTAAGTTCTTGTTGCTTTTTTTCCTTTGTGTTTCTTTTGTGTCAAAACAAATATAGAATAGTCTATTTTCAGTAATTAAACAATAACATGCCGATGTGATAATTAAAGAAAATATTATTTAAGATTTATTTATTCATCAATAAGATGTTTGGGAATTAATTAATGAAATATATAATGAGACAATTAGATTTTTTGCTGATACTTATGATAAATCTTTGAAAAACTGGAATAGGTAGGTATATAAAATGATTGTTTATATTTTTAAAGTTGGAATTGTTTGTTAGCCTATGATGTTGAATTTGGGATTAATTGTTCCTTAAACTTAAAAAAGATTGAATTTATGTTAAACTTGTTTAAGATAAGTTTAATTTAAAATGGGCATACAATTTCTAGTTTAATTAACAAAAATACATTATAGGTGTCTATGAAAATTTTAATCTACAAAATTTTGTATAATTTATTATTCAAATTTCTCCTCATAAGTTATAAAATTAGACGGTAGTGCTCAAATTTGTTGTTGATAATTTTTTCTTATAACTTTAAACACTAGATATATATTTTTCAATTTTTACAATCATTGTACTGAATTTTAACTGGTATCCACTAAACAAATAACTTGTTAATATTTAAATCATTTGAATAACATATCATATTAAGCACTAAAGATACGATACGTGTCAACAATCTTGTGAATTATAATTTAGAATAAACAAACCCAATAAATTTACACATAAAAAACACTATTCAATAACCATTATTTTTATAATAAAAAATATTTTAATTATTAATATTTTGGTTGGTCTAGCAATAAAAAATTCTAAAAATACTGTTGAGACTGAGGTTTTTTTTTTTTTTAATGCTTAATAATTTTACCAAGTCCCAAAAAATCTGTCGTTTCGTCATGGATTTGGGGTAACTTCCCTCACGTGAGACGTCACAGAAAGAGAAGGAAAACAATTGTAATTAAGAGGAACCCTAAGGGTTAAATATCTGACACAACCCAATAAACTTTTTATCGGCCTCGGTCCACAGTCCACACAAGTCCTTCTTGAACTCGGCGTTCGCCGTTTGCCTTTTGGTTAAATTTATAGAGGCCGGCGGCGTCTAAACTAATAGCTGAACCTTTTTTATTTACTCCACAGTCACACCAGTCTTTCTCACTGACACAGTTCTCCGGTGAATTTCCCGCTTCAGTTGGCCAATTTTCACTATGTCGGACTCTAAGCTAGACCTCCACAGCAAGTTTTAGCTGTTTAGTTTCCTCTGTTTCACACCGTGCTCCTCCAGACATCCAGTGAGGTTTTGTTTGGTGAATCGCATTCGTTCTGTTTAGAGGGTAAGAGTTTATCTCTTATCTTTTTCTTCTTTTTTATTTTCTGCCATTCCAAGATGACTTTGTGGGTATGGTGTTCAAATGTATGTATAATCTCGTTTTGGTTTGCTGAAATTTTGTGATTTTTTTCGAATTTTTTTTTTGAGCGATTGTGGTGATCTCCAATGTGTTTATGTCATATTGGTACATGGTTTTTTAAGGGTTATGTAAGATTAAGAATTTGAAATGTGCAGTGTTCTGCATGTGGTATTATAATGAGTTTTGATTGTTTGATGAACGACGATCATGCGTTTTGAGGTTTGAAGAATGGTTTTTTAGGCAATGTGCGTAGGATTTATTGTGTTTTCTGATAGTATTGATTGGTACCATTGTTTATTTATCTGGTAAATTGCGTTATTAGAATTTTCTGCTACAATTATGAACTTCTGAGAGGATGGGAAAGAAGTATTCTGTTTCTGTCATAGCTGATATAACCATGATACTGTGTCTCTGACCGCTACCACGTTGCTTTATTTTTAGGCTAGAAAACCATTATCGCTCATGTCTCAGTTTTAATTAACTGATCAATGAGCAATGATGGGGGATTAATCTTAATGGTTATACTGTAAAAGACATGAACTTTCTTTGTAGCATGTGAATTTTTCAGATCATCATTCTGATAACACTGAGTTTTCATTATGTTTGAGAGGCAGGGGTCAGAGTGCCTGTTGTAATGTTTCAATCGACAGAGGAGGTGGTTTGTTTTTAGACTGCACGATATTGCTAATCTATATTTTTATTGTGTCAAATTTCCAATTTTATAGTTGAGATGGATGCACATGTCAATACATACTGTAGACATGATGTGTAGCAGTAGTTTATTTCTTGTCATTACTATTTTTGAGTAGATTTTTCCCATGTAACTATTGTATCCACATTCTGTAATGTGAAAATCATAACTATTGGAAATGTTATTGTCTTCACGTTCGTTGGGGCACCACGGGACACTTAAGAAAATCTGACATTTGCTAAGCGGTTTGTTGTTACATGTGCCTTACCTTGTTGTCATATTAAGGTAAGGTGGTAGCTCTATTGGTTAATGTGATTCTAGATTTCTGTAAGTTTTGGAACCTCAAATGAAAACAAAATAGATTCTAATACTACTTTTTCCGGTAAATACTTCGATATGTTATTTCTCTCATTCTTTGTTGCTTTAGTGGCATCTTTTTGGGTATATGATACTTTACTGTTTATAGCCTAGGTTGTGCAAGGGAAATCCCGTTTCTTTTTCTTTTTTCATTTTTTTCATTTCGTTGTGAGTCCCACTCAGCCTTGACTACAAGTGGACCATCCCTTTTCCCATAATCATTTACGAATATAAGTTTTGTCTCATAAATTTGTTAATATTAGGTTTTCAGATATGTAGAAAATCCACCAACTAGATACCGTGTTCAAGAATTAAGAAAAACTTAAATAAGAAAAGGAACTTTCAGTAAAGACTTTGATGAAAGAATGAACATGATGAAGCATTTTCTCAACATATTAACGTAAGAGGTTGAATTTCTGATCTTATGATTATGGGTACTCAACTAAATAACTATCATGAATAAATGATATAGTAGTCATCTTATATAATATTGCATTGTAGGTTCCTATGTGTTTGTGTACGCCATACTCGATAAACATACTTGCTTAAGGTCAGTCATTATCAGTGTAAGTTATGCATTTTAAAACATGTGAAGTTTTTATCTAAATATTGTATCATTTTGTTCCCTCAACCTCGAAGTCTTTGTAGTTCTCTAATGTATTAAGGCTTTGGGAACGATATGTAGGTTGCTGAATTTGTTGTGACGTGCAAGGTTATCAAGCTCCATGGAGCATGGCTCATATGATGAGGAAAAAGTGCCATCTGGTCTCATAACAGGGATAAAATTTGATGTTTCAACTGCTGAGGATGTAGTAAGTATCATTTTATATCATTTGTGCTGCAAGTTATTATAAGCATGCTAAACAAAAGGAATTATGGGTTAATATTGCTTGAATTGGACAATTCAATTTAAGTCGCTTTGTAGTCGAGGGGGGATTGGGGGAAGGTTCACTTGGCAAGATTTTGCTAATCTGCCCCGCGTCAAAATCTAGTTAAAATCTTATCGCAAAATCTACTTTGTTTCTACATTTTTATGCATGTTCAAATTTTATTACAAAACAATGGGGATACAAAAAGATATTCAGCTATTTGAAAAATAAAAAAAATTCCCTGTACTTTGATTTGATGAAGAAAACAACGGAGCTACTTGCACAGTTCAATGGTAATTTTTATTCCTTTATGGGGTGGAAGTCCTAGAAGTATTGTACTAAACATGTTATCATGTGAACTGGGGAGTTATAAAATTTATTTACTGTATGGCAACCAAAAAGAAAAGAGAAAAAGAAGAGGCAAGAAGCTCTTCATGGAAAGTTCTAGTTATATTTATTGTGCTCCTACTTATTAAATAGTCAGTTCACAAGATCTCTATTTTATAATCTTAATGTCTTTTGTAGAATCTTAAAAATGCTACATGCAGAAGTAGACATACACTCACACTGAAGTTGGTTAAGATTTTTTTTTTTTTTTTGGTAAATGTGTAAAAGTATTATGGACCAAATATTTTAAATTTACTTACATCATTGCAAAGATAGAATGTAAAGTAAAAAATCTAATTGATGACAAAGTTTCAATTTTTTAAATGTTAGTCATTATTAATTTATTGTGGTATTTCTTCCTATAACTTCCAGTAATTGTAACTAAAATATTTAATATGTGGATTTTAAATTATCCTTTTCAGTTTCTTATTTGATTTTGATTTTATGTTATTTTTAATGTTGTTCTAACTTCTAATACTGAACTGGTAAAAAAAAATTGTTTGTTATATTTTTTATGTTCCATAGTTTCATTCAACCTTGATTTTCAAAAATAACTGCATTATGAAATGCTCCCCCGAATATAGCAGCCCACACAAATATTAACTAGCAAGCAGTAAATAGTTGCTTCTTCAATTATTCTCCCCCCTCCCCAATCAATCTGATGTCTTCTTTCTCTGATGCTTTCCCACAAGTTGCCCTTGAATTATATTTGTCTTTTTTCCTATTCTCCACTTTGTTATGAAATCACCATATTTGGTCTGTTGAAGGAACTTACAATTTGAATACACTCCATGTTCGTGAGGGGCTTAGTTTTTTATTTGTTTTTAGAAACAATATGTTAGATAATGTGCTGTAGTTATGGATTTCATACAATTAAATCTGATATTTTTCATCTATTGAAAATAAATTGTTCAATATGCCACACATATGAAAACTTCTGCCCATGTTTCGTATGTTAACTTGTTATATGTTACAGGAGAAGATATCTACAATAACAGTTGATGCAGTCAGTGAGGTCACTGATCCTAAACTGGGACTCCCAAATCCATCTTCACAATGCTCCACATGTGGTGCCAAAGATTTGAAGTGCTGCGAAGGTATGGATGGTCATTGTATAAGAAACTTTGTTGCTGATTGCCTCCTGAATTATTTTACGTTTAGTGGAGATGATGCTGAAATATTATTACTTACTTTCAGGTCATTTTGGGGTTATCAAATTTCCCTTCAGAATACTCCATCCATATTTTCTATCAGAAATTGCACAGATTCTGAACCAAGTTTGCCCTGGATGCAAATCTGTCCGGAAAGATCTAAAGGTCAAGGTCAGGTACCTGATTCCTGCTAAACTTTGTTATTACAAAAGAATTATTGGATCTCATGGTCATTTTACTCCTTCTAGCCCTCAAAGAATAAGGAGACAACATAACTAGTTTTCTTATCCTTCTATTTATTTATTTCTGTTTTCTTTCTCTCTCTCTCATGCCCCCCCACTACTATATTTCCTTGACTTTAGTTATGAAACAAAATGATTATATTTCACCGGCAGAATTTCATGATGCAGCACATGAAGAAATCCAAGGCTGTTACTAGAAGGGTCAGATTACAACTGCTGGTTAAAAGAGGTTTAGAATTTAGAACACAAAAGTGGGATGAGTACGTATAGGATAGGATTTAGACTTTAGAGGGAAGGTAAATGTGGAAGGAGTCCACCTCCTTGTACAAATCTTATTTTTTAGAAGACAATAATCCATAAACTGTAGAGAAATATATTAGAATTTCGGTTGGAAAAATTCCATCAATTATAACCTGGTTGGAGAAAACTCATCCACAACTTTCAAAATATTGTATATGATCTAAGGACTCCATGATTGCTTCTCCTCGTGGAAAGCTTGAACTTTCTAATTTTTGTTTTTTTGTTTATTGAGGCCAACAAATGAAAACTTTTATCTATGTGTTTAGGAAGTTCTATGTAAATAGATTTTCTTGTGTACAAGACGCCCCCTTAGTCCCCAAAAAACATTGATATTTTCCAGCTCCCATAGCTTTAAGCATGGTTGTTGCATCTCTCAGCAGAGGGTAATGAGTTGATTTCTGATATTCCATATCTACACTTTAAGGCAGTCACAGAAGTTGTTCTGCATTGATGTGGTTCTGGAATGCTTAATGATGATTTAGTTTCCGAACCTTCTATGGACTGTAAAGTTGGCGGAAACAAGGCACAATATATTTGATCATTTTAACAAATCCAAAATAAAATCTCTATAGACAGAACCAATCATTAGTTTCCTACCATGTGACTAATGGAATCATGGTAATAAGATTAGTAAAAGATCATAGGAATAATTTATTTCATGGGTTACATAGGAATTCTTAAGCTGAATAGTTAAGAAAAATAAATATTTTCTCTGTGGAAACTCTGTTCATAAACATTTTAGTTAATGTTGGCTCTAAATTGTTATAAAGGTACAAAATATTTTTTTTCATCTTGCAACATACTTCTCGAGGATATTTTTGCACCCACTGGTTCATACTCTTTCTTTCTTGGAGTCTGTTTTGCTGCTGATGGCTTTCAGCCGTTTTATTCATGTACCAGGGTGCTGATTCTATATCTAGGAATAATCAACCTAAAGGTTGCAAATATTGTGTTGTAAGTTTGTTTGACTCTTTTCTTTCTACTTTTTTTTTTTAATCTCCCCTTTTGTGCTTTCGGAAAATTAATGGCTTTCAGTTGCACAACAAACAGGCAAGCTCAATAGGTTGGTATCCAGCAATGAGATTCAAGGTCTCCTCCGCAGATATTTTTAGGAGAACTGCAATAATAGTAGAAATAGTTGAGAAGCTTCCAAAGAAAAAGAGTTTCAAGGGAGTGTTGCCTGCTGATTATTGGGATTGTATTCCAAAAGATGAACAACTGGTAGAAAGTTGTTTGAAATCTAATAGAAGAGTTCTATCGCATGCTCAGGTACCTGACATTTCTTATCTTTGGCATTTTATGGAAGGCCGTGACAATTTTCAGCTGATATATGTTTCTATTTCATCAAATTGGAGAGCATGATTTTTCCTTTTTTTAGTTGTTTACTACCTTATGTTCTGTATCAGTGAGGTCTTTGTTTTCCCTCTTCTTTTGTAATCTGGTCATATTCTTTATTCTTTTCTAGTTCTAAGCTGATGTGTTTATAGTTTCCTCCTTTTGGTTCAGGTTCGCTCTTTGTTGAATGATATTGATCCAAAGTTTGTTAACAAGTTTGTTCAACAGACAACTTTGCTTTCACTCAACTTCTTCCCTGTAACACCAAATTGTCATCGTGTGACTGAAGTTATACATGCATTATCTAATGGAAATAAATTGAATTTTGTAAGTATGCTTTTCTTTCTCAGCTTCTGCCATCCTAATTGATTTGGATGAGTTTTCACACCATATCTAATAACTTTAATCTTTCTTTTCTCATTTGCTGCTTCACCTGGTAAATTCTTTAGGATGATCGAACTAGAGCTTACAAAAAGCTAGTTGATTTCAGAGGGGTAGCTAATGAGTTAAGTTCTCGTGTCCTAGATTGCCTAAAAATTTCCAAGGCAAGCTGCTAACCCTTCCCCCCACCCCCCCTTTTTTCCTTCTGCTTTTCTGCAATCTGTCTGAAACCTAAGGCTTTTCACTGCTGACTACTTTTAAATGCAGCTAAACTCTGAAAAGACATCAGGCAGTAATTCTTCTGACATCTATCAAAGAAAGAATAGTGAATATACTTTCAATACCTCTGGTTTGAGATGGATCAAAGATGTGGTTCTCGGGAAGCGCAATAGCCATTCTTTCCGAATGGTTGTAGTTGGTGACCCAGTTCTCAAGCTTAGTGAAATTGGTGTGCCTTGTCAAGTTGCAGAAAATTTGGTGGTTTCCGAGTATGTGAATAGGCAGAATAAGGAAAAGTTACTTCATTATTGTGAGTTGCGTATATTAGAGAAGGGAGCAATATATGTACGCAGGGAAGGTAGGATGATCGGTTTGTTTGAAAAGGAAGGGCTCCAAATAGGAGACAGTTTACGCAGGCCTCTAAATGATGGGGATATCGTGTTGATAAATAGGCCTCCATCTATTCATCAACATTCTCTCATTGCTTTTTCTGTTAAAGTTCTTCCCATAACTTCTGCTTTATCTATAAATCCACTTTGCTGCTCCCCCTTTCGTGGGGATTTTGATGGTGATTGCCTTCATGGATATATTCCGCAATCAGTTGATGCAAGAGTTGAGCTCAATGAGCTTGTGTCTTTAGATAAACAATTGATTAATGGCCAAAGTGGTAGGAACCTGCTTTCTTTCAGTCAAGATAGTCTAACTGCTGCTTATTTGCTCATGCAAGATGGGTGTCGTTTGAATTCATCCCAAATTCAGCAGCTTGAAATGTGTTGTCCTCATCAGTTGCCATTGCCTGCAATTGTCAAAGCTCCTTCTCTTGACAGTTCTTTCTGGACTGGGAAGCAATTGTTCAGCATGCTATTACCGCCAGATTTTAATTATTCCTTTCCTTCTAATCATGTTTCTGTTCGTGATGGAGAGCTTCTGTCTTCTTCTGAAGGATCTGCTTGGTTACACGACACTGATGGTAATCTTTTTCTTAGTCTTGTCCATCATTGTCAGGGTGAATCTCTAGACTTCTTGTATGCTGCTCAAGAAGTTCTTTCTGAGTGGTTGTCAATGAGGGGCTTTAGTGTTTCTCTTGCGGACCTTTACCTTTCATCTGACTCGTCATCCCGGAAAAATATGATGGATGATATCTTGTATGGTTTGCAAGAAGCGGAGGATGCTTGTAATTTCAAACAGTTGATGGTGAATTCTTATTGTGATTTTCTTTCTGGAAGCAATGAAGATACCATGGATTTTATGGTTGAGCGTCTTTGTTATGAGAGGCAAATATCAACTGCACTTAGTCAAGTTTCAGTTGATGCTTTTAGGCAAGTTTTTCGGGACATTCAAAGTTTGGTCTATAGATATACATGTAAAGACAATTCACTGCTGGCTATGTTTAAGGCTGGAAGCAAGGGTAATTTGCTGAAATTAGTGCAACATGGCATGTGTCTAGGCCTGCAACATTCCCTTGTTCGACTGTCATTCAGATTTCCACATCAGCTATCATGTGCTGCCTGGAATAATCAAAAAACCCTTGGTTCAAACCAGCTGGTTGGTGGAACTACTGAATCTGCAGCATCTTACATTCCATATGCTGTGGTTGAACATTCTTTCCTGACAGGGCTGAATCCGCTAGAATGTTTTGTTCATTCAGTAACTAGCCGGGATAGTTCTTTCAGTGACAATGCTGATCTTCCTGGAACTTTGACCCGGAAGCTTATGTTCTTCATGCGTGACTTATATGTTGCATATGATGGAACTGTCAGAAATTCATATGGTAATCAGCTTATTCAGTTTTCTTATGATACTGAAAAGGAGTCATCGTCAAGTTCCAGCTCTCAGGACTTATTTGATGAAAGTTCTAATGCTTATGATAAGACTGGTGGCCAACCAGTTGGTTCTCTTTCTGCATGTGCTATTTCGGAAGCTGCATACAGTGCCTTAGATCAACCAGTTAGTCTACTTGAAAAGTCACCATTGCTGAATCTGAAGAATGTACTTGAGTGTGGGTCAAGGAAGAGAAGTTGTGAGCAAACTGTTTCTCTGTTTTTGTGTGATAAACTTGGAATACAGAGGCATGGCTTTGAGTATGGAGCCTTAGAAGTCAAGAATCATTTGGAGAGACTGATGTTATCAGACATTGTTTCTACCATCATGATAACCTTCTCTCCCCAGACTTGTAACCAGACGCAATTCAGTCCTTGGGTTTGCCATTTTCACGTAAATGAGGAAACTATGAAGAGAAGAAAATTAAAAGTGCACTCTATCATCAAATCTATTTACCAGAAATGTGACTCCCTGAAAGAATCAAGGATTAGTCTTCCTAGTTTGCACATATCAAGCAAGTAAGCTACTTCTTGCTGCACTTCAGATATTAATTATTTAATTCTTGTAACTTCTGTGAGTTATTCATTGCACATGCATGGCAATCTTTTACTGTCAATTTTAAGTTTTAATGTTTTTGATGGATTATATTATTGTGCAGAAATAATGTCTTTACAAATTCTATTGTGCTGAAATTTACTCAAAATAGTAGATAAGTAGTGTATTTTGGTCTGAGTTATTTAAATGTAGAACTCTGACAAAATAAATAAATAAATGTAGAACATGTCTAGCCTATCAAGGGTCATGCAATAGAAGTTACCACTTACCAGTTGATGTATCTTTTAGAATTCTGAATTTCATGCATGGCAGTGGAAAGAATCTACAAGATCATGAACCTGGCTGGAGTTCTCTTCTTATTCTTGAGAAGACTAATATGATTATTATCAGTGACTTATCAAAATACAGTTTGAACTGATGTGCATTAATCTCCCTATATAACTTCAATTTCTGCTCCGGAGGATATAACTCTAGATTGTCAATGCTAAACATTTAGATTCAGGTTATTGTAAATGTGCCTAGATAGTCGATCAAGAGTTACTAAAATTAAATGTGGGGTAGCTTGGGAAAGTAATATTCTTTACGACAAGGGTGATTAAATTAATGTTGTTTCCTTGAAAAGTTGTATTTTCTAATATGGGAACATTTTATAGGATGGAGTGCACAGTAACTCTAAAGTTTCTGCTGCATCTCAATATTTGCAAGGCCCAAGGGAAAGTAAAGGACCCATGAGGCTAGAACATAAGACACATCCATAAATTTCATTTCTATGATGTTCTTTAGCTTTTAATGGGGCTTATGGTTGTAATATGTGCATGGTATTCAGCATAGTTGATTTACTGAACGTTGGAAATAAGCATCACCTTTTGATTTTTTAAGGGAACATATGGTGTTTCAGTTTCCACAAACATATTCTTGATTGCAGCTTTCTATCCCATTTGACTATGATTAAGTGGCAGGAATTGTTTCGCAGCTGTGGTGAAGAACAGTAATGATACTCTTTGTATCACTGTCACACTTGTGGAAAACTCCAAGAATTCTTCCATACAATTGGATGCAGTTCGGGACTTCTTGATACCTATCCTTCTTTCAACAGTAGTAAAAGGTTAGCGGTGACCTGAATATCTGTTTCAATCACATTCCATAGTTTATGCTTTTGGAGTCTTACGAGTTTTGTAAAATAGCTTTCAATATGTATATGTGTGTATAATTTGTTATAAACAAGTACATTATACACCGTTAGGTATGAAACTCTAAATATACCCCGTATCCACTTCAGAAATTCAGAATTATATACTATGGTCAACTCAGAAATACTGAATCCTAGTTACGAGAGACAAAATAAAATAAAATCAGAACTTCATAATTATTTCAACCCGTACTTAGAAGTTGGAAAGACAGAGACCGAGAAGCACACTCTAGAAAAATTTGCGTGCCCTGGTAAGCTTCGGAGAAAGCTTTGCAGTTGCCGGAAAATCTAGTGTGCACAATGGAGGTCTGCAAAATAGAGAGGCTGAGAGGGAAACTTTGGAGGGACAATGGCAGTCTGAGAAGGGGGACGCCTACATGGAACCTGAGAGTTTCGGGCTTTGCTCTTCATAGTACACTGCTGAGAGCCTGAGACAGGGAGAGAGTTAGGGCTGGGAATGGTCTGTAGTTTTTTGAAATGGGCTTCAAAAGAAAATGATAAAAATTCCAGCCCACTCAAAAAATACATTTCACAATGCCTTTTTTCAGAATTCAGTAAGAGCAGATCATAACAAGTGATCTTACTATCTTGATTCCAATCTTGAAAAGCTATGGTTTTTAACCCGTTTTGAATCGTTTGTTGTATGTAGAACGAGATCTTGACAACAATGGGTGTCTGTGACCATAACTGGCTCTTTTATATTTTGTTTTCTTAAGCTAGAATGCAGCACATACAGACTAAAATTTTTCTTTATTGAAATTAAACATTCTTGTCAGGCTCTGCCATACCAGTAGCCCAAAAGAGTATAGACTATCCACATCAACTACTGTAGGTATATTGTAAACTGAGAAAATTGCGAAGGAACTGTTCCATTTGCCATGTTTCTCCACCATCTTGAACCTTGGGTTCTAATACCACTTTGTTGGCACTTGGCAAGTGTGGTTATATGTTTGGGAGGACTAAAGAGATGGCGAGAACTTGGGAAAACTATTTTACTTTGTCACTGAACCTAAATTTGCTTTTATGAAAGAGGCGAATCTGGATTTTTCTTGCCGGTCCTAGAAGTTTTAAACGCCTAACCTTCTACATTGTAAAGTTTCAACATTTGGAATGCCTTATAAAGCTAGATAGAGGATATAGAGGATACTCTATATGAAATTTTAATTTATGTGCCACCTTTGCTCTAATTTGATTTAACTTATACATCTATATGAGAGGTTATGCTGAGCTGTCTTTATGGAGGTAAACCTCGATGTTTGAAAATCTCTACATCTATGAGAGAAGACAAGAGGTATATCATCATAGTTTCCAGAAAAGACCAGAAGGGCAATGCGTGCCATGAATGCTTGCCCAAAGATGAAAAAAAGAGTAAATGCAATGTTAGCTAAATTTATTTTAGTATTAGGGAAATTTGTATATCTGTATTGTGATTATTGAGCCTTTTTTTTTTATGCATTTTTTATACAAACCCAAGACCCTTACGGGTCTATGCCAGAAGACGCAAACAACAACTTGCACGTGATAGAGAAGAGGAGTTAGTTGCTGACCAATTCTAATCTGTATTTGGTCTTGCTAATTATTTGATATAGCTTGCTGATTATTCGATACAGTTAGCACAAGAATAGGGAGGTGAAAACTAACTAGGAGTGGATGATAAGTTCCAACGTTCTCCACAATCTCAGGCTTTCTGTTTTGTTGTTTCCCAAATAAACCTAGGAATTTTTATTATAAATAGACCTAGGTTATTTACATTTGTCATCATCTAAAAGTTATTTGAAATTCCTATTTGTACTGGAGATTTGTCCATCTCGAACAGGACTATTTCAGCAATAATACCTTCACTCGATCACTTTCCATTATTTTGTCCATCTTAAATCTTACTGCTCCTTACCACTGGTATCAGAGCAGCAATGATTCCAATGGTGAATACACGTTCCACCTCCACCAATCTCCCATCTGAGCCCCAAAATACTCGTCCCTCCTCACCTAACCCGCCACCCGACTCGATAGCTAACCAACTCGCCGCCATAGCATCTCGCTTGGAGACCATAGACTCCTTGGCAGCAAAGGTAGCTGCGATTGAAGCCAACCAGAGTGCCGCCGCCAATCAATCATCTTTCCATGTCGAACGCAGGCCAGGAAAAGAACCTGCAAATTCGCCACGATTCCAACGCAGAACTGATTAGCATGAACACGATGAAAATGATGCCGAGTCACCTTGGTGGCGCCGTAATCCCAACCAGCGTCCTCTTTCAAAGATAGAATTTCCTAAGTATGATGGCGGTGATCCTAGAGGATGGATTTTGAAAGCAGAAAAATATTTCCGATACAACCAGACGCCGGACAAATTAAAAGTAGACATCGCATCCATGTATTTGGAAGGCGATGCTTTGGATTTCTTTTCTTGGCTCAATAATAATTGTGCTATTGTATACTGGGAAGAGCTGGTACAAGCTTTACAAGAAAACTATGGCCCAGCAGAATTTCAGAATCCCGACGAATTCCTTTGCAGCATTAAACAGAATGGCAATGTTTAGGAGTACCGACAGGAATTCGCTCGACGATCTGCTAGAACCACCAACTGGCCCGACCATTGCTTACTGGGTGTGTTTCTCAACGGACTCAGAGAAGATCTCAAAGTTGATGTAAGGATCCACAAGCCTCGTACAGTTTATAAAGCCATGAGCCTAGCCCTTGAATTTGAATCCAAATTAGGCCCAAATAGAACCCACAAAGGATCCACTTGGCAGAATTCTTTTAAGCCCAATATTGTTGCTACACATACGCGGCCCAAGGAAGGTTCTGGTACAACACCTGCTGCTTCCACTGCTATAAATCGCACTTCACCTACTGTACAACCACGTCAAGGGGATGCTGATCGTCAAGCTCGATTTGCAAAAGGACTGTGTTTCCGCTATAATGAAAAATTCGGACCTGGTCATCGCTGCAAAACAGGTACTTTTGCACTCTTGGAAGCTAACCCCGATGATGATGAAGCCACACTTGTGGAAGAAGAACCAGAAGAAGATGTCGATCCCAACCTTTCTGAATTTACCGCAATCAGTCTTCATGCTATCCTGGGAAAACAAACTGCAACTACCATGAAGCTTCAAGGCAAAGTGGGCAAACGAGATGTCCTAATTTTGGTGGATAGTGGTTCAACCCACAACTTTGTGTCAGAGTCAATTGTCCGGGAATTACACTTAATGATGCAATATGTTACTCCTTTTGGCATTCAGATTGGCAATGGAGACATTATTCGATGCAACAGCATTTGCAGAAATCTCGATGTACAACTTCTTGGGTTGAAGATTACTCAAGATTTCTTTCCCTTTTCTATTGGAGGAGCAGATCTAGTTTTGGGGATCCAGTGGCTTGCCTCTCTCAATACAGTACAAGCTAACTAGCATGAGATGTTTCTCATCTTTACCATTGATGGCCAAAAGTACAAGCTTCAAGGAGTCCCTTCAAAAACAACCTACACCTGCCACCTTTCAATTTCTAGCAACCACCATTGAAATCCACCTTCCTCCTTCACCCATTGATAAAATTCTTTCGGAATTTTCCATCATTTTTCAAGAACCCGAGACACTTCCACCATTCAGAAATCACACCCATTCTATACCCTTAATTACCAATGCCCAACCTCCCAATATCCGACCATACCGTTACCCATATAACCAGAAAACAGAAATTGAATCTCAAGTGGCGAATTATTGAAAAAGGGATTTATCAAACTCAGTTCCAGTCCCATTCGCAAGTCCAGTACTCTTAGTGTCCAAGAAAGAAGGCACATGACGTATGTGTGTGGACTACCGGGCTCTTAATAAGCTCACCATTCCAGATAAATACCTCATACCTAATATTGATGAGCTCCTAGATGAATTGAATGGTGCAAAAGTCTTCTCCAAAATTGATTTGAGATCGGGTTACCACCAGATTCAAGTCAACCCGGAGGACATTCCCAAGACAGCTTTCAGAACTCACTCTGGCCATTATGAGTTTGTGGTTATTCCCTTTGGGTTAACCAATACTCCTTCTACATTCCAGGCTACCATGAATGATTTATTCCGCCCCCATCTTCGTAAATTCATACTTGTCTTCTTTGATGACATTTTGATTTACAGCAAAGATGAAATCCAGCATCAACTGCATCTGCGTGAGGCCCTTTCCTTGTTACAAGGTCATCAATTCTATGCAAAGTCCTCTAAATGCTTATTTGCTAAGTCGCAGATCAATTTTTTGGGGCATGTCATATCTGAAAACAGCGTACAAGTGGAAAAAGAGAAGGTTGCAACAGTTCAAGCCTGGCCGATTCCTACAAATGTCAAGAAGCTGAGAGGATTTCTAGGTTTAACAGGTTATTACCGACGCTTTGTGAAGAATTATGGGCTGATTGCATGTCCATTGACCAACCTGACCAAGAAAAATGCCTCTCAATGGACACTGGCAGCAAATGAAGCTTTTTCACGACTTAAGGAGGCTCTAACCACGGTTCCAGTCTTACGGCTTCCAGACTTTTCACAAGAATTCACTGTTGAAAGCGATGCAAGTTCAGAAGTAGTTGGTGCCGTACTTTCGCAATCAGGACACCTCGTTGCTTATTTCAGTAAAGTTTATCTTTTTCTAACCGACTAAAATCGGATTATGAGAGAGAGAGCTCTTAGTTGTGGTATTGGCACTTCAAAAATGAAAGCACTACCTTCTGGGCAGACATTTCTTCCTCAAAACAGAAAGCCTGAGATTGTGGAGAATGTTGGAACTTATCACCACTCCTTCAAATCACTCGTTCAACAGCTAGTTAGTTTTCACCTCCCTATTCTTGTGCTAACTGTATCAAATAATCAGCAAGACCAAATAAAGATAAGAATTAGTCAGCAACTAACTCCTCTTCTCTATCACGTGCAAGTTGCTGTTTGCGTCTTCTGGCATAGACCCGTAAGGGTCGTGGGTTTGTATCAATTTCCTGACTTTTTAAAATTTTTGATTTGATAGAAATAAGATCTGCTTAATGAAAGTTATTATTGTTAGATCTAGTTATTCTTAGTCTAGATATGAATCGTTTTATCTTCCTTAAATGTCGTCAATTTGTTAGGTTTTAATTAATGTAGAGATGTTGTATATGTTATGCACATGCATGTTATATTTATTGTCATTGTCTTGAAATTTTGATATATATAGGATTCCAGGAGATCATGAAGGTGGATATTCTGTGGAACAACCGGTCAAAAGTATCAAAATCTAGTAATGACATTTCTGGTGAACTATACTTGAGAGTTACTATGTCTGGCGATTGTGGAAATACAGGATTCTGGGGTGCGCTTAAGAATGATTGTCTACAAATAATGCATATGATTGACTGGACACGTAGTCATCCAGATAACATTCATCATTTCTCTTTAGCATACGGGATAGATGCTGGGTGGAAATATTTTCTCAAGGTGTCTATCATTGATAATCCCCCGCCCCCTTTTTGCAAATGAAAACTCATTGCTTCTGTCATATATTCAGACTGCTACATGCAATTTTGAATGCAGTGTCTGGAATTTGCAATATCTGATACTGGAAAGACAATCCTTCCTCAGCATTTGCTTCTTGTTGCCAATAGTCTATCGGTTACGGGAGAGTTTGTTGGCTTGAATGCAAAAGGCATAGCACGACAAAGAGAATGTGCATCTGTCACTTCACCATTTGTACAAGCATGCTTATCTGTCAGTTTTCAATCACATCTAGATTTTCTTGTTTTCTGTTGCCAAGATTCATCTTGTAAAATAAATTTACATAGATATATATTTCTGTTTATACTGTGGATTATTTTGCAGAATCCTGGTGCTTGCTTTATAAAGGCAGCTAAGGCTGGAGTTACGGATGATCTGCAGGGGAGCCTAGATGCATTGGCTTGGGGGAACTGTCCTTCTATGGGGACTGGGGGACAGTTTGATATTATATATTCTGGAAAGGTAGAATGGATAGTGTTTTTATTTGTACTTTTTAAGGAAAATCAAATGACAATGCCCAGATTGATCCCCTGGGAGCAAGGAGTCACCATTTTTGGGATATGAGTGTGATTCATAATAAAGAGCCTGAAAATGTGTTTGTCTGCAGCACTTTAGGAAGGATTTTAAAATATGTCATTTTAAGTACTAACTGAAATCTATCCTTTTCAGCAGAAGTATTTTTATTATTATTATTATTTTTAAAAAAAAAAGGGGATATTGAATTTAAATTGCAAGCCAAAATTGCATTTTGACTGACATGTTTCTAAAGCATGCCACCCTCAGAATTTTATACTGATGTGCGTGGAAGTTTTTTTGGTCCAAAAGTCTTAATGTCCATTTGAAGTGCTCATGTGCAAGCAGCATTATTGTTTGCTCAGTATATAGAAGGCAATGTCTTTTTGCTTAAAGATAGGTTCAGCATTTACCAATTTCTAGTTTTAATCTAGCAAATATTATTCCCATGTTATTAAAATCATCCAATTTGTGTGATTTTTTCTTGGTTATTGAAATATTGAGGTTTTGTTGTCCTATATAGACATCAAATCAGTTTCATCTTTATGTGCTAATCTTCCCTTTCTATAATTACTTTCAACCTGTGTGGTCATGATCTTCTCTTGCAACAAAACAGTGATATAATTATATTGTTTTTTTAATCTGAAAATTATATATTTATTTTCTACATGTTTTCTTAAATTATATTCTTTTGAATGCTTGCATCAACTTCTGTACAAACAATAAGGAACCCGCCTTAACCGTGAGTATTGGGGATCAACTTATTTCTCTAGCTGATTGGTTTCCTTTTATTTATCCTTCTTTCTGGTTTTGGGGGACAGTGGAGAGGTGCACGATATGTTTTCTAGTCAGATGCAATATTTGTTTTTGGTGGTCTAATCCTCTTTCATTATCCTCTATCTTCATCTTTATGTGCTATTCTTCCCTTTCTATAATTACTTTCAACCTGTTTGGTCATGATCTTCTCTTGCAACAAAACTGTGATATAATTATAGTGTTTTTTAATCTGAAATTATATATTTATTTTCTACATGTTTTCTTAAATTATATTCTTTTGAATGCTTGCATCAACTTCTGTATAAACAATATGGAACCTGCCTTAACCCTGAGTATTGGGGATCAACTTATTTCTCTAGTTGATTGGTTTCCTTTTAGTTATCCTTCTTTCTGGTTTTGGGGGATAGCGGGGAGGTGCACGATATGCCTTCTAGTCAGATGCAATATTTGTTTTTGGTGGTCTAATCCTCTTTCATTATTCTCTATCAGGGATGTGAGCTTGATAAGCCAGCAGATGTCTATAATCTGCTGCAGATCAGTTCTGATAAGCATAGCGAAAAGATCAGCACACCTGATGCTCAAGACTATGTATCAGACACATGTGGCACTCAGTTTAGGTACAGAAATGGTGGCTCTGCCTCATTCTTAAAGAGTTTTTGGACAGCGAACGATATTCGAAAGCTAGCTCGTGAATCAAAGTGTATACTGCACAAGTAAGTCAATTGGCAACAAATGTGCTTTCACATAATTCATTCTGATACTTCAGCAGTACTGACTACTTCTCACATATTTGATATTACATATATAAATTATTTTGAGGGTTGCAAGTTGTCCACATGAAGTTCTATCTATAACGTGCATGACCTTGTTTGCATGTCTCTTTCTCTTTCTGGAAGCTTTCCACACTAAAGCGTTGGACAGCTTCAAAAATTAGTAACTGCATCAAAATAAAGCTGAGTTTTATGTAAATTGTCCCACCTGTAGATCCATCAGATATTAACTTTGAAACAAAATTATTGTTTATTGATACTTCTTTAGCCGTTTATTTTGTTGGTTGTTGGTAAGCCCAAGGTAATAAAAAAGTATTAATTGTTATGGAACTGTGGCTGTTGTCAACATAGGTATCCCATCAATCACCAATTAAGTGAAGTGGACAAGTCTATTGTGATGAGGGCTTTGTCTTTTCATCCACATAGAATTGAGAAGTCTGGATCTGGAGTACGAAACATAAAGGTACATGATAATTTAGCTATACAGAAGAAACATTGCTTTCTTGAAGATAACTCTGAAAATGCTGTTTAGGGAGATCTAGTTTTGAGTGTGTTTTGGATGGATAGCTTAAACTTTCTTACTGTCTTGTGATGCCAACCTCCAACCCCCTCCTTTTCTTAATGTACAGATTGGTTTTCACCCTAAATATCAGAATTCACGTTGCTTCCTATTGGATCGGGAAGATGGGACAGTTGAAGATTTTTCTATCCGCAAGTGTATTCTTGGTGCTCTTGAGATCATCGCTCCTGAAACAGCAAAAAACTATCAGAAAAAATGGTTAGAAGAGGGTTCTAAGGCAGCTCTCGGTTAGTACATAAGCACAAGTGCAGCATGACAAGTGACATCCATTTGGCTGTCGGACTATAATATTTTCAATCATGTTACATCCGAGTGATCATCATAATCTGGAGCTGAATAGTGTTCTGTCATCTAATTGTGGAGCCTGTTTTTGTTTTAGTCTATCTCAAATTAGGATGAGTTGTACTACAGCTTACCCGTTAAAGTAGTTTTTTGATGGATTTTCCTTTTTTCTAACAACAAAGCTGCATATTTTGCAAAAAGCAGAATACCGTGCACAAGAAGGAAGTAGAAGCAGAAAGCTTCTTTTTTTTGTATTTTACTATTTTCTTTCTTAACATAGGTTAGTTAGTTCCTTTCCCCTGCTTCTTTTTGCTCCTTCCACTAAAACTCTTCTGCCTTCAGTTTCAATAGGCAGAAAAGATCTAGTGGAAGCAGCAACGAGAAGCTTGTAAAGGTCTAATCCCAAGGCTGATGTATCCATTAATTTATGCATGACAATGTAATGCATATTATTATATATTGCATAAATTTTTCTGCTGGCTATTCTACTTCATAGACTAGCTGTTTGCATAATTTAACAGCTCATAAAAGATACAGCAAATATTCAAATTCTCAAATACAAAGGACTAACTGACAACATAGGATTGAGAATTTGGGGTGTTGCTGTCATTTTTCGATTGCTAGAATAACTGTGATATTCTCTTCTGAAAGAAATGAAATGTTTATCAATAGAAGATGCAGTGGAATGAAGAACAAAACCATTATTCATAGGGAGGTTGTACGTATCTTACAGACACCAAGTTATTCATTCATCGTTTATAGACCATGCGTTTTGTTTGCAGCCTTAGCACTTATATTATTATTCATAGTTATAATTAATATGCTCTAGTGATTAGCACGTGATATGAGAATTTGTATTATAATTTACAAATTGACAACCCTCTAAAGATTAAACAACGTTCCTTTTGTAAGTTTTAGAGTACATGTTAGAGTCAAAGTCAGACAACACTTGCTGTTCTTTTTTGTATAGTGGAGGTATCACTTGCATCATATATTTGGTGATGGAGCTTTCATGATTAAGAATCTAGGTACTGTGTTACTGTTCGTTGTTGTTGTTGTGGTTGTTTTCAATTACTAGAATAAACCAAAGGTTGTCATTTTCCCATTATCGTTTGATTCATTTTATAATTGCAAGTTGGCAATAATATATAGTAAAATATTTATTTATCTTTATCAATTGGAAGAGTATAATTAGAAGATGTGATCATCCATAAAGTGAAATATTTGTCTTTTCTCTGATTAAATAAATGAGTATATATTGCATCCATGAAGGTGGTGTCAATATTTCATCATGCACATGTTGTGGGGTTCTTGTTTAAACTGCCAAAAAAAAAAGAAACTGCAATTAATAAATGCAATACCATATTTTTATATCTATGTTTATAATATTATAGAGTAAGAGACTTTTTATAATCTCCAACTAATAATATATATATATTTAAATTATTTAAAAATTAATTTTAATTGCTAAATCTCATCTTATTACCTAATAATTATATTTATTTTAATTAAAAAATATATATCCCACTTTCTCTGCATGCATTCTCTCCATTCTTCTGCCTATAAAATGTTGTGAATTTTAGTATTTGTTTGGGATACGAAATTACGAATTTGAAGAGTGGAAGTTACCGTAAACAAGTGGCTGAAGGTCGTTGACATTTATCTATCTGTATTGTTATTAAAAATTGAAAAACGTAAAGACCTCACCAGTCATTGGCTACCCTAACTTGTTAAACACGTCTTAGCAAAAAAAAAAAAAATTAAAAAACAATGTTAAACACGTGGTGTGTTTAGTGTCTTTCGGGCCAAAGTGTGAAGCTTCAAAATTAGAACCCGAAATCCAACCCATTGGTATTACATTCTTCTTAACATAAATCAACAATTGTCATACAAAATCATTTTTTTTTTTAATAATATTTTGTTACTCATTGAATTTTTGTTGTTGTTGTTAATACATATTACATTTTAAAATGATAAATTTTAGTCTATATAATTAATTGATGTATTCATTTTATGATAATATGACACTTGTATTGCTAATTATTATATTATACATTTTATTGAAAGTAACTATCGATTTACTTCTTAGTACATATTTCATTATTAGTTATTATTTACACTTGTTAAAATTTTATGAAAACAATTTATATAAATAATTATGATAATTTACATAATTCAATGTTGTTTCATGCATAAATTGTTATTTGAAAGAAAGAAAAAAAAAACTGAATTTCTGGAACACTTAATTATAATATCTTACCACGTGGTTTTTAATTTAACTTGAAATCCCTTATGGTCTCTCATTATATAATATACATATTTAAATTATTTTAAAAATAAATTTAAAAACTAAATCACATCTCATCACTTAATAACTACTATTTATTCAATTATAAATACCAAACTCCATCCACAAAAACAATAATCTCTCCAATCTCCCACCTTCAAAAATGTTTTTTATCAAATTAATTTCATCAAAATATATATATACACACATATACATAAAATACATATGTAAACACATGCACATGACTACTTATTCTAAAAGTCAAAAGGACTTATCTCTTCCACTTTAGAATAAGAATAAATTAATTAATTAAAAAAATATAGAACTTACTTTCTCTCTCTCAATAACTTCCCTCTACATAAATTTAAATACTTTTTATTAATAAATTAATTAGAAAATTAAAAAAAATTGACTTTATAATAACTTTCTATTTCACTCACAGTCACACATAAACCCATCTTTTATTTTTTAAATAGGACTCACAAACTTAAAATTACCACGTTATACTTTTAACAAAAAAATTATTTGGCATTTGTGTAAGTATGTGAATGTGAGTAGTTATACTAAAAGCCTAAATACCCTTATGGTGTCATTTTAAGTTTAACTAATTTTTAACTAAAAATATCATATAATATCTATGTACGTATTCAATTACTCATCTTTTTATATTGAGAATTTTTTTATGTCTTTTTACAACAAATTCAATTTACAGGGAAAAAAAATAACTACCTACTGACATAATTATATTCTTAAATGAATACTAATTTTTTTCCTAAATCAGTTACTCAATCTTACTACCCCGCTTTCTCATAATCAATTAATGAAATTGGAAAGAGGTTGATCATATAATTTTAAGAATTATTTATAATTAATTATTTAGTTTAATTTTTATGATGATTTAAAATTTTCTTTTAAGATGAGTTTTTTTAAAACATTTATCTTAAAATACAAAAAATATATGAGTATCTATAAAAAAACATGTGTAAAGATGCTAGTATATATCTATACTATATATAAAATAGCCTTAAATAAATAACTTTTTAAATTTTTTATTCTACCCTTTGTACTTATTAAATTTTAAATATTGCCTTACCCTCTTGATGTTTAGAGATTGAATAAAATTGAAATTATTTTAAAACTTAATATATTTTTATTAAATGGTTAGAGTTTGTTCTAATATGAATTGTTTTGTTTTTGTCAAAACTTCCTAATAGTTTTAGAATTGTCTAGAATTGTCTAATTATATTATATATAATAATATAAGCAGAACCTATATTTGCGTAATACATTGACAAGCTTGGAACTCTTCATCCAACCATAATTGGTTAATTTATTCTAACCGTAAACATAGCTACATCACATCTCTTAATGTTGTGTGATCTCTTTCGAATTCTTTATTGAAAGTTCGGGTGGCTAAACATATTAAGGAGTATATAACAAATATCCTTTTTAGTTGTTATATTATGATTAATCAGGCTTAATGAAAGTTTGTTAAATTTTTTTCCATTAGTATATTTGAAATTAATGATACATGGATGGGAGTCTTGATTAGTAGGCTTACTTAGTTTACAAGGTAACTAATTAAAATAATATATAATTTCACGTGTTTGACTTATATGTTAATTTAGTAAGTGGATGAATTCAATTAATTGCCCTCTTGCACTTTTGTTGTGGCAATTTGTTGTTAAAAAATAAGTAAATTTTCTTACAAACATGTATATATATATTGTAAAAATCACATATATGCATATTATTCCTTGAAAAAATTAGGCATATCAAGGGCCAAAATGATTCCGAAAGAGAAAACATAGTTAATTTCATACATAATGTTGTTATTGATTTTGTTTCTCTTTTTATTTATTATCATTATCTTATATTCTTGTCATGTGAATCAATAGAAGAAATTCTTATCGATATTTGAATTCTTCCATATTTAGCAACATATTGTCATTCATCAACTCCATATACCAAAAACTACGAGTCTAATTACGAGTAGTTGATTAATATTCTATTATTTTTTGGTATGGTTAACGTCTCTTTTTATAGAAAAATGTAAGGATTTATTTGACAAATGTCATTTAATTACTATGGAGTCTCATACAGAAATATCTGATATCTTTATATTCTATTAAGATTTACATAAACATTTACTGTATTTTTTGGTATCATTACACTGTATTTATATATTATTTATTTGTTAATTATTTAAAGGTATTTTAGAGCTTAATGAAGAGCAACTTAAAACAAAAGATATTTATATCCATAAGTTACAAATCTTACAAGAAAAATATATATTTTTTAATTTTTTAAAATATTTATATATTATAAATATGGTTCATACCTAACGCATGAGTATATGCATGATTGGTTAGTCATCCAATCCAAAGTCAAATTGTTATAATGTGGTCGCTAAAAATAATTGCTACTTGCTAGGTTAGATCTAGTTTGAGATTTCTTTCTGAGTCCACAACGAGAGCTCAAGTCACAAAGAAAGTGATACCCCATTAGTTTTTCTTTTCTCTTACATATACGTTCCAAAGTGAGATGATTACTCCAACTTAGGTGACAAAGACAGAAATGGGATGATATGTTAGGAATCAGGATCCAAGTCTTTTGCAAATTGTTAAGAGTTGGAAGGTTTATTTCCATATAGAAAATTGACAATTAGGACACACTGAATAATTGTTACAATTAATTTTTTGGGTGTGAAATAAATTATTACTAGTTCTTTTTACTGAAAAACTCTGTTATATTAGACAAAGAAATTTCATCTCGAAGTAGTTTATTTTGGAGCATAAAAAACAAGTAAGAATTTATTTCTAATTAAGAATAGGTAAATATGTAAATAAAAAATAAAATTATTCTTGACAATTTAACCTTTTGATCTTATACTAGACATTCCAATTTTATTTAATGTCCAAACAAAAATAAAAAGAAAAAAATTGAAGAAAATATTGCAGTCTGATTTTTCAAAATTTACTAGGATAGTGTGATAGGTAGCTTTCAAATACCTGAACCTTTTTCTACACGTGGCCCTTCTCTTTGTTTGGCAAGTGTCATATTTTACCTGTTAATTTTTTGTTTTTCACCCGTTGGTAACCTGCCAATATTTTTACATATTTAATGTTTGGCCCATACTGAGATTTCTTTAATTATTTTACCCCTTCTCAAATTTCCCTGCACAAAATTCAAATTAAATCAAATTTTTATTTTTTTCACTTTCTATCAAAACAAACACAATTTTTTTCATAATTTTCACGCTTTTATTATTATTCCAAAAACACTCCAAAAAAAAAAAAAAAACATAATCACCGTCACTCCCATTTCAGTACCCACCACAGACATCCTTTCCAGCAACATATAATATGAAAACTACCTTCATAACCTTTTTTTTTTTTTTTTTTTTTTCAAACCCAAACTTAATTCCACTTCAACTACCTTCATAACTTTAAGCCAATACAAACCCACACTAATTCCACTCCCACCCACCTTCATTCTTCATATCAAAAGGAAAAAATAATAATACTATCCCTGCACTGCAAACGTTTTGCAATCTAACTAAGAGAAGAAGAAAGCCAATTGAAGATCTACAAAGAATGGATGCTTCTTTTACTATCCCAATATTCCAAATCCGAATCCATTCAAGTGTATCTCCAAAGCTCCATCCATGGCATACCCAACACAAACAATCCAGCCAGCATCATCCTTCCAAAGTTACCCTCCTCATCCCAAACCTGCGTTTCAAATCACAAATGCTCCGTTTGATTACATCGCAAACATACTCAAATTAAATTTTATCACAAAATACAATTTTTAAACAATTCAAACACTCACTAATAGAATCAAAATGGATCACCAAATTTTCATACATTTCCTTTTTAATCCCCCCACTATTCTTTTTTTTTTTTTTTTTTTTTTTTTTTTTTTGCGCTTTCCCATGTGGTATTGGGGGAAATGGAGAATGAACATGATGAGTTAAGTATATTAATTTTAATTATTGTGGGTTGTAGTTCAATATAATTTAAAAAAAAAAAGAAATTATGAGGGTACAAAAATAATTTCAATAATAGTTACAACTATTGAAAAGTAATAGGTTCAAATTTTTAGACAAGAAGTTAGAGTAAACTTAGATATTAAAAATTCCAAAAAAAAAAAAAAAAAAAAAGTTGGGTTTTATATAATCATCTAGTTTATGAAAGACATCCATGGTAAATAGAGCAAAAGAAAAAGTGATTAATTTTTCATCTTATTTATATATCTTAAGATCAAATTCTATTTTATTTAAGATGATGAGCTATTTTTGTTATATATATTTTAGAAAAAAAAAAAAATGGTTACGTAGATACAAGTACAAAGCTTGTAAACTTCAACTAGGACTACCCAGTCAGACAACAAACCCAAAAGAATCCAAATAAAACTCTCTCTCAATAATTGAGAGAAATAATTTCCTATTTAATTTCCCAAAATTCCAATCTCGTCCCGAATGATAAATTGAGATCCGCTTCGGGAGTATACTCTTGGTTTCCTTTGTTTTTTCTTTCCAGCTCGGCTTCACAGAAAATTTTCTGCATGGGTTCCAGAAAGAAGCTTTCCGTTACAGTTTTCATCTTTTTGGTTTCAAAGAATATGTTTCCATAGTGGGTTTCTGTATTTGTAATAGGTGTTCGTTGATGGTCATCTAAATTCTTACTCACCAAACAGAATCTGAGTCCCGAGCTCGAAATTCACTTCGGTAATACATCTCTCTCTGAATTCTCCTTCGGCTTTTCATGTATTCATGCTCTGTTTGGTCGCTAAGAATCCTTGATATTTTCTTAGAAGAAATTTTAATAGAGGTCTTGCATTATTCAAGGTTCTGAACCAATATTTTATTTTTTGCTTTATTTCATTTTCTCGAGAATCAAACGAAAGTATTAATATATCAACTAGATGGAAAACTGGTGGTTCTACTGGTTAATTCAATTCCTTGTTTTAGGTCTGAAAGTAAATCTTGATTGTTGTGTTACATCTGGTAGTCGTGACTAGATAGGATTGATTGAATGATTCAGAGCATGCAAGGTTTTGTGGTTGGCGTCTTAGATTTGATATTACGAGTTGGTGTACTGTTTTTGTTTGATTTTGAGAAACTAAAAATCGATGCTGTACGATTTGGTCAGTAATGGCGGTTTCTGAAAATCTGGTGAATCTACTCATGGAATTTGGATGGCTTATATAAACTTCATAATCAAGCTTAAGGAGATCATAGTGTATAATATATTATGCGGTTACATGATCAGACTAATGGAAAAACTGCGGTTCCATGACAAGTTATGGGAAAAGATGCAGATTGTCTATTACAAGTAACAGCAAGTTTCAGTTTTTGGTTTTTTTTGCTTTAAAATGGAAACAAGACAAGACAAACGTGGTCATTACATAAGTAGCAACTTTTCCATCTCATTTTTTTGATATCCTTTAAAGTAGGAATTACCTCTAGAGAGAATGACTCTTAAAAATTGGTTTTTTAACCCTTGCGTGTTGCCTTTCTGTTTACCTTGTTTTCATCTGTATAGAATTCTAACTTTTTCAATTGTAGCAGGAGATGGTTGCCTTTGGGAAAAAGTTGAAACAAAGACAAATTCAAGAATGGCAAGAGTATGCTTATATTCATATGAGTTCATATATTAATTTAAGGATTACAAAGTATTATTCATGTGCTATTTCAATATAGTACTTCAGGTTCATAATTTTCTATGCTAACTTTGATGTCTTATCTAGATATTACATAAAATACAAATTGATGAAGAAAAAAGTCAAGCAATATGCTCAACAAATAGAAGTTGGAACACAAGATCGCGGGCATGTCCTCAAGGATTTCTCAAGAATGCTAGACAATCAGGTCCGTTATGTACTTATGTTCATATTTAACATATTACTACTCCTTACCAATAAACATAGGAACTACAGGCTTTCCTTTTAGTTTTCATGTGATGGTTCTTAGTTCTGTTATATTCTTGTAGAGAAAAAATTATCATATTAATTTTCAATGTTGTTTATGAAATATGTTTTAATCACTTCCTTGTCATTGCAAAGCAGATTGAGACGATTGTCCTTTTCCTGTTAGAACAACAAGGGATTTTAGCAAGCAGGATAGCCAAACTTGGGAAGTGGCATGAGGCTCTTCAGCAGCAACCTGAAATATCCCAAATTTCTGAACTACGAGAAGCCTATAGAGCAGCGGGACAAGATCTTTTAAAACTTCTTTTCTTTGTAGAGATAAATGCTGTTGGCTTGCGGAAGATACTGAAGAAGTTTGATAAACGCTTTGGCTATAGATTCACTAATTACTATGTTAAAACTCGTGCAAATCATCCCTACTCCCAGCTCCAGCAAGTGTTCAAGCATGTCGTAAGATATTTAATTCAATTGAAGCTTTTTAACAATTTAGATGGAGAATATAGAAATTACCAGAAAATATTTATTTCTGCAAGAATGAAACAATACTGACAACGTGGAATGTGCAGGGTATAGGAGCTGTTGTCGGAGCCATATCTCGTAATCTTCATGAACTTCAGGACCGTCAGGGAAGCTACTTGTCAATTTATGATCAGCCAGCTCTTCCCCTCCAGGTGTCTCTTACATTAACTATACTTAATGGAACAGGTTCAATTACCAGCTGTTCTTAATATTTTTAGCCTTTTAGGCATCTTTAGTAGCTGGCTGGGCAGCAGTCATATGGTTGGTCATTGGCCATTTTATTTACTGGGTCTTATCTGCAGGATCCTGTTATTGAATCTGTAAGAGCCGCTGTAGACAGGTTAACTCACTCAACAAACTTCCTTAACTTCTTGGCGCAACATGCACTCATTATTCAAGAAGAGCTACCTGCCCCTATTGAGGATCACATTGATGATCAGAGATACCATTTTATGTCACTTGTTTTGAACTTAGCAAACACATTTCTCTATATGGTCAATACGTATATTATTGTCCCTACAGCAGATGATTATTCCTTGAGCCTTGGAGCTGCGGCAACAGTTTGTGGTGTTGTGATTGGGGCAATGGCTGTTGCACAGGTGTTTTCATCAGTGTATTTTAGTGCATGGTCGAATAAATCATACTTCAGACCTCTTGTATTTAGTAGTATAGTTCTTCTTGTGGGAAATACCTTCTATGCATTGGCTTATGATATTCACTCAATATGGGTTCTTTTATTCGGCCGTCTTTTATGTGGGTGAGTAATCCTCTATTTTATTTGTTTCTGCTGCTGTTATTTGATGAGTGTAATTTCAGGCATGTTCTTTTGATGCATTTTACTTTAGAAAGATTTTATAACATCTGACTTTCTAGTCTAAGCATCACTCTAACTGTCATAGAAATGGTAGCATGTGATATTAGCACCAAACCATAGGCTAGAATTTATTAAAGTGGAACTTGTGACGTTAGCTCCAATGATCTGGAGTGTGAATTAAGTTTACATACTTTCTAGGTCTCGTAGATGGCATAGCATCGCTTCCAGAGTGCATTAATTTGCCGGTCTTTTTCAAGGTCTTGACTTTTGTGAAGTACTTTATGTCCATACTCTTATTCAGCATCTTAGATTATTATTATTTTTTTTTTTTGGCAAAATTCTGTAGGAAACCAGATAAAGAAATATTTATAAGTTTAAAAAATTGCTTTCTTGTAATAGAATTTGTGATACAACCCCACAATAGGTTGTATATGAATAACTCAAACTGTCTTGTTTTGCTTAATCGACACAAATTAAATAACCATTTCATTATTGTATAATTTCAAGCTAGAAATAATGCGAATGCTGATAACCACTATTTTCTGATTGCAGATTTGGTTCTGCCAGAGCTGTTAACCGTCGTTATATCAGTGATTGTGTGCCACTAAAACTCCGCATGCAGGCGTCAGCAGCTTTTGTTAGTGCCAGTGCTCTTGGAATGGCTTGTGGTCCTGCTTTGGCTGCCTTACTTCAAACGAATTTTAAGATTTACAAGCTTACATTCAATCAAAACACATTGCCTGGATGGGTTATGGCTGTTGCTTGGCTGATATATTTGATATGGTTGTGGTTTACTTTCAAAGAACCTCCTCATGAAGTTGAAGAGACTCACATACCACAGGAATCTAATGATGGTATGTTGACTTATACCAATCATCCTTTTTTTCTTTCTAATTTATACGTTTTCTATTATGTCCCATAAGATCAGTAATTGGCTGTCATCAGTGGACCCATTAATTTTCTAATGTGGCTGTAGTGATTACGTATTTTTATTTCCTAGAGTACTTTTGTTGATTTCTTCTGCTAGAAGTTTAGGATCATTTTATTTTACTAAATGAATCATCCATTCATCAACTATACTGGTAATCAGTATTTACCGAAGTGAATGGGAACAGTTTATTTGGAGAATATATCTGGTCTTTAAGTATGGTAAATTTTACAAATACATAAACATAACTCGAGGTTGGGATGAATTAAAATTTTCAAAGTTGTGGGTCTATTCTGTAGCATCTATTTTTGCAATTGGAGTTTGTTATATATTTGGATTAAACTTATCATTTAGAGTATATCAGAACATAATATTGAGCCTGGTGAAAATATGGTCCCTGAGGATGCATAATGTTCTGTTATGTCCAGATAATTAAGCCAATCATCTAGTTACTTCAAATGGTTTGAGAACTAATTGTTCCATCCACATCCTCTGAATCATAGTTGATATCAGTATCATTCAGTTTGACATTGTGAAACTTGAGTGTAATGTCTTTATTGGGATCTTACAGATCATTTATTATAGAGGACCGTGAACTTTGGTTTTCATCGTTGACTTGATGTAACTAATCTAGTCCAGAAGCCGATGATGCTTGCATGAATTATTATTGATGTTAACATTATTATGTTTAACCTTGTAAATGACAGGAGCAGTAGAAAATGATACACTTGAGAGAGGTCTTAAACAACCACTGCTACTCACTTCAGAAGATATTTCAGAAGAGAAACAAGATGAAGACACTGATCAAGATTGTGATGAAAGTGAAGAATCTGCAGATGAATCTCGTCGGCCTGCCACTTCAATTCGCTCAGCATACAGACTCCTGACACCTTCTGTGAAGGTATGATGCTTTGAATCTTACATGCACTGCAACCGTGATAATCTTAAAAAATGTGTGCCATAGTTAACATGGAAGGTTAGTTTATGGGTGTTCAAAAGTGAAACAGACACAGGTTTTTGTTGCTGGCTTGACAAAACCAGCAATTATGGAAATTCTTGGAGGATGGAAAGGCTTTCTTTTCTTAAATAATTTAAATGATTTTGACAGTCAAATGTACTGATGAGAAATGATTGTTTGAGTGTTGCTTTCCAATTCAACACTATAATTTATTGGCTCCGTTTGAAATGCAGATACTTGAAATTTTTAAATGGTCTCTAACTAAAATCTTTTAATGTCCTCAGGTTCAGTTATTAATATACTTCATGCTCAAGTATGTGATGGAGGTCCTGCTATCGGAATCTAGTGTTGTTACAACATACTACTTTAATTGGTCAACAAGCTCTGTGGCAATTTTCCTTGCGTGTCTTGGCCTAACCGTTCTTCCAGTGAACATTATTGTTGGAAGCTATATAAGCAACATGTTTGAGGACAGGTAATGTCCTAAAGAAAGCACGCTTCATCTCATAGTCATTCTGTATGAGCAGATTTATGCTCTGTTTGGATCTTGAGGAAGCTATAAGCTTGTCTTACTCTAGAATTAATTAAGTTACTTTTACCTTTTCCTTGTATTTTCAAAGATTCAAAGAAAGCCTCGAAGCTTTTAAATGATACAGCTAAGAGATTCTTGTTGATCTGTTTCTAGGCAAATTTTATTGGCTTCAGAAATCATGGTACTCTTTGGCATACTGTTGAGCTTCAATATGTTCTTTCCATACTCTGTACCACAATACGTTTGCTCTGGTCTCCTCGTGTTTGTTTCTGCTGAAGTACTCGAAGGTGAGATATATTAGTTCAGTTGCTTTACCATTTATGACTGGACACTGGACAGTATGTTATGGTAAACTTATTGTGCGAAATAGCTTATTTAACTTTGGATGTTATAACTGTAGTGACCATCCCAACATTATTATAATGTTATTGTCTGTATTTTTATTATGTTTTTTCGCCAATATGTTATTTTCTGTATATTAGAAATCTTTTTACATCTCTTAATGAGATTCACCTTTCTCAAAAATTGTCTGTCATGATATTTTCTTAGGAGAAAGAAATTGGATACACATACTTTTACAGCAACTTGTACTCACTGGAAAGTCTCCACCTAGTAGACTGAACTTCAAAATAATTTCATCCATGTTTATTTACAACAATGGAAACCACGAGTGAAAGTTGCCAACTAGTATGGACCACGCAGGAACCAGCACGAACCCCATGAGTGTGTTTGTATATCACTGTACTTGGTATGGTTTTGTTTTATTGACTTGAGTTTTCACGATGATTTCCAGGTGTCAACTTGTCCCTCCTTTCTCGGGTCATGTCATCCAGGCTTTCACGTGGAACCTACAATGGTGGACTCCTTTCAACAGAAGCCGGTACAATCGCACGGGTGATTGCAGATGCAACTATAACATTAGCTGGGTACCTGGGTCAGAGTAGGCTCCTGAATATCACCCTACTTCCATCACTCATTGTTTGCATATCATCCATCATCTCGACCTGCTATACGTACAACTCTCTCTACTGACTCCTATTTCTGCGACTCAGAAGATTGGAACCATCATATCTCCTCACCCGTCAACCAAAAGAAGAAAGATTTTTTTTTTTTGGAAAGAACAACAAAGAGGAAAATGGCCTTCAACACAACCCCAGTGGCCTAGGGATTCCTCCATTTTATTGGGCCCTTTTAGTGCGCAGTGCTTGTATTGTAGAAAAGTTAGTTCATTGATTCTATTCTTCATTGGATTGATTTAAGTTTTCGGGCCTCTGTCTAAATTTCAAACTCAACAGCAAACTGTCTATATGGTACATAATTGGTTATCATAAATGTGAAGTCTTAGCTGAAGAACGTCTTCATTGCCAAATCATTCAGGCTAGATGGTATATTACTTCACTGTCAACAGAAAAATACCTGCCAACCACAGCATTGTCTTCAATTGAAGTTAGGAGATTTATTTATTTATTTTCTTTCTTTTAATAGCTAGGAAAACAGACGATTCACATTATAAGAAAACTAGTGTGCAACCAATTTTATTTATTTAGTAATAATATATTTTAATGTTTGAATTGAGACTATTATTGGAAAAAAGAAAAAGAAAAAAGAATATAGTATTTAATCTTTTCTGTTGGTCATATTGTTTAAGTACTAGAAGATGAGATAAAATAAGCTGTTGAGTTGAGCATGCTAGAATTGGCAAATGAACAGTGTGATCAAGAGCATAATAGAATTTGCAAAAAAAAATTGAGTTTGTGGTCTGTAACAAACAGCAAGTGTAATTGTTGTATATGTTATTAGTAGGTAATATGTTAGTCATGTAGTCTAAATCATTCATCAAGTTACGTAGGTGAATTGAACTCCCTGACTATTGAATCACCGAAAATGATGATTAAACTGTACATTTGAAAATTGAGGGGCGAACTTAGATGAAGTAGTAAGAAAACTAAGGTGCATTGCTTATACGATCTTTGTCATACAATTATACATGTATGATACTGGTCGGTTTAATCAATGCGACCAGGAACAAATGGCCATTGGTTTGTTTGGAAACCCATCTAAAAGATAACGTATTAATGAAAGAAATTTGTGGCATTAAGTGAAGCTGACCCACTTCAAGGAAGTAGTTGAGTCTCATTAACGAATTTGATCCATACAGCTGGCAGATACATGTACCAAAATCTAAGATTGATGCTGATCCAAGAAATTGAGTGCAAGTGTAGTAATAGTCTCCAATTTAGAGATTAGTTAAGAATGCTTAGTTAACGGAGGTACTAGGGGACCATAGTGACATTTTATTTTTTGGGTTCCGCACAACCTTTAAAAATTGAGTAGTAAAAGAAAGCTGATGTGTTTTCACGTGCAAATAATGTACAACAAATTATACAGCCATAACCAAAAATTAATTTGAGGGGCCACTATCTACCAGTTGTAGTTATTAGTTGCAATTAACATAACCCAACTACCTCTATCTCCAATTCTATCTCTTCTGGGTCACTCCTAGTAATGTATTTGGGTAGCGATTCTGCGTTCGGTGTCACACACATCTTCTGCATTTTCTTCAAAATAATCTTTGTTTACCTTTGTGCCTATTTAACGTTGTAGGCTTTTGTTTCGGCAACAAATCTAGCAAGTCATCTTTGTACCACTCAAACTTATTGCCGCCGACATTGTTGGTTTCTCTATTTTTACATTATATATATATATATATAGTTTTGATAATTCCTGGAACAAAACCCAAAAATCAAACCTTGCCACAACGTCGGTGCTTGTCTGGAAAGTGATCCGATCACATTATATACAATAATGAGTGTAGAAGGGTGGAGATTGTTTGGTGTTGCTCTTGCTGGGATTCTCTTCTCCCTTGAGTTCTGTTCCTCTCAGGAAGGTACCGAAGCTTTTTTTTTCTTTCATTAAATGCAATTCAATAGCCGAAAAAAGGTTGGGAAGAAAAAAGACAAAAGTGCCCCTACAGGAGAATTATTATTTACAAGACACATGTCAATCTTTCATATTGTTTTTTCAACAGATCCAAACTATACATTCATGCACAATGCTACTTCAGCTCCGACCACCGCATACTACGACTACATCATAATTGGTGGTGGCACCGCCGGATGTCCATTAGCCGCGACTCTCTCTCAAAACTACAGTGTTTTGCTACTTGAACGAGGAGGATCTCCTTATGGCAACCCCAACATTACCAAATTGGCCTCCTTTGGTGCCGCCCTCTCTGACCAGTCTCCTTCCTCTCCTTCCCAGCGATTCATATCCGAAGACGGTGTTATAAATTATCGAGCTCGCGTGTTGGGCGGTGGAAGCTGTTTGAATGCAGGCTTCTATACACGCGCCGGCACGCAGTATGTCAGGTACGTATAAGTAGTGTGAATATTTAAGATTTAATTTGAAGCTTTTGTATATTAATTTTGTTACATTATTAGAAATGTGGGATGGGACGGGAGGCTAGTAAATGAGTCTTACCAGTGGGTGGAGAACATGGTGGCGTTCGAGCCGCCAATGCTGCAGTGGCAGTCAGCCGTGCGCGACGGACTACTGGAAGTGGGGGTGTTGCCATTCAACGGATTCACGTATGATCACATCAACGGGACTAAGATTGGTGGGACCATTTTTGATAAAGATGGCATTAGACACACGGCTGCTGATCTCTTGAAGTATGCTAACCCTAGTGGTCTCACCGTTCTTTTGCATGCCACTGTCCGTAGGGTATTATTTAGAACTAAAGGTAATTTCTTTAATTTCTACAACATGATGTGAGTGCATTTCCGTGTAGTCATCAGGAATTACCATTAAATAATTGATTTTTGCCAATAATTGAACAGGAAGAACAAGGCCACTGGCCCATGGAGTGGTATTCAGAGACACATCGGGGGTTAAACACAAAGCATATCTCAACGATGGGCCCAAGAACGAAATCATTATATCTGCTGGTGCCCTAGGCAGCCCACAACTTCTGATGTTGAGTGGAATTGGGCCTGCCGATCATTTGAAAGCTTATAATATCAGCGTGAAAGTGGACCAACCATTGGTGGGGCAAGGCATGTCAGATAATCCAATGAATGCCATTTTTGTCCCTTCTCCAGTTCCCGTTGAGGTTTCGCTCATTCAAGTCGTCGGCATCACCGAATACGGAAGCTACATTGAAGCCGCAAGTGGTGAAAACTTTGCCGGCAGTTCTCCACAAGACTATGGCATGTTCTCTCCTAAGGTACATATTTTCTTTTCAACATGGTCCTTTTTTCTTAAATGGAAATTGTGGTGAAAACATTTTTGTCACACGTGGCAGGTGGGTCAACTCCCAACGGTGCCGCCAAGAGATAGGACCCCAGAAGCCCTGGCCAAAGCTGTGAAACAAATGGAGGCACTAGACAAGGCAGCCTTCAGAGGTGGATTCATTCTTGAGAAAATCAGGGGTCCATTGTCCACGGGGCATTTGGAGCTCAGAACCCGTAATCCTAATCATAACCCATCAGTTACCTTCAACTATTTCCAAGACCCAAGAGACTTGGAAATTTGTGTTCAAGGCCTTGGCACCATTGAGAAAATAATCGAGTCCAAGTCTTTCTCTCAATTCAGATACGATAATTTACCCTTGCCTGTGCTACTTAACATGACAGCAAATTCACCCATAAACTTGTTGCCTAAACATAAGAATGTGTCTACCTCTTTGGAACAGTTCTGTAAGGACACTGTAATGACAATATGGCATTATCATGGAGGTTGCCAAGTTGGGAGAGTTGTTGATGCTGATTATTATGTTCTTGGTGTGGATGCACTTCGTGTTATTGATGGTTCGACGTTTAGTTATTCTCCGGGAACAAATCCTCAAGCCACTGTTATGATGTTAGGAAGGTACGTCCGTATACAATTGAAGACGACCCTCTTAATTATATTAGAAAGTATTTTCATGCTAGACTTGTTCATAAATTTTAGAGCGGGATTATGTGCCTATTATTCCGTGTAGTGTCCCCAAAGGGATTCCGGAACATGTATGCTTTGTGCACATAGCCTTGTCTCAAATTTATACGTGATGAATTGATGATGGTGTTATTTTGGTTTTGTTTGTTGCAGGTACATGGGAGTCAAAATATTGAATGAGAGGCTTGCGGCCGGTGAATCAAATTAAGAACAGTTATTTCTTGGTACTTGTTTTTATCATTAATTATATGTGAAAATAATTTGTTAGACATGCAGTTCCAAAATCTCACAAAGAAATCTGAAAGTAGTTCTTGTCAAGGATGGTTGGTTTGTCTGTAAAAAACCTTAACAATTAATGAGGAGATGAGGAATGTCATTATATTATGTTTCTTCAACTTAATTCATTATAGTACCATGAGAACGACAAATGGAAAAGGGACATGCCTAGGAATAATTCTGATTAGAACAAAATTATAGTATTATTAATTATCATCCAAGGTTTCGTTAAGATTTTTTATCACCAAAAAGTAAACTATATATATAAAGCAGATAATCAAAAAAGAAAAATAAAATCGAGAAGGAATATGACACAGGATATACCTCTCTCAGACCAAGTTTTTGCTGCCACCTTTCTTAGGCAAAAGAAGAAGGCATCTCCTCTTTGACAACCCCATCCCCTTTTTCTCCATCTTCCTCCATTCTTCTCGTCCCCAACTAGCTAGCTAGGAATATAATTAGCCGACACACACACAGAGAAAGAAAGAAAGATCAGTAAAAAAAAAAGGTGAAAGCTTGCATGAAATAATGCGTATCATAGAATTAAAGCAGCAGGCACCAGGAGAGGATATCCAATATATATCCAAGAGCATATGCTATTTTCATAGCTATATATCTCGCTTGCATTAAGGAGCAGCCCAATGCAAAGAGGGTGGCCTTAACTTATCAACAAGTGAACCACTATAAGCCTAAGCGAACTAGTTGTAGGGCTCCTCTCCTTTGGCAGGCACACCATCATTATAACTAATAAGGAATTATTTCTTAGTTATTATGTTCCGCCAAAGGAGAGTTGCCCTTCAACTAGCTTCTGCTTAATTAGTAAAGCAATTTTGAGGGACAAAGATCCATTGGGGTTACGGTCTTTTTCATGCAAGGTATGTTTAATTCAGTCAGTAGAATTTCAAATGCATCTATATATAATTCGAATTTAAGAAATGTTAATCCGATGCACGTAGAAACTAATAATAAATTATGTTTCCACATTCAAAGTTCAACATCACCCTCTGGCTCAAGCATGCAAAAAATATAGCAAGTACTGCATGATAAATGATATTTTTCTCTGTAGTAGGGACTACATATAATTTTCGCTGCATCTACAAAAGGGAAATGCTATGTTTTGTAACTGGAAACCCATAACAGATCTAGAGATGTAAAGCTTCTATTAGTGCAGGGTTCCCGCACACAGCAAATTAAACATTACATTTTCTTTTGTAAATGATGGAGCAAAAATTATCGTCATAACTTATAACTTCCTTCCAGAGCTAGAACTCATTTGTTCCTATTTATGAACCAACACTCGTCCTTTCCACCTCTCTGGAAATGTTTTCTATTCATGTGAACTAGAAGAGCAAATATTATGGACAGTTAAGGAAATTCACTTATCGCCAGTGGTACAAACTACAATCAAAACTCAATATTAGAATTGAACTTTTTGGGACGAGATTTCATGTTTATTGTTATCTACATATCTATCCATTTCACTCAGCAAGCCAAGATAAAGTTTCATATTTTAACTAAGCATAGTTTCTTATATGGAAATTGCATAAACAATTTTTTTTACTTGAGCTAGGGTTGATTTTCCAATCAATTTGTTCCAATTTTTGGGAACTTAGAATTAAAAAAAGTTGCAATATGACACAATTTCTATAAGCCCCAAAACCGCTAGTTTGCAGCAAGTAACTAGACATATAATGTAGTACATTAATATAGTAAACCAGGGATTCTTCTGTTTCTGTGGTAATATTCTATGTACTCAGTGTCAATCTTGTGCAACTAAATTGTCAAATCATCCTTATAGCTTAAATATAGTAGTACACTAATCTAGTACCTAACACTGAGTCTCATAAACCATAGACAAAGAAAAGGACCAGCAACAAGAAAACAAACGCAGTAAACTTTCAAAACTATGAAAAGGTTTACCTGAAACCAAATGCTTGACAAAAGAAATCAATCAGATGCTACAATTCAATATTCAAGAACAGAATCGGGGACGATAAGCAAGCGCCTGATCTCAGAAGCCATGGTTAAGTTCTTGGGGGTCGTTATTGAAACCAGTTGGGCAAAGTAAGGAGTGAACCTGCGTTTGTCGTTAGCTCGGGACTATATATAAGTTTTTTTTTTTTTTTTTACTTTTTACTTCTGTCTATTTTGAGCTGGGTATTTATTGGGCTTTCACTTATTTGAGGCTTTCTTCCGGGCTTAGCCCAAAGGGCCCAATCTCGAAATTAACTTCACAATTCTCTCAAATTTTTTTTTTAAAATCATCTTTAAAATTAAGGTATTTTTTTCTAAAATTTTTTTCGAATCTTTTTTTTATTTTTATTTTTATATAGAAGTCCTTTTTCTTGGAATTGCCATTAAAAAATTATACTAGATTTCATTACTATAGTTGGATGTGAAAGACATCTATTGTTCAAAAGGAATTGTAGAAAATATTTTGTCTCATTGTAACTTGCTATCCATTAATGGGTTACCCATACAGTTCAAAAAAAAATTAGCGATAAACTCCCATACACCGCTAATAATTTATGAATTGATAGCTTCATGTACCTAACCTTATTTATTATATAATAAATAGTTGATTAAAAATAAGTCCAACCATCTACCTCCACCATTTCAGCAGCGCTGGTCACGTGCCGGGAAAGAGAACAACTTTCTGTTGGACCACCGGAGCATTGTCAGATGATAGTAGAAGGGTAGAAGGGTATAGAGGGTACTAGCTTAGTCAAATAGACAGGGTTACCTACCCCGGTTTCACCAACTTTTAGCCATAAAGTGAATGAATCAATGATCTAGTGTACACACATTTTTTTTCTCTTTTAATGTATGTGTCAAGGGTTTTTTTTTTTTTTTTTGGGTTTTATGGCTAGTCAATTTTTTATATATCAACTATATATATGATTTGATTAAAAATATATCATTCGTGTTAAAACTAAATAATTTATTTTAAAAAAAATAAATTACTTTCACATTCTTTTAAGCAAAATTCAAATTCAAGAAATTACTAAATAGAATACATATGCAAAAAAATTGCTTTACAACCTTAGACTTTTATTGTTAGTACAATAATTGCTTACAACCTAATTAGACTTTACTAAAACAAAAAAAAATAAAAAAATATATATATATATATGGGTCATGCAAGTGGTTGGTTGATTTTTAGATTTGCACATGCTCACAACAAGTCACAATAGATCACTTACCCTTTGCAATACATTCAATTGGGATTGTATAAAATTAAATTTATATAATATATTTGATAATTCATTTATATATTTTTGTGTTTTTATTCTTCTTCTAATTAATAATATAATAATTATTATGGATAATATAAAATATGATCAATATTATAAATATATATAAGATACATCAACTAATTTTTAATGTTTTATATACACATGAGTCACATATTGGAAATTTGACAAAACAAATCTAGCCAAGCTTAATAAAAATTGAAGTATCGTTACCAGTACAGTAAAATCTCTTGGAATGTTATTTTTGAGTATGTCTGAGGAAACCTAAGAAGTTTACACAACATCCAATTTGCCTTTTTCCAAGACGGCTAACTTGGTCTCTTGCTAGTGTAATCAAGAATTGTCATTACTTGCTGAAACGTGAATGAACTCGTGTTTTATCACATTAATTACTTGTTGAAACGCGAATGAACTCATGTTCTATTACAACTGGTGTTATAATTTGAGACACACCACCTCAGTCACTTGGTCCTCTTCTACTGGCTGATTATATGGGAGTTTCTTTCTTGTGTTAGTTTTATTCTTTTGTACTTTTTCTTAGCATCAAAAAAAATTGAAGTATGGTATGTACGGATTCCACTCGTGTAGAGCATGTCACTCGCGTGCTAGTTTGTTTGTTTGCTAATAGAGCATGACACTCGTTTTGGGCATGGAGACCGGGGAAGAATTGATCCTCTAAATTATTAGTTTAGACACGTGAATGGCGAGGCTATCTTGTCAGAAAAAGATTGATATAGTATTATGCTCTTATTCTGTATAAAATTTAATAAAATTAATGAATTAAATTATTATAGTTACATTGAGATAGAATTTCTATTTTATTCCTATCCAAAAACAAAATGAAATACTAAATAAGTAACAGCCAAACAATTTATGTCATTTGTAGTTTCAGATCAAGAATAATTATTTGAAAACACTGGTTCACATCATTTAATACAGAAATTAGATTTCATATATTGGGTATCTTGAATTTGTGCTAATAATGACGGAAATAGTAATTCAATATACAATTTTTTATACCTATATTATATATAAAAGAGCCTTAGCGATAGAAATTTTTTATTTTTTTTATTATAAGTTTGTTGTTTAATTATTATTTTATTTTAAATAGACTATTTTTTTTCACTTTTTTCTATTTTTTCTCTATTTTAATATTAGTAAAATCAGAATTATTGTAGGACTATTCATTTCTTTTTTACTTATTATTTTTAATATTAATAAATCTATTTTTTTTTCAATAATTATATGTCAATAATAGTTAAAATCAATTTTTTTATTTAATAAGTACCTAATAATCTTAATTATTTTAGTTATTCTCAATTTAAGAATTAAAATTTTTAGTTATTCTCAAATTTAAGAATTAAAATTTTTAGTTATTCTCAAATTTAAGAATTAAAATTTTGAAATTTACTATGAATTAAAAGAAATATTAAGAGCATAGTTTTTATTATTATAATATTATTTTTTAACCTTTATATCATTTAAAAATTATATTTTTTCAATAATTATATGTCAATATTAGTTAATATTATTTTTTCAAATTTTTTATTTAATAAGTTCTTAATAATTATAATATCTTTTAGTTCTTCTCAAATTTATGAAATATTTTTACAATACTATGAATTAAAAAATATTTAGAGTATAGTTTCCATGATTATATATTGTTGTTTTAACTTTTAATGGAAGAAATTTTATTTTCCTGAGTACCCTATGAGTTTTTACTATTATATAAATATTTTTTAATTGTTATTTTGCTTCAAATATTCTATTTATTTATTTTTTTACTACTTTCATAATTTTTTGCTATTTTAATATTAATATAATTGTAATTAGTTTATGAATTTTTTTTATCCTAATTCTTTCAATATTAATAAATCTATAATTTTTAAATAACTATATATCAATAGTATTTAATATTGAATTTCTAACTTTTTTAATTTAATAAGTTACAAATAATTATAATATTATAAATTTTTTTTAAGCTGTTATGAATGAAAAGAAATATTAAGAATATAGTTTTTATGATTATAATATTATTATATTAATTTTTCCTCATCTTTATAATTTTTTAAAATAACTATATGTTTAAATTATTTTCTAAAGATAATTTCTTGATAATTACAAAAAATTATAGTATTATAAATTAATTTTTTTTAAATGCTATTAAAAAAATATATACTAAGAGTATTATTTTTATGATTATAATATTATTGTATTAATTATTCTTCAATTCTTATTATTTTTTTAAAATTATTTGTTTATAGTATGAATTAACCATAATTTACAATACTTCATATTTATAACATGGATTATTATTTTTTACTAGCTATAATTTCTTGATATGTATATCAATTATTGATGAACGTATATGTATATATCATAAACAAGATTCACATGCAACGCGTGTGTCACAAAAACACATATCAAATAGTAATAAAGTTTGTTTGACTTGTTGAAAGAATATTAGTTGGTCATGATTTCAGTCATATTTAATTTTAAAAAAAAATTAATTTCTTATTTATTTCAATTAATTCTTAGACAAACAGAAATAATAATCAATGCTACATATTCTACACCCAAATATTATTTATATTTTTAAAATAATTTTTCTAACTGGTATTTTAGGGTATTTGTTAAGGTATAATAAATTTAAAATCAAAATCCCAACGGGATTGGGTTGGTAATAAAAATGTAAAATTTCTTTTAGAGATGACCATTGCAAATAAAATTCTCATACATATTATAATTTAAACTATGGATGTATGATATTTATATCCTATAATTCGTCACTTAACTTTGCTTAACAAATTTATGAGTATGCATGGTTTAAATTTAAGACATTTATACTTTGATATTATGATGACTTATTTAGAAGTTTAAACTTATAAAAAGGTTAAACATTTAATTCATGTAATATATCTACGGTCCTGATTTCATGAATTTTTACAGTGTCTGGGATTTGATGGAGAATGCAACACAGGGGACCATGTCTAAGTGATTGGATCTCACAATTGGCAAAGGGTAGGCCCAAATTGAAAAATTCCGCGGATGATGGAATTGACAAAATATGTTTCTGGAGGGTTAAATTAAAAATTAAGATAATTTTAAGGAATTAAAATAATAGTTAAGCTTCATTTTATTTTTTTAATGTAGTTCTTAAAAAATTGTTTTTAATCAAGTTCTTAATTATTTTTATTTTAAATTTTGACGATTTAATTTTTTAAATTAGGTTCTTAATCAAGTTTAAAGCATTAGATTGAAATGAAATTTAATGGAATTAATTAACAAATATTTTTAAGTGGTGATGAAAAATATAATATTAATGAATAAAAAAAAATTTGCATGAATATTGACTCAATTGCTAAAAAAAATTGTTTCATCTATTTTAAATGTTACACCTAATTTTTTCTCTAAAAACAAAATTTTTTCATAAATCATAAAATTATTTCACTTATTCTTAACCTTATTAACTAATTTTATTATGTTCCTTCTAAATTTAATAAATTTGGATTGATTAAAATTTTAATTTTAAAAAAACTAAATTTCAAGTGACTAAAATAAAAACAATTCTCAAAAACCAACAACAGTAAATAAGCATTTAAAGTTTCACTTTATATTATGTGTTTTTTTTTTTTTTTTGCAATATTTATTATAATGTTTTTAAATCAATTTAGTAGGCATTCTTCCTGTCACTTCGGTATAAATCATATGAATTGACATATAAACAAATTTAAAATGCCAAAAGTACTGGAAAAAATGATATTTTTGTCAATAAAATAAAGTTAGAATAACATGATACGAAAATGTCTTAATCTCACATTAGTTGAAAGCAAAATTTCAAACACTGTAATACTATTACACATTGTCAATCTCAATCACTAAAAAAAAATCACGTCAATTTGATGACTATGATGGGTATATTTTTGATGATATTTTGTTACTTCTTGCATACTAGTAACCCCTGGTACATTATTGAAGCGGTATATAAAATATTTTAATTTTTAGTGTGTATTTTAAACTCAAAAAGTTAAATTTACGTTCGTTCGAGATTCGTAGTAATTATTTTTTTGTAAGTATTACAGAGACTTTTCAATCATTCAATTCAAGAGTATTTTATCACTTAATCATATATTATTTGGTGAAATATAAGATTTTTGATTTCGAGTGGTAGAAAAATAAGTATACAAAAAAGAAGTCGTATTTCATAGCAAAAATAAATAAAATAAAATTATAGTGAAATGAAAAGAAAAATTTGCTAGTTGTCACAATCATTAACCACTCTTGTTATTTTGTCAATTGGACTGTAATAACCATCGCTTGCATGGCAAAAATGGGTAAATAAATTAAAAAGCAAAGGTCAAAACTGGAGTAACTGCCTGATGGAGAGGACCTGGCAGGGTCTCAGCGTTCCTTCATTTTCCTTCTCCTTCAGTCCTTCTTATATATATACCCCACCCGGCATCGAACACCTACATGTGAGTCTCACCGTTTCTTTCTCTGCGATTTTGCAGGATTCCCTCTCTTTCTTTCTCTGTTAAACACCAACAGACGCCTGCGCACCGAGATACACAGAGGCTCACACTTTCCTTGTCTGGATCTTTGAAATCAATCGTTGCTGAGAATTTGAAGTGAAGGAAAATGGCTGAGAATGTGGGAATTCTCGCTATGGATATCTACTTCCCTCCTACTTTTATTCAGCAGGTGAATATCTTCTTTGCTTATTTTCTCTCTGATTTTCTTTTCCTCTTCCTGTTTGGTATGGCTGGAAAAAGCAAGCAATCGAGAAGGGAGTGTACGTTGGAAAATTTTCTGATGTAGAAAAGGGAACACAAAAATTAAATATCAATTATGAGATGGTTGAAAGCATAATAAATGTTTTGAATATATTCAATCAAAACTCAGAAAGAGTATAAGCGAGTAATTTTTTGTGTATGTAATATAGGAAGCATTGGAGGCTCATGATGGTGCAAGTAAAGGGAAATATACTATTGGGCTTGGACAGGATTGCATGGGATTTTGTACAGAGGTGGAAGATGTTATCTCGATGAGGTTCGATTTCTGCATTTTTGATATTCCCTGTTTTCATAGTAGATGCCGTAGGAAATTTCTTGGGCTGTGCTAATGATCTAAATAGGGACTGTTTTTTATGTCTGTGAGTTGAGGATCCAATATATGTTAAAGATGGAACTCTTTTAATCAGTTCGGAATAGCAAGATAATTTATTTTAACATTACTGGATCTTTTTTACATCTCTATAAAGGAGCAACTGTTTCCCAGTATGCACAAAAACTAGATGTATTTTTATTTTTTTTGTTGTTGAAAAGTGTGAAAATTATTCTTTAATCCTGTAGATATGTTTATTTTCTAATGGCTTATTGAGCTCTAGGCCTCTAGCTAATGATGATGATCTTCTCTGATGTCATTTTTCTGAGAATCTATATTCATTAAACCTTGAATCTTCAGTTTGACAGTTGTTTCTTCACTCCTTGAGAAATATGGAGTTGACCCTAAACAAATTGGTCGGCTAGAAGTAGGAAGCGAGACTGTGATAGACAAGAGCAAATCCATCAAGACATTCCTGATGCAGATCTTTGAGGTACCCTTCCAGTTCAAACCATATGTATAGATGAATTATCCTTGGTTGAAGTCCTGACTTTATTTTTTGATGATTTTTTTCACCTTACGATGGTCTAGTTGTTCTGTCTGATCTTCGAAGCGGATGATTAACTATTTATGACTAATGTGAAACAAGCAGAAATATGGAAATACTGACATTGAGGGTGTCGATTCAACCAATGCATGCTATGGAGGAACTGCGGCTTTGTTCAACTGTGTCAACTGGGTGGAGAGTAGTTCATGGGATGGACGCTATGGACTTGTTATCTGCACTGACAGTGCGGTAAGATCATTTTCTGTATATACATATGGCATGTTTAGATGTTAGTGTGTGTGCCCACTCCCTCTACCCTGACTTCTGCTGGTGCATATCCTGTCTCGATATTGTTAATATGCAACTTTAGGAGTACTTGAAATTTCTGAATTCAAAGAGGCATTTCTTAAATTCCATTTATCTGCTTAAAAGTTAAATTAGTTTCAGACCTGCAAAAACTTTCTATAATGTGTGTTTATGTGGATAGATGTTCTGTTTTCATATTGGATATATTCTTTATCAGGTCTATGCTGAAGGACCAGCTCGCCCTACTGGAGGAGCAGCTGCTATTGCCATCCTAGTAGGTCCAGATGCCCCTATTGCTTTTGAAAGCAAATTAAGAGGAAGCTATATGTCTCATGTCTATGACTTCTACAAGCCTAACCTTGCCAGTGAATATCCGGTAAGAAGTGTTAAAAAATGTTGTATATGTACATTGTGGATGTAAAAATATGCAGACGTGGTCCCGAGTCCCACTCAATTTGTCACTTTAGGAAACCACACAGTTTAAGAAGCGTAAAAATTGATGAAAGTAAATCTGAATTTGAATGAAAGGGTAATGTGAGAAAGTAAACTATTATCACATTTTGCTTTTCTAAAAGTATCAGTTTGGTTGGAACAGTTTAAAATGAGAAAGGTGACAAATTCAACGGGACAAAAGAGAGTAAAATTTTGGTTATTGCAGCATCTATGAATCTTTCTTATGGTCCTCAAATACAAGAAAAAAAGAATTCTGTTGATTATACGGTTTTGATTCTACAATCCATTACTACTTTTCAAGTTACCAATTGGAATAAAGACCTTTTGATGGAAACATGTTTCTAGGTAGTAGATGGGAAGCTGTCTCAAACATGTTACCTTATGGCTGTTGATTCTTGTTATAAGCAATTCTGTCACAAGTAAGTTCATGCCGATGCTGCAAGCATTCAGTTTGATTTGCAAACATAGTTTTCCACGTACCAAGTACCTTACTGCATTGCTTTCTGTAGGTATGAGAAACTGGAGGGCAAGCAATTTTCTATTTCTGATGCTGAATATTTGGTATTTCATTCTCCTTATAACAAGGTACCCAGGTCTCGGTCTCTTACTTAATACAGTTTCTTTGTCTCTCTTTTATATCTGCCTTAATTGATATAGTTTTTATTGCATTGAACTTCTGCAGCTTGTACAGAAAAGTTTTGCTCGTTTAGTGTTCAACGACGTCTTGAGGAATGCCAGGTTCTCCATCCCTGTGAAAAAAATTGTTTAATTTTTCTGGAAGCTATATTATTTGATGTCTGGGTATTTGGAAATTAATAATTATTGCTTATATCGGCAGCTCTGTTGATGAGGTTGGTAAAGAAAAGCTTGGACCTTTTTCGACCTTATCGGATGCTGAAAGCTACCAAAACCGGGATCTTGAAAAGGTCTATTTTAAGCCCTTCTTTCCTTTCTTTCTCACCCCTTTGTCTGGGGATGTTGATTTCATATTAATGCACTCAGTTGGAGCTCTTTCCTGATGATCACTCAATAATGTGAATCTGCAGGCATCCCAGCAAGTTGCAAAACCACTATATGATGCAAAGGTGCAACCAACCACTTTGATACCGAAGCAAGTTGGTAATATGTATACTGCATCTCTCTATGCAGCATTTGCATCCCTCATCCACAACAAACATAGCTCATTGGTACATGTTCTCAGTACTTCCCAAGTCAATTATATTTCTTCCCTACATCAAATGTTCATACTTTCTGATAAATAACTTTGCTCTCTATAATTTGCAGGACGGCAAGCGGGTGATACTGTTCTCATATGGTAGTGGTTTAAGTGCCACAATGTTCTCTTTGCAACTCCGTAATGGTCAACATCCCTTTAGCTTGTCAAACATTGCTGCAGTGATGGATGTTGGTGAGAAATTGAAGTCAAGGCTTGAGGTATTGTTCTTCTCTTTTTCAGATACAGCAGTGTGCTGGATGTGCTTTTTAAATTAATGTAATCTAAATATAGGTGCATAACATACGGAAGCAATCTAGTGGTGTGTAGTTGATAATGAGTCCTCCATTTTTACTGAATATGAGCAAGCATTGATGTATCATAGTTTATTGCTGGAACATCTATGTCCAAGTAAAAATCCTCAGTCACAAGAAAAATTAGGTCTGTGTACCTTGAAACTTATTGTACAATATTATATCACTCATCATTGCCTTGACTCGGGAGTTGGCAGTGTTTGCTATGAATTAGCATATATGAGATTGAAAGACTGGCAGTTGATCATTTGTCTTTACTGCGAATGAAGCATTTTTGTTAACATGCTGGGAAAGAAATGAACTGTTTGCAGTATCATTGATCTCCAATTCTGATGACCACATGGCTGTTATGCAGTTTCCTCCTGAGAAATTTGTCGAAATTATGAAGCTAATGGAACATAGATATGGTGCTAAGGACTTTGTGACTAGCAAGGACAGCAGCCTTTTATCTCCAGGCACGTACTATCTTACTGAAGTTGACTCCATGTACCGGAGATTCTATGCCAAGAAGGCCGGGAATAGTATGAATGGCATAGCCACCGAGAATGGTGTCATTGCCAACGGCCACTGATGGTAAACATACGAGCACAAGGAATGCCAGCGAGTTCGCTTCTTCTCCCCACTCCTTTTAGTTAGATATTAGAACTACGAATGATATTCCTTGATCCCATTTGTGACCGAAGGCACATAGTTTCTTCAGCAGCAAATTTGATTAGTTTTAAACATTCTAGTCCTTGTATTAATGTGTTTCTATAATTATTCCTTTCCTTCTGCTCAAACTATTTTGCATCTGAAAAGACGACAAACGTAACACTTCAAATCCAATGAATTTCCCTCCTCTGGCTTTACGAGTAATCAATTCTTGTTGCTACATGCGTTTGATAGTCTTCCAACCTCACTTACACTGTAGGACTGATGGAAAATAAGAAAGATGCCTGTGAATTGTGTTGCTTATAGTAATTAATTTCAGTAATAAATAGTAACAGCTTTCAACGGGAATTTGTTTTGGTCCATATTTAGTGTATAATTGTTGTTTCAAACCTTCAATGATGGACCTCAGTTTTGGTAAAAGTAATGTCAATTGTCAAACACTAACATCAATCTTTCATGTTTAGATCATTGAATTAATATTTGAGTCTAAAGAAATTTTAAAGTTAATTATAAAAATTCAATTTAGAGTTCATTCTCAAAAATAATTTTTTTTTTTTTTATATATAATTTGAGGTATAATTTTTATTTTTAGCTATATGATATATATATATTTTTTATATTTATCATTAATATTTTTATTTTTATTTTCAAGATAAATATGACAAAATATCAATTAACATGACATATTATTTTATTTTTTGGTTTTTTTATTTGTATTATTTTTATCATTACCTATTATGAGACAAAACTATGAATTTTGTGAATATATATATATATATATATATTTACATATTTATTAAATTTTATTACATGGTGGATAACATTAGAAAAAATTATAATCATGCTATTGATGTTCTCCACTATGTATTTTTTTTTTTTGGGTAAAATAACCATAAAGTAAAAAATATGAAAAAAAGAAAAGAAAAAAAGGATATGATCATTTAATGTTCATCAATAATGAATTTTAAGATTTTTGAGAAATAACTTTAATTTTTTTTTTTAAATGATATATAAGAAAGAGAAAAAAACAATTACTATATGTAAAATAATTGTATGTCACAATATTATGTGACTATACTCAAGTTTTTAATTTTCATTTTTTTTTTTTTTTTTTATGTAGTGTCTCAAACAATATATAAAAAAAAATGTGAATACCTTAAATAATATATTTAAAAAAAAAAAAAAAAAAGTGAATGCCTAAAAAGGATATAATTGAGATTCTCAATACAATTAGTGAATTCTTATATTGACGGAAGGCACAAGGAGAAACAGGATAAATTACTCAGAATTTGATCAAGGCCAGTTGCCGCCTGCTGGAGTTGAGGAAACACAAATTGCAAAATAAGGATTGGAGTTGGAGACAATCTTTATGATCATTAAAAATGGACTTCAACCAAACAACAAGAGAATACTGATAAATAGACGACCCAAACAACAATATCCCTTTCATGCCAGTTTTCAAACAAGAAACTAATATTGTGCGGACATAACAAGTCTCATAAGTCCTAAATTCTTTGTATAAATATCCATCGATTTTTCATCCAACCCATCATCAACTTAGTAGTTCGAAACAGATTATGATACCAATGGCCAAATCAGTGTCACACTTACTCTACTTTTTGCTCCTCTCAGCATTTGTGCTAAACTGCAATGGACAAGAGAGGAAGGTAAACAGGTTTTGCAAATTATAAGCTGTATATATATCTATATATATATATATATATATTTTAAAATAATGTTTAAGGAATTTGTGTTGGAGTATAGGTTCACATTGTCTACATGGGACACTGGCCTCAGGGGGACTTTGCTACTGCATCAAACCACCATTCCATGCTACAAAGTGTTCTTGGAAGGTTACTTGCACAAAAAGAAAAAAAATTACACCACTAATTGAAACATAAATGACTACAAGAATTAAATAATTTCTACTTACCCATAACAAGATTTTTGTTTAATTGTCTCTCAAAAATTTGGATTTCGTTAATGGCAGCACTTCTTTGGCTAAGGAGTCACTAGTTTATAGTTATAGGAAGGGTTTTAATGGCTTTGCAGCTAAGCTATCAGATGAGGAAGTTGCAAAATTCTCAGGTAGTAAGATTGTTAAACAAGTAGTAGTCCAAGTAAGAATGAATTGGTCATGTTTGTGATTATGTAATATTCTCTAACTAAGTTTAATGTGTTTTGCAGAAATGGAAGGAGTGATCTCAGTGATCCCAAATCACATTCTGAAACTTCACACAACAAGGTCATGGGATTTCATGGATTTCAGGAAAGGCAATCTGAGAGGTTCTCAAGAATCCAATGTGATTATTGGGCTTTTAGACACTGGTCAGTATGCAGCGTATGTAACCTTTATATTTTGCAGATGTCCCAAAGTAATAAAGGTAGATGTTCTAGTTTGAAATCTGTGTATTCTTGGTTTTCTAGGAATCTGGCCAGAATCTGAAAGCTTTAGAGATGAAGGTTTGAGCGCACCACCCTCTAAATGGAAGGGCACATGCCAAGGTGCCAACTTTACCTGCAACAAGTGAGTTCCTCTTAGTCCTCATCTGTCTACTTATGTGTGACATGTCCAATCCAATCACCACTAAGTCTGGAGCAGCATGCAGAACACACAAAACAGAGGAAATTTCACAAATAAAGAGAAAAAAATGTCACTCTAGCCATTGCAATTAACCAACAGCTATTAGAAATATAATGACATGTCTGACATAAGAATTTTGAAGTCTACATGTTGAGATTTTCGGTTAAATGGACTTCCCAGTTATTTGTTTTCTTGATTGAAGTGTGCTCCACTTCCCTTGTGTGTTCTTCATTAAGGATCTGATGAAAATTTTATTTTTTGCAGCAAGATAATTGGAGCCCGGTATTACAACAGCGGGAGCTCTAATGATGATACAGATTTTCTATCCCCAAGAGACTCCTTGGGGCATGGAAGTCATACTGCCTCAACTGCTGCTGGCAGGGAGGTGGCTGATGCTAGCTACTTTGGGTTAGCTAAAGGAACTGCTAGAGGTGGAGTTCCAAGTGCAAGGATTGCTGTGTATAAAGTTTGCTGGACTTTTGGATGTGCTACAGCTGATATTCTTGCAGCATTTGATGATGCAATAGCAGATGGAGTTGATATTATATCTGTGTCGCTTGGTATTGATTTTCCTCTCCCATACTTCAAAGATCCAATTGCTATTGGGTCTTTCCATGCCATGAAACATGGCATATTGACCTCGAGTTCTGCTGGAAATTCTGGCCCTTTTCCATTATCTGTATCTAATTATGCTCCCTGGACATTAACTGTTGCTGCCAGCACTATTGACAGGAAATTTGTTGCACAAGTGGTGCTCGGGAATGGACGTGTTTACAATGTAAGTTCAAGCAACATATAACTTATTCTCAGAATATATCCCTAGATTCCATCGAAGAGTTACTGACATGACACATTAATCTTGTGACTGACATAATGAAGGGACTCTCCATTAACAACTTCGACCTCAATGGGACCTCATATCCATTAATTTGGGGAGGCCAAGCTGCAAACTACTCTGCAGGTGCTAATGACGATATATCAAGATACTGCATCAATGGTGCCATGAATTCATTCCTAGTAAAAGGAAAGATTGTTTTCTGTGAGGTCCTGTGGGATGGTTCTGGCATTCTACTTGCTAATGGTGTGGGAACCATTATGGCCGATTCATCAATCACTGATTTTTCCTTCAATTATCCATTACCGGCAGCATTGATCAGCACCGAAGATGGCCTTGACATTTTGAGATACATCAAATCAACAGCGTAAAAATTACTGATCTTTCTTACTTCTTTACATAAGTGTCACCCACTCCCAGTCATTTCATGCATCATTTGATCAATAAAACTCATCTATTGCAGCAATCCAATTGCAACCATCTTGGTTGGTGAGACTCCCAAGGATGTCATGGCACCATATGTTGTATCATTTTCATCGAGGGGACCCAATCCTATTACCCCTGACATTCTCAAGGTAATTAAAAATCTAAATGATATAACTCACTTCAGTTTTATCAGTGGCTTCTGTTTAAGAATGTGTCCTCATATGCTGATGCACAGCCTGATATCACTGCCCCTGGAGTGGACATTCTTGCTGCTTGGTCCCCTGTGGCACCACCTTCTATCTACGCGCATGACACCAGAAAAGTGGAATTCAACATAATTTCTGGCACATCCATGTCTTGTCCTCATGTTAGTGGTGCTGCAGCATATGTTAAAGCTGCTCATCCAGAATGGTCCCCTGCTGCAATTAAATCTGCTCTAATGACCACAGGTGAACATATAAGATTGACTTTCAGCATACTTTTTTTTTTATTGGGTGACCAGTAACTAAACCAGAAAAAAAATATAATTAATAAACCAAAAGTGAACCGAACATATAAAATGTTTGAATTGATAGTAAAAACCACCTAATGAAAAATCTTAACATATATAATCTACCAAACAAATAAAGTGATAACATAGTAAACTAACTTTGTTTACACATGAATAGCTTATGCCATGGACAAAAGTAAGCATGAAGACCTTGAATTCGCTTATGGGTCTGGCCACATCAATCCATCCATGGCTTTGGACCCTGGGCTTGTCTATGATGCATCTGAAGCAGACTACATAAACTTCTTATGCAAGCAAGGCTACAACACAACAACTATTAAACTCATTACTGGTGATAACAGCAGTGTTTGTAACACCACAAACCCTGGAAGAGGTTGGGATCTTAACTATCCCTCATTTTCTCTTGCTGTGGAAGATGGCCAAACAATTACGGGTGTGTTCACAAGAACGGTCACCAACGTTGGACCTTATCCCGCAACCTACAACGCTACTGCATATCTGCCTGGTGAGTTTGGTGTAATCGTGCAACCATCTATCTTGTCATTCTCTTCCATTGGGGAGACAAAATCGTTTACAGTGAAGGTTTTTGGTCCGAAGATTGTACAGCAGCCAATCATATCAGGTGCAATTCTGTGGAATGATGGGGTTCATGAAGTGAGAAGTCCACTTGTGGTTTACACAATTCTCCCTGGTGCTTCACAAGTCCATCTTAAATCATTCTCACTGGCTCAAAAAAAACCCACTTTCAAAGGTACTTCAGTGTACCACAAGAATGGCATCCTTGGACAAAACTGAAAAATCTCAACTAAGGGTTGAAGAGGATTCTATAGAAATTTGAATAAGAAACATCAAGCTTTAAGTCTTTGATGAATCTGAATAATTTGTATTGCTTTATCCCTCCTCTAATAAGTCAAAAGAAATTTTCACATTTTATTATGATTTAATTGTCTGTGTTCTATATATCTATATATAATCTTTTATGCACTTAATTTTTCATCTAGATTAAGGGAACAATGCACTTACATTGCATTCCATGTTTTTTTATTTTTTCGTAACTTGTAGTTTATTACATTTCACATATATTTGATTTGAATTTCCTACAAAAATCTGAAAGGAAGAGAATATATATAATGCAATATTTAGGAATTTGAAAGACAATCATACGTATTTGTTTTGAAGTGTAGAGTCCTACTCAATTTAGGAAGAACAATATCATACCATAAAGAGAGAATTACAATGTTCATAAATATGAATATTTTCGTATGAAAGAAAGCTAAATAAGTATCATAAAAGTTTCTTTATTAATGTGCTGAGGCAAACTTTATTATGATTGATGAGAGAGAAAACAAATGAGAAAAGAATTTTAAAAATGATTTTTTTTTCCATGATTATAAGAATATTTGTTAATATGTAATAATTATAATTTTAAAAAATTAACGATTTTGACATTAAATAATTATAATCATGACCAACTATGATAATACATGTCATAAATTTTTTATATATAAAATCTTATTAAGTGCCTGTTATGTACTTGTTAGAAAATTCTAAAATGAAAAGAAAAGAAAAAATAACAGCCAAGCGGAGCTATTACTGGGCATGTAATCCCAATTGGAAGTTTTTATGATGTGGTGAGATCTAATTGGTTACTAGTTATTGCCACCTACAGTGCCTACGTAATTGTTTTCTATTTTTCCCATGATATATTAAAGAAAAAGGATTTCGGGTAAATATAGGATGATATAAAATCGAAAGAGCCTAAGGAATACTCGGATAGTCTGTATCAACATTATAAACAAAAGAAAGGCAATCGCAATAGAACAACAGAGAAAATTGGAAAAAGCCAAAAGGCTCAAAGGGAATTTTTCAACCAGTGAAATCTAGAGTCTCTGATCAGTTTGATTATGACTGAACTCAAAGGCAGTGTGCATACAGTCACACAGAAACTGTATAATCACTTATATCTGGTTTATTAAACATTAAGTCAATACAAATACAACATTTCCCATAAAATATGAAGAACAGTTCCGACACGAACTGAATTCAATGAAAGTAATATGGAAGAGAAACAAAAATATAGACCTAATCAAGCTGCAGTTGTCTTCTGATTTGGCTTGTAGACATACTTAATGAGTGACTCCTTAATGGACAAGAGCTCAGGGAATTCTTTCTTTAATTTCGTTGCATCCAGTTTGTTGTTGCTCCTTGGGGCAACAATCACCTTTGCCTGCTCCTCAAGATTAAAGTTCTTCCATGTAAAGTTGGGGTCAATGTACTCTTTATACAACTCTAAAACCTCATTGTGGCTCACCACTCCAGGGTTTGTGAAGTTCCAGAGTCCAGTGAGATTTCTCTTAGCCATCTCAATGGAGATCGGGAGGAGTTCATCCAATATTGTCATTGAGTTTGGAATATTAACTACCTTTTCATATCGAGTGATCTTTGTGATGAAATTGCGGGGGTTGGATAAATCAGATGAGATGGGCATTCTCACACGCAAGGTACATACATTCTCATAGTTCTTGAGCAAATCTTCCACCTAACACACAAAAAAAGAAAAGCCTCAGTCGAGTTTTCAATTCTTTTCTGTTCAATTGAAAAATACATAGCACATGGCACTGGCATGCACCGTACCTTTCAAGTGTATCACATATGAAGAAAATATGATGACATGTACAAACGAGATGCAAAATAGGAGACAAGGAAGGTCTAGACTCTCTACAGCGTGAAAAACATTAAACATCACCCAGTGACCAAAACATAAAAAATAATAATAATAATAAATAAATAAAATCAAGTGTGCATAGCCACCGACATCTTTTTCTCAATAACCATTCTTCAACAAGTGTAAAAGGCAAAAGAAGAAAACAGAATCCTCAATGGCTAAACATACAATCTGCTTAAATCGGCAGCGGATAAATTATATGTAAGTTCCTGCTCAACGCTGTTACAGACTTTATGTGTACTAGTCATCATCAGCGCTATTATATAGAAAGTATTATTGATAGGCTCCAAATGGGCATGAAAGTTTCGAATGTAAAACTTTTCTACCGTTCCCTAACTAGACAAGTACCATATTGTTCAAAAAACATTAGCTTGTGAACTAAGAAACTACCAACAGGCTTCAAGTCCAAAGGCATCCAAGCCATAAAGGGTGGCGGGAATCTTAATTTTGAGTACCAATTAAAGTTGCATACAACTAAAGCAAGGGCGCAAAATTACTTCCATCACTGGTTAATAACTATATTTATTACAAAAGACTCTGCCTTTTTCTTGATAGCAAGCATAGCTTAACCAGTAGATCTAACGCAATAAACAGTGGCACTGTCAGCTTCATCCATCACACGGTAGATCCGTATCTTGATTGACGCCCCCGATTGGACATTACGTTCTTTACCACAAATTCCTAAGTATCTATCACCTCGAAACTCAGACAGCAAATGTACATTGACACTAAATCTAAACCTATAAATTTCAAAAATGCTATGAGGAATTACACACAACTCATATAATCAACGGAGATCCAAATAATATCAATAATTGAAAAAATTAAAATTAAAAAGCATGCAGGAAATACTCAAATTATGCGAACGAGTGAAGTTACGACACTCAAAACTCACCATGGCTTTTGTCTTAGAATAGTAGGATCCGATAAAATTGGGAGTGTCTTCTTCCTTGAACCCAATTCCGGATCCGATCGGGTGATTGGCATCGTACTCAAAGATACATCCGGTGGCATAGTTGATTACAATAAGTCCTCTTTCCCGACAAACATCAGCCAAGGTCAAGGTTCCGACAACGTTGGTTCGGATGGTTTCGACCTTATGTGATTCGCACCAATCGACATTAGGCCGGCCGGTGACACCAGCCGCGTTGAAGACGTGGCTCGGCTTGACAGCAGCTATGTCGGCTTCCAAAGAGGAACGGTTCTCGAGGCGACCGGAGCCGTAGGTGTATTCAATGCCCTGGGCTTCACAGAGCTTGCCAAGGAGACCGCCTATCCAACCGGTCCGGCCGTAGATGAGGAATTTGAGCGGCTTGGTTGAGGAGCCGTTGGCTTCAACACCCATCTCTCGGTCTCAGGGGAAGGAGGGAGGGAGTGTGGGAACTAAGGAAGAAAATGTGAGATTTATTGAAATGGGATTTGAGAACCTGAGAATGGGATCTACTGAAATGTTTTTATACTACCAATTTTTTATTATTTTTTTTATCCCAATAGATGGGCTAGACTATTTTTGTTTTGTCTTTTTTTATTTTTCAATAATAAGAAAAGACGGTGATACAAAATAAAAATAAAAAAAAACTTATTTAAAAGACTTGGTAGTTTTTTTCTTAAAATTTAGTTTCGTATTTGATTATAATTAAATTTGTTAGTGAAAATAGTTTTAATCTAATAGAATTAAATTGTTATTTTTAAAATGTTTAGTATATTGTTATGTGAATAATTGAATTCACCAGTTGAAACAAAAGTACACTAAAATACAAAAAATACAATATATTATTTTTTTAGTGTTAGTCAATTTCAAATTTGAGTACCCAATATTTAAAATCTTAATAACTATATATTTTAATATATATTTAATATCTAATCCTTTAGCAAGTGACTTTAGAATATTGACAAACAAAATAATTATTTAATACCTAAAAATTCTGTTATTTTTTATTAAATATTATAAAATAATTTATTAAGATACAACAAATATCATTATCAAAAAATTAAAATTTTATAGTAAATAATTCTAAAATTATAATAATTATCGTAATAAATATTTTAAATTATATATATATATATTAATTTTTTAAAATAAAATTTTAATAAATGTCTTATTAAAAAATTATATTTATAAATCAGTGAATCTTCTTTTGATGAAATAATCCATGACTACAAGATAATGCAGACCGTAGTGTAGTAAATACGTAAAGATTAATAAATAGGGTCAAATATTCTAAATGACACTCCGACCACGTGGTTCCACATTTTAGGTGGAAAAAATAAAATAATAAAGTGACAGGCATGCATCATGCATGATAAAAAAAAAATCGAAGTGTAAACAATATAATAAATTTATAAATTAGAAGTAATTTATTTTATTCATAATGCATAACTCGAGTGATGTTAAATTATTCATTATTTCTATCTTTTTAAAAAGGAATTGACCACTTTATTTTGTTGTTTTATGAAAAAAGTAAAATTGACTGGAAGGGTTTTGTTTCTATTTGGTTACGACAGCAAGTGGGAGAACCAACAGATCCAGAATCAAACAGCTATTTTTACTTGGTGATGATAATGATGATTGATGACAGTTTCCATATATATTATAAAATATAATATACTCAACAACGATATACCATGTTCTATTTTTTATTTTTTATTTTTTTTCTAAATCACAGCTCATGGTGTTATCTTCAGGTCTACCAATCTAAAAGTTGGAATGAAACTATTAAATTAAAAAAAGAAGACAAATGAGAAATATAAAAATGTATAGCCAACATAATAAACAGGCTATACAGTCATTAAAAATAAAAGTATACTTTTAACAGATTTCTGTGTTACGAAATAATAATTTATTAATTGTATAGAATCAAAATACTGTTGATTATTCAACAAATATTAAAAAAATGTAGATATATAATCTGAACGCATACTGCAAAATTGTCAAAGATTACTATGTTCTTTAATTCTAGTATTTGATACAGAACAAATTTTTTTGGGTGTGATTTGAACAAGCTAATAGTTTAAGACTGAATAAATATATATGAAATATTGGTGATGAGGCTCATCAGATGGTAAGATTTTCTTGAATGACTGTAAATGACCCTTTCCACCAACATCTGGAAATGTCTCAGCCTGGAAGAGGCTTTACCATGCCCACTGCATCGATTTCTAATGGATATTTTCAAAGATGGCCCTCCATTTCTGTTACCTCATCAGCTACATACTGTCTCCAGTGTAGCTCACTCAAGGACCTAACCCGTCTGACGCATTCCAGGCTCTCTGGTTGCTCGAAACATTCCTCCAGAACTCCTATGTGTTCAGCCCATAACGACATCCTATATCCTGAGATCTGAACTCAAGCATAAACCACAACATAATTTGTAATTAGTAAGTGTTGCTGTTCCTGAGTACCCAACAATAGTAAAAAGTTGGGAATCAAAATGACAAAATAAATGAGGAAACACACCATGCTAGAAATATGATCAAAGTACAATCAACATGCTACGAAACGTTTTACTTATTAATTGATCTATATAGTGAGTTTTAACTCTATTATTTCAACTTTGAACTTCAAGAATTGATTTCCTTGCACAGTTTCCCATTTTAATATATCTCCAGAACTTCTACATATGGTTGTTTCTCTTGTTGCTATTATCACAAATATCAAAACAAGACATATATTTTGAGTACTTGCCTGTCCATTTGGTCTAGATTGCTTATTTTCCCAGGTATGATGAGGCTGATATGAACCCCATTGCTATTTCAGTGTCTCTGGTGCCTTCCATGGAGCGCTGGTTGACATTTGCAGACCCCAATATCACATACTCATCATCAACTATCATTCCTTTTGAATGAACATAAACCATGAAGCGCCTATTCTTCTGAGTGAGTTCCTAGGTTACCAACAGAGTGTAGGTTCAATCAGAGGCTGGATGATAAAGCATGACATATAGAGAGGAGAAAGACAAGTGTTACTTAAGAGGATAAGGGAGATACTTGAGGAGTTTTTGCTGCAGTAGAACTTCTCACATGTGGACTGCCTTTGGTATCTGCCACCTCACGATTGCCAAGGCAGAAGAAATTCAAATGGTCCTTCTCAAGTCCAGACTCCTCTAAAGCCTTGTAGATCACTTCATACATCATTTGCATTGTTTTATGCTGCACAAATAAAAAATAAATGAAAATGAACCCACAAATAATGGCATTATCAATACATCAATCTTACCTTTTAGATAATTAAAATGATAATTCATGATCTAGATGCAAAACCATGCCCCAAAGAAAAAGAAAAGTTTTCCTTCGGATACTCCTGCTGGATAATCATCCAGAAAAATTAACATAAAAGTGCTTAAATGAATTGAATCCTTAAGAGTACAGGAGAAAGGATGGTCAATTTGTAGCACAATTTTGACTCCAAGACAGTGGGTGCACTGTGGGAAATGTAGTAGTTGATAATTATTCATGTAAATGTACAATATGGCTTCATTATTTGAGGATATGCATTGCTGGTGTGGCTATGAGGAAACATACTATAGCCATCTTCAAGAAACTTAATTTGAGGATCAGGAGTTCCTCATCTACCTTGAGAACAATATCCCGATAAAAAAGCTTGCTGCTTTATTTCTAGCCAAACATTGATGCTTGAGAGCTAGCTATAATACTTTTTCAGATAGTAAGAGGGGCCTACCTGCCAAATGAGAATCTGCTGAGTAGCTGTACTTGTAGGAACACCTTCAGGACACATTGGAATTATAATGTATGCAGAAAACCTTTGGTCTTCTTTGATTTTATGAGCTATTTTGAGTGCAATTTCCATTGGTATTAAGTTGTTTGCACCTGCAGATAAAACAGTATGCCCATAACAAGGATCTCCATAAAAAATAGATTTAGATAGGAAATGAACATTTTGTACTAGCATATTATAATCGCTAACCCAGCCCTGTTTAATCTAAGTAGTTGCTGCTTTTGTTAGGTCTTAACAGCTCAGAAAACAGTACTGACTACTTCAACTTGCATTGTTACTGGCAATTTTCAATAGTTTCAGGCAAGGATAGTTGAAATTTTGAATGTGCTCAAATGTTAAATAATAGCTATTACATCAGAAACGAAGAATATATCAATCTTGCAAGATAGATATGGATTATTCCTACCAAGGATAATTTTTTAATCAGATTGATTGCCTTCCAGGGATTAAGTGCCAAAACTTACGAGGAGGTATCCTTACCTATGTCTCTGTAAGAATCCCAATTATATGATGATCCAAGAAAGTACTGGTTCTCAATATAGATGAAATTTTGGGCAGCTCGGATTGCCTTCACATATGCTGTATGTATGCTCATGTCTTTGAGTACATTCTTCCCACGTACCAGGTTCTGTTACAGGAAGTGAAGATGTTAGCTTCTTTCATTCAAAACAAAAGACAATGCCTCACTTCCATAACAGGGTATTGGCCAAATTCCCACCCGTCTTGTAGCATCTTTGGGGTCCTTTGGAAATCCTCTCACAGAATTGGAATCAATTGATTGGAAGACCTTCAGTTGAAGGGGTTAATAAAAATCATTATCCTTTGTCGATAGACAATAAAATAACTTTCCAGAGGAAGGAAAAGGAATACTTCATATTATTGTAATGTACATCATTACTTGCACATGCCAAGCTTCTTGGTCATCCTTATTTAGGAAAGAAACATCACCAATGCCAATGATGTCAGGAATTCTTTCAATCTTGAGTAATGAATCATCATTTGAAGTTTTGAACTTTTTGACTCAATGCACTTTTGATGCCTTTAACCATCGCTCCTCAAAATTAGTGAGAATGTCATATGCAGCTGGACCATCAATTTGAGAGTGCAAATCATGCCATGGTTGTCCAAGACAACCAACAACAGGCCCCTGCTAAAGTTTACAAGAACTGAAACTCAGAGATCTTAAATTGTTTTTCTCATGCTAACAGGACTCTTATGAATTTCCATTATTTTGTACATGACATACAAATACAGGAATATAGCTAATATGTAGATTCTATTAATGTTCAGTGAAGTAGCCATACCATTTATAACATGTAATAGCAGCAATTCACACTAGTCAACTGCAAACTTTTGTTTGTCAAAAACTGAATCGCATAAAGCATATACTTTTCTTTATTTATACAGATACAAACATGGGAAGAAATTATTCTTAAATCTCGAACAGTCAATCAAAATTCAGCACTGACAAACAAAACTAATAAACAAATTACCATGAAATTAGGGTTATGATAGTCATCTTTGTGTAGTCTGCAATGTCCTAAATATCGGATGGTTTGGTGTATCATATCGGCCCATGCATAAATCAAGACCTCCAACAAAAGCAATAATATTTCGTTTGTTGTGTCCTGCATCAGCATCGACAATGACTGTTTTCTGATGGTGGGTGTAGATTGTTCCAACTTCCTGATAACCAAAAATGGATACATGTTTTTAACAATTACTAATACATATAGATGTAATCTATACATTATGTATATATGTCTATATATGACTGTGTCCATCTGTGTAAAGTTTTGTGTTTATGCATACCCATGTACGTTTAATTATCTAGCAAGGGATCATGAACAACTATGACGGTCAACAACTGCAATCACTTTAGAAACGTAAAAAGATATCTAAATTTATCTTTGGTTGATATAACATTTGCATGGCATGAATCAAGAGGAGTTTAGAAATAAAAGGATAAAAAGCAAAGGGAGAAGTGTTGTTTTTAGCATTTTAAAGGAAACAAAGCAATAGTGAAGCAACATAATGGGATAAATATAAATTGTTTCTCGTTTGAGTTTTGAGAAGATATATGAATTTACTTTTTCAATTTAAATTAACATTACAATACTACAAAACATCCTTATTTGGACAAAAAGTAAAACAGAAAATATTTTCTCAACAGAAAGTAGCAGCATAGACTAAAGTTCTAATATAAAACCATGCATGCTTACATGAAATAGTCAAGCTTATATCAGATTCCACTATTGAGTTGGCCATCCATAATTTATCACAAAATTGACATGACTAACATTCAAAAAAAATCTGAAGCTACAACTTCTAATCATTTAGAAGATCCAGAGCTATGTTTTTGGAGCTCTCTCAGAGTTTCCACTGTCTTAAATTCATTTTTGATTATCTCCATTATTTTATCCCTTGGAACAGGTTTGTTCTGAATTTTTTTCTGCTCAAAGCATTTTCATTAGTATGAGAATGAATAATTCTAAGTGATAAAAATATTTGGTAGATCTTCAATTTGCTTGAGACTAATATAATCATGACTTGAAAAACAAAATTGAAATTCTTTGATCATCTTTTAAACCAAAGACATGTGTCTAGATAATATAATGCATATCTCATAATTTATGTCCAACCTGCTTTTTGGCCCAGCTGTGTCTCTTTCCAGCAGACCGAGGACAAAGTAGCACTTGGACTGAGGAGTTCTTGAAAAAACGGCGAGTGTCCTCATCACGGGTTCCCATGAGCCCATCCTACATAATACAGAAATAAATGAAAGACCGAGCCAATCATTCAGTAGAATCTGATGCATAAAGAAGCCAAGATAACTAACTTAAGGAAAGAAAGAACGAAAACCATAATAGGCTACCACTCTATCCTATAAAGCCTTCAGCCCTTCAGCCCTTCACCCCTTCACCAACATACACACAACAAGCAACATTAAATGTGTTTCACCTTCCTGCCCGATATGCGCCTTACTAGAGGCTAAGGATGAAATGGTAAGTAAATCAGAAAGCATGCAAGACAAATATGCCAACATGCTACATGCAAGCATGTTGTACAACATACCACTTAGCAGCACTCTAACAAAACATGCAAGAAACTAACTTGGTACACCAGTTTTGAATACTAAAAGAAACTACACAAGCAAAATAGAAGTATGAAGACTATTCACTCAGAAAGTGACAAACTGATAATAATCAGGAGAAAATCACACTAGGAATAATAGGCAGACTTGCAAAACAAGTTAAAAGTAGCAGATAAAGCATTCCTACTGAATACTCATGGAGCAGGCTGAAAACCAAAATCATGCTCAAAATTTGAAAAAAATCCAAGGTCTGTTTTATAAGGAAAGAAAAAGTTTACAGGATTAGTTCTGACGACGAAGAAGAGAACATAACATAAAAAGGAAAAATAAGATAAACAGGAGGTTTTAGAATATTGAAGAAGCTCATGTTTGAAACCTAGAATCTCTACTGAACATTTGCATTCAAATGGAAAGGTTTCTTTCAGTATACATTAAAGATATTAAGCATTCTTAGCCACCTTCTAGGAGTAGATATAGTTTAATCCGGGAACTGCGATACTGCATCATCAAGTCTCCATTGTAGAGGAATTATTATGTTAAACCTATGCTTCTTCATATAATGCTCCTATAGTACTTTCATAACTAGGAGATACAGATCAAATTGACTCTGAACAAATGTGTTATTTGTGAATAAAATTTTCAAAACCAGGAGAGTAAATAATTTTCAGGAAACTGTTCTGTGAACCAGAATATGGGGGATTATATAGAAGGCCGTACTTCTTTATATCCCAAGAAGCTTTTGGTAGATGTAGGGTCATCCCATATAAGGAGCTGCACTCTCACGCCTTCCTGTGACTTGGTTTTCAGAAGATTACCTAACATGCAATTTTTTGTATTATTAGTATCCCGAACCAATCTAACATTGTGGTAAACAGACCATCCTACAATATATATTAAACGACGGGCCTGACTTATTGCATCAAAGATGTCCTGCTAACAATCTCCATGCTTGTAATGGACATCACCATCAAGTTTCAAGTTTGGCAGGCAACCCCCATGAACATGAGCATCTTGATAGAGAGTCACTTTACCACCTTGCCAAAGGGGAAAGTACATACCAGGGACGCCTCTATAATCTGGACCTGCACCTACCCCAGGCTTGTAAAGGGATACTTTATCAAATTGGGTGTATTGAACTGAAAAAGTCAAGACAGCTCCAGCCTTTCAGGGCTTCCCACTAGCATTAAGGATTGGGAAGGTGCCCTCAATTTTTGAGCCAGAGTATAATTGCTCCACTGGGATTCCCACAGCACCAATAATCTCTGATCCCAGTATATCACTGTCTTTTACAACAAAGTACACTTCTGCGGCATAATGTGTGACAGGAGCATCAAAATGCTGCATCCAAACTGGGTTCTCACTATTACTGACAATAAATGTCCTCCCATTACAGCACCTGCTATCGATATGGTGACATATGGATCACTAGTATTCTTACTGGACATTTTTCCTTTAACTTTATTGCCAAACCCGGAAAGCATGTCCCCCATGGCCTTGTGAAACGCATCCATATTTGGAAGATTTTTGGCTTCATTGACAAAAATATCTAAGTTCCCATGTAGCAGAAAAACTTTCAAAGAACATTGGTTGGTTCGAAATGGCACAACTTGTCAACTCTGACCACGGTGTGAGCCTTCAAAAGACAACGTTTCAGCATAAACATGGTGAGCCATATCAGAATTCTCCAGTTACTGGGAAATACTTCACTATATTTTAACTTCTAAGATATGCTTCAAGGAAGTAACTAGCTTTTGTATTCAGTTATAGAAAGCCAGCTGACAAGTTGCTCCAACAACCAGATATGACTTATATAGTTTGTTTGATACCTGAGAAAGAATTAGCACCAAAAAATGAATCTTGGTTAGCTCTTGGAATCGGGTAGTGTTAACCATACAATTGGCAATGGTGGAATGAAAGTTAAGCAGTGGATGTACCAAGAACAAATTTAAAATAAATAATAAAGAAAATTGCCTAGGTGATTTTGGGCAGGATTGAAGCAATTAAGAGGTAGCAGAAAAAGAAAGACGATCGGAACTGAAATTAGCAGTTTTAGGCAAATGTAATATAATGGGACCATTTGAAAGGGTAAAAGAAAGTTGGCTATGTAAAGGACCTGGAGGGATTGAAATTCCATACATGAGAGAATTGCATTTTCTGTCTGAAGAGGAAAATGTTAAATGGGATGGTTCAAATGATTGTGACATGGAAAATTGAAAACAACAAGAACATGAACCAACATTGACATTACTACTTCTCATCAACCTTCCTAATCATTATACGTTTATACATATTCAACTTAAAACACAGAATTATAATTATTTTAAAAAGAAAACAGTGATTGTCGAAGAAAGAGAAAGAGGGACCTAGAATTGAAACCTGAAACCCCAAAGCTGTCGGAGAAAAGTGAGATTCCAAGTCGTCGTTCAACCCTAATGAACAATGTCACAAAAAGGTTCCGTTGCGCGTTAGTATTACCGTTTGGGCAAAAGTTTTTGCTAAGCGCAGACATAGATATAATATATACCCTTTGAACTGGTAAAAGGATTTTGATTCATACTAATTTTAGTGACTGATTTCAAAATTGGAAATTAATATTCGGAAAACACTAATTTTAGGGTTAGGGTGTGACTTGTGAGTGACTGAAATTGGAAACATTTCTATTTTTATTTTCACATCCATTGCCTCCATTCTTTCTAGTTTCAGCTCGCCAAGCATTGCCTCGGTTTTAATTTTCCCGATCTGCCGGGAACGAAAAGCAAAAGCGTTGACGTAAGACATTGGGCCGAAGATCATTCCCGCGTTACACGGGATATAAGCCGTATTCTACATCTAAAATAGGCCCATTAGGGAGATGAAACTTTCCCAATCCAGGATTTGTACAAAAAGGAGCCCATTCAAGTCTGGGCTAGGCTGAGAAAACAATGGGCTTCATAAGTTTGTGCCTTCGTTTTGATAATAAAGTCAACTTGCACATCTGGAAATTTATTGGTTTATGTTTTCCGTTTATGAAATTTTTGTGATGTTTACTTTTTAATATAAAATGTAACACATACTTTATTTCAAAAAAATAAAAATAAAAAAGGGTAACACAAGCTTTTCATAATGATCTTATTATTAATGCGTACCTAGAATCCATCAAAAAGTAACCCACTTAATGTTTAATTGTTTCTTGTGTACATGTACATATCTATATCTATAGGGTTTGTCTATTATGTGCCTACATCATAGCATGCCTATAAAAATACAAAAGTCCACGTACTATTTAGTGTTAGGGTTAGGTGTAAGGATAAGGGTATTTAGGGATCGGGACAGGGAAAGGGTTAGGTAGGGTTCGGATAGATACATAAAACGATTTGCATAAATGTTAACATAGAGAAATTTAGCTAATAGAAGACACTTGGGGTGCTTCATACTCTGATTGTAACAATTATTCAATGGGTTAGAATGCAGAAACAGTATACAAAACAGATAAAAACACTCTCCTCATCATCAGTTAAAGAAATTTAGACAACCATGGTAAAACAACCTCTGTATGTTAATATAGAAGGCATGTTTCTGCTAAACCCACAATTTTACAACTCTTTCTTAAACCATCTTACACCCATCTAATATGTTTTGCACGCGACTTGAAATCTTCATTCAGTCTCTTGAAATCCTCATTGTAATTAGTAAGATAGTTTGTCTACCTCTTGCGTTTGGACTTTAAAGAAGTTACTGACTGAGAGTTGCTGTGCCAGTTGCGCTTCCTTTGATTGATGAACCAATTGTTGATTTGTTTCAGCTGCAAGCCTGTCTCCTCCACAAGTTTTGCCTTGTCATCTTCCTGAAAGTATAAGAAAGCTACAAGCTTACTAAATAGAAAACAAACCGTAATCAGATGTTTCACGTTCCAATTTCCAAATAGTTATATGCTTCGGATGCTATGAATTTAGTTTACGCAACAAACTAATACTCGTGCCAAAACTACGACCTGATAGCAGTGATTTATAATTTTAACTCAAAATAACGCATTGTCTTGCAGTCAAGAGACACCAAAAAAGAAAACCCAAACAAGAAAACTTGTCTGTTTAGTGGTGAAGCTAGCTACTTACAGTAGGGTATGGCCACTTTGCATGTTGTTGCCACCAATTTTTCAACACTGAAGTTGTGTCACCTGGCAATTTCCCGGCTCTTCTTTTTCGTAATATTTCTTCCCTAACATCTTCAATTTTCGACTTAAAACCCTGCGACCACAAATTTCAGTATGTAGTTCCTTGCACATGCAGATGGATAGCATTTTTGTTTTTAAAGGGTGCCTCAAAATTACTACCTGCTTCAGTTCAATCTTCAATTCCTGACGAACTCTTTCCATTAGTGACCTTTCAGATTCTGTTGGATGCAGTGGACCAAATCCCAGCATGTCATGCCCTTCAGTTCCAAATTGATCTAAAGAGAAATCTGTCTGCAAATCATCTTCATCATCTGACATTGTCGCACCAGTTCCTTCTCCAAGACTTACCCCTGAATGTACATAATTTGGGTCATTTTCATCTAACAATATAAATCCCTAGCAGTTCAGAAAATTAAATATAATTACTTAACGTAATTTGTTACATAAAGACTGGATGACCCATTTTGAAATACAGCTCAGAGCCACATGGCTCGAGTTTGAGAGGGTCTTGAAGAAAATGTAAATTATATCATTTCACATCATACGAGAGGATTTGAAACGCAATAGCAAGTTTATCCGAGTGACTGAAGTTATTGGCAAATCAATCATGAATTACTAAAGAAGAATCGAGGCAAAGAACATCTCTAATTTTCACAACATATACAGAAAACTTCTTTCTAAGGAACTAATTAATGCAATTAAAGCAAAGAGAAAGAAAATGGAATCTCTCTCCTCTTAATTAGGAATGTAAGAAAGTGGAACTGTTGAAGGAATGAAAAGTAATTTTCTTTTTGTTTTGAGAAGAGAATAGAATGGAAAGAAAATAAGATTGCAATTCAAGCTATGTCTTAACAAGAAACATATCAATTATTTTTCCACATTCTATATATGATATATCACCAACTTCTTTCCTCATTTTTTTTACCTGTCTTTAAGAACTTGGCCTATCAAGTGACTAGCTTCAAAAGAGAAAAAGAACTGGTACATAGAAACTTTATTTACCATCATACATTATCAACCATGGCATAATAAGCAAGTTTTGAAAAGGTTTACTCAAGAATTAAGCCAAAAATTCTGATCTACCAAATAACAGCTGGCACTGGTATATTAGGAACCAGTTAGTTGCTGCAAAGAAATTAACTCAAATTTTGATCCTCCTACATGCACAAAGCCAAAACCAGGCATATGAAACTATCTAGGAAATTAGAAGAAAGATAATTGAAGTCATTATTGATAAGGAAACCATCAATAATTTTTATGACCGAGCAGCTCAGTAATTTATCCCTACATATATGATTCTTATTAGAAAATACCTTTATTTTCTTAATTGTTTTTATTTTATTTAAGTCGTTGATATATAAGGAAACCTTCAAGATGTTTTATGACCTAGTAGCTTAGCAAAAATATCCTTATATATATTTGATTCTTCTTAATTAGCAAATATCTTTCTTTTTCTTAATTGTTACATTTTTATTTTATTTTACTCTTTAAAGTTCAACTTAGAAGGAAAATGTCTAAGATCTTTTATGCACCTCCTTTTATATATATATATATATATGAGAAAATAAACAAGCTGCTATGCATCACAAGCTATTAGTTGTTTGAATTTTTGCTCAAAGCTTCCCAAACCTTAGAAGTCTTGAACAACCACTCAAGCTAGTATTAATGTTCCATAAATTCATTTAGTATAAACCCCATACAAATAAGAATGAATTAATATGTGATACATTTACAATGTCAGTAAATTAAAGGTTGCATGTATAACCAACACTAACCACCATCAACTATCACTCTTGATTTTAGTAAAGTAAACTAAAACATGCTTATAGTTATGTACTAATAATGGATCAAATAATGACTCTATAAATAATAGGATATGGTTAGACAATATAAACTTTCTACTAATTATGATATTAATTATGTATTTTTTATACTAATAATAATAATATATCGTTACCAGCATCATATCTTAAACAATAAAACCCCAAATTCCAAAAATAAATTACTTCCAATTCCGCCACCTTATCGGTTGTTAGTGGTGGGAGTACCTTCCTTCACCTAACGAACTAAATATCCTTCCCCATCTATGGCCTATGGAATATACATATATAAATATATTTTATATATGTATAAATGATCCAGATAATTATCTTTGGAGACCCTACCAAACCCACTTTCTTCACTGACATCTCAACCCCTACCTTCCTTGTAGCCTTTCTTAACTTCCTTCTTCCTACCAAACGCATCAAACACAGTTTTTTTACAAAAAGAAAACGCACTCCAAAACAAAGAACTCATCAATCTTCCTGAGTTAAATAACTACTATCCAAAAACTGCTCAAGATAATGACACAACTTACATAAAATAGTACCAGTATATACTACATTTAATTAATTAACAGCCAGAAAATTATTTAGTTTAGTAATTTCTTGATGAAAGTTATTAAGCAGAAATTTTCCATTTAATACCTGTGAGAGCTTGTAAGTTATTTTCAATATCGCGGCAGCCCATGACAGCCTCAACAGCATGGACTCTGACATGTTGCTGAAGCTGGTCCTTAAAAGTGCATAGAACTATCAAATATTGTGCCTGTAATCAAGTGTTATAATACCCAGAAATTAAACCTCAAGGATACAAATATAAATCTTCAAAAATCAAATATATAAAAATTTTGGACCAATCAGTGTCTGAATGAAAAAGAAAAAATAAATAAAGTGTACCAAGAAATTGTCAAGCTCTTGACGCTCATGTGGGGAAAGTGAATGGCTTTGCTGCGAGGCATAAGACCGTAAAATATGGTGTGACTGAGATAACTGAGCGTCAATTAAAGGCAACTGATCAATCGGCGTGGCGACGCGGAGGCAAGCCACATGAGAAGATAGAAGCTGCTCATATAATGGGTGGGTGGCTATCTCTGCCTTGCGTTGTCGGTGGTGGTCGCCGGAGACTGATGACAGTTCTCCGCTTAAGCCTCCACCCATCATTCCCAAGCTTGGTTCTTCCATTTATCGTTTTTCTTTTAATCAAATAGAAGGAAGATACTAAAGAGAAAAAAATAAAATTAAAGGGTTAATCACTTAATCTCTATGGAGAAAAAGTAGCTGGTATTGAGGACCACAGTCTGAGAAGGACGACCTTTGGTGTTTCTGTATGAGAAGATAGAGAGAGAGAGAGAGAGAGAAGCAGACAGTTTTTTTTTGTTAATGATGGTGTAAGGAAATTAGGGCCGTATATAGGGATCTGAGACACAAAGCTGTCTGCACCACGTTTGAGAGAAACAATTTAAGATTTTACATAGAGATAAAGAGAAAGTGTAAGAAGCAAAAACACTGAAACGATTTCTGGGTATGTGGGGTGGGACAGAAAGAGAAAAAAAAAGAGAGAGAAGGGTTTCAAGTTTTGTTTTGAATTGTAGGAAGTCCTTGGAAAAAGAGTTGGAAAAGAATGACCGTTTAGCTATAGAAGGAGATGGAAACCAAGAAGAAATAAGAGAGAGAGAAAGAGAGATATAAAGATTAAAGCTGCTTCTGGTTCCTGACAATTTGATTGCTTTTCCTTTTCCTTTTTATTTTTCTTTTTCATTTATCTTCTCGTTTTCCATCTTTAGGCAAACGTATTATCTCAAAAAATAAAATAAAAAATAAAAAAATAAAAGTAAAAATGAATTTGCTTTTTCAGCCAGTGTTTGTCTAGTTGATTCCTTTTACATGTTATTCAAGAAATATAAATTATTTTTTTTTTAAAAGGAAAAACCCATGGCAAGGCTTAAATCATAAAAATCTAATTATACAAATTATGATTTAACAAAAAGCATAATCATCTTCCAACCAAAAGGGCTGCTCCACTAATCAAAAAAGAAAAAAAAATGAAATATCCGTTTTGTCACCAACTTTTATTTATTTTAATTTTGTTAATTGCTAAGAAAGTCAGCTGTGGGTTGATCTATTTCGTCTTATTGGCACTTGGCAGGTGTGCGATTCTTTTCATTATCCATGCACTACAATTGCTTAGTTTTATATTTTTTTCTTTTTAACCATAAATTATTGTCTTCAATTATTCTTGTCCGATTCTTTTTCTCTATCCAAAAAAGAGATTTAATATCAGACACAAACTCTTCACCACCAACTACTTATGTCAGATTTTTGAAACACCAGAGTGATGTATCTGGTAAGCCAGTGAGGAGAGAGAGAGAGATGCTAATTACTTCATTTTATTTGTTCACATTGTTGATTATTGAGTTTGAACTTCTATTTTAAATTGTAATTAGAGTGTATTCAAAGGGATCTTATAGACGCGGCCTTAGGTAGAGGGTACTCCAAGTACCCACCTTACAATTGGGCACCGGCCCTCTAGAAATTAAAAGTTCAAACCAAGCAAAATCTTATACGGCTCGAGTAAATCCCTCATTTGGTCATATTTGTCTTCTTTTAATTAATAAGCCGAGCCAAGCCGAGCTGAATTGCGAGTGGAGAAAGAGGTTTGGGAAGCGTAATACCCAAGAAAGGAAGAAAAAAAAAGTTGGTAGCGTTGGTGTCCTCATCTATGTCGTCGTTGGTGAAAGTAATGGTACAGCTGTAGCCTTTGTCGTCTTGTTACGCATGTAAAATTGCAACCTCCGTGGAGTGGTCCCTCCGCATTACAAATATTAAGAATACTAGCGTAAATTTCGGCCAGAGAAAGATTAAGATTTAAAAGAATATAATCCGTCTGACAAAGTACGAAGAGAGAAACGGAGAGAGACAATCGGTCCGGTGTATAGATCAAACCCCCGACTAATAAAAATAAAAAAATAAAATATTTTTAATAATACTTGGGCAAAAAAACCTATGAAGCTACACTCCATAATTAAGAAAATATAGTAGCAAAATATTATGGAGTAAAATTTAAACAAAGATTAAATAGGGGGCAACAATAAACTGTAAAAGGGGAAAGAATATGACACCAATGGAAGTTTCTTCAAAGAAGACAGATCCAACTGCTTTTGTCTACTTTTTCATGCCCTATCAACATCATACTTAATAGAACAATAAAAACGAAAGGAAAAGGAAAAGGAGTGGAGACAATAAGAGTTAGATGGGATGGCAAGAAAAGACTTGCGACGGTCGGGATTTTGTGTCGTGAAATTCAACCATCAACTTATGGCAGGGAAAGAGAGCAGAAAATGCGGGTGGGAAGGGGCATTTTGGTAAAGAGAAAAGGGCCTACTTATGTGATACGACAACTTCCATTATGTACAAAATTATATCTAAAATCACATATTCCAGGAATTCGGGAATTGGGTTGATTGCTGTAACGGCATAAATGGGGCACAAAAATATCATTTACAGTTCAAACTTCCAAACTGAATGGGAATTCACATTACAGTGCATTTCTCTTTTGATTTTGCTTCAGGCCTGGCTGATGAAGATGACTGATGGCTGCTGTTTCTTGGGACCTGCATATACCATTTTTTTAAGGTTTGCTTACAATCATGGATAGACGAGCTATAAAACACTGATTGGTTGCTGAAGAAATCACCAAGTAAAATAAATCTCTGTTACCAAGTACAAATCCAACACAACATAAGCAAATAATGCAAAGCCACAAATCATGCCATGTAAATTGTACACAACATAAGTACATACATATGTATATACGCTGTTAAGAATTGGCTCAAGTCCGCTAGTCTATTATATGATACAATCTAACTTGGTGGCAGAATAGCTGATTGATGGTTTGAAATATAGAAATGAATCAAACATCAAGAGGCAACCAAACAAGAATTTATACCTGGGGACCTGTCACCAGTCTTGAACCCCCACCAATTGAAGGTTGCTGTGAATTATGACGTTGTGGCTGTTGCTCAAACTCCTGTTGTTGTAAGGCGATTGCCAATTGCAGATCAGAACTGCCACAATAATATTTAAGATCTCTGTATAAGTTTTAATTCAATGACCAAAGTGCATCTGCAGAGACTAATTTCAAAACATATCTTAATATTTCAACAAAGAAAAGAAAGAAAGTTTGTAGTATGTACAATGCTTGAGATAACTTCTCAATATTTCCATTTTACAAAACAACATTAAATTGAAATTTGCAGTCATTATGTTGTCCTTAAAGTGACACTGAAACCACTGTTTAACATAGTTCCAGAGCCTTATTTTTCCTCAGAAAGGGACACACAAAGCAGAAAGAAAAAAATTAAAACGAATCACAAGATGTAGTTTACAAGAGTACACTGATAGATAACATCACCACAGGATTTCTATTTTCAGATAATCAAATTATACTTTTCCAAAAAGGGGAAGAAAGATCAAAAAATTAATATAGTTCCAGAACTTTATTTTTCCTCAAAAAGGGACACACAAAACAGAAAGAAAAAAAATTAAAATGAATCACAAGATGTAGTTTACAAGACTACACTGATAGATAACATCACCACAGGATTCCTATTTTCAGATAATCAAATTATACTTTTCCAAAAAGGGAAAGAGAGACCAAAAAATTAATATGAGCCAGTAACAAGTAGATAAAGTTACTTTATATCCAAATCTGCTTGTGCTGCAGTGTCTATGCTGGCGAGGTAGTCCTGGAACAAGTGAATTTCACTTTACATCATGAAAGCAACAATTAATAATTTCGCATACTTCACATTTAAAGAAGTTACATACAGCAGTACTGGCCATAGCATTATGTTGGTCCCAGGTGTTATTAGCATGATTGTCTAACTTGAATTCTTTGAAGTCACCTGTCATAAACAAGGTGTCACCATTGACCTGAAAGAAAGGGAAAATTCAATGAAAGCAAAAAACATCAATAAACATTGGCATTTCAGATGGTCATCTCAAAAAAAAAAAAAAAAAAAAAAAACCCTTTCAGACCCGGAAAGGAAGTAAGGGAGGATATAGAGAGAGAGAGAGATGCAGAAGCAGAGAAGCAGCTACAGTTGATTAGAGACTAAGAAGAAAAACAGAAGAAGCACTATACAGTACTACCAAAAAAGTGAAAACCTTTATAGCAAATGAGACCATCACAAAGATTCACTTCATATTGAAAAATTAATTAGAATTAAGCAAGAAAGAAGATCAAATTTAACCATTATAAATATTCTGAGCAATCAAAGCCAAGCAATGGTTTCAGTTCCTGTTTCCAACATGTTAAGCTTAAGCAATTTTACAATCAGATAAAAGATGAAACCTACATGAATCAGCATTATTTTCCAATTTGACTAGATTCAGAAAGTAAGCAAACCAAAAAGGAAAATTATGTAACACATTACGCATATGAAGATGACGAGCAGACATATTTACCTCATTTAGTTTTTCCCACACCAGATCAGGCTGATTTATGTAACCTTGGTCTGTCGCTAGAAGATAAAGTTCACCCTCAATCTGTGGAAAAGAGTAAGACAAGATTACATGAACAATTTCAGGACTGGACTACAGAAATCTAACGCTAACCACTGTTAACAACCACAGAGCTTACTCCAACCAGTGCCCCAGTATAAAAACTATATCCAGTTCTTATCAGCAGTCTAATAACTAAAACAAAACATGGGAAAAGAGAGAAAAAAAAAAAAAAAAATTCTAATAGCAAAATATTCCAACCCTTACTGACTAACCTTAAACATTGTGCTGAAATGATTGTTGCGGAAAAAGACACAAAGCTCACGCTCTTTAAGACCTTCTTGTAGACAGAAAAGGCTGTGAAAGAAAGTGTTAATAATCATGGCAAAGGAACTTCAATGTAAGCATAGCAGTGAACTATATAAAATAAATAACAAGTTTGGACTTAAAACAGTAGCTCAACATACCCATAAAATGTAAATTGACTGGCATTGTTCTTGAAAAAATTCCTGATCAGTTCCCCTAGGACCCATCAAAAAGTAAAGAGAAGTTTCTATTTATATTCATAAATTTTACAAAGAAATAAAGAAACAGTCCGGGAAAAAAATCCCACATCCAGTTCTTTGATATATAGCACTCAAGAGTCCTGACCTTGTTCTGGAGTAATTTCATCCTTGGATATTACATCAGAGCCATCTGAGGAGCTTTTGTCAGATTGTTCTGCTAGAACCACTTCACCTTCATAGACAGGCTCGCGATCTTTAAAATTGGCAGTTCCTGTTTCCAATACACACTCCTCTCCTTCATATATGGGTTCACTCTCACGAACACTTGAAGTCAGAGCATCAGGGGCACATTTTCCCTGAATTCTGCCACTAGACAAATCTGAATCTGCATTGGGTGTCGATAAGCATGATAACCCTATTGCATTATCGCCACTTGGTTTGTCTGCAGATTCATGTAGATTAGTTGCAAAAGTTGATTGATTTTGGACCTCTTCAGCCGATCCTGAAATATCTGCACGGCTTCCATCCAGAGACAGTGAGTAATTTCCGAGGAGATGTATCTTTACTTTCAATCTGGGCCAGTGTATCAAGACTGCTGGTCTGAACCACATTGCTGCAATGAATAGATTCATCAGGTTCCATGTAAGTTGATGCATCATGGCTACTTCCCTCATTATTCTTCAAGGATGAAGCTGCTGCTTTTCCCTTAGTAGTTTCTAAAGATATCTGTACACTATTTTCATTGTGTAAAGCACCAGAATCATCTGATTCTGATTTCTTAGGTTCTGGCTGATGCAAATTATTCTTTTCAGCACCATTGCTCTTCTCTATCATAGAATCTACAGCGATGACCACGTTATGTGAACTTTCATCTGAATTGAGAGATGAAATTCCTCCAATAGTGTTAGCTACAGGAGGATCACTCACTGGAGTTTTTCGAATCATCCACTGATAGCTTCAGAGCTTTCAACAACTCTGCTTCTTCTTCACAATCTCCTTTTCGTAATGTCTCGTTGTCAGAAATGAAATGCGGAGAATCACCAAAAGATCTAGCTTTGGAAAGACTTGGAGATGGAACTCCCAGAGTTGCAGTTGTTGCAGCTGCAAAATCAATACAATCTTCTTCAGGACGATTCTTATACTGACCCCCCATATTTTGTGTTTCCAGGGCAACGAGCTCTCCCATTAGAGCATTATAAGACTTCAACCCTATTGCATTAGCAGTATAATGATCCTGGTACACATTTCAATGGAGATTTGAACATCAAACCAACATAGCACAAAAGTAAAAATACTAAGCGAAACCAGAAAAGTAACATACCTGAGGATCAACTATCCAGCCATGATATAATGGGATGTCCAGCAGATCAAATATAGCACACTCTGGAGTAAACTCGAAATCATCAATTCTGCAGTTATAAGTAATTTTTGGTCAACCATAAATGTACATAATCCAAAGAATGACTATTAAAAGCAAAAATAAACCTAACCTCCTGAACTTTGTATTTACATCAATGCCAGTCGCAAGTCTAGGAAGCAAATCAATTGCATCAGCAATATTCTGTTGTTGATTTTTGACATAGCTTGCATCCTTATTCTGAATGACAATAAGAAAAAATGTTGTCGACAACTGAGACCAAAGAAGAGTAAAATCATAAGGACAAAAAAAGTTATATTACATCTTACATCCACATTACTATTGGAATCAATCAATCGTTCAGCAACCAGAGAAAGCAATTTCTCCTGTGAAACTTCTGTCATATCCGGACTCACATTCAAGTTATTTCTTAACAGGAGAACATTGCCTGCAGAAACCCAAGATATAACCTTTTAATATATTCTAAGGAAAAGCCAACAAATAATACATGTGAGCACAAGCTTTGTTTTCTTTTCGAGATCGAAAAAGCCATTAAGTATGATATAAGCTAAGAAGATTTCTAAGTCTTCAATTTTGAATGAAGTAACAAGGAAGACTTTAAATTTTTCCTCAACAAGCAAGTGACAAGAACAAAGGAAAGGAAGAGATCTATATTAATTTATTTTTTAATAATGTTAAAACTTAAATCCCATTAAGTTCTGCACTCTGAACTATCATCTAAGAAGCATCATTGCACAACTTAAAATTTTCCAGAACGTGCAAGTAAAAATAATGGAGAAAGGAAGAGCTCTCCATTTGGTTTCTATATAAACTGAAAAAGAAAAGCATATGATGAGGTTGCACTTGAAGTAAGATAGGGAAAATTAGCAATAAAAGGAGTCTCTCAAGAGGAAGTAAATTTGATTAAAAATTTGAAGGAATGAGCAGTAACAAATTAGGGAGTTGGTGCAGGAAACACAGGAGATTTTTACTAATGAACGACTTAAATCAAGGATATGTCTCAAGTTGGTTCTCACTTTACTGTTGGATGAGGTTAGGAGGCCTAGGCCCTATACAATATGATGTCCACTGATACATGCATTTTGCATATTCTTTTTCTTTCTCTCCTTTTGAAACTAAATTTGGAGTTAATTATTAGTTGGAAACCTCGAAACAAGCTCTACAACATGGGGATAAAGATCAAGCTCTACCAAATATCGTGTTGCTGTGTGCAGACGATTCCAACTAGTTCTGAAAAAGTGTTCATATAACTAGCCTAAACATTTCAAACTGAGGCTTAATTTTGTTGTTGTAGCTAACAACAATTAATTCCAGATCAACTTCAGACAATCTAAAACCACCAAATGCACTTACGGAATCATAGTAAGCAAATTAAAGGAACACTGAAATAGAACTAGATGCAGAAAGTAACTATTTCTTCGTTAATAGGACAGACAAAAAGAAAAAAAGACATGTAAACCAGAGTATGCAATAATCACTGATGCAAAAAATGAGAGAATAACATATATAAGTAGCACTACTTATAGCAAAATAAACCTGGGATCACAATGTTTCAGTCCTTTCAGTTAAAAAAAAAAAAAGAGAAGGAAGCACCAGCGTACTATATATATCTCAAGCAATGACCAGCGCCGAATCCAACAATACAAAACCAAGAAATGAAAGAATTTATTAAATATGTGACCGATTATTATTGCCATTTGATTGTTCTGGAAACAACTCATGACCCATTAAATAAACTTTCACTCTTAACCATCCCTAACTGAGCACCAGCTTGCCAAGGTACCGAGAAAAGAAATTTCCAAATTCTTGGGAAACTAAACAACACAGAACAAAACCTACTATTCGACCACTCCAATTACTCATTGATTACGTAAAGTTTTCTTGGGATCCACATGAAGCAGAAATCAGAAACCCTAGAAAGTAAAAGAGAGTAATAAAGAAAGAGTCGATTACAAATAGCGAGCAGAGGACAGGGGCCATTGTCGTTTTGAAGAACGATCGGGGTGGAGCGTCCGAGGAATTGAATTAATTTTGTTTTGTACATCAACTCTTTCACTGCCTCCTGATGTTGATGCTGCGGTTGCCGTTGTTCTTGTTCACGTTCTTCCTGAATTCTTTGTTCGTCCGCAGGAGACGATGACGACGCCATTAATGAGCTGACAAAGATTTTTGACCTCGATGGTGGAAGTCTGGATTTTGTAGTGAGAGAGAGAAAGCAACAATTGGCTTTAATTAGAAGCTTATTCTAGAGAGAGAAGAAATGAAACATGAGCGGGCTAAACAAACGACTTATGAAATGAAAGAGTGAAATTCTTATTCAACGGCAAACCGACGACTTATGAAATGACTATAAACTGGGAGCACCTGCCGCCTTATTAGCTCGGACAGAAGACACGAGTCTCATCATATTTTAGGCCCACATTCCTTTGTAGTCCGGCCCATAAAAACTTGGGCCCATACAACGTTGGCCCACATATCTTTCACAAACCATTTTTGTTTTTTGTTTTTTCTTTGTTTGAGGTAATCTTTCACAAACTTCAACCTCAACCTAAGTTGTAAAAATAAGAGAAGATCCCAACAAAATAATAATAAGAGAGAAGCTTCGTTGATTTCCAAAACTTTACTTCTGGTTTCATATTTGTATTTGTGATAAGCAAAATATAAGAGAAAAAGAGTAAGTTTAAAGGAGTTGATATGATAATCATGATTAGGTATGTTCCTTTATTTTTCTTTTTTTTTTGAATTTGTAGTTTTTAAAGTTTGGATGTTCACAAAAAAATCATCTTTAAGTTATTTTATTCTAACATAAATATTTTGTTTTTGATTGAATTAAAAGCACTAACATAAAAATATAATTATTCATAGGACAACCTATGAGACTTGTGAATTGCTTGAAACTCATAAATTAATACACCTACATATATAGTAAATAAGCAACCTTAATTATAAATTTTGGTCTAATTTCTTTGTAAGTTCTTAATGAATTTTGGTTTGCACGTCAATACAAAAAGGTCCTATTTTGTTTGTCATATTGAGAAGGTTCATCAAATAGAATTCAAATTGGGCAACTTTAATAATCCATTTGTAGCAAGAAGTAGGGTGTCAAACCAAAACTGGTTTGAAAAGATTGACAACCGAAAAATTAATTATTTTACATGTCAGTTTAAATTTTTACATAATATTTGGTTGAAATATTTTTTAAACATCGATTAATCAATTCAAAACAAGCTACTAATATATATATAATTTATTTTTATATAAAAATTAAAATATTATATATGTTAATAGCCTAATTTATTTTTCACGACACTGTCAATTTGATTGAGTTAGAAATTCAAGATTGACCAATGCCCGTCCTAACAAGAGGTCGATGGTTTTATTTTGAATTTTTTCTTCTTTTTGTGTTGAGATTAGTGACACAAATCGAGATATCATTTTCCTATGCAATTTGTCAATAAGAAAAAACTACACTTGGGGGTAAGTATACCAAACTGCTTGGATTATATGATTAGAAATAAACTAGTTTGAATTTAAACAGTGCAATCTATATAAAAACTAGTTTTCCAATTCTCTTTCTGAACCAAAGATTATATGATTAGAAATAAAAACTAAACCATGTTTGAATTTAAACATTGCAATCTATATAAGAAATTAAATAATGAAAAAAATCCAAAATTAAGGGGCCATTTCATCAAAATACAAAATACCAAAAACAAAGTAAATATTGCTCCACTAAAAATTATCATTTAGAAAAAAAATTATATGAATTTTTTATTGTTTTGATATGAATAATTTATTTTTAATTAAATTTTAAAAAAATTAATGAGATGTTCGACAACATTTTACCAATAAAAAATAATTAACATTAGTATGCAACTAAAAACTATAATTAACATACCCTCAAACTCAGTCTCAAGCAGCCATCTTTGGTGAAAAATTAAGCAAAAGGTAAGACTCAAAGAAGACCGACCAATTCACGGTACGGCATGGAAAATCATCTATTACCAGAACACGTGGAAATTACAAGACCCCGTGGTAATTGCAAGACTGAACAACATGTCTAGAAGGTTTTTTTTTTTTTTGTTTTTGTCAAGTTCATTCAATTATAAGAAGAAATCCAGAACTTGAAGCAACCGCAATCCAAACCGAATTATTCAAACCTACACGCATCTACCATCCGCAGCCCAAAGATTAAACTCCTTAAGCTCACAAGTAACAGATACAGCAAAAGCAAAAGCAGATTGTCAAGCAAAAGCAAAAGAAAAAGCAGAAAAATAGCAGAGTATCATAATTCTCAAGCAGTTTGCTTGAACAAGTCACACATATATTTAACTTTCTACTTTTGGTTTCGGCAAGTTGGAGCCACAGGCAGGGAGTGAACCAGAGTCTAACCACGTCTCTTACCAGATATAGATGGGTACTCTGACAACAGTTCCTGTGCTGCCTACTAAACTGAAACCTTCATTCTACGAGCGGCAAAATTCTTCTTTTCTACACACAAGACGACCCAGGAAGAAGAACCAAGCTCTTGCTCCTGTAAACTTTTTCTTTCCCAATCTTTTGGGGGTCTCTTATTTATTTCAATTTAGGGCTTTTTTCATTTTTCTTTATCCTTAATTCTGGGTTTTGGTTGAATCAGGTTATGAGGTTGTTTGGTCCGGCAATCTTTGAAGCTTCGAAGCTGAAGGTTCTGTTTTTAGGAGTGGATGAAAAGAAACATCCAGGAAAGCTTCCAAGGACTTATACACTTACACACAGTGATATAACCTCTAAACTCACTCTGGCCATCTCCCAGACTATAAACAATTCACAGGTACTGCTTATCAGTGAACCCAAATGCTTTTCTTGTTTTTTTTGTTTCCTTTTAATTATTCCATTTCAGTTGAATTCATTTTTCATTGGATTTTATTCATAGAGGCTTAGAACAGAGCATCCAAAAAACATAACGTGTTGTCAATTGAGAATAATTTCCAGGGAAGAGGTATACATGGAAAAAGGGAATTTGTGGATTACTAGGATTATCAGATGGTGAAATTTTCTGCCACTTACTGTGTACTGATTTTCACGCCGATGCTTACAAGAATATTGTATGGTTATTGGATTGCAGTTGCAGGGTTGGTACAACAGATTACAAAGAGATGAAGTGGTGGCAGAGTGGAAGAAAGTTCAGGGAAAGATGTCCCTTCATGTTCACTGCCATATAAGTGGAGGTCATTTTCTTTTAGATATATGTGCTAGGTTCAGATACTTCATCTTTTGCAAAGAACTTCCTGTGGTAAGTTTCAGAATCTAATTATCACCCCTACAAGTGATTGATTTCCTAGAAATCTTTCAACTTTCCGAGGAAAAAGGGGAAGAAAAGAAAGAAACAACTGATGTTGTTTTCTTGTATAGGTATTGAAGGCTTTTGTTCATGGAGATGAGAATTTGCTCAACAACTACCCAGAATTGCAGGAAGCTTTGGTTTGGGTTTACTTTCACTCCAACATTCCAGAGTTCAACAAGGTCGAATGCTGGGGTCCTCTAAAGGATGCAACAGCACCTTCAAGTGGTTCCCACAAAGAGAAGAACTCGCAGGCAACTGCGGCAAGTAACTGGGACTTGCCAGAACCCTGCCAAAGCAATTGTGAGTGTTGCTTCCCACCAATGAGTTCCGTCCCTTGGTCTAAAAAGCTTCCCAGTGACAATGAAACTTATGGGACCCAGCATAACTTCCCACTTTCCGGTTCAGAAACTATCAACATAAAATGATAATTGCGTGCGTAATTGGCTAATAGCGTTAGTATTATTTCCAATTTCTTTGACTTTCACAAGTGCTTGTAAAATCTCTTCACAAAATGTATATACACTGCCAAATTCTCCCAACCCAATTATGCTAATTTTTTTTTTCTCACTTCGAGTCTTGAATAATAGAATATATGATGAAATCTATTATGTATATGATCCATGATATATGCACAATAAATAAAAATAATAATTATGATTCATGTTACTTGATCTTACATTTTGTTCCTGAAGAACAGTCAGCCACGTTTTTAAAACATCGAACAGCCGTGTAGGTATCAAAAAATGCCAAAATTACAAGGAACAATAATACACAAAGACAAAAGAATAATAAACTTATATACAAAAATATTATGATAACATGTCAAAAAGTGCTTCTACAGTGTTCTTCTTAAGTAAAAAGGGAGTGATAGCACCCTCTACACTCTTTTAAGTGGTAGAAGAAGAAATCCAGAATGGTAAGAAACCATCCATTATTTACAATTACAGCGCATTGTAGCCGTTACGAACTCCACAAGGCTCACTGATGGGCGAGCAGGCTGCTGTCTTGACCTCTTCTTGCGCAAGAAAAGTTTGACCCATGACAGTAGTCATAAAATTCACGTCCTGGGATAGCTGCTGAAAGTTTGAAGTATGCCATATTGCCACTAACTTTTGAGAAGGAAGGCCAACAAGGGTCATCTAATAATCGTTCTTCCAAGAGATGATGCTCCAATTTCACTGTCAGTGTTCTGCATCGGTTGTCATTCACATGAGTTATTATGAACCAAAATTAACAGTCAAATTTAGAGGCAAATAAGAGGAAAGACAGACCAATAGGAAAGCTCAAGAATGCATAACAGTTTAAGTGATCGTGATCAGATTGCAGTTGGCAATTTCGTTTATTGAATATTGCTGCCTATCAGGCAATGAGATATTTAATCTGTTTAATGGAAGGGAGAACAAGGCATCTTTCACAGAGTATGTAATAGAATGCATATACTTCCTTTACACCAAAAAAAACCCAGTAAATGTGAAGATTATCTTGTTGAGATGTTACTGTAAAGCTAGTAGATAACAGGAGCACTAGATGTAGCTACCTCAAGGTATATGTGAAGATTATCTTGTTGAGATGTTACTGTAAAGCTAGTAGATAACGGAAGCATGAGATGTAGCTACCTCAAGTTTCATATTCATCATTTAATGGATAGTAATTTACCTGAGATTTAGGGGAAGGGAACACGTTCCAAAACCTGAGTGTTTCGTCTCCAGCTCCAGTGACAATTGTCTGAAACAATAGAAGTGATTGGAACAAATGGAAAGTTATTTTCATGATCCTGGTTACATTGCAGGAAAAACTATATAAAATTGAAAAGAAAGGAGGACAAAGTACCTGTCCATCAGGAGAGATAGCCAGATAGAGGACTCTGTATGTATGGCCCGTAAGAGTAGCCAACTGTGTCGAAGGATGAAAAATGAATATTAAACAATAAATAAGGAAAACCTAAAGATTCAATAATAGGAGCTAATTTGTTTGTACCTTTGACATGGTCGGATATCTCCATACGATAATCTGGTTCTGAGAGTATCCATGTGTGCTCACCAGTTCATTGACATTTTTTGACCAGACAAGATTGCATACCTAGCATGTTAACAACGTGCATCAGAGCAATGAGGGAGAAAGGGAGAGGGGGGGGGGGGGGGGGGGATGATGTTGTTCTTCTAATTGTCAGACCACGTATATGAATTAAATTATCCTATTACCAAGACACGTTCTTCCATTAAGAACTGATGCAAGAGATGTTTGACTAACATGCATACCAAAGAAATTCCTATTACCATTTTAGGTCTAAAAAATGTGACACTTCCGTTTTTCTCACAATGCAAAGGTTCACTCTGATCTTGATGACAAGATGCCATCACATCATATTTTCAGGAAGTTAAAAGAAAAACTTTTAACAAGAAAAAGGAGGAACTTCTTTCCAGAATCTTAACTGCTGAGCCATATGAAGAGGTGATCTTTAGAATTACCGAGGCAGTTTTCAATTGGATCCTGAAACCATACTTGCAGAGAACTATCAATCTAGGAGGTTTACTGTAGCATTATTCATTCCCTGATTCCATTTCATGTTTCTTCCTTCATTACCTTTTATTATTATTATTTTTAAAATTTCTTTAAGTTGTTTCAGTGTGGGGCTTTGTTGTCCTTACCTTATGCTAACAAATTTTTTTTTTGCTTTGGGTATGTTAACAACTTTGCAATGACTTGGATGATTCATAACTCATGTGTAAAATATTCAACATCACATGACACCAAAAATATATATGTTGTCAAAAGATAATGGATAAACAGCTCACCTGACTACCAGTGTCCATACAGCTCAAGTGTGAGTTTGTTGTTGTATTCCAGAAGCGAATACATCGGTCTGCAGTTCCACCCCCAGATGCAAGAAGTCCATGGAGATGGGGTGACCACGCAATAGCTTTGACAGCTGCAGTGTGCTCACAGTACTTCAGAACAGGCTGAGTTGAATGTTGATTCCAAACAAAAAGCTGAAAGTTTGTAATGCAAATTATTAGATCGTTAACAATGTAGGATGAGAAAAATTGGTTGTGCAACCAATAACTTATGAAAAAAATTGATAAACAGAAGATGCAATCACATACTCTATTGTCATTTCCACCCGATGCTAACTCACGATTATCGTAAGACCACTTCAGGCCACAAACCTTTGAAAAAAAGAAAAAGAAGATCTTCAGGCTGGGATTCATAAACAGAAGAAGCATGTGTAGCATTTCTGCTTTAAATAATAAAAATTCAATACATCAAATAGAAGAACAAAGAGGATAAGTGATTCAAAAAGTCGATTAACTAAAACAATCTGAAGCCTATGAAGATGAATCTGACCTCTGACTTGTGTCCGGATAATTTACTAACAAAATCTTCCTGAGCACGTATATCTCTTTGATAAATACTCTTATCTCGTCCACCAGATGACAGTATAGACGAACTCCAGGCTAAGGCTCCAACACGTAGACGATGACCCTCCATACTCCTGACCTTCTTACACTGAGATGCGTCCCAAATCTGCAGAGGATAATCAGTGGCCTGAGTTATATAATGCTCTGTAGATATACCAAGCCCAAAATTTAACTAATAACGAAGCAAAGGAAGAATATAGTCAGATAATAGAAAAAGTAAGTTGTTGATGTGGAATAAACAAAATCTACATCTTGATACAAAAAAGAAACAAGTAAAGACTACTTGACAGGCATGAGGCATCTCTGTGCATTGGAATCCAATCTCAAACCAAGATGGACATTTCCAGTGATTGAACCTTGGAACCTCGCCAACAACCCCAAAATAAAACAGAAAAAAAAAAAAAAAAAACACTAAAACAAAATTTTAGTGATGGGGTTACCTATGTCAACATTTACCTACTCTATTGCTTGCAACATGTCTAGGATGAAACTAAATTACAACTCAGAAATCTGCAAGAAACAGAGATGTGAAACCAGGATGTTATCCCAAACAAAACATCATATCCATACTGCACTGATATTATTCCAGAATTGAATACTTCATCCCCCAATTTGTCTCAGTGCCTGTATCATGACCTCGTTCCGGTTGGTTATGGCAAAGCAAGTAACAAACATACTTGTTCATACAGTACGACATCTACATGATATACAACGAAAAGACATCAAACTAGCGGACGTGTAAAGTCAGAGTTTAACTTGGTTTAACCCAGTGTTATGTAAAGGTTATTATTACCAAACTTATTTCCTGGTCTGAGTAAAGAAGACCGATACAGTTGCACAATTAAGCCACAAAACGCGATACATGAAGATCTGAAGCTTAACTTATCTAAACCTCAATGCTCGAAACCTAACTGTCTCAAGAAGCAGTGTCCACATATCTTATTTAGTGTATTAGCTAAGCTGTTGATGCCAGGACTTGAATATGAAGCTGAAAAGCCTCAAACCTTGTGTAATGATCCACCATATCAGAAATAGTACTAACTGGTAACAGATTCTGACACATGCAAGTAGGTAATAATTAGGTTAACAGTTAGCCTATTATTACTCTTAGTTGCAAACTGCAATGGATCGTTACCCTAGATTTAGACTACCCTTTTGAATTATGCTTTGGAGATTGTAGTCACTTCAGACCTAATTTTTTCTTACCTGAACCTTTCCATTGCTAGTTCCAACAGATAGATAAGTACCACGCTGAGCCCAGCCTACCGAGCAGACGCTGTCATCTATTCCCAAGTCACATAACTTAGTTACCTGCACATAGAATGCCAATATGGAATGAAGAACGAATATTAGCGAAGACAACAAGATCATATTGCACATGTCAAGGCAAGCTAGCTCACACCTCAGAGAAAACAACCCTTCAAAATTAGGTCATGAGTTTCCTCCCATCATAAATCAAATAAGGACAAATACATGACTTTATGCAATTAATAAGAGTGAGAGACAGGAAAAAAAAGGTTGAAGGGGAGCTAAAACTCACCTTACTACTACAAGCATTCCACAAGTAAACACAATTACCCAATCCCACAGCCAGCACATTGTGGGAAGACCAATCAACAAGATTCAAATAAAAATCATCTTGCAACGCAGGCGCATCCAAAACCTAATAGAAAACCAGAATCACCAAAAAACCGCAAAAGCCAAATTAGAAAAATTCGAACAGAAAAACTAAAGCAAAAAAGTGAAATTTACCTTATAAGGCGACCGTGGAACCTTTCGTGGAGCCTTCACCGGGCTATGATTAACCCCAGGCACCACATCATCGAACATAAACGGCGAAAGCGAGTGCATTGATTGTCGAGTTTCCGATTTATACCGGAATATATTCCGGCTTGGTGGGTTCATAGATAAAGTCCTCTTATCCGGTGTTAGAGGAGAGACAACTCCGGCATCGGGTCCAAACAATGCAGTCCGCAAAAGGGTCGTATATGCACTTGAGCTGTCCTCACGGCCCTCGGCCGGAGAATTAGTTGGCGGCGAGATATCGAAAAGGGCAAAATTGGAACCGGATCTGCTTGGGATGAACCTGTCAGAGTAAATTGTTCTAGACGGTGATTTGTAGTGACTGGAGTTAATCATTCGGTCAACATGTTGAGATGGAGTTAGGGTTTCGAGTGAGAGAGAAGATCGTGACATAGTGGAAGGCAAATTGAGCAGAGAAGACGAAGAAGAAGGAGGACGAGGAGGAGTTCTAACAGTTGATTGACTAGTCAACGATGAAACCATGGAATCATCCATGCGAGATTAGTTTCAGGCTTATGTTGGTGGGGAAGACAGCAAAGTGTCAACCCCTGAGAGATGCGTGTGAGAGAGAATCAGCCCCTGCGAGAGACCTGTGAAGCAGAAGAAGAGGTTAATGGGGTATGAGAGATTTCACGGTGGCTGTTAATTTCCCGGGAAATCGTTATTGCTGGAATATTATATATATAGAGAGAGTAACCTAATTTCCTAGACTGGGAGACTTACAGCGGACAGCTGTTACAGTTACTATCCGCTGTAAAAAAAAAAAGTCTTATAAATGCATATAGTTATTAATTAATAATAACCACGATTGTGATGTATGGTAGATTTGGAGGCACCTCATTAATTTAGTTATTTTATTTTTTAAAAGAAATAAAATAATCCGATCAAGTAATTATTATACATAAATAAACAGACAAAGAATATTAGCATGTGTGAAGACATTTATTTTTTTATTCTACGTGAATTGCTTTTAAAAAAATGATGAAAATATTGCCTGTAAATTTGTATAATTTTAAGATTAATGGGTGTTTATTGAAGTTTTGCCGGCCAATTTTGTTTTACATTTGCAAATAATTAAATTAATTAACACTTCAGGTTTAACTTTTTTTTGTTGTCATGGGCAAGTATATTAATATAGTAAAAGAAAAAACTTTGGAAGGTCTAAGGAGGCTCAAGTTAAGGGAAACCAGATACGGGTCCAGCCCAAATGACAAAAGAAGATTGGTCTTCTGTTTGGAGTTTCCTAATCATCATTCGGTTCCTCAGTGTTATTTTCTTAGAAATGGTGCAAATAAACATAACCAATGAATGAGACAGAAGCCTGTTACCAAAGAAGAAAGATGAAACAAAAGCTTTAAATGAAAAAAAGGTGGATTATGGACATGGTTGTCTGCTATATAGTCTAGCACAAAAAACAGTGTCCATGGCTGATTTTGGTTGAGGGCCGGTTGAAGGAAACACATATATATTCACCTGGCAGTCTGTGTTTTTAATTTTTATATTTCCCATAACAAGTAGGGGTGCGAATCCTCTGTTGCTTGATAATGCAGCTGATAAAGATACTATTTATATATAGCCTAGGTGATCATCATGGTGTCCTTCTCTGGAAGGTTGTAAAGATTACTTTCCTAGTTTCCTCTGACTTTCAATCTAAATTAAATTATGGCACTGCATTTATCTGTAACTTGAAGCAACTATGGTGTATCATTGCCTTTGACACACAATCAAGAACAGAAAAACACTGGCATGAGTCCCCTATTCATTTCCTGTTGTTATCTGGCATTGATTTCCATCAGAACAAGTTCAGAGTTCCTTCAATATTACTAAATGTAGTTCTAGTTTTATTGACCAAAAACTGCAACCAAGAATAAGACTGGCAATCTAGGACACTCGTTTCCACTTATACATTTTTGAGAAGTTCAGGAAACACATTAATTCAGAAAAAAGAATAATGAATTATCAGGAGTTCACAAATCAGAGTTACTCTATTCCAAACTATAAAATCCTATGCAAATTTTCTAAGAATATAACACAAATTTGATTGTGGCCTATAAGAATTTGTTTTGGATGTCGTTTTCATCTTACAAGCTAATGTTACAAGGGAAGTATCATGGATAAAATGAACAAATTCAATGATACGGAGGTAGATACTCATGCTCTATTGTAGGTGTAGTTCGAGTGACACTTGCTGTAGGAGCTCTAACATGACCAACCATTGATACCTGAAGAGCTTCTTCTTCATAAGCCCTCCTCTCCATCTCTTCCATTCTTGACTTTTTCTTCACCCTAACAAACATTGCCACCACAAGCAAACACAAAAGAAAAGCACCCAATGCAGCCCCAATAGTACTCCCAACTGCTATTTTCCACTGGCTTTCTCTTTTCCTATATTGCTCCTCTGGTGCTGACTCAATTACCAATCCAAAGTGGCCGTGCCTTGTTGCAAGACAAACATGAGGCGATGCAGAGTTTGCTAATGTCATTTTTCCATCACCTTCAAAACTAGCACATAATGGCATAATTCCCTCAGCATTGGTGAAGTTTGTTGTATTGGTAAAATCAATTTTGATGGGTTTTTCTCTCGCAAAAATTCCAATCTCAAAAGGATTGCTAAAGTTCCCGTCTTTCCCGGCATTATAAGCTAGAAGTCCAACAACGGGTGAAACAAGCTGATGCCCTGACAAATTATAGTTAGAGTAATAGATAGAAGACCAATTGTACCCCAAGTTCTGTCTGATCAAAATGACCCTTTCCACACATGGGTGCACAGTTACACCAGTACCCAGATGAAACTCCTTCACTTGTGCACCATACCTTCGCAAACTGCCGCATCGGAACCTTATCGTGTCAACTCTGATGCCAGATAAGTTCGTAGGTAAATGCACAGAGTGTAATGTTCCTGTCCTGAAGTGTTTGTCCAAGGACTTGAATGTATAGTCTCGTACGAGAAGGTCAAGAAGACGAGATGATTTCACACCCTGAGCATTAGATCTCATTAATGTTGATGATGCCCAGGCAAGAATAATCAAAGTCAGAGGGAAGAGGGAGCCCATGAGAGAAAATGAGCCTGCTTTGCAGTAACAGTTTTCTCTGGTATTCTCAGGATGCTACATTAGAAGAGATATATAATTGAAGACAATGTGTAGATGTAACTTCTAAGAGAAATAAGATTATAAAGAAGAAAGTGCACACTGTTTGGAGGAATTTATTGATCAGAGAAGTGCTGGTTGGTAGTAAGATTGAGCATGGAAAAAGGGAAAGGAAATTCTTGTTCTGTTTCTATTAAATGTGACTTTTGTGACAATATCCTTCGCTGACTGGCTGTTTCAATCAAAGTTGTCTTTGATTCTATAGTAAGAAGTGTGGAGCAGTGAAAAACCAGCAAAAAATGGAGCTTGTACAGCTGCATAGAAACTTTTGTTATCCATCTTGGAAGGGAGATTGAATTGGCGAAGGGGCTAGGCCATAAGCTACGACTGGGAGAAATGATTTTGGAGCGTGGACTGATGATGACACCTCCTGGCAAAAGGAAATGAAAAAGGGGGTTTGGCGTGCTTAGGAGGAATGAAATGAAGGCTTTGTAATCTCTGTGGCTCAACATACTAATTGTGTTTGATAACATGTCCCCCACTCGATACCACTTTGTGGGACTCATGTTAGGCCAGCATGGCATTCAATTTCTTTTGCATATAATGGACCCAATTCACATGGGAATCTATAATAAACTTACTAACTTGTACAATAAAGTACCTTTTCATGGGATTTATAGTGGTATTTTTTGTGTACTGACAACTGCAAAGACTTCTTTTATAGAAGTGTTATTACTCGTTTAATTCCATAGTTATAATGTTACAAGGGAAGAGGCACATAAACTAACAAAGGGGCACTCTCTTACTTGGCATAAAGTCAATGATTATCTGCTGTAACTTGAAAACTAATTTTCAGCAGGTATATCAATTACAAACAAAAAGAAGGAAACTGATGAGAAAGAAATCATGGGGATAACAAAAGGAAAAAGGCATGGCAATTTGTGAACTTGTGCTTTAATGGAAGTTCACATTGGCCTTGTAAGTTAATCCTACTTGCCAATTAGAAGGAGCAACATTCCATGCTATAATGCTCTCCTTGGTTGTGTAAGAAGTAATCTTGAAAGAAAGAGCTTGGCCACCTAGAGTTGCAAATGCTTGGTATGAAGCACCCCAGTTGTGGCTCATTCTAATCCACCCTGTTCTGCTTCCCTTTACCCACATACCTGAAATATCTCCTCCACCTGCAACGTTCATCACATACACCAACAACCAGTACCCGTTTCCTTGGAAACTGAATCGAAGCCCTCCTGGCCTTATACAAGGTACTCTGAAAGAATCACATTGCAGCAAAGAAAAATTGGGTTAATGCAATTGAAAGTCAATTTTGATTTCAATTGTTGCATAAAAGTTTTGGGTTTTCAAGTTTTGTACTAAAAGTTACAATTTTGATCTATTCCCTTTTTCATTCAAGGAAAAAAGAAGAAAACCCCAAGAGAATCCTAAAGTTCATTCCTTTTCTACTACTGCTTTCGATGACTTTTTCATACCTGCGGTAAGCGACGGGGACGATGCCAGCCTTCCACTGAGCAATTTTCATGAAAGCGGGTTTGGACATGTCAAAATGGGTTCGTGGTGGGTTGCACCAACCGCCATTGTCTGAAGGTTTTGACCAATCTGGTGGGCAAAGGTTGGTGGCAGTGACCGTAGTGAAAAGCACATTTCTATAGCATGCACTCGATTGCATACATTTTATTTGATAACAAGCTCCGCAGGCATACCCATTGTTGAACAACGTCGAGCTCAAAGCTGCTGTATCTGTCCCGTAACCATTGGTGAACAAATTTCCATACCCACATGCTCCCCCTATAAACACACAAAATATTAAATAAACAATATAGAGTAGAATTTAACATCTTAATTTTTAACCCCTTTTTCTTTTTTCCTTTTTTCAGTCAATCACAAGCTGAAAGGCTCTAGGACAATCAAATTTAATTTTACTAAAATTTTAATAATAATAAAAATTTTATTGAATTTTTTTTATAAGTCCTCTGTTTTAGAATTTCACGAGAAACTTCATTTATCTTAAATAAAAAATAAAAATAAATAAAAAATAAAATAGAGTTGTCATTGTAAATATTACTTTCAACTTACATGTTTGATTTCAGATTCACTAACCTTAGAGAGTGACAGAGTTTCATACAAAATTATATAACTATATATTCCTATTGTGTAGCTTGAGAAAACTTTACATTTCGATTATAAAAAGAAAAAGAATAGTTTGAAGAACATATAATTAGGATTAGTTGTATATATACCCAAGGTTTCGGAGGCAGACTCGTCGCCATAAAATGTGGCATGGGCGAGACCCCATTGGCTTGGCCGAAATATTACGGCTGCAACGTTTGGTGTGTCAATGATTGTCAATGTCCACGCCACGAAGAAGAAGCTACAAAACTTGAGGATGGAATCCATGGTTTTGAAATTTGATTATGTAATTGGAGACAGATTACAATTTATAAGACAATGGCTATTGACTTGTGCAGACAGCCTTATATAACGTTCAATTCATAATGGCACTAAGAAAAACATTGCCTTTGTGACCCTCACGAAGATAACGTCCCTCAACTCTTTAAAGTCAAAATTTAAAATACTAGAATTAAAGTCCACCTCATACAATGAAATCCTGTAGATTTTAGCCAATGATGTTGTTATGAAGAGAATAATACTGACCGTTCGATAACGAGTTTTTTGTTTGTAGACAACAATGTAAACCGTTGATTGATGAAAAGCCATGGATGTTTGGTATATTATTGGGAGGTGCAGATAGAGAGATAGGTCCATGGAACATGAGATTTTTTCCCTAGAATTTATATTGGTTGAAAACGTGCGAGCAAGTTTATGTTCATGCTCAGATAAACGACTAGAACATTCAATTCTTTTCTTAAAATAATACTATTAGTTATTTAAATTTGTTAGTTAATAAAATTGTGTTTGTATGATTATGACGTCTGTAGCCACCTAGGCTTAGGTGGATGAAAGTTTAACAATAACAAGCATCGACTTGAAATACACAAACTGTGACTTACGACCTAGTGATTTTTTTAATTTTATTTTTATTTTTATTTTTGGGGAGTAGCAAAACCTTGTAACCAAAAATTACATGATTTATTAGGTAGGACATAACCTAGAGGGTCCTGTATCTGCTATACAAAAGTGCATACACATTACTTACAGACATGAAAGTAAATATTTGAGATCTAATCTAAGGTTAAGGTATATGACAAGGCGAATATAACTTCATGGCCTCTGGGATAATGATGAGATCATTTCCAACTTGATAGGTTTGCAACTGTCTCATGGAAGTATCCATGATGTATGCAATACCTGCACAATGAAATTGTGTCTTCAAGTACTAAACTGAAACATATTTCACAAAACTTCAAAGTGAAAGAAACGGTTTTAAGGCAGGGTAGGTGCCTGCCACTTTAATATGGAAGCTAAGAATCTCCTGTTGCCGTCAGTTAATAGGAGGTAGGGCAAGAGCTTCAGCAGGAGATAGAGTAGACAGGCTGTGAAGGTTCGCAAAGCCAAGCACAACTGAAGGTAAGAATTTGTGTTGCCAGTGACATATATCAAAATGTCCATTCAACTCTTTATACAGAGATAAAATATATCAATCTAAGTACATGTGCATTGGATACAAATATATGCATTGACATTGGAAAACATCTTGAATGAAGAGAAGTGGCAGACAGTGGAAAAATCTACCAGTTGACAATATAATCAGCCAATAACCACGACTGCTGAATAGAAACATTAAACTAAAAGCCCATACAAAATTTCAGAATCTCTAGACTTAGTTCTCCTCTTTGGTGTTATTCAGAATCATAAAAAATGAATTCATGTAGACAAGCATGGGCATCCCTAAGATGTTTAGAGTTGATCTACAATGACTTTATGTAGACAGGTCTTAGATGGAGTAGATATATGGACAACCAAAAAATAATACACATCTACGATGAAATATGAAGACAGATAAAAGAAAGGCGCCTCATAGTCTTCAAACAAGGTCACATAAGTTTGCAAGACCCATTCTCAAGCAGAATCTTCCAACATATGCAAAAACAATAATGCATATCTGAGTATTTACTTATATGAGACACTTATGACTATAATATATTGGTTACAGGATCACAAAGTAAACAGCGCATGTACCTCCACTCATGCATTACTTCCTTCTGGCAATGTGATCAATCTTGTTTTTGAATCATAAACCAATTCAGTTCCACAGCTGAGGAAACAAGTACTTGCAATTGTTAAAAGTAATATTCTTTAAATATGGCAGAAGGTTTATAGTTTAACACGGTGACCAGATGCTGTTTACTTACTTTGAGCATTTGACTGAGTTGGTGGCACCGCCATTTGAAATTGACAATATGGTCCCAAAGAAGGATGTATTTTCAGTACCACAGTTTGGACAGGGGCCCTATGAAATTTTTATAAATGAATACTGTTATGTGTCACTTGGGCATAACCATAGAATAGATGGTGTTAACAAAATATGTACCTTTAAAATCACAAAATCCTTTATAATCACATTTGTGAGCGTAAAAGATAGCCACACTACGAGTGGCACGGCAGCAAACCATGTGAAAACAAAACTAAATGGCTCTGGAAGCTGCAACTCAACAATCCACAAATAAGTTATAAGCATCAATTGAACTGATTTTACAAGCAATAAGTGAATACTTCCATGAAATGTTGAACAATCCTTATGACACACCAACTGTTTTTTACTTTTAACAAGACGAGAGAGAGTGTGTCGGGCACTATCACTTGATATTTTCATCCTTCTCATCAGTTTCAGCTTTCAGTGTATGTACGGTATGTGAATATGTATGTAGGTATGTGCATGTGTGTCTGTTGTGTAATCAGCTTCCTTATAGTTTAGCAGATATTGAAGAAGGCAGTAGAACTAGAAAGGGTCATATTGAATTTAAAGTCAATTCAAACACTTTGCAATGTAATACATAACAGAAAAGGAATGTTTATTAGAAATACCTCCAGCAAATAAGTGATCTCAAAACCAGTCAGATCATCAAGAAAAAAGAACCTGGAAGATATCATAAAATGGAACAAAAGTGGGAAAGACGTCATCTAACTTGTAAATACATCACATCAAGGTGATTTCTGTTCATGCTGACATCAGGACCCAAAATATACACACTCTTACTTTCATTTTGGAGAAAATTGATTTTTTTAAGAATATTGAGTGACAAACTATAAAACTAGTAGTGACAAATATATATATATGTGTGTGTGTGTGTGTGTGTATGATGTCATTAACTCAGGTTTCCCAATAAAATAATTGCAGGAAATGTGAGGTTACTTACAATCCCAATGAAATGACTGTTGCTGGGACATTCAACAGGAGCATTTTTAGATAGTCGACAGAGAGGTCACTGTAAACCTACAGAAAGAATGTCAAGTACTAAAGTTAAAAGCCAAGACAGCAAGCCTGCTGATCAATATCTATGTGTCACTCTGAAGAAACCTATAAACTAAAAATAAATAAATAAAGCACTTTCATGCCATCTCTAGCAAATAACTGCAGGCAAAGAATTGCTCTCAAGTGCAAGTCTTCCAAACATAGCACCATTGACTAAAGAAGAAACGGAGACTTCTTCGATAATTACAATCAAATGGACTCAGATTCTCTGAAACAAGTCTCTTAATAAGGACACCAGAAACACACACACACATATATATTGTGAAATTATAAGAATAAGTTCATCAACAAGTTAATATGAATAACTAGTGTCCCAAACAAAAAATTAACAGGGAGCGTAAAATATCAATCAGAACACACCTTTCTGCTGCGGAGACTGCACCTTGGACCCTCGACTACTATGTCACTACCTTCAGTCTAGAAAACAATAATGGTATCAGTAAATTTTTCATTATAGACAGAAGTTCCACAAAAGATCCGCATATCGTTGAGATGCAAAGTGTACATTCTTGGCCACACACATTGTCTTGTTAATGAAGGCTCATGTTATACAAACCAATAAAGCATATACTTTATTAGTTCAAACTAGTTGCTTTCTTTGCATCTAATCCTTTTTTATTTATCTACGTGGAATCATGAAATCATTCCATGTTACTTCATATATGCACAAGTCAATGAACTACACTTTTCTTTAGATGAAATAGGAAAAGCAAACCTTTAGCCTTATTTTCAATTTATCATAGTCTTCGTCACTCATAATTGGATTCCCAGCAACATAAGCCATAGAAGCTTCCAGAAACTTCTGTTCATCAGAACCTGTAATGTAAACCAAAAGAAGGCTTAAAAAGATATAGTTAAAATTCAACAATTGATGATTTAAATGGTAAAGTTAGTATTCAACTATTGATAAGTCTATTAATGATGCAGCTCAATTTAATAAATTGATCCATACTTAGCATGACAACACTGCTCCCTTCCCACATTAGTTCTTCCTTGAGATTATCGAATTCCTCATTTGACATAGTAGCCTTTCCCTCATAATAGAATGACTGTTGAAGAAAAACAGAAGCAAGTTTCAAATTTTCAGGCATAGAAAACAGCAGAACTTCAATAAAATACAAACAAATAATGGTTCCTTCTGTCTATATATATAGAAGCATTCAAGTTTCTAGGAACATCTAATTATTACATATAAAACTAAAATTCTTTAAATTTCTTTTTTCATAGAAACAAAATCATTAAGAAAGCATGAGATTATACATAAAGAAATGAAAACATTTCATGTACATACTTGCAGTGCTTGAAGAAACTCTTGTTCAAGTTCACCTATTGATTTCTTCTCTTCTTTCTTGTCTATGCTACAATATGGCAAGATTTTACCATCAACAACCTCGTTTTCTTCCACCTTGCCTGAAAAAAGAGCAAAAACAAAAGTTGTATGATCGGTTTAGAAGCGAAGAAAAAAAAAATAGGCAGAATAAAAATACTTGTAAATTGAACTGAACCCTTGTAGGGACGCTGCCTAATTTCTAGGGAGACGATCCAAACCTTGTTGGTCAGCAGTAGCCTTGGGGGAAAGTAGAAATAGTCGGCGCCGTGGACACAATTGCGGCCCATTGAACTGTACCCTTGAAGCAGAAGAAGAGGACATGGAAGAAATTGAAACTAAGGGTCTTCGTGAAGGGGCAGTAAATAGACGTGGGCATGTTAAAGTAACTGCTAATTTGCTAGCCATAATGGGACGGCCGCTTAATGGTGGTGGTGGGGGTAGTAATGGATTCCGGTGGAATTTGAGTGAAGTGTAAGATTTGGGTAATGGAATGTCCATGCATTTGGGATTATTTGGGGTTTGTTTGGAGGGAAAGAAAATCAGCTGGAAGATAAGGCAATAAGAGAACGTGTGGAGGGAATTGCAACGGCCTAATTCTCCGATTGTTTTCAATAGGTGTGTTGGTTTGGAGAGCTTATGTTTGGACCAAATCTGCCACGTCATTAGATGTTGTTGGTTTTTTATCACGTGATTTTAGAAGATGCCACATGTAGGGTTTGCTTTACCCTGTGTTGGCAATGGATTCTCACATTATAACATGGGAAGGATGGTCCGATTGTGTCTTCTGCTGAATGGATACCATGGCCGGTCCGGTCCGGTCCAGTCCGGGCCGTATGATCCATAATATAGCTACCACGACCAGGCTCCTATTTTTTTTTTTCAGTGGTTGATACTTGATAGTATATTGAAAATGGTGTCCAACCATTGGGTTGATCTGGGTGAATTTAGACGAATTTTTCTCAATTCACCCGTCCAATAATATTTCATTCGATTTTTAGAGGTGGAGTGATAAAAAAATAATTAATGTCTGAATTTACTATTAGTAATAAATTTATATATTATTAATAAATAAAATTATAATATATTAATCAAGTTGATTAAAATCAAGTAAGATTATTGTTTATTTTAGTGACACATATCATGTTCAAATTTACTAATAATATAAAAATTAACACACAATCAATTAATTCTAAAAAGATATACTCATTCAAAAACTTGGTTGGATTGGTTGAGTATATAAATATTACTTCTCGTTGTAATTTGTAAACTTATAACCAAATAAACCTTCTACATATTTTTTTCTTATTTAGAGAAAAATTATTATTAGGCTGTACGGGCGCCCTAACTTCCCACGAAAGATTCACATAATCCTAGTATATTACGAGTTACAACATGTTCTTTTAGAGTTTGAAAGTGTACCAAGTAGCAGGTAATTTGATACGAGTTACTTGTAAATCAACAATGACGGTTGGGAAGGCAGTGCCCGTGCTTTAACCCCCAGTCAAGTGAGACAACTCACCTGCCATGTGGATTACAATTGAATGTGGTATATCGTCACGTGACAAGTGACCAAAATTCTCTTGCATCCGAATTTGCTTAGCCTGAATTTAGTAGAACTCCATTTTCCTATAAAAGTAAAAAGAAAAAGACATTTCAAAAACAGATGCAGAGAAGCAGAATCCACAGCTAAATATGGTGAAAATAGTACCTCCAAGAGTTAAAAGCCTGGCCAGTAGTGGGATTCAATCAATCCCAAAAGAATATGTGAGGCCACAAGAAGAGCTAATAAGCATAGGCAACATCTTCCAAGATGAAAAGAAGGAAGAGTGGCCTCAGGTTCCAATTGAAGGAAATAGACTCTCAAAACGAGGTCGTTTGAGAGAAATGCCGAGAAAATTTAAAGAAAGCAGCCGAAGATTGGGGTGTCATGCATCTTGTTAACCATGGCATCCCAGATGATCTTATTGATCGGGTCAGGAAAGCAGGGGAAGCCTTCTTTTCTCAGCCTATTGAGGAAAAGAAGAATTATGCTAGCGATCAAGCTCCAGGCAAGATTCAAGGGTATGGAAGCAAGCTTGCAAACAATGCAAGCGGGCAGCTTGAGTGGGAGGACTACTTCTTCCACCTTGCTTTCCCTGAGGACAAGCGTGACTTGTCCATTTGGCCTCAAAAACCCAGTGATTACATGTGAGTTAATTCTGAATCTTTCTTCCAATATAATCCTAATCAAGAATACTTCTTTGTTGCATACATTAGCCTAACATTCTCTTGGAAATTATTGAATACTAGTATGTATTATAGATTTTCCGGAGTCCGTTTTTTCTTTCTTCCTTGAAACAATAATTTTATGGAATAAACAAAAATCAGATCATATTCTTGTCAGCAATCTAATAGTAATTTGACAACTTTTTAACATACCATCCCTATAATTATAATCCTCAGTTTAATTATCACTGAAAGCCATCCATCTGGTCTGTGATTACAAAAAGTTTGGCATGTCACTGTCTGTTCAGTAACGCGACAAGCGAGTACACAAAGAGATTGAGAGGCCTGGCGAGCAAGATCCTCTCCGTACTCTCTCTTGGTTTGGGATTGCAAGAAGGGAGACTTGAGAAGGCAGTTGGCGGGATAGAAGAGCTTTTACTTCATATGAAGATCAACTACTACCCCATATGCCCCCAGCCAGAACTGGCACTAGGTGTTGAAGCCCACACTGATGTAAGTGCACTCACTTTCATCCTCCACAATATGGTGCCCGGCCTGCAACTTTTCTATGAAGGCAAATGGGTCACTGCAAAAAGTGTCCCAAATTCCATCATTATGCACATTGGAGACACTGCAATGGAAAATACAAGAGTATTCTTCACAGGGCATTGGTCAACAGAGAAAAGGTTAGGATTTCGTGGGCAGTGTTCTGTGAGCCTCAAAAGGAAAAGATCATCCTCAAGCCACTTCCAGAGGTGGTGTCTGAGGCAGAACCACCACGATTCCCACCTCGCACCTTTGCTCAGCATATCCAACACAAGTTGTTCAAGAAATCCCAGGAGGGTCTCCCCTCTAATTTTTAAGTATTTGACTTCTGATGTTATATTTCCTGCACTTTCTGTGGAGGCTTTTGCTTGTAGTGTGGCAAGTAATAGGCCATATGTGTTGTATGGGTTTTTCATACTCAACTCTTTGGTCCTCTTCACCTTCTTCGTTAAATAAAGATTGACATTCACCCTTTCAAGGAAATGTTGGCTGTGTTTATGACAACCAGCTCAGTATAATTCAATAACCATCCTGAGATAAGTATAATTCAAATTAAAACAGCCTCATATCTGAACATGATGTTGATTTGAACTATAGAACCTATAATAGTAATAGTGTAAATTTATATCAGAATCAGAAAACAAGATATTTTCCTCGCCTCTAGAACAGAACATCGACCAAAAGCGCAACCGCATAATCGTCGTCGTCCCCATAAATTACAGCACCGGACGATAACGTCTCTGCGGAGGGACTCAAACAGGTCAATGCGGTCAACTCCGGCTCTAGGGGAAAAGCAGAGTGAGAGGTTTCATCGGGAGAGTCTCATAAAATAGGAGAGTACCCACGGGCTGAGAATGGCGGGAAAGGAACGTGTGACGACTAGGGGAAACCAGACTACCAGACTCCAACAAAAACAATTTCGGATTTACTCTAAAAATCATAGGAGAATCAGAACTAGCAGAGACTTTTCGCCATTACTTTGAAATTATCAAAAATTAAAAATCAGTAGAAGTTTTAACGATTTAGTCATAAATTTATGAAATCAAATAAAATAGCAATAAAATAGGATATAGATCTCTTTAACAATAATTAAAAATTTGTAAATTAGCAAAAGATGTGATAATTCAGTTTAAAAATTATCAAAGCAAATAAATTGACAAACACTTTCACAATTTACTTCAGAAATCAACAAAGAATTAAAATGTATTTTATAACCTTTTCGAAAAATATTAAATTAGTGTCTAAGTAAATATTTTTCCAGGTCAATATGTTACAAAAAAAACTTTTTCAACAGTACTAGGCTCTAATAGTATGATAGTAACCTTTCAAATATATATAATTGACAATTTTCCTAGTCATCACCCAACGACTGGGGATATGGTGACTTTAATGGCTTAATCTGGGAGTGGGACACTTTTTGCACCCAGCTAGTTTTTCTAAGTGTTTTCTCATTTATTGGAAAATCTGGTAGACTAGCATATATATATGATCTCTCATTTTTCTTTTTATAAGGAAGGATGCTTAGTCAATAAGGTTTTCATTAAATTAATATTCTGAACAGATTGCTTCCATGAAAACAGTAAATGAATCTGAACCACAAAATGGAACTGGATAGATTTAAATACACTAGCGTGTCATAGTGTGGTGGAGCACTGCACCATACAATAATGTCATTTGTGTCGTTGCATATAATTGAAGGTAGGGGGACATAGCAGCAGCAGCTGCTTCAGTCTGTTTGTGGCAGGAAATCTAAATCTACTGCCAGCTGGTTCTGCCAAGCAAATTATCAATAACATATAGTATGTACATGGATTTTACAAAATAATATTAGTTTGTCTACATTACTTTCAATGAACTTACATCTAGGAGCTGTGCAACTGGGAAGGAGAGTTGGACAACAATTTATGTGCCTTTAACCATAAATAAAATATTTACGTATTTTCAAGAAGTCACTTTGTGATATTTCAAGAATATCAAGCATGCTATTTCAAGAAATTTCTGTTACAAGATGTAAGAAGCAAAAAATAAAAGTGTAAAATTATCAATATCAGAATTTTTAACTTCATTCTGCAAAAAATAACAGTAACAAGTCTGAAGTAATTAATTATATTACTTTGTTGGATTGGCTTATAATTTTAAAGGTAACATGCGAATATTCTATGCAAATGTATTTTCATATATATTTAGAAGGTAATTAATAGCAGGAGTAATAACAGGCATATGAAATTCACAGTCCTTCATGATAACTAATTTCTGAACTCTAAAATACATATAAATGGGTTAATTATGAATCTATCAGTTTAGAGCAGCAACAGCTTCAAAACTGATGAACTGTGTAATGTTTACATTGATCCTGATTATGCTACCCCTCAAAATGATGAATTACCATGCAGGTTTATGAGTCAATTAAAAACATATATGCTTTGCCATTATAAATAATGATCTTAAGAGAAGTGTGTAAAGTGTTATAGGTAGCAGCTAGGGGGAGACATATCTGTTATCACATAAGGCACCATTAAATGTGCTGCTTACATGTCAATCATCATTGATTAGCTTTCCTAGTGAAATCAGTACAAACAAATTTTATGGGTAAGTATTTGTTTTTCAACTTGTTCATATGGTTTTCTTCAATCTTTAGTATAAAATAAATATGAAGGTAGATCATGTTTCATGCACAAGAAAATTTTGATGAGAATAGCAAAGCAATCAGCCTGATAGAGAACAAATATCCCACAACAAACTATTCATGTACAAAAAGAAAGAAAACATTCTCTCACAAAGCTAAGCTTCAGGTACTTACAGAAGGAAATTTTATTTATTTATTTTTTTTTCCTATAGCAATCCAGGAAATAAGCATCATATTTCACCAGGTATAGGAAGTAGCTAGCTGAACAAGCAAATGAAAATCTAATCTACCAAAGGGTGGATGATCATTATCTTTGCCAATTTCTGTTGTATCTCGAACATATCGATGTTTCTTCCATGACTCACCTGTCAATGAATTTCAAACTTGGCATAATAAGGGCATTGTCTTGCTAAGAATCTATTACAAAATTAGCATTTACTTTTGTAAACCCTAAAATTACAGTTCTCAAAAAGGATATGATATATATAAATAGTACTGTAATTAAGTAATTAATTACCTCAGATTCAATGGTATGTAGTAACCTTCCATTAAATTTAGTTGAAGTACAATTCAGAATACTAAAACCTTCTTCAGTTAAAACTTGGAACACTTTTGAAAGTGGAACCCCTTGTGTAATTGCAGTGTTTATAACAACCTCCATTCCTGCCCAACAAGGTTTTACTGTCACAAGATCTTGTCTGGAACCCTGCAAATGATCTTCCTGTCCAATATTTGAAGTGGAAGAGTTATAAGAATGGGACATTCTTTGCAGCTTCTCTCTCTTGTCACTTAATCCTTGGATCTTGTTCTGCAAATGTTTGATATATTTCACTGCCTCGTGCATGTGATCCGATATAGATCGCTTTCCCTGATTGTAAAACCACCACAACACATAGGCCATATAACTTAAATAAAACATTTATAATTAATTCAAATTAAGAATCATATATATGAAATAGAAAGAAATCTGAACCTTAAGGTATTCAAGAGGGAGTGCTGATCGTAGAGAGGCATAAAGGGTAGCCATTTCTTGCCTCCTTTGTCGTTCAATATCTCTATGCATGATCTTCTTCTTCTTCTTAGTTTCATTGGGATTATTGTTAACAATATCATCATCAAAAGCAACAGATGATTTACGCCGCCGATATTGGTACTGATCATCAATAGGGGAAGAGATTTGCTGATCATTTTGAATTGTGTTCCGGAGTTGGCAAGGATTGGAAAAAGTTTGGGACAACTCATAATCAGTTAGTTGGTCAAGATTGAAGACTGATGAAACATAATCCATGCTGATCATCCCAGATCAACTAAACCACCATATCTTCCTTTTCCTCTTTTATAAAGTGGGATTTTTGAAGGGATATGTGTACTTTAATTTAAGCCTGGAATTATTTGATGGGCCAAGAGTTCCAAGATTTTATTATTTTTTTACGGAGAAGATGATATTGACCTCAGTAAACGTTAGCTGCTCTTCATTTTCATGGCACTGTACTTTTGGAGGGTTGAGTATTATACACATGTGGAAAATAATGTACATGCTGAAAGCCTGAAAGGTAAGTAGACAAAAAATTTATATATATATATTGAAAAGTAAAAGAAAAATACAGAAGTACATATTTTACGCATGGTATAATTATTAATTAAACCCCAACAGTATCAAGAAGATCTTCTTTCAAAATATGGGAATATCACCTTGACATCCTTTCTCTTGAGCAAAAGAAGAGGACATCTCTCTACATATACATAAGATGCATTATTTAAGTTTCTTGCCAGACAAACAAGATCCTATGGCCTATGGGCATTGTTTATTAATTTCACTATTATTGGAAGGGAGCAGGGATTATGTTTTGTTTTTAACGTGGCTAGTTGGGTCCCATGTACAATAATTTGAGGTACTGTAGATTTGGAGGACTACTCCAACTTAATAGCCCCACTTCTTGTATTACAGTTTGACACTTGACATTGTTGTTTGAAGTTTGAGCTACCTTTTGCTACAAATGGTAGAAAATGGCAACTGGCAATTGGTCCTTAATTTTTTTTTTCTTGCTTAATTTTCTAAGTTTTGGCTCCCACCTCCCTTTCCTTACATGAAAACTTCTTCAGTACTTGAATTACACCTTTTACTTAATCTAATTAAACATGATTTTCCCTTCGTAATTTGGGAATTTAATTAATTCAGACACCAATTATCAGTGAATTTAAAATGAAAATATGACTCTTGAAGTGGCAGAAGCTGCACATAAAATAATGTTCATCAAAGATAACTGAAAATAACTTAGGATTTTTTATTTATTTATTATTATTTTTTACATATTTAGAGATGAATTACAATTTTTACAACTATATATATGACTTTTCTGGAAAAAAAAGAAATGCTATATCAGTTTCCCCAAACGTAAATGAGTAGTAGGTACTCTCTGTTTTTTTAATTATTATTTCACAATTATAAGTTATTGATAAGTTTTCTTTAATATTATTTTGCAATTATAAGATATTGATAGGACATGTGCCACGTTAGATACACATTATCATATGTTCCCGTGATATTAAAAATATATACCTTTGACTAAATATTATTATTACCAAAAAAAATATATTGGTCAGGTGTCCAGGTTATTTATTTATTTTTATTTTTTTGCCAAATATAGAAACATAACTTACATATATTAGAGGCACGTAATCCTTAATAATAAGCATAAAAGAAGTAAAAGAAAAAAGAGAGTATTCATATCCTGTACGACTCCTCTAAAATTACCAATGTTTTAAAATTTGATTTAAAGGTTAATTGAGAGATTGATCTAGATAAGTGATTAAGTCTTGAGTTAATTATTGGACCGACTCGCTGATATTATAATTAAAAAAATGTATTTTATATTGTTAATATAAAATATAAATGTTTTATGTAAATGAAATTATTTATTATCAAATAATAGATAAAAAGTGTAAATAAAAACTGAAAAGAAAAGAATAATTTACTACACGCTTGTCTTATTATTATTTTATTTTTTTTATCATTTTTTTAAATCAGATTGGGTCATTAAATATGTCTGGGACAAGTCAACCACTATTTCAAATTTTAGAACTAATCCAGCTCAAGATAGCACCTGGGCAATAGTTTAACCTATTTGATCAACCAGGCTGATATGAGTCTCAAAATATTAAAAATTCTTTCAATTTTAGTTATTCATATTATTTTTTCAAAAAAAACTCTACCGTTCAAATAATTGAAATTGAAATTTTTATTATTTTATTTAATTAATATATCAAATATTATATTATAAAATATGCCATATTTCTATTCTAAATCTTAAACTAAATCTATATCTAAGTCTAATCCTAATTCTAAATTAAGTTTAAGCTTAAATCTAACACTAACTTTAACCCTAACTTCAATCCTAATCTTAATCTTAATTTTAATTTTAATCTTATTTTTATTAAAATTTGTTTCAAAAAAGTTATTGTTAACAAAATTAAGATAATTTATCAAATATAATTTTTAAACAATTCTAGATGATTGAAATCCGCAGGTAAGTCCAACTCACTCTCACCGACTATAGGAAGGGAAGACAATTTTGCTTGTGCTCTTTCTTAAGACATTGAAAATATGATATAAACTCCCTTTTTCTATTCATTCATGCCAAAAATGCTGAAATTAAACAAATAGCAATGAATAGAAAAAGACGCAAGGAAACGATCAAACAGTAGAGGACAACTTTGCACGATTAAATTTAAATAAGTGCCTTTCAATTTCTCATTTACAATTTTAGCAAGTCGTATGAGATTTTGAAACCTTGTAATAAACAAATAAAACGATGTCACATCGGATTATGAATTGTATTATACTATATACACAATATTACTTTTACCTTTTCTATAGATATTGAAAAAAAAGGTTTATCCCAATTAATTAAAAATAGTCAATCAAAAATCATGTCACTTCATAAATTTATATACTGTTGAATCTATTTTTATATGACGGAACATATTTAATATATTATACTAATTTTAAGAAAATGATATATCTATCAATAAGTATTTTCTTGAGTAACGGTTGGTAGCAGTTAGATTCGTTTATGAATAAATTTTAGTTAGTGAGATTAAATACTTATGACTTTCTTATCAATTAAAAAAATAAAATTTGTTCGCAACTGTTAGAATCTATCTAATTTTGATTTGTATAGGTGAGAATTGCTAATTACATCACTCTTTAAGCACCGATATTGAAAATTGGGGATTAATCATTGTAGAATTAAAAAATATTTAATATCTTATTAACAAAAAAATAAAATTTGTTTGCAACTGTTAGAATCACGCTGATTTTGATTCATGTAAGTGAGAATTACTAATTACATCACTCTTTAAGCATATATATTGAAAATTGGGGATTAATCATTGTAGAATTAAAAAAATATTTAATTTCTTACTAATAAAAAAATAAAATTTGATTGCAACTGTTAGAATGACGCTAATTTTGATTCATGTACGTGAGAATTGCTAATTACATCACTCTTTAAGCATGGATATTGAAAATTGGGGATTAATCATTGTAGAACTAAAAAAGTTGTACAATTTGTAGCTTTGCAATATATCACCTTAATGTAAATGGTTTTGAGAAAACTAGTTTTGAAAGACTAAAAATGTTACTCCAATCTCCTTAATAATCAATAATGCAATAAAAAAAAAATGAAAAAAAGAGAAGCTTATTAGTTAAGTGAAATTAAAAAATTTATAGAAATTTATTCTCTAAAGTTTTTTTTATACAGTTTTGAATTCAAAAAATCGATAAATAGAATACATATTCTAGATCTTCAGACCAATCTCTTTTAAGTGTATTTATAATTTTATTTCAAATTAATTTTTTTTTCTATTGCATACAGTTCACATTTCTTGCAATTTTTATTTTTTTTAGTCTAACACCATGAGTAATATAGACAAAAATTATACAGAATTTGAAGAAAATAATTTTTGAGCCAATTTCAAAAATTGGTTTAAATAATTCAAAGAAAATGTGTTTCGAAATTTTTATATTTTCTTTCTCATTTTTATCTACTTTTAAGTATTGAGCAACCATTTAAAGTGGACATATTATTTAAAATAACAGAAAATTTTAATATTAGCCCTAGAATATAATTTTTTAACGGATAAGTAAATAGTACTGAGCATTAGCCAAAAAATATAATAGTTAGTACGAGTGAACTGAAAATGCAATAGACGAGCAAATTTTATTTTATTTTTCTTAAGCAAAGAGTTTCTCTTGGGTTTTGCAGGTGATTGGTCATTATAAAAAAGAAAAATTTGAAAACTTTTTTTCTAATAAACAAGAAGGCAATGACTTAAGGCACATTTGGTATACAAATTGCATAAATTAAATTATAAAAATAAATTTTTTATATATTTTGTATGTAAATTGAGTATATATTAAATATGTGTTTGACATGCTAACTGTATAAGTCAGTTTGAGTATAAAATTGTCACTGAAAGAGTTGAGGACGTGCATAAATTAAGGTATTTGATGCCTAATCAAGTTTATTTAAAAATAATTTATTAATACAATATTGTGAAATTATTATAATAACTAATTTATAGTGTATAACAATTTATAATACTAGTCATATGCACATAATTTTTTTTTAAAAAGTATAAATTTATCATTTTAAGTTTTTTTGATTATGTTTAAAAGAAAAAAAAAAAGTTAGTGCGTGAGTGAAAGTAGATAGTTATTAAGAGATAAAAGATGGGAAAGTTGTAATTGATATGTGAGTGGAGGGGTAATGGATAGTAATTAAGAGGGAAAAAATATTTTTTTAAAATTAATTTAAATTAGATTAATTATTTTATACTATTCTAAAATAAGAACCATAAATATCTTATCGCTTTTAAAATAAACGTATAGATAATCACTTGCAAAAAATAAAATAATTTGATTAAGATATGAGCCGCGAAGATAGGTAAAAGGTTAAAAAATCTATTAACAAGAGGATGGGAGGTATAGGTGGTTTATGTGTATCGTGATGTAATTGGATTGGTTTTAGCCTCCTAAGGCATAATGTTGGAGTTGCTTGGAAACATAGATTGATTTCAGCCACCTAAGACATAATGTTGGAGTTGCTTGGAAACGTAAAATAATTGTCAGCTCTTTAAAGTAATTTTTCTCATTTTCTTATTTATCAAAAAAAATTCCAAAGTTCAAAGATATATACTATATTTTACTATTATATGCCACAAAATGACCAGTAAGTTATAAAGAGGTACTTATGAGTTAAGCGGATTGGATAATTTTTCCAGATTGTATCATTTAGGCTCAAAATGTCCGGTTGGATTCAAATGCACCGATCCATAATGAGTGTCCTGTGTCCCCATCCGTATACCAAGGGGACTCAGTTTCCTTTTTTATTTTCTCCTGATCCAAACGGCCCTAGCCCCTAAGCTAAGTTGGGGGCCTTGTGCCTAGAAGGACCAACAAGCACCCGTCGATGGGTTAAGATAGTAGAAGTGGCGGTTGATGGTGATAGCATAGCAGACATAGGAAAGTGTAATGGAAAGCAAAGTCGAAGTTAGCAAAGACGATGTGATTGAGAAACTGAAGGACGACGGTGACTTCGACAAACTCCGTCTCAAGATCATTCGCAAGCTCAAGGACAATGTATACTGTTCTCTCTCTTTCTCTTTTAGGGTTTCAATCGCCGCTTAATTTTTTTTTTTTTTTTTAATTTCCTTGGCAAATCTAATTCTTCTCTGGTAATTTGAAATTTACGGTTCTAGTTATAATTGAATTTGAAGGATTTGAATTGTACTACCTCTCCCTCAGAGTCCGGGAAAATTGAAATTGCAACTACAGCCTTCACATGAATAACATGTTTGTTAAGATGAATTCTGTAAAGCATGTCAAATAATTTACTGTGAGTTGAAGTGGCTTGTTTGAAGTGCCAAATGTGTGTGGTGGACTGTTGCAATTTTTATTCTATTTTTTGTAAAACAAGCTTGCGTGCAAATAATCGGAACAAAGGTTATATGCTGTAGGAAGAGTTGAGAGACAATATTATCTCAATGGTGAAGCAGTCAGCAGTGCTTAATCGTGTTGGAGCAGAAAATATGAAACCCAGACAACTTTCTGATGCCATATATGAAGAGGTTGGGTGAGTTTGTTTTTCTGGTTTTCACCTTACCTGCTGAGTTTTCTGAGGTCTGCATATGAATGTTTCTAGTTTTGGCCAAATATCGAGTATTGTGTATTTTATGTTGTCTCTCAGATCCTTGCTTCCTCCCCCATCCCTAGCACCCGCAAGGAATTGAAGTTGGAATGTAATTCTAATTTCTAGGAATTTGAGCTGATTGCAATGGAATGATGTATAATATGCTAATTTTGCCGTGTTTTTATTTACTAGGGACAAATTAATGAGCCAGGTATCTGACGGTTTGTGGCAAGTAATAAGATCAAGTGATGGCATGAAAAGTGAAATAACAGAAACAGTGCAATCTGTATACAATAACCTTGTGAACCCTAAAGGAAAAGATGGGGGTGAATCATCTAGACAAGGTGAAGATAATGTATCCATAATGGCTTCATCTGCTGAAATTGATGATAGAACGAATGACAGTGAGCCTACAGAACCTCCAGGATTCAGCATCTTGCGTAATCATGTGAATGAAAATCATGAGGACAAACAGAAAGATGAGATACAGGTTCCTATGGTTCATGAAAAAGGATCAATTGAAGAACGAAAGGAAGAGTCCCACCACTCAGAGGATACACTTGATGTAGATGATGTTAGTGGCCGTGCACCACCCGGCTTTTCTGCAGAGATGGAGTGCAGTAAGCTATCTGATGGTAGTGATGAGGACCCTGATGTGCCTCCTGGTTTTGGTTGAATGGTTCCCATGCAGTTCAAACTGTATCCATTTATCACTGGGAAGAAACTTTATGAATTCAACTTTTGCAATGATTTCCGCCAGAGCAAGGTGCTCGTCAGATGTTATATGTAAGCATGATACAATGCCTTTATTGTGATGAAAACTTTTCTAGAAATTTGGTAGTTGAGCTGGGATATATATTATATATATTTGATAGTAGTTTTTATTCGGGACTACTAATTATAAAGGATCCCTCTTAGAGTGCAAATTCCAGTATCTATGAGTTTCTAGTATCATTGTAGTTTGTTCATACAAGAAGAGCCTGGAATTGATGAAATGAGCCATCAGCATGCTGGTTTGAGCACATATTTTGAGCTCCTTATGATATTGTCATTCTAGCTTTTGGTTTTATGATTGCCACAGTTCTTTTCTTTGTCATTGTTATGCAAATTACCTTTTCTTTTGTCAGATTTGGACCTTATGGTAAATAAATAATAGAATGAGGGATATTATTAGCATCTCTGGCATGACGGCCTTTTGAATATGCAGATAATATTTGACTGTTTTCCAAAGCTTTCATAGAAAAGAAGCCGAAAACATCGTTAATCTGTTTAGCCATGATCTCTGCACCATTATCTATCATCTAAGCATATATAGAGTATCCTTGTTCCATGTAAAGTCAACATTTTCATGGTTTCTAGGACTGTATAACATCCTAGAGACAATCTTCTTTCATTGTTCACCTGAAGTTCTTATTCTGAAATTTCATTTCTGATTTCTTTCATTGACTATCAAATAGTCAACTAATTGTATATTTGAAGTTCATGTATTTTAGCCATCAACTTTTAACATTTTAGTAATATATTTAAGAAGGAATGAGCATCAAAGAGAACAGTAGGTAGCGTTTGATAACATAAAAGTCCAGGATGTTATTTTGATGAAGTTACTTTGTTGTGGAAGGAAATATATAGAAATGAAATGATGCCAATGTCTGATTACATATGATACCTGGACATTTTCTAGATTAGGAGAGAAGTCACTGCTTGCCTTCTTGTCATTTTGCCTCACTCAAGTTTGACAGAGATAGGACTCCTCACAGGTATTTAACAGAGACCCATTTTAGAAATCCTTGAGCATACTCACGGGTATTATTGGTAGACTCACGATGCTGAATATTACCTTATATTTAGGGTTCTGGTTTACCTTTGAAAAGTAAAGCTTTTTGGGCTTGACATTAACATAAACCCCTTCTGGTGCCACAACTATGACATCGTAAGATGAATAGACTGAACCAACATTTGTCATTGTCTTTGTGAATTTCTGAGAGGATCCTAGAACAATAGAAAATGAAGGGTAGTTTAGCTTTCATTCAGGTATGCTTGATACTTTAGAGCACTTGATTCGTCTATGTGCCAGGATCCCAATTTCCTTAGCACTGTAAGAGTGTAAGTCTGTAACCTAGACCACACAGCTAAGGTATATAATCATTAGGTTGAATATCATAAACCGATCTTGGATCATTTGCCCTTGATGGATTAACGTGGCCTGCACCAATGGCAAAGACATCTGCTCGTTGATTTTTTTTCATTGAGAATGGGTTTGCCTTGAAGATTTAGTACATCAGCAGAAGTCATTATAGTGGATTTTATGGCAGCTGGTGACCAGGAAGGATGAGAACTCTTGAGAAAAGCTGCAATACCACTAAGATGAGGGCATGAAATTGATGTGCCAGACAAAACATTGAAAGTGGATTTTGAATTTGTATGGTTAGCAAGAGGGAAAGGCCATGCAGCTAGGATGCTCACACCTGGCCAGACATATGTCTGGTTTCAGAATGCCAGGGCTAGCCAGGTTAGGACCTCTTGAAGAGAAGGATGTAATGGCAGGAGATAGTGAGTTTCCAATGGTAGCGCCCTTAAATATTGTTGCTGTTGGTGTTTCAGTGGAATTTATATAGGCTTTGATCCTCATACCAGCAGCATAGCTCACATGTGCATCAACCAAGGTACTGAAGGCACTAGCTTCATCATTCATGAGAATCATGGCCACACCCCCAGCTCTTTTCTCTTCCTCCCATTTAGCAACCCTTCCTATTCCTCCTCCTTGTACACACAACAATCTTCCCTTTGACATCAATATCATCCAGGAATCCCTCAGCACAAAATGCACACTCTTGTTTCCCATTCTTGCCAGCATAAACAAGAGGTAATAGTGTTGGATGGAAGTTGGAAGGCTGAATAAAAGATTCACCATCGAACTGTCAATTCCCAAGCTTTGCTGAGGTTACAATGCTTCTATCTGCTGTGATTGCTCCAATTGTGAGAACCCATGGTGCTTCAATAGATAACTAGCCGTTGGAAGGACCAAAGTTTCCAGCTGCAAAGCTTGCAAATATTTCCTTCTGAATCGCTGCAAATGAGCATACTCCAATACTGTCAATGAAAACTGGAACCGAATCTCCTACGAGGGATATCGAGTGTACATCATCACCACAGCTGCATCCAGCCCAGCTAGTATGCCTCTCTCAGGACAATCTTCTCCAAATCACACTTTGTAAATTGCCCAGTGAGCATAAGGAGCAATCCCAACTGCTGTCCCTTTGGCATTTCCTAGCGCATCAGCATAGTTTACAAATGCACCAGCAGCTGTACTTGATGTATGGGTACCATGTCCATCATCATCTATTGGTTGGTCTGCTTTCTCTCCATTCATTGCCGTTGCTGCAACATTGAAAGATCTTGCTCCAATTAGTTTGTTGTTACAGGCTGACACATTAAGCTCACATCTTCCTTTCCATTTAGCAGGTGGAGGTGGCATTCCCGCATCACCAAATGAAGGATGATCAGGCGTAACTCCAGTGTCCAATACCCCAATGATGACTCCCTTCCCAAACTTGGATTCCTTCTAGAATCCCATTTGTTGAAGCAATCCCAAGAATTTGGGTGTATGTGTTCTTTGTAGATGTAATATCGTTTCATGACGTGCTGACACAAAGCCATTCTTCTTTTCCATATCTCTCACTTGCTCTTGAGGTAGTCTTGCTGCGAAACCGCTAATTACATTTTGGGTATGAGTAAATCATTTCAGGTTGGTTATCAGAGCTTGCAGAGTTGTGGTTGGCATAAATGACTGGTACCAGCTGCAAGTCTTCTGATCGGGAGAAGACTCTACCCTCTGTCTGACCCACATGGATAATGTAAGTGTTTAAATTGCTTGCTTGAGTTATCTCAGTATAGAACTTAAACATGAACACGAAAACAAGGAAATGGACTGCAGCCATGTTATGCAAAAATCTATTTTGCGGGAAGAAAAATTAACTAAACAACAGCAACTGAATTTTCTTCACACAAAAAGTTACTTATTTCTTGTGGATGTGGAACTCGGTACTCATTAGAGAGTAACAGGTTCTAAAAACAATTTGTATTGAAATTAGTAAAGTAAAAAAACAAATACATTGCTATAAGGTTAAACATCACACAGATAGATTGCTACTACCCTTAGGGGATTGTATTTATAGCATATTGCTAATGGCACATAAGCATGTGCTAAGGGTTGTAGGGCAGATGTTACTCACGGAAACGTTACAGCTATTGAGCTCTTAACGGAGTACTTTCCCGATACCCATCTCAGATACCCATGCGAGTAAGGCTTACTAGGACTCCCAACGCCACTCCCTTGCTTGAATGTCACTGAGTACGTCTCCTCTTGTTTTAGACTGTTGAATATAAGCTCATTGGGCTTCACCACAACATCAACTCCTTCTGGTGGAACAATTTCCACAGGGTAAGATGAATTAGCCTGGCCAACGTTTGTCACTGTCCTCCTATATGTTTGAGCTGTAGACCCTAGAGAAATAGAAAAAGATGGATAATTCAGTTCCGCTTCAACTATGCTTCCCACTTCCAAACACTTCACCTTCCTTTGTGTGATAATCCCCAATTTGAGAATCTGTGTAACGTAAACCACACAAATAAGGGATGTAATCATCAGTATTAGTGTGGTAAACAAGCCCAGGATCGTTTGCTTTTGATGGGTTGACATGGCCTGCACCAATGGCAAACAAATCCGCAGGAAGAAGTGTTTGATCAACAATGGGTTTGCCTTGAAGGTTGAGTATATCAGCTGTTGTCATTATTGCAGATTTTACGGCAGATGGGGACCAATCCGGATGATAATTTTTTATCAAAGCTGCAACCCCACTTAGATGGGGCAAGCCATTGACGTGCCTGACTTAATGTAAATTGTGGATTGGGATATTTCATTAGGCCAAGAAGATAAAATATTCACTCCGGGTCCAACAATGTCTGGTTTCAAAATCCCAGGGCTTGCAATACTTGGACCTCCAGAAGAAAAGGAAAATACCGTTGGGGAAGTTGGATTTCCAATTACAGTTCCTTTTAGTAAGATTGCGCCATTTGGGTCTGTTGTTGTGTCTATGTACTGTTTGATTTTAAGCCCAGCTGCATAACTCTCAGCCGCAAGAAGAATGTGTGGCTCTGCTGCTGTAGGGAAACCATCAATTTCATTATTGATGAGAATCATCGCAGAGCCACCAGCAGCTAAAACCTCTTCCCCTTTAACAGTTCCTGATCCCCACCCACCTCCCTCGCACAGACTTTTCCTCTCACATCCACGTCCTTTAACGTTCCCTTGCCGCAGTAGGCTGCGGGTGCTCCTGCTCCTTTAGCTGCACCTGCATGAAACAGAGGCAGGAACGTAGAATTGAAATTGGCAGGCCGGAAAAGCGATTGCCCAGCAAATTCTTCTCCATTTTCCAGCCGAGCAATGGCTGCAATGTCTCTGTCAATGGTGCTTGCTCCAACCGTGAGTACCCATGGGGCTGTGTTTGTCACTGTTTTGTTGAATGGTCCTATGTTACCAGCTGAACAGCTCACAAGAATCCCCTTTTGCACTGCACGGAATGCACCTATTGCAACTGCATCATTTACGAATGAACCCACAGGGCTTCCACCAAAGGACAGAGAAAGCACAGCCACTCCGTCGTCAATAGCCGCATCTATGGCTGCCAATATGTCACGTTCTCCGCAACCACCTTGAGTGCATACTTTGTATATTGCCGGGTGAGCCTTAGGTGCTATGCCAACTGCTGTCCCATTTGCATTCCCGAGCACATTAGCGTTTTTCACGAAATTGCCTGCTGCTGTGCTTGATGTATGGGTGCCATGTCCATTCTCATCAAATGGTGGCATCTGTAAACGAGCATTAGTACCGGTATGTTGGAGATTTCTTGCGCCGATGAGCTTGTTGTTACAAGACCCTTGCTTGAATTCACACTTGCCTCTCCATTTCTTTGGTGGAGGAGGCATTCCTTCATCACTAAACGAAGGATGTTTTGGTGTTATCCCAGTGTCTAAAACACCAATGATCACACTGTTACCCAAATCTGCCTGGTTCCAAAGTCCTGAGCCCTCGTGCAACCCCAAGAACTGAGGACTATGAGTAGTATGCAAAGACAATGTCCTTTCTGGATGAATCAACAGAACCCCATCTTTGTCCTCCATGGCTTGTGCTGCTTCTCCAGTCAATTTCATTGCGAAGCCAGTAACAACATTTTGGTATGAATGGACCATGCGTGACTGCTGGTCCGAGCTTGTGATGGTAATTGGCAAATATGACTTGTACCAGCTATCTAAATCATGTAGTTGGACACCAATTTCATCCTCTGGCTTGTTCAAATGAATAATATATGTCTGCAGGTCGCCTTGCTCATAATTTGCTTCTAATAGGGTTTGTGTTTTCGTTGTAGGAAATGCACTGGACAAAAGCATGATGCTCAAAAGCACTGTGACCTTCGGCGACAAAGCAGACTTTTTGTTCACCATTTTGCAACAGAACTGAAACTGTTCGTGTTTCTTTTGGCACTTCACAATCTAATTGCAACTGTATATAAAGAAACTTATATGAGAACTAACAAACTTTAGGTTACTTTCATTAACTCACAAATGGCTCTTCCTAATTGAATATATCTACTCAGAATTGTAAAAAGCCTTGTTTCTTTCAAGGGAGCCTATCCAATAATTACTTGCATATCTATCATTAAGATCAGATGTTGGTTATTCTTTTGTACTTGTATTACTAATTTGTATCTCAACGTGTCTTTTCATTTCTATGTTTAGTCTCTAGTACAAATATACTTTATTGACTCATAATTTTCCACTCAATTGATACTTGAATCACGTTCGTGCAATTAACTCTTAAAAGTTATGAATTGAATTTATTCTTAGTCTTTCCTGTACGTAAGACTTTTACATAAACAAAAAATAAATAAAATTACAAATGAAAATAGTGTTACGTTGAGCACCCTTTGGAAAATTTGGAGGAGTTTTCTCTTCAAAAACACTTTTTGAAAGAATAATAAATAAATATTAATAGTATTCACGAGTATTTTAAGAATTATTTGTTGAGGTGTAATATTCAAAAAGTAATAGTTCATTAATTACACAGTCTCATAATCATTATTATTCTTCATAATAAATACTCTAAGAGTTTTTCAAAAGACATTTAAGGTTCTATAAATAAAAAGTTTGTAATATTTATTATAGTAGTTAGTAATAATTTTTAATATTATTTAATATATAAATTATTAATTATAAAATATTTTAATTTATGTATTGCGCTTTAACAAGTACAATAAATAAATTCATATCTAAAAGCACTTGTTAGAAAAATAAATTTTAATGACAATTGTTAGAAAAATAAATCTTAATGTTATCTAATTCAATTTGAAAAATATCCAGTCTTGTTTTGGCCAATTGAAGATTACCCATTCTTGTTTTGGCTAATTGAAGATTACCCATTCATGATACATGTACTCTTAGGTATATAAGAAGGGGAAAAGAGAATCCGTTGCAACCAAGAGGAAGAAGCCAAGATTTGATTTAGGAGGTAAAGTGTGCAGACTATAACGTATATAAGGAGCTTAAAATTTTGTTAAGTATAAGTTTGTTCAAGAAAAGTACATTTACCTAACAAAAGGAAAAGGAAAAGGAAATTATTGCTTGATGGCTTGATGTTAATATTAACATTTCTGCCACTTGGTAAAATTCTTTTGCAAATTAATTTCGAAAATTCTAAAAATAAATAAAAATTGTTATATTCCCACTTGGGGTTAGATGGTAGTTTATTTTCTTAAAAAAGGAAAATGACGCAGAAGAAACTCTGTGAACTTTTGTAGTTTTAAGAACTTTATTTTATTCTTCCTCATTTTCATAACACCAACAAAACCAATTTATACTTTTCCTAAGAAAAAGGGAAGTATTGGGAAGTTGGGGAAGGATGTGAGAGTTAAAATTGAGGTTAAAAGGTTAAAACTTTTTGCTTCGGGAATCAAATCAAACATTCTCCTAACATAATTCCTCCTTAAAAACTTTTTTGCTTCTTTAAAAAAACTTATCAATGTGGAAATATGTTCATGATAAATTAATAAGCATCCCTTGGAAGGAATAATGGTAGTAGATAAAGGATAAGGACGCAGTGTATTGGAGGTACAAATTCAATAAGAAAATCGCTTATCTTTATGGTTTAATATGGTTTCAAGACAACTTTTAATTCCAGATTGGACAAATAAAATTACATTGTACGTAAAATGAAGTTTGACAGAAATTATTCTTAGCCCGGTGTGGATTCCTTTCTTTATTTCTTTCATTTCTACATGCTAGCACAGGCCGCTGCTTGTGCCCCCCCTTTCACTTGAAAATGATAGCTATGGGGCTTCTGACAGAGTGCTTATCAGAAACCCAGTTCAGGTAACCTTCCGCAAAAGTATGGTTGCCTCTGTTTTCTTTGATTTGTGGGATAAATTCTACTGAGTAAGTGGCCTTCTGGTTCACCTCTGTGAATGTAATCGTAGAAGGATTGACGCTCATGCCTAATGCTAATGGGACGCCAATGTCCACCGTGTAAGTTGAACCTACTGGGCCGACGTTTGTCACTGTCCTTGTGTAATCCTGAGTTTCAGACCCCATTTCAATGGAAAATGAAGGGTAATTGAGTTGTGCTTGTGGTATGCTTTTCACTAGGGAGCACTTCACGTCATTATCTTGCACAATTAGCTGAACCTCTTTGTCACTGTAACCCAACCCACATAAATAAGGAATGTAATCATCTGGTTGGATGTCGTAAATAAGCCCTGGATCACTTGCTTTGGTTGGGTTAACATGGCCAGCACCAGTTGCAAAGATGTCTGCTGGATCAAGTGTTTGATCGACAATGGGTTTGCCTCCAAGGTTGTGTGTGTCAGCAGTGGTTATTATTGCTGACTTAATGGCAGCAGGGGACCAATCAGGGTGAGCGCTTTTGATCAGAGCCGCAACGCCACTGAGGTGAGGACAAGACATAGAGGTCCCAGAAACCATATTGAATGTGGCTTTTGAATTTGTGTTGTTTTCCACTGAGAAAGGCCATGCGGCTAAAATGCTAACACCAGGTCCAATTATGTCAGGTTTCAGAATTCCAGGACTTTCCAAGCTTGGGCCTCGTGATGAAAAGGAAGAAACTATAGGAGCAAGTGGATCCCCTATTACCGTTCCTTTGAATATGATTATTGCTGTTGGCGTTGAGACTGAGTTTATGTATTCTATGATCTTCAACCCGGCAGGATAACTCACATGTGTGGCAGGGAGAACATGAGCATCAGCGATGGTAGTAAAGCCGTCAGTTTCTTGATTGATGAGAATCATGGCAATGCCACCGGCACTTTTCACTTCTACTCCTTTGCCAATCCTTCCAACATTCCCACCTCTCACACATACCACTACCTTACCCTTAACATCAACGTTTTTTAGGGCTCCTGGTTCACAGAAGGCAGATGATTGGTTTCCATTTGCCCCTGCATAAACAAGTGGTAACAAATTGGAACCCAAATCGTTGGGCTGGAAAAGTGATTGACCATCATATTCTGCCCCATTTCCAAGCTTTGCTGTTGCTACTATACTTCTATCAATAGTACTAGCTCCAACTGTGAGAATCCACGGGGCTTCATTGGATAAGGAACTGTTCCCAGGACCAGCATTCCCAGCTGAACAACTCACAAAAATACCCTTTTGGGTAGCACCAAAAGCACCGAGTGCTATTGAATCCGCAAAGAAAGGAGCAGAGCCTCCACCAAGAGACAGAGAAAGCACATCCACACCATCGTCAACTGCAGTGTCAAGTGCAGCTAATATGGCACTTTCAGGACATCCTTGAAAAGAGCATACTTTATATATTGCTAAATGCGCGTACGGTGCTATGCCACCTGCAGTGCCTTTCGCATTTCCAAACACACTGGCGTCCTTCACAAAACTTCCAGCAGCCGTGCTGGCTGTATGGGTGCCATGACCTACGTCATCTACCGGAAGCTTAACTGAGCTCTTGATGAAATTTTTTGCGCCAATGAGTTTGTTGTTACATGTGTCCTCATCATTGAAATCACATTCTCCATCCCATTTATCTGGTGGAGGAGGTATTCCTTCATCAGAAAATGAAGGATGGTCTGGCCGTATCCCTGTGTCCAATATTCCAATTATTACACCCTTACCAGAATTTGAACCTTGCCACAATCCTGATCTTTGGTGCAATCCCAAGAAGCTTGGACTATGAGTTGTATGTAAAGGAAGTATCTTTTCAGGCCAGGCTGACAAAAAACCTTCCTTCTCTGCCATAGCTTTGGCTTCTTCTACTGTCAATTTTGCAGCAAATCCCTTGACCACGTTCCGGTATGAGTGAATCAATCGCTGCTGGTTGGTACTTGCAGTAGTAGCTGGTAAAAATGAATGGTACCAACTATCCAAATCCTCGGTTTGAGCAGTAATACTACCTTTAGGTTTTTTGACATAAACGATGTATGTCAGTAATTTGCTTTGCTCTTCAAGTTCCTTTGTTATTGCCACATCTGCCATTTCTTGAGCCATTGTTGGACAGAAACTGGCCATGAAAATGAGACAGAGAAAAAATACGAGTGACATTATCAGCAACAGACCACTCTTCTTGCTCTCCATGTTTGTAAAAGAACTAAAAGGTGGTTGTGCTTGGAGGTACTTCAGTATCCCATGCACATTATATAGTAGAGAGCAAGAGACATAAACATGGGTGTTAACGAAATGCCGGGTTCCTTTCTGAAAAGTTGCAATACCAGTGCCTTGGACGGCTCAATTGGAATTCATGACCAGTTGGAGAAGAGAGTGTACAGAAAAGATCAAGTTTCGGAATGATACCGACTTGGTAATGCCCGCAACTCTATTTAGTTAAGAACAAGGTTGCCGTACATTTCTATGGACTTTGTCTGATTATCATCATATTCGAAAACTTTGGCGTCTGGCTTAGTGCTCAAAAAGCGTATACGAACTACTTCATTCATGCAAAGATGGTTAGGAATCGATCACTAACAAGAAGTCATAGTCCTAATTCAGTTCAGAACTTGAAGAAGATCCAATGAAAATATGCTATGTAATCCTAAAATACTTAAATATCACAACAGCAGCAGTATAGAGGAAGAATTTTAGACTTAGGCGAGTTTGATTTGGTGTTTGAAAATTATTGTTTTGGATAATTGATTTTGTTAATAGAGATTATTGAAGAGTTGATTTTAATATAATATATTTTGTGATTGGTTAATTACCTAAAAAAAATGATTTTGAATCGAAGAATTTAAAAATTTAGAGTATTTCTGTTAAAAAATAATATAAAAATGGTGTCTTATTTTAATATGTTTACAGAAGAGTAATTTTTGAAAAACGAAGTCAAAATTGTGTTACAAAACCAAACTGGCACTTACCCAATATCTAGGTACAAATTCAATGATTAGAGAAAAACTTACCCTCAAAAGCTAGCTCAATGACAGAGCTCCAGTCCTAAGATATTCCACTTAATTGCTTTTTACCAACTATCTCTGCCCATTTTATTTTATTTCTCGTCAGTCTTTATTACATCCCTTTTGTCATCTGACTAGGTTTTTAAATTATTTTGGTATATGAAAGATTTTTGAAAAATTAGAATAGAAAAAAGAATGAGAATTGGAATGGGTAAAGGAATGGGAATGAAATACTAGATAGAATTAAATAATCATTCTATTCAATTGTTTGGTAGTGCTAGTGAGGAATAATCATTTTATTTTCATTTATTAATTTTTTATGTAATTTTTAGATATGAAATAAAATCAAAATTATATAAAATGACAAAAATATCATTCTATAGATAAAATATTAAAAATTATATTATTTTAAAATGACAAAAATATTTTTATGTAGATAAAGTAATAAAAATTAAACATAATTTATGAAATATATATATTTCTTATTTTTTTTTTAAAAAAAATATTTATTTATTATTAATTAATTATTATTATTATTTATTAATATTTTACTTTAAAATTACTTAACTAATTTATTTATTTAATATTAATTATTTATTTATAATTATATTATTTATAATGATATGAAGGGTATTTTTTTATTTGACTAAAATGAATTGATTTATTATTATTTTTATATACAATTTTTTTATTTTTTTATTTTATTTGATTATATATTTTTTAATGTGATATGAAGGGTATTTTTGTCATTTGAATAAATTAAATAATAAATATAATTTTTTTATTTATGAATAATATTATTATTTTATTAATATTCAACTTTTTATTTTATGCGATAAAATATATATTTTTTCATTTAATTAAACTAAATCAATTACATAGAAGTAGGAATGAGCAATCCTATCCTCCTAGGTGGGTTTGAAGATTCTTACTTTTTTGGAATAAAATGGCTAGAACAGAATGAGTATTGCTAAAAACATACCAAACTAAAAAATGTTCATTTTATAAAATTATAAGTGAAATGAAATGATCATTCTCGCGTACTAAACTAACCCTAATTCTTTTGTTTTCGTATGTATGATTTATGAGATAGAAAACATGTAGCAGAACAGAATTGTGAACAAGCAGGCAGAAGCTGCAAAAAGAAAAACATACATTTTTTTCTTCTCGTTTCTCAATTTTCTTTTGGTAGGACGACTACAACAATCTCAAATAAAAAAAAAAATTGCATACCCAATAGCTAACATTTATTGCATTTCCGAGTGAGACCTTGGGTTCCAGAATGAAAGTTTTCTTCCTGTGCTGTAGTTAAACTAATCCTCGCCAGCCTTAACAACACCAACAAAAATTGGTGTTTACCTCTTATGAAATCGAGTTCCTTCAATGACCTTCATATTAAAGTAACTGATATTGGACTTCTAACAGCGTGCTTATAAGAAACCCAATTGAGATATCCTTGGGAGGGAAACGAGGTAATATTGCTGATCATACCCCCATTGTTTGCAGTAAATGTCACCCAATAATTTGCCATCTGCTGGACACTGGCGAAAGTGATTTTCTTTGGTTTGACACTAACATCTATCCCATTGGGTGGAACAACCTCCACAGTGTATGATGAATTAGCTTGACCAACATTTGTTACCGTCCTCATGTATGTTTGAGGACTAGACCCCAACAAAACAGAGAATGAAGGATAGTTTAGGTTTGCTTCTCTTATACTTCTTTTTTTAATGCACTTTACCTTGCTTTGAAATAGAATCCCTATCTGTCTGTCCGTGTAGTTCAACCCACATGGATAAGGAATATAATCATTGGGTTTGATATCATAAATGAGTCCAGGATCATTAGCCTTTGATGGGTTCACATGGCCTGCTCCAATGGCAAACATGTTGGCCGGAAGCAATAGTTCATCCAAAATTGGCTTACCTTTGAGGTTAATTGTATTGGCAGTAGTCAAGATGGCAGATTTAATGGCTGCAGGTGACCAGTCAGGGTGTGAGCTCTTGAGCAAAGCTGCAATGGCACTTAGATGTGGGCAAGACATTGAAGCGCCTGACATCAATTTGAAATTGATTTTTGAAGGAGTTTTGTCATCCAAAGGGAAAGGCCATGCTGCTAGAATTCCCACTCCAGGTCCAATTATATCTGGTTTCAGAATGCCAGGGCTTGCTACATTTGGACCTCTAGATGAAAAGGCAGTAACCATTGGCGCAGATGAGTCTCCAATCACAGTTCCTTTAAATAAGATTGAGGCCATTGGTTTACGAGTTGAGTCTATGTATGCTTGGATTTTTAAACCTGCTGCATAACTCACATGTGTAGTAGGAAGAAGAGGAAAAATATCAGCTAAAGTTGTATAGCCAGTGTTCACTCCGTTTGTAAAAATCATAGCAGCACCACTGGCATTTTTTACAGCTTCTCCTTGTAAAACCCTTGACACACCTGTGGCTGCAACACATGATACTATTTTCCTTGTTACATTGACATATTTCAATGTCTCTGGGGTGCATGGATTTCCACCCAAGTGAACCAAAGGCAATAATAAAGATGAACTGAAATTCTTGGGTTGATAAAGAGACTGGCCATCAAATTCTTGCCCATTTCCAAGCTTTGCTGTTGCCACTATTCGTCTATCAATGGTGCTTGCTCCAACAGAGAGAACCCGTGGAGCCTCATTTGTTAAAGATCCATATGTCGGACCGCCATTACCAGCCGAAGAGCTAACAAAAATCCCATTCTTCGTTGCAGCAAATGCACCCACTGCAATACCGTCCATAAATAATGAGGTGGTCCCTCCACCGAGGGACACTGATATAACATCCACACCATCCTCAATTGCAGGGTCAAATGCAGCTAGAATGGCACTTTGAGCACAACCTCTTTCGGTGCATACTTTGTAAATTGCCAGGTGAGCATAAGGGGCTATGCCAACTGCAGTGCCATTAGCATTGCCAAACACATTGCCATTTCGCACTGAAGATCCAGCAATGTTGCTGGCAGTGTGGGTTCCGTGGCCAATTTCATCAATTGGCTCTTCTGTAGTCACAATTTGAGTTGATGCTAATAAATTTCTTCCACCAATGATCTTATTGTTACATACATTCTGCTTGAATTCACACTTGCCTTTCCATTTTGCAGGTGGAGGCGGCATTCCTTCATCTCTAAAGGAAGGATGGAAAGGCCATATTCCAGTGTCAATTACTCCAACTGTTACTCCTTTACCAAAATTGGATTTTTTCCAAAATCCTGCCTCCTGGTGCAACCCCAAGAAGGTAGGACTATGAGTTGTGTGCAATGAAAACATCCTTTCTTGACGAACCAACAATAAATCATCTTTCTTTTCCATGGTTTCAGCCTCCTCTGGTGTCAATCTGGCAGCAAAGGAAGTACCCATGTTTCGATACGAGTAAACTAAAAGAGGTTGATGTTTGAAGCTTGCAGTGGTGAGTGGCAAAAATGACTCATACCAGCTATATAAATCTTCAGATTGCAGGGTGACTCTGTTCCTAGGCTTGTTGACATGAACAATGTAGGTTTTTAAGGTGTTTTGGTGTTCCTGAGCTAGAGCTGGACAGACAACAAAATTGAATACGATGCCAAAAACTATTAGAACCTCCAAAATTGGCAACAAGAAAACTACAGACTTTCTGTTATTCACCATTGCAAAGAAATGCTACTAGCTTTTCATATATCAAGGCATGGTTATATAGTATAGAGAGAGCTATAAATTTATAAATTATCAGTGATATGACTCATCTCAGATATGTGGGACTTGTGAATTGTGATTGGAGTTTTAAAGAGTCAGCTAATAAGGTCTTCAATAACATGTGCCATTGTTAATTCGTCTAGCTTAAAGGCTAGATGAATTTTGAGTGAATCAAAAGGCCTTTCGAAAATAATTTTTTTAACAAATGTCTTTTCATCTTTGGTAATATGAAAATGTCTTTTCATAATTTGGTAAAATTTTGTTATAGTAGAAAACCAAGATTTTCCATTGTGTAAAATAAAACTTTTCAAACAAATATTTTTTTTAAAAAAATAAGATATTTAAGGGATTGGTATAGTGATTAAGAAGGTTTGTTCAATTTTTTTGGATTGAATGGTAACATCGTGTAAAATTTTCATGAATGACTTATTAATTGAATTGGAGAGATAAGTTAATAAAAATATGTTAGATACTTCTTGTTGAATTAATTAATTAAAGATAACGAGTTCCCTCTAATCATGATTTTGTTAAGTTCGGCTATGAAATTTTGTATTGGGCCTCTAGACTAAAAGAAAAGATGGGGGAATAAGTGTTTGCTTCTTTGCTTTCTTCACGAGTCCATCAATTCTGTTAGATAGAAAAATTAGGTGCAGGCCTGAACCCAAAGGAACCTGCACTTTCGACCAAGGATAGGTTCATTTCTTGAAGTCGAGTCCACAAATTGGACATTTGGGCCTTCTACATCTTGACATAATATTTGTGGATGTTTCACTATTTTCTAACACCAAAAAAATAAAAATAAATAAATAAATAAAGAAACCACTTCACGAAATCTTTTGAGAATTTGGGTTTTCCTTAATAATAAATTATGTATATAAATTGTTTTTTTTTAATTTTTATTCTAATAGATGCTAATAATTTTTAATTATATTTATTACTTTTCAATTATTTAAATCCTAATTACTATCTTTAGAGCTATTTTATTTCATTTTTTTAAAAAAAATTGCTCTTAAAAAATCTGTTGGACTAGAATAACGCCAATAGATTTACAAGCTATACCAACTGTACATTTTTATGTTTTAAAATATTTAAAAAGAAGACTATCATATATCAAAATTTATAATTATTTTAAAAAAGATAATTACCATGTCTCTTAAACTATCATGATAAATCAATTTGTTACTAGATTAATAAGATGTCTAAAGTATTAGGAGACAAAACTTTTGAATTATGATGATTGCCTTTTTACTTATGAAGAAAAATCAAGTAATTTCTTCTTTTAAATTTAATTTTGGAGCATTACTTGTCTTTTGATAGGTTCCTACTATAATGATGATTGTTTCTTTAATTATTCTAGAGTAAAATTTAAATAAGAAAACTTTCACAATTCAAGAAATCATAAATTTTCTCTCTATATTAGTTTTCATCTCTACAATTAAAAGTTTTAGGAAATTTAAGAAATAAATAAGCTAGAAATTTAAATTATCCTCAATGAAGTAAAATGTAAGTAGATTGTAGATGCTTCTAGAAAGCAAATATAGAGAGTTAACAAATTTAGACTTCCAACTCCAATCAATCTAAAACTAGAAAATGGCATTTCTCAGGTCAGTGGCAGCAACAACCACAACTGTCATAGCTGCTTCTGCGATCCCTGCCGCTTTTGCCTTTTCCAACCTCTCTTCCTCTTCTTCTTCTTCGACGTCTTACTCTCAATCTTCCCAATTCTCCAAAACCCACAACCTATCTTTCCTCTCCACCACGCCAACCCTGAATTCAAATCGCTTGGGACTAGTCAAAACCTTCGCTAATCCACCCTCAGCTCTCCACATGGATGCGCCGACAACGGAACACAGGCCCTTGTCTCAGGTTTGCAACCGCCGACCCATTTTATTTTTCTATAATTTTTCTATTCATCAATCATATTTAATAGGTTATAACTTAAAATCAAAACTTAATCCTATTTCATCTTGATTTTCTGTCATTACAGACTGATGTCTTGCCGGAGTTACTGGTGAGTTTAATTATTCCATGACTCCAATAACTTTCTTGCTCTTTACCCTTTTTGACTTTATGCCCAATACCCCTTTCTTGTTATGAAATCGGGTCGTCAAGCTGATTTTTCTGAAAGCTTAAAGCTTTGTGATTCTGGTGGTTACTGGGATTTTGACTTTGCTCAGTGCTGCTAGAACTTTAGTTAATTATTGTATTGCATACTTTTTAGTTATTGAAAGCAGCCCATTGTGCTGTTTTTCTGGCACTTCAAAGTTGTAATGTTGATTTGGTATCAGACAGAGTACATGGTAGATATGAAATGTGAAGGTTGTGTTAATGCTGTCAAGAATAAGTTGGAGACTGTTAAGGGTACGCACATGTTCTCGATTTTGATCATTTTCTTTCTTCATTTCCTATTAAGGTTTTCCTTTTTTCCTCTTATCACAAACTTGTTTTCATCTGGTGAATTTCTTTTTTTAGGAGTAAGAAATGTTGAAGTGGACCTTGGCAATCAGGTAGTCAGGATTCTTGGTTCAACACCAGTAAAGGTCATGACTGAAGCTTTAGAGCAGACAGGTAGAAAAGCCAGATTGATTGGCCAAGGAATGCCTGAAGGTTGGCTCTTCACCGCTGTGTTTTTTGGTAGCAAATTCGATGCTCATTATCTCCTTTGACAATAATTGTCTTGAGTATGTTACCCTTTTTGTGAATCATTTCCCCGCTGACTTAGTTGTAACGTTCAAATCAATGTGATGTTACTCATTAAATTTTCTTTATGAGGCATCTTATTTAAAAAATTTATGGATGTTACCAATTTATTAGACTCATTTTGCACTTATAATTGTCATTGCTTTCATTTTTCATATCAGTTTCTGAATTAATGACCTCTTGCGCTTTCTCCACAGATTTTTTGATATCTGCCGCTGTTGCTGAATTCAAAGGTCCAGATACTTTTGGTGTGGTTCGGCTGGCTCAGGTGAATATGGAATTAGCAAGGATTGAAGCCAATTTCAGTGGTTTGTCACCTGGAAAGCATGGTTGGTCTATTAATGAGTTTGGAGACCTGACTAGAGGTGCAGCAAGCACTGGGAAAGTGTTCAATCTCACAAATGAGGAAAATACCAAAGAGGTTTGCATGTAGACATGCCTTCTGTAGTTTCTTTTTGTTGTATATTTCCGTAGACTTCTGACCCTAGTGATTGAGATGTACATAGTTCAAATGAAATTACGTTTTGAATACAAATCATTTCCATATCATGGCATATAGATGTGTCAGGATGTCAATCAATGGTATAATTAGGTTTTTTTTTTTTTTTGTTGCTGATTTGACTGGTTTTCTCTAAACTTTTGAGTCTGGTGCATGACTATCATTGATCTCATCCTCTGAGCGAGTCACTGATGATTGAAATTGTGATGCTGGGGAAAGGGTTAGCTAGTTCTAGACGAGCTCAGCTCCGTATATTACCTTGATTTTGTTCTGTTATACATGTTCTCATTTTAGGATATTATTCCAGAATAGGAATTGGTAAAACTAGGAAATGATTGCAGTTATATATAGAACTTTATGTCAAAGCATCGACCTACTGTCCTGAAATTGCCAGCGGCAATCATTTGTCTACTAATCAAATGGAGAGAGAGATCTGCACCCCATAGATATGCAGCTCAGAAAAATATGAGAAAACTAAACCTTCATTGGCCAAAGTACTAGAAATCTTTCGTATATGAAATGAAAGACAGCCCAATTAGCATGACATATACAAATCTCCATCGGTCAGTTTCCCCTCATCACGGCGCCAGCTGTCCCCCTCCTCTCACCCGCCATCATCTCATGTATGGCATCTTAAATTGCTTTTTGTTAGTTTTCCCGTAATTTTCAATTTGTTGATTAAAATTTCATGAACTATTAATCATACTTTTGTAAAGCTACTGTTTTCTTAGTTAATGGAGGCTGGTTAACTGTTTTCAGGCGGTGGGTGACCTGGGAACATTAGATGCTGATGAGAATGGGCAGGCCTTCTTCTCAAGTGTTAAAGAGAAGCTGAGGGTAGCTGATCTCATTGGACGATCCATAGTGGTATACGGAACCAACAATAAGTCAGATCCAGGAATAATTGGGGCAGTAATTGCTAGAAGTGCTGGAGTTGGTGAGAACTACAAAAGACTCTGCACATGTGATGGAACCACCATATGGGAATCAAGTAACATAGATTTTGTAACCAGCAAAGTATAAAATAAAACGATCTACCAACTCCAGCTTGGGGAATGCTTAATGTAGTCAACTTTGTGAGTTATTTTATAAGATATGCATCTAAATCTAAAACCAAGATTAGTTTTAAATGGTGGAACAGATACAATGCTGGAATCTGCATCTGTGTATGCACGTAATTACAACGTTTTGTAATGTTGTTAGTGCTTATTAATAAGCTGCCCGTTTGTTTCTGTGATTCGACATTTTGATTGGAAAATTCCTGATGGGAAGGCACCACAAAATTTGGACAGCAGAAAAAAATCTGAGTCATATTGTATAAGGCTAACACGCTTGTAGTTAATTCCTTTATTGTAGATAAATAGACTGATGCAATTGAATATTACTGGCTGATGCCTCCCTTCGCCACATCTTTTTTTAATCCTCAATGATCTCTTCGCCCAATTAAATATTAGAGGATGCAAATATCATGGATGCACAACTACTTTTTTAAGTGAGCGGCGGCAAATAAGCATTGATAATTTGAATTGAGCTGGCAAATCCAAACTCATATAGCATTGAATATTTTATTTGTCCCCGTGATATGTTGCTTAATTGAAGTGTTATGGTTGGATCCTAGTAAATCTTAATTCTAGAATTGGCTGCCTTACAAAATCCCTACTATCAGCCTCTGTTAGAAGTTAGAAGTTAGAAGTTAGAACTTAGAAGTGAGGTCCTGAGGGTGCTTCTGCAATTTTCAGTCATCGACGAGAGAGAGACACACACACAATTATACATGGAACTTTTCAGCTGGATATTGCTCTTTCTTCTCCTAGCCGGGACCTTTCTAGTTCAAGCCCTGCGCTCAGTTAGCAGCAACTCAAATGGTGGCAAGCTTCCACCGGGACCAATTCCTTTTCCAGTCATTGGAAACCTCCTTGAACTTGGTGATAAACCTCACAAGTCCTTAGCCAAGCTTGCCAAAATTCATGGCCCTATAATTAGTTTAAAACTAGGCCGAATAACTACCATCGTGGTTAGCTCAGCAGAAATGGCTAAACAAGTCCTTCAAACACATGACCAATTCTTGTCCAACCGAACCATCCCTGCCTCTTTCGCAGCTCTCAAACACGACCAGTACAGCTTGCCATTGATACCGGTCTCTCCTCGATGGCGAAACTTGAGGAAAATATGCAATAATCAATTATTCGCCACTAAAGTACTTGATGCCAACCAAAGCCTCAGGCGTAAGAAATTGCAGGAACTTCTCGCCGAGGTTCATCGAAGCAGCCTAACTGGTGAAGCAATAGATATTGGCAAAGCAGTTTTCAAGGCTACCCTGAATTTGTTATCAAACACTTTTTACTCAGTGGATTTTGCTGACCCAAATTCTGATGAAGGGGGAGAATTCAAGGAGATGGTGTGGAATGTCATGAAAGAGGGTGGGAATCCAAATTTGGCTGATTTTTTCCCAGTGTTGAAGATGCTTGATCCACAGGGTAGGAAGCGGCGCATGACGATTCAGTTGCAGAAGTTGGTAACCCTCTTTGGCCGCTTCATTGATGAGAGGTTAGAGTTGAGGAAAGCTTCTGACTTTGTCATGTATAATGACACGTTAGACACCCTTCTCAATATTTCTGAACAAAACAGCGACGAGATGGACAAAGAAAGGATCGAACGTTTATCAGTGGTGACTGCTACTTCCCCTGCTCTTTCTTTCTGCCACTTCCCTTTCCACTTAAATAATCTATTATTGTGTTATTACAATTGCTAATACAAAATTTCTTACTTGGCTACTATGGTTAATAGGACCTATTTGTTGCGGGCACGGATACAACTACAACAACAATAGAATGGGCGATGGCAGAGCTACTCAAAACCCCAAAGACAATGTCAAAAGCAAAAGCAGAGCTTGAGAAAGTCATTGGCAAAAAAGACCCAGTTGTGGAATCTGACATTACTAGTCTCCCTTACTTACAAGCAATTATAAAAGAAACCTTCCGTTTACACTCTGTGGTTCCTTTATTACTCCCTCGGAAGGCTAAGGTAGACGTGGAAATCGGCGGCTACTGTGTCCCAAAAGGTGCACAGGTGCTAGTCAACGTGTGGGCTATTGGAAGGGACCCAAGCATATGGGAAAATCCGAATGAGTTTATACCCGAAAGGTTCATGGGGTCTGAAATTGATGTCAAAGGACGAAACTTTGAGCTCACACCATTTGGTTCAGGGCGGAGAATTTGTCCTGGCCTGCCATTGGCGATGAGGATGCTGCACTTGATGCTGGGTTCCCTTCTCAACTCCTTTGATTGGAGGCTTGAAGATGGTGTTAAACCAGAGGATATCAACATGGAAGATAAATTTGGTCTAACCTTGCAGATTGCTCAACCTCTACGAGCTGTTCCTGTAAGTGTGTGAATGTATTCCTACATTTTCTTTGTTATGTAGCAGAATCTGTTAGTACTTTTCTTCTCAGTTGATATTTTTGTTTGTTCTCTGAAAGTCTGATGTGAAATACTATTTGCGGGAGAATGGTACGTCTTCTTTCTGGGGAACAAGCCTGTCTGCATATCTACTATATGTTAAAGGTCAAATAGTAAATTCTTGAAACGAGTAGTATAGGCTTAGTACTCAAAAAAGAAAAGAGATGATAAATATACTCACTACCTTCGAAATTAAAAAAAGAAAAAAAAGAAAAAAAAAAAGAGTAACAATTGTTTATAGCATTAGAAACAAAATCGTCCAGACAAAAAATCAAACGAGGAAGACTTTATTGACACGTGCAGTAGAGTAGCATGAGAAGGCTTAGTGTTACATAAAGGGCAACCCAAACATATCCTCGGACATCCAAATTCTTCAAGCATTAAACGTAAGCCAGGACAAACTCTTATCCAGCACCAAGTGTCATAAGCCAAAGCACAAGTCGTGTACATCCAAATCTGAACCCAAAAATTATCTTGTGGCAGAGATGAGTTGTAGTTCTTCCATGCGCTTGTGTCATGACATATGCAGCAGATGCATTGACAATGACCTAACACTTGCACATATTGAGATTGTGAAGTTAACTTTACATCTTCCATTTCTCAAGGAACTAGCAGTTGTTTTCCTGGGTGCAACCACAAGCTTTATTTCAGCATTTCTTGCAAGTAATTGAGCCGAGCGATCTCTAGTTCTTCAACTCCATTAACTTCTACTGATGGTCTGTACTCTGTTCCAGCTTCTGATAGTGGGTCTTTTAAATAGTACAACAATGGCAAGAGTCAGTCCCTCTGCAGCAATTAAAATCCATGACATGTAATTTCCAACTGGGATAACAAAGATAAATAAAAGCAACAGAGTTGGGTTTTGAGAATTGTGATTAGAGACAATTACTAATTGTAGAGACCTTTTAAATAGAAATCAGACAGATAACTCCAGGCTCCAATTATATAGCTTTCGATTCTATGTCGCTAAATAGAGAGTAAAAATTACAACTATAATACAGTTCAATATAAAGAAAGTAAATATAAGAAATTTGTAACCATTAATAAATGTAGGATCTGAATTATACCAATCGCCTCTTACTTATCTCTTTGATGTTTAGAAAGGCATTAAAAGGCCATTTTCAGTGGCACAATTACAATCACTATTCTTGGTTACAACCATTAGTTGATTACACAATCAAATAGATCAATTACTATCGGGTCGAGTGCAGCATTCAACCATGCTGGTTAATCTCGCTAAGGAAAGTAATGCAATTTGCCAATTTGAACTTGCTCAATTTATTTGTGAAAAATGTTCCTAAAAAATTCTAATCATGAACTCTTTCCAGAGGAGAATATCTTCTCTGCTCATTGTGAAATGAAAACTGTTCAATTTTTTCAACATGTGATTTAATAGGTCTTGATGGTTATATCAGACAACCAAATGACCAGTAATCAGGCCAACTAGCTGTAGAGACAAGCCCTAGTCCCGAATTTGGGATCGGCGAAATGAATTCCAAATTAAGGTTGTTTGGAATCTTTCTCATTGCCATTCAATCCTACGGCTATTTTTTGCACAATCCTTTGGCAAGTATACCTTTCCTTAATCACTTCTGCCAAAGTCATTCTTTGCGTCCTCATCTTAGATTCTCCTAAATCCTAGTCCTAAACCCTCAACTCTTAACCTAACCTAAAACCTTAAACCCTAAACTCTAAACGTAAACTCTAACCTAATCGAACCCTAACTCTTGTCCTAACCTTAAAACCAATCCTAACCCTAACCCTAAACTCAACTTTAACCTTAACCCTAACCCTAAACCTAGTCCTTATCCTAACCCTAACCCTATTCCTAACCTCAACCCTAGCCCTTATATTGTTTGTTCATATGTGCCTAGAGATTCTATGGATCCTTCCCCTTTCATTCTCCGATATCTCTTCGGCCTCTTCTTTGGATTCAACTGCGGCTAGTGGCTGTATTTGCAGTGTTTATGGAGAGAAATGAGACAGGGATGTAGAAGAGATAGAAATAAATGATTATGTTGATAAAAGATATAATTTATTTTTATATAAACTTTAAACAAAATTACTCTAACTATTTATATATTATGCTGATATTACATGAACTTCTTCTTTATTATCAGGACTTTTGAGTAGTCTAGATAACAAGGGCATATCTAAGAGATAAAACTTTTTTCATTTTTAAAACATACATTATCCCATGAATTTTAAAATTAAATTAAAATATTTAAAATACTCTTAATGTATTGTTATTATGAGATAATAATTTTAAAATTATTCAATTAAATTTCTAACTGCATATTATTCAAATTAAAATGACATATAAAATAAAAAAAATTTAAAGCTACTCAATCAAATTAATATCTATATATTAATTCAGTCCTTCTACCACGAGTTCTTGTCCCCACCAATGGGTTCGAAAAAAAAAAAAAATAGAATACTGTTGGAATTGACATTGATATGAACTTCTTATCTGTTTGGACTTGAATATTGTATGGTAGTTGTGGTATTACCAAAAACCAAGCACCTGGGTAAGAAAGTTCTCAGACATATTTTTCTTACTAAACCTTCCCAAGATTTTGTCCGATGCTTATTAGTGGATCAATCTTGTTAGACTCTTACTATCTTAATAGAAAGAAGGAATAACTTTGGGCAAACAAAAAAAAGGAAAAGCTCTGAATTTAGAGCAAGCGTTAATTCCCATGGGCTCATACAGCTAGCCGAAGACAACATTCTGATAGGTAGACATTTTTTTATTTACTGTGGAATTTTACTTCTATGCCATAAATTGAAGCTGTAAAAATTTAGTAAGAGCACAGTCACACCCAACACCAACAGGGATCCAATACCGACACTGAGTCTGACTCACCCTCAACCTCATATCTCGCTTTCCAAGCTGGCAAAATCAATGTTTACTCACTTCCTAATTCAACGGCTATAATTTATCTATGACCCCAAATCTTGATAGACAGCGTTGGATTCAATCCACATTCATTTTCTTAGACATGTCATCCTTATCATTTTCTCTATTTCAGATCTGAGCAATTCTGTTTCTCTCTCTACTCTGCAAAGTGCAAACCCAGACACTCTTGAGGGAGAGAGAAAGTTTAAGTTTTTATACCCAATTTGTCCTTTGGTCATGGTGGAGGCACAGACATGGACTACAAGGAGAATGAGCAACCCCAGGTTGTTGGAGACTACGTCGGATGATCAAGTCCTCGACATTCCGGCGACCCCACCAGGAGATGTACGGAACAATGCCTTTAACTTCGGTTCATTCATCTCGCCAAGTTTTTTGACGGCCCTGATAATTGCTTCCTGGTATTTATCCAACATTGGAGTTCTCCTGCTCAACAAGTACCTCCTCAGCTTCTATGGCTACCGCTACCCGATATTCTTAACAATGCTTCACATGCTATCCTGTGCCGCATATAGCTATGTAGCTATAAATTTCCTCGAGGTCGTTCCTCTACAACATATTCACTCTAAGAGACAGTTTCTAAAGATCTTTGCTTTGAGTGTAATATTTTGCTTCTCAGTTGTGTGGGGGAACACTTCGTTGAGGTACCTTCCAGTGTCTTTTAACCAAGCAATTGGTGCCACCACTCCGTTCTTCACTGCAATTTTCGCATTCGTAATCACTTGCAAGAAAGAATCGGCCGAGGTTTACTTGGCTCTAATGCCTGTGGTTTTAGGAATCGTTTTGGCTTGCAATAGCGAGCCCTTGTTTCATTTATTGGGATTCTTGTTTTGTGTCGGTTCGACGGCTGGGCGGGCATTGAAATCTGTGGTTCAGGGGATACTATTAACATCTGACGCAGAAAAGCTTCATTCCATGAATTTGCTTTTGTATATGGCTCCAATGGCAGCCCTGATTTTGCTTCCCTTTACCCTTTACATTGAAGGGAACATAGCAGCCGTTACGATTGAAAAAGCCAGAGGGGATCCATTTATTGTTTTCTTGTTACTTGGGAATGCGACGGTGGCTTATTTGGTCAATCTGACAAATTTTTTGGTGACGAAGCACACAAGCGCATTGACATTACAGGTCTTGGGTAATGCTAAGGCAGCTGTGGCAGCGGTAGTATCAGTTTTGATATTTAGGAATCCTGTAACAGTGATGGGGATGGCAGGATTTGCCGTGACAATTATGGGTGTGGTACTCTACAGCGAGGCTAAGAAGAGGTCCAAAGTTACATCTCATTGACGATGATCCTAAAGATTCTTTTTTATTTCCATAGACACAGGTGCGTTTCTTCCTGTTCTATATCGCACAATTTACCTTAGCTTCAATTAGATTTTGCATTTTTTGCTGAAAGGAGAGGGAGATCTGAGTCACACAAAAGCAATTGAATTGTATAGGTTGAAGGAGAAAGAGAAAGAGTAATCTTCTTTTTCTGTTTTCTTGTTGAGATGTAATTTTTCTTGCTAGGGGTAGTTGAAGAGTATTTAGTTACTCCCCCACACTTCCCCTGTGTTGTAACCTTATCCAATGTCTGCTGCCATTTGAATACATAGATAACTGATGGGGAGGAAAATCCTTCACTTCAGTTTGTTAATACACATTCTCAATTCTTATATTTATTTTATTGTCATTTAATTATGCCATTCAAAGTGCAGCGTATGTTTCCCTTATTTGCCTTCCTTTTGATCATGGGTATAGAAACAATTTTCTTGTTTGTTTTGCTTCTTATAATTGCTACATGCCATTTAGGCTTCAATTGCTGAAGCAGTTTTAGGAAAAATAAAAAATAAAAATGCCTGGATCTTTGGGAATCTTCTACAGCTATCCCAGTTCCAGATAGTTGCCAGATTCCAGGTCTGAGGATAGGAATATATTTCATTGAATCCAAGGTCACAACATATTAGAATTATAATTGTTTGGCGATGTCACAATAATTAGCTGCTGCTTGAATTTGTTGGCTTTCTTGTTGTTCATTTTTTCTCATTTTTTGCAGTTATCTGGTATTCATCTGAATGGGAATTGGAGTATTAGGAAGACCTTAGCAATATTTATAGAAGATTATGACTTGATTTGTTGAGGCAAACACTAAGTCTAAAATATGCTTTTGCTGAATTATACAACTTTTGAGGGTGAAATAAACTCATTGGGTTCTAAGGATATTTAAAGAAAAAGATATCAATGCTTGCACGTGTTGCGAATGTTGTCATCTTTTTCATTGATGAAACTAAATATAGTACAGTGATGTGCATATAGTTGTAAGAAATTGATTTATTGTAAATGCTATGAAGTAGTAGTAGAATATGTTCAATAGGTGTAGCATATAAGTAGTAGTACAATCTCGTGTATTCGGGGAGAATTGTTAATCTTTCTCAATCGTGAATGTGATATCTAGACTTAGAGTGAGGATGACTAATTAGTTTGCCCCATGCCTAACTTGCCATCTAAGTTCTGGTAAAACTATTGGCTGCTTAACTACAAAGCAGCAATCAGACAGATTGCCAAAACATCAACCTCGTGTCTGCCTCTGTTCTTTCTTGTATTAGAAGGCTAGTATGGTAAGGATGGTCATCTGAAAGCAAAATCTAGGTTGTGAACTTATCGTTAAAAGTTAAAAATAATCTGCAAACTGTACCATGTGGGCAGATATTAACAATCAGGTCGTCACTAGAACGTTTCTTGAAGTTTAAGCCGAAGTCCCAAATTCTAGTTTCATGTGTCTCACGTTGCTATCATGTGTTTGGTCAAATTTTTTGTTGCATCAAGGTGGTTGTGCTGTATCTTTCTTTTTATAGCTTGCTTTATAATATTGCACTAGTTGGAGCATAGTAAACTCTTTGTCGAAATCCTGTCATTCTCAAGGGCTAAAATGGGACAAGACACTGCTGGAATATCTTTCTCGTTTGGACACTGGGACTGATTTAAAAACAGACCTCTAATGGTTAGCTGGATTTCATATTTTTCAATTAATGAAATTTCAAACTTCGCATACTTCAGCACAAGAATTAGATATTCTTTTTCTTCTCATGTTTAAATGAAGATTTATTTTTTAATCAAATAATCATATGAAACGTAAAATAATAAACCAGAAGTTCAAAGTCTAGTGCAAATACAAACAACGAATTGAACACTCAACATAAAAGGTAACAGAATAACTCTTGACTACACTTGTGCGTCTACTAAACCATGATTATCATGAGGATGCCAAAAATGGCCACCATCCACGCTGGGTCTATAGATGAGCTTCCTCTCATAGCTGAACTCTGAGAAGGAGAAGGCGCCGATGCTGGAGGTACTATGTTTGGCAGCACGGTTATTGCAAGCTTCTGCTTGCCAACCTCACAATGCTTGCCAACACCACACACGTACCATTTTCTTCCCGGAGAAGCAAGGGTGATAGCATCATTTCCACTTGTGAGCGCCTCAGTGCCAGCCGGAGCCACACATTGTTCGAAGGCTGTGCCATTAACTCTATGGACGTTGTGAGCTCCTTCTGGGTACTTAAAAACTGCACCAATGAAGAAGTTGGAAAAGGTTTTCAAAATTATTAACCACAAAAGAATTACAATGAACTGTAAAGTACTTCGAGAGGGCTAAATTAATTACCGAGTTTATCACCAACGTGGAATTCCTTTCCTTGGGCCCAAGTTTGATAGTCGAAATTAGTGGTCCAACCTGTCTCATCACCAACCAAAAATTCTTTTGCAGAAATAGATGGAACAAATACTGCTAAAATGGCAAGGATGATGAAGAACTGGGTAGATGCCATTACTAATTTACTACTAGTTTTTCTAATTAGCTGCTCTTCTTTACCTTGTTTGTGGATCGTGGAATTGCTTTGCCAAATGTAGTTCGTATGCCACCTATTTATAGTAATCTATGATGCAAGGAAATTGACTCGATGCGATCCGGCTTGGGGCGGCACTGCCCGCCCAGAGAAACAGTAAGAGCCCAAAATTTGCATGCATTGGCGTTTTAAAATTCAAGTAACAATTATAATACTAGTTTTGTTGGAACTGTTTCATGTTGGAATTTTTTTGTGACCAGTTAGTTCAATGAAAAAATTTGGCCGAAGGTATCATAGTGATTCTGTCTTGGGCATCTATGAAGTGGTGCCTGCCATGTGTTGATAAACCATGAATTTGTCGCTAATTGGAGAAAGCAGGAAAAGGGTAGGAAATTCTAGTGCAATTGCCTTTCTAAATTGTTAATGAACCAGATTGAAACTCAATTGGGTCAATTACAACTGATTTAGTGACGATTGGAAGATATCATGGGCCTATGGATTACTTATTTCTATATTTTACTTGGACTAACAATAAATAAAACCCAAGCCCATTCCAAAAAAAGAACTTTTTAAAAGAAAGCAATTTTAAAGAGGGAATAGAATGGGAAAGTGGACTTCCTCTGTCACACTTCGTTCAAATTTGTTCAAACTAATCAGAGTACTCTTTCTGCAATACTCCTGGACCTGTTTAACTTTCTCTTAATAGTTTTTGGGTGAATGGCTGTTCTTCTTTCAAGTTGCTTTCAGAACTCTAACTATAAATCTAATGCTAAGCTCCATAGCCACAAAATATTTGGATTTTCACTCACGGGATTTCCATTAAAACATCAAACCTTCTCCAAGAAAGCAGTGGCTTGCTTTCCTTTTCATCTGACAAACAACCATAACCTTTTTCCACTTCTCGTGAGGCCTCCCTCACTTTCACATACATGTAAAGAAATGAAGCATCATATTTATACAAAAGCACTAGCTAAAGCTTTAAGAATTGAGTTGGGTTTTCTTTGTTTAATCTTTAAAAGAAGAATTATGGACAAAAGACCAGCTTTTTCTCCGAGTTCCCTGCAGCAGACCCATTTTATAGATATACATGAAGTGTTACCAGAAGAAGAAGAGGAAGAGAGAACAACCACAATGGAAGATGAAGTAGAAAAGCGTTTGCATAGACCCATTAAAGTTCGAGAGATGAAGAAGCCTCAAAGAAGTTTTAGCAGGCAAGTTTCACTTGAGACGGGTTTTTCTGTTCTGAACAGAGAGTCTAAAGCCAAAGATGAGAGGAGCACCCTCCCAAGAAGCGGACGAAGTTTTGGCGGATTTGATTCAGCCAATAGAATTGGATTGGAGGGACGGAAAGGTGACTTCAGTATGTTCAAGACAAAATCAAGTCTGAGTAAGCAGAATTCTCTGATGCCCTCAAGAAAAGAGAGAGAGATGGAACCTCAGAAAATTGATGGCTCTGGTGGACTTGATGAGTCTGTTCATAAAAGTGTTCCTGCTGGAAGATACTTTGCTGCTCTTAGAGGACCTGAATTGGATGAAGTCAAGGTGATAAATACTACTATACTGCATGGTTGATTAGTTAACTACTTAACTCGCTAATTTCTTGTAGGTTTTACTTCAATGAATGTGCTCTTACATTGTGCAGGACTACGAGGATATTCTCCTACCCAAAGATGAGAAATGGCCCTTTCTCCTTCGGTTCCCAATTGGGTGCTTTGGTATTTGTCTTGGCCTAAGTAGCCAAGCAGTTCTATGGCGTGCTCTGGCAACAAGCCCTGCTACCAAATTTCTGCACGTTACTCCAATTATCAATTTTGGCCTCTGGGTGTTGGCTATAGCAGTCCTAACCTGCGTCTCCTTCACTTACATACTCAAATGCGTATTCTACTTTGAAGCAGTCAAAAGGGAGTACTTTCATCCAGTACGAGTCAACTTCTTCTTTGCCCCCTGGGTTGTCTGTATGTTCTTAGTCATTGGTGCACCTCCTACTCTGACCCCTGAAACCCTACATCCTGCCCTTTGGTTTGCTTTCATGGGACCTTATTTCTTGCTAGAACTCAAGATTTATGGCCAATGGCTTTCGGGTGGGAAGAGACGACTCTGTAAGGTGGCCAATCCTTCTTCTCATCTCTCAGTTGTTGGAAATTTCGTTGGGGCAATTTTAGCAGCTAAGGTGGGGTGGATAGAGGCTGCAAAATTTTTGTGGGCAGTTGGGTTTGCACATTACATTGTGGTGTTTGTGACTTTATACCAAAGATTGCCAACAAGTGAAGCATTGCCCAAGGAGCTACACCCTGTGTACTCAATGTTCATTGCAGCTCCTTCAGCAGCAAGTCTTGCTTGGGAAACTATCTACGGAGAATTTGATGGCTTGTCCAGGACTTGCTACTTCATCGCTTTGTTTCTCTACATTTCACTAGTTGTGCGGATCAATTTCTTCAGAGGGATCAAGTAAGTTATTCCTCAACTACATCAAATTCATTTTTCACAATGCATTAGTACTATAAACTTGGATTTTGTTTTCATTTCACCATCTACAGGTTTTCTGTGGCATGGTGGTCTTACACTTTCCCCATGACAACTGCCTCAGTGGCAACTATCAAGTACGCAGAGCACGTCCCTTCAATTATAAGCAGGGGACTTGCAGTAATTCTTTCCTTCATGTCCACAACAATGGTACTGGTTCTGTTCGTGTCCACTCTTCTTCATGCTTTTGTTTGGCACACATTGTTCCCGAATGATCTTGCCATAGCCATAACAAAGAGAAGGCTTGTGAAGGAGAAGAAGCCTTTCAAAAAAGCTTACGATATAAAGCGCTGGACAAAGCAGGCTCTTACCAAACACAATTCAGTAAACAAGGATACTGGTGGAGATTGAAGTCTTATAGCGAGGCCAAGGTATAATGAAGCCTAAAATATATTACTATGCTTTAGGGATGCAAGTGACCTATATCAATACCATGATGTCCCTCCTTGTAGTCAACCTGAGAAAACAACTCTTCATTTATAGTCTACACCACAACTCAGTTTGTAAAAGCTTTTTATATTAAGGACAAACTGTTATTCTCTAGTACAATATTTGCTATTAATAGAGAAAGGGCAGTACTGTATACATTTTCCTGTTCAAGCTCTGAAACCAACAACCATCCTGCTATGAAGAAAAATATGCAAGAGAATGAGAGAAAATGTGATTTACAGATTGGAATTAAACTGCGGGAGACTTGAAGAAATTACATGTGATGTTAGAGCAGAAAGTGAAAGAAACCAAGGCGCAAAGGAGGTCCTGGCTATACAACACACCCTGTGTAACACATTTATTGGGTTATGAACTGGGCAGTTGTAGCAGATACCAGACTGGAGAGAGACAGAGTGACATTGATTATGTGTCTCCTTTCAGGGTAGGTAAAGTGATTTTCAGACTCCATGTACAGTTCGACAACTTTATCATATGATATACGTTGGTCTTTAGCAGTCAGATTCAAGTATATGTCAATGTGTGTCGTCAAGTTTCCATCCAACTGCAACAACTCAAGTTTGATGCCCAAACAAAAAGGTTATGGAATGATGTCTTCATTCACTATCATCGGATGCCCAACCTCCTGGACAGTTTTAGATTTAACAACAGTAAAATATCAATAACCTAGGCATGCAAAACATAACTCTTATTTTCTATGCAAACAAGAAACAAAAATAAAAATGCAAAATCAAGGATAGATACCTCCTCACGCTCGACTCTAGACTTGCTTCAGCAGTGCCACCATCACTCCCACATTGAATATGCTTTCCACCAAATGCAGAAATCTTTTCCTTTAACAAATGTGTCATCTACAAAATGAATATTTGGAAATCTTGACATGGCAACAAAACTATAAAAACACTTTTCAAAATAAATTATGCAAATAAAAGGAATAATTTTTTTTGAAAAACATATGTATAAAAAATTTGTTATTGTAACTGGCAAGATTGTTACCTCTTGTTCTGGACGGAAAGAATTCAATATATTTTCTTTTGAGCCCTTACACCAAAAAACAAATAACTCAATAAGATACTGTGCAAACTGAAAAACAATTTAATATCATTACATTCACTTCAAAATTTAAAAGGGAAACCTTTATGGATGTGTTGGTATGGGGAGGCAATTTCAGTTCAGATCCATTATGCGTCTGGAACTCAGATTTCAACGAGAGCTAACAGTTCAACAAGGAGAAAGAATAAGAACGCATGTGAATATATATTATATAACATTCATCAAACAGCTCTGACAAAATTAAACCAGGCAACAATCCAGGATTGCTTGCATTATATAGGTCCTGCATAAATTCAAGAAAATCATGGATTTTTAAAAGGTGACGAAAATACTGATGAAAATTCACCTTACTGAAGAGCTCTACAGGTGGGTTATGCTGAACCCTCTTTGCCGTTTGAAAATTAAATGCCTATAATCGAGTTGAAATAAAGAATCAGTTATAGATAATATCAATAATTTTTAGTATGGATTTATTAAGATTAGTTATGCCTTACCATCGGCACTGTGGTTTCCTGCTTGCTGTTCCGGAAGACACCAATCTCTCCCTTACTTGAAAATATCTGCATTCCAAATTTCAGACACTAGAGATTCCTAAATGAACAAATCAAGTAAACATTGGGAAAGTACTGAAACAATTAAATTTTCACTCAAAGAAAAGTTTTAAAATATTTTACTTTTGTTCTTTTTCTTCAAGAACTTTACTGTTTTTATAGAATAACTCGTATTCCTCTATGAGAAGAGTATATAATAATGCAAAACAAAGTGATTAACACTTGTGCACTGCACCCAACAAAGGAAAAAAGGAAATTATATATAAAAAATGAAAATGAAAGAGAAAAGAATAACATTTATAAAATAAAAAAAGGGGGATAAAAGGATCCTAATGTATTGCCAGTGATCTAAAATGAGATGAATAATCTGTTACGAGTCTTATGACAATATAAAATATTCTGTGGAAAGGATAGCAAATAAGTTTCTAAGTATTATCTTAATATTCTTGGAAGTTATACAACTTAATGGTATCTTTTTTTCATGGAAGACTAAATCGTACTATTCCCAAATTCATTACTGCAAATCTCTCATTACCTTCTTATTGAGAGGACAAGCTTTGAAGTTATGCATAAAATCCAATCCATCATGTATTGGAGTGTCCATAACACTTGGTCTGCAGAAAGCAGATTCACTCAGATAAGCTTTATAGCTTATTAGCTTAGTCTAACATGAAATATCAATATAAAGTGAGCAGTTCTTCATTCTATTATTACCTTCTCAAGTCCCTGATCCCATTATCTGTGATAGGAATGCCACAATTTTTCTCCAGACCCTGCAAAAAGAGAATCAGTTTCCAAAATAATCATTTGGGAGTAATTATCAAACTGTAGCACGGAATCAATGATGTGACTGATTCAAATTCTACAAAATTCTAGGCCAAAAGATAGATATTGGACACTAATTAACGAGACCAGTATTCCTAAAAGTTTGACAAATCTCTTATATCAACCTTATCAGAATCATTGCAGGGAAGGGAAGAGGATGAAATAGCAGAGGAGTGTTGCATGGCCCTCTCCAACGTCTTGAGGTGAAATTCCTGAGAAGCAATGCAACAGAATATAAAATTTCAAAATAAGTAGTGTAAACGAAACTTGTTTTGCTGAAGCCTATCTTTTCTCTGATGTGGTAGGCATATAGGTCATTAACTTATTTCCCGTAATATTGCTATTCAGGATGATATCAGTCGGGAAAAAGTAGAAAAGTATTCTTACTCGAAATTCTGGCAACCTTGGAGTGCTCTTCTTTAAAAGTGGTAATGAAGGAGCATTAAGAATCTGAAAATTACAAACATAATTTGAGGAGACGAAAGTGAGACACACTTCAAAATAAGCATATATACAATTTACAGTGGTACCAACTTTTCTGTTCAATGGGCGTGCTTTAAATCTAGATGCAGCTGTTGTCGGATGTTCTGGTTCAGTACTACTTTTAGACCTGAAATACAGATGTATGATATTCTTATTTCTGACTAGCACCATGTTAGGGGGCAAAAACATTTTCTATGTGAGAATTTGATTAAGCAACCAACCTTATTCTTTGTGCCCTATTTGCTGTTTCAAGGTCAGGCTCCCTAGGAATAGTAAGCTTTAGCCTGGCATGTGCAGAGTTTTTATCAACAGTTCCATCCTGCAAGGACTTATATTAGGTCAATCTCCCCTTGGATAGAATGCATTTAACAGAGGGATAGCCTTCACTAATTAAGGTACAAAACTAAGCAAACAACAACAGTATCATAGCTGGAGGAAAACACAGAAGATACACTACACCCAGCATTTGCAACTTTGTCGTGTATGTATAAAATCTAAACTTTTCTCCTTGGCGATAATGGTCCTTTGACACAAAGACAATTGGTTATCCCCCCTCCCCCCCGGAAAATAACCAAATTATCATGGGTCTTCTAGTCTAAAGTAGCAAAATTTAAGAACATAAAATCTTTAAGCCTTCAACCATTCAGTAACAGTAAATACCAGAGATTCACCAGCATGGAAACTAATAAACTATTTCTCATTTTTTATCTAGTATAGAAGGGGAAAAAACCAGAACTTAAAAATATTAATAAAGGAAAGAATAAGTCCATGAGGAATATTAAAAATAAAAGGACTATGCCAGGAACAAGATATGGGTATATCAATTGATCATGCTAATGGAAGATTCAACCATTTGCAGTAGGTTCCATACCCTCTTAGGTGCCTTGTGAACAAAATCAGTTTGCTGCTTTGCATCCACAACCTGTCGTATAGAACACATGTTAGCATCTCTTGTCCAATAGAAGATTAACAACATTTGAACTTTGATTGTGGTTCGCAGTCCATAATCCCAAACCAGGTTGACAATCACAACTGAGGTTACTTGAAGTCTTGAAGGTGAGGTGGAGTGGGTTGGCTCTCTTGACTTTCGAATTCTAAACGCCTCTTTTTTATTTAGAAAATAAATTTTTTATAGCAACCCCTCAGTAGTTCTCGAGAGGTCCTAATATGAGAAATCAAATTATCAATCTTAAAAATATTCTCATAACCTTAAGTTCTATTGTAATAACTGCCTACTGGCACAAAATGGTCTTTTTCAGGCAATTATTTGTATATAACATAATCAATACTGATAAAGTCAACACCAGATTCTCCAAATATAAGCAAATCAGAGACAAGAATGGCACAACTAGCAGACCTTATGCAGGAGACCTCCCTCCAACTTCTGCCGCTTGGAAGCTTGACTTTCCATACCAGAAGGATTACACAAGCTCCTCTCTTTGTTCTGAACCATTAGTTTCTGAATTCTAACCAAACATGCTGGAGCAGTTAATAGATGAACATATCACAAGAAAAAATGGTATCTGAACATCAAATATTTCACAACAGGGCATTTTGACAGACTAATGAAATAGAAGGTTGATACTGTACATTATCATGGGGAAACACTGTGAAACAAATATTATAGATATTACACCCAGAAAAAGAAGGGAACATTCAAACCACTGTGCCTTATTGAACCAACAGAAATTACACACGGGAAGAATGAAGGGAATGAAGAATTTGAAAAGGATCACTATTAAAATGAAGAACCAAAACTTTTCAATAATCATGAATCACCTGGAACCCCCAACCTGAGCAGGCTGATTTTGTTTTGCCAGCTGACTTGCTGTAGGTTTCATTAAAGTTGAGCTCCTAGGCAAAACAGGCTTCGCAGAAGATTTTGTTTTAGCTCTTATATTGTCACTGAATATCTTATTGGAAAAGGTTAATCCTGCAAAGATGCACAAATCCACATAATGAGGAAAGAAGAAAAAGAAAAAGTGAGATAAGGATAAAGTGAGGGGGAGAGGGAAAGAGAGTGAGAAACTGTTCCACACATAGATATTTAAGGTTCTAGAATTCTAATTTAGACAACACAACTTTTATCTACCATCATCATGTCAAAAAGTATCACCTGTCGTCAATTGCAGTGGTTGCTTTGACAGATTTTCTAGAATTCCACCTTGCAAGTTGGTAAAAAGTCTTCCACCTTCTCCTGCACAACCCAGAAGAGATTAGACAACTAGGTTATGGGAACAGCTATTCGAACTTTAAATCACTATCAATAAAACAATCTCAAAACTTCGGTATCTGGAAGCTATTTATATTGTGCAACAAGCAATTTACTTAAGACTCCAGCTCTAGGCTTTGTCATGTTTTGTTCATGTCAAACAACTATAATATCATAATAGCTTCTCACAATATTCGAGTTCCATACCAGAATTCAACACTGTTCATTCATTTCTTGGAAAAAAGGGAAATAAAGTACTTTGAATTTGATAACAGTTGACACACAATGCTCTGGCTTAGTTAATCCTTAGACAGGCTTATATCTTGCACAAGCTTATGGCTACACCTCTAAATACACCACATAGTAGTAAGTTCGCCCATACTGGTGGTATACTTGGCAGCAGTAAGTGATACTCGGAATGTGATACAGTTAATGCAATAAGACGTGACAAAGATATTTCTCTAATTAACATTTTTTGTTCATATTACTTGAAAATAAAATAAAATAGAATAAAAACCTTGTTTGTTGATACCTTTATCATCTACAGCTGTTGCAGAAAATTCCAGGTCCAGCCCAACATTAGATTTGCAGTCACTCAAAATAGTTGTATACTCCAAATCTTTTGTTTTGGGAGAGGTGTTAACATTTTCCAGAAGGATGTCCTCTCTCCTAACTAGCTTCACCACAAAAGCTGAAACAGAAAACTCGAAATAAAGAGAAGAATATGATTCCATAGTCACAGAATGGGAATTTTCAGTAGGAAATGGGAAATTGTGTTAAAGAAAATTTCCCGTAATAACAATCAAAAAAATGTTTGGTAAAATTTCAGATACTAGTATTTATTAGTAGTAAACCATTTGTAATAACAGAGAAAAAGTCTACTAAATCAGCTAATGAAAGCTTAACTACTTTTAAGAGCAAACCAAACCACCTCCATAAAAGATGTATACATGTCTATACAAATAAAGATAATAAGACCAGAAAGGAGCATTAAAATCTAGGGTTTACCAATAATGGAAAGTTCAACGGAGCTCATTATCACCGTAATTAATCTAATAACCAGAAATTGAGACAAACAAAAATATAATTGAAAAACCCAAAACGAGAGAGACAGATTGGGCATAAAAGATGGAGTAACACAAGGGTTCAGATTGACAGAGATACTGACGAGAAGGAGGATAGCTTCTCGCTGTTTCAAACCAAAGCTCCGCTTCATGAGCCTCAGCAGGAGTTTCATTTCGACTAAAATCGAAGAACCGAGCCGCATCAAACTCGTAATCGAGGTCTATTTCGTAAGCAACAAACACTTGCTCAACCTCCATATCTTCTTCCATCTCTTTTCCTCTACGATGACTATTAACCACCTTCTCTCTAAAATGCGAGCCCGTCCGTGTCACTATTGCTTCACATGAAGGAACCACAACACATCACCATCACCATCACCATCATCATCACCCTCCCTCTGATTCTGTGTAACCTCCGGTGGCCTATGGAGCTCCGAATCGGACCCGATAAACTGAAAAAAGTGCGAACTGCTAAATAGCAGTGAACAGCGCAGAGTTCGACCGGCGCACTGTAGCAGTGAGTTATGATAGGAATTTAAATATTTACTTTGTGAATAAATTTACAATAAACTGAAGGTACTAGTTTTTAATGCACAAAAACAATAACCCAGAGCACATAGTACAACTACTACGAAGCAGGATGGAGTTTTATAGCCCCGAGGATGTAAGTAAGTTAGTCTTCGATCTAAAATTTTGAATTTTAATTTAATCTGTAAGACCAATATACCCCTGAGGTTCTCATAGAGATTGAAGAGTTGGAATTTTTCAAGGAATGGGGGATTAGATTGTCATTGGAATGGAAGGCTGAGAATTCGGTTTTTGTCTTTTCAGAGAGAGGCAGCGATATCGGTCTTTGAGCTCTCTGTTTTTGACTGTGATTTCGGCGCATCTTGTGTTTGGCCTCCAATGGTAGATGAAATTACACAATTGCCCCTAACGGTTTTATTCGTTGTGGTCTGGTTTGGTCCGGTGCTTTTGAGCGCTTCTTTAAAGAAGAAAGAGGGCCCATAGTTCAAATGCTACTAGGCCGATCTTACGAGTTACGACAACTGGTCTAGGAGCGAAGAAATTCTCAAAGTACTACGTTATAGAGTAATTTACCTTTTCTTTTCTTTTTTTTTTTAGATTTTTATAACTATTTATCATTAAATTATTTTTTAAGATTCTGATTTGAGTTGTTATTAATGATTTAAATTTCACATAATCAATGAAATTTTTTTTATAAAAAATTTGATGAATATGTTCCCAATTTAATAAGCATTCTCATGACATGTTAGAAGCTCTAAAATTTTACAATAATACTTGTTAAATATTTTTTGTAATTAAATGAATTTGTAATCATTTTAAATTTAACACAATTACATCGACGAGTTGCTTCTATCTAATCATTTTAACTCCTAAGATAAATTAAAGGTAACATCAAAACCGTTCCTTCTTTACGAATATGTGAGTAGACAAGAAAGTCTCCTTGAAAATGTACTAATTTTTCTCTTACGTTTTGATCAGGGGCCAAAAAGTAAAGCATGGAGGAAGCCAAGTAGCATCATGTTACTATAGGATTATCTTCACCAATACTAGATTTACAATTAAAAATGCCAACTTAACATTTCCAATCTATTTTGGGGAAATGCCAACACAAGCTTTCATGAGTCAATAAGTCCATCCAAAACAATTGAATTGAGGTGCTTGTTGAAGAAATTGAAGTCCTCAGTGAAATATATACAAAGAAAAATGGGTATTTAAGATTTGGGACCTAGCTAGTTCCTCTAGTTCTTGTTGGAAATTTAATAATATAGCAGTCGTTTTTATTGTACTTTGCTTTGGATTCTTGAATTGATTAATGATAGGTAGATGAAAGCTCCAGACGCATGCATCAGGAAGTATAAATATATAACCTTGGATTCCAAGTACTGTATTTTATTGCATTGATTCTCATTCAATTAATACGCCTCTTAGTTCTTACCTTCTTCTCAGCTAACAGTTTTCTTTTGTTGCTGATTATTATTTTGGGTCGTTGGATGAGAGGCTATGCGAGAATTGTAGGTTCGCAACCTCAATCTTGATTTTCGGTTGTTGAAAACTTATGATTTATGATTATAATTTATAAAATTAATTTGTGTATAAATTATTAAAATATTGATTTCTAATATATATTTAAATTGTAAAAATCTCTGCTATGGAAAAAAAAACCCAAAAGATAAAAAACATAAAAGGGCTGGAAATAAAAGGTGGGACCGCAGCGAGAGGGTCAGACGGATAACTTGGGACGAGCGAGCCAAACAGGCCACATTCAAGGCCCACAAATTAAATCCCTCGTGTCTTGGGCCGCAAATCCAAAGGCCTCTTCTACTTTCTGAGTTTATTTATGGTTTAAATGACTGAATTCAAAAAAAAATTGTGATTTAGAAGAAATATATATTACATACAATTTGTTATAAATATTGACCATATTTTTTCAGATAATAAAGTCATGTTTTTACATAATTTCTCATTGAATTTTAAAATAGTAGCTACGTAATCACCATTTTTTCATGTGTTTTATTATATATGCAACTAATAATTTATTTAGGATTTTTTTAACAAATGTCTTAAGCCACTTGTTAAGTTTATATAAATAAAAAGTTTAAAATATTTATTTACGAATATTGGTTGTGATTTAAGTGTTATTAAATGTATAAATTATTATTTATATAAAATTAAAGTTTGAAAAAAATTATATTTATTGTAACTTAACAAATATCCTTACAACACCAATTAGAAAAGAGTAATGCACATACATATTAATTTCTCTCACCCTCTTTTTAATTAATTAATTATAAAATACATTTAATTACAACAAAAAAATTGAGTTTTTTTTTCCCTTCAATTACCTTTATCTTTTTATTTTAATATTTTGTCTACTACTATAACTATTTCTTTTGTCTCACCATCTTTTTTTTCTACTTCTACATATCTCTAATAATTTGAATGCAAATAAATTCATAAAAATCACCATTTTAAAAACAAAAGTAAACAAAAAGAATAAATTTATGTTTTGATATGAAAAAAGTTTGAGAAAAAAAAAAGAATTAATATTTACTTTCTTCTTTTTTCTAATTGAAGAAACATATTGGAATATAAGAAAAAAAATTATTTTCTATTTCTTAAAAAAAAAAATTTCAACCAAATTAACAGTACAAAAGTTACAGGAAAAATTACTAAAATTTTAATTTTTTTTTTTTTTGTTAGTTTTTCATTGATTTGAAAAAAATAAAAGGAAAAAAAATAAATAAGCTCTAAAGGAAAAGGAAGATATGAGAAATAATAGGAGAGCGTAAGTCAAAAAAATAAAAAATGGTTGGGGAGGGGGGAGGGGGGGAGGGGGGAAAATATATATATATAGTGATAGTGACTTATAATAAGACGAAAGAACATAATGAAAGTAATATGATAAGTCATAATAAATGATTTAGAATGTTTGATTATAAAAATAAAAATATAATATATTACTTATATGAGAAATGAGTATATATAACATTACTTATTTATTTAACTATTAATTTCTCATGCAATTTTACATTTAATTATGTATAATATTTACAGGAAAAAAATACTTTCAGATGCAAAATATATATTATATAACTTCACAATTAAATATATATATATATATATATATATACGAGTCACTAGTTTATTGTGCCAAGTTTCAAAGCCAGCTGTCAATTATAATGGTTTGTATTGCCAACTGGATTTCATTTGCATGCTTTTATATCAGATCTAAATCTACAAGTAGAATCTCATTTTTGCTCATTAATTTGCTTCACATGGTGATGGAGTCATTAATTACCAGCCGACTATCTTCACTCCTCACCTTTAAAACGTATTGGGCCCAAAACTAAATGGCCCAGAGCTCAAGGGATGCTTATTGGAAATACTTTTTCTTTTTCTTTTATTTTATTTTAACATCAATTTTAATGCATGCATGTGTTTTTGAGTTAGAAGATTGTTGAGATTTGAGAATCCTAGCCTCAAACATCAACATCTTGAAGATTAATTATTGGCTAAGTGTATGTGGTAAATGAAAGATGACAGATAGTATACTAGATTTTTTTCATCCACTAATTAATCAGTACATAACAAAATAACATGTCCCCGTATTCTTCTTCTTCTTTCATGTCACTCTTGTCTTGTATAAATTTGACTCACTTGCTCCCATATGCATGAACTAATGAACGCCACCTTAATACGCAAAGCAAAGCGTGTGGGTTTATTACAGTTACTTTGGATGCACATTTTCTTTTTTCTCAGACAATATATGTAAAGCAAAATATTGTCTACACTAATTGTTTAATTATATGATAATAAAGTGTGTATATATATATATATATATATATATATAAAGTAAAAATTATATACTCGACTCAAGTTCTTAATAAAATGTTTTGTGTACGTAATTTAATCAAAACGAAATATGGCACTCGTTAATTAATTAGCTTGTCCAAAGCCTAAACAACGAGTTGAGTAGTGCATACATATTTAAGAAATTGAAATTGAAGAAACAACAAAACTGAAGAAATTTTGTCATCAGGCCAAGGGTCCCCTCATGAAGGATTTTTAGATTCGGATTTTCAAGATTCCAAAAGGAATTGATATTGAAGGAGAGGGAAGAAGGACAACCCTACATTATATATAATTATAGTACGAGAAAACTAGAAATTAATATTTTTCTTATTTATATAAAGAAAATAATAATAATAATTTGGTCTCAGGGTTAAATTAATTTGACAGCAGGATTGCTGAAATGAGCGGCAAACATGAAGGCTATTCCGGTAAACTAACACGGTCTTCCCCAAAAAGATCCCAACGACTGGATCCTATCCACGCCTCAAACAAGGAACGGCGCACAAAATTAAAATTAAAAATTAAAAAAATAATTCGTCACCTCACGCTTCATTTCCGTCTTCCCTAGCACACAGCTTCTGCTTCTTCTTCCTCGTACTCTCCGACGAACCTGAGAAATATCTTTACCTGAAATCTACATTTGCACAAACCTTTTTTTCTTCACTTGAGCCTCATGTCCCTATAATGACCCAAACCCGATTATCCCCAACCCGGAGTCCGGAATCCGACGAAGATATTAAACCATCCAACAGTCTTGGCGGAGGGACCGCCATGAGACTCATAGTACCTCTACAGGGGGTTGTGCAAGGTGGAGGAGGCCTTGTATTGGGTTCAGTTATTCCTTGTGCTCTCTTCTACTTTCTTCAACTCTACTTAAAGAAACGACATCGTAGTACTGAGCCAAAGTCGCCTCCTACTACGCCTTCGTCGGAGGTGAGCTCGTCTCAGGCTCCTTCGCCATCGAATTCTTCTAGACAGCTTTCAGACGTTTCTGGGTTGCCCCGGTCCTTGTCCCGGATTCTTTTGTCTCCAAGGGGTGCGACTGGGCCGGTTTATGTATCGGGCCGGGCCAATTCTATCACCAAGATGGGCGACTCTCCTTGCCATATCGGGTTGAAGAAGGTTGCGGATAATCCATACGACGAATTTTGCAATCCAGATGGTGTTATTCAGCTTGGTTTGGCTGAAAATAAGGTGGGTTTGCTTTGGTTTACATTCTGTTGACTCTGTTCATTTTAATTTTTATTCATGGTTCCGGTAAGATGTTATGATTCACGTGTTCTTGAGTTTCCCGGTGGGTGTTAGTTATCTCTGGACTTGATTGAAGAGTGGCTTGCGGAGAATGCGAGGGATGCTATAATTGGTAGAGAAAGGGATGGAGGAGAGTCGAATATTAGCCGTATAGCAGCTGACCAACCCTTTGATGGACTCGTGGATTTGAAAGTGGTAAATCTTATATCTCTCTGTTTGTCCCTGGCAGTGATTCATGTAGTTCTGCGTCGTTTCTTTTACTGCCATATCTGTTGCCTCAGTCTCCGTTGTCACGGTGGGATTTAGTGCTCTCTCTGTTTTATTGCTTTGGGTATATGCTGGACACATTATTTTGCTACGAATTTTTGTCCTTTTCAGGTTTGTATTACCTTTAAGTAGTACTACTCTAACTATGTGATACGTTATGAGTTTGGCCGAGGAATGTGTATCTCAAAATCTATCCTCGTTTTTGTCAGGAATTTCTCAAGGTAACCGTAACTTTTGATAGGTGAAATACAGCTGATGTCAATGGTTCCTTCCCGTTTGCTGCACCTAAGAACTGACATTTTGTAGTATGACTAATTTCTTGTGCAAGACAATTTTACACGGACTTGCTGAAATTTAAATGTCATTGTTGTTCCTTATTTCCTGCCTAATTATATTATATGCAATATATGCTATAGAATGGGATATATAGATAAACCAGCAATGAGCAAATGTCAGTGTGAGCAGGGATAAGTCTGCAATCTGAACTTGGCAGCTCCTTGATATTTTGACCAAAGGGACGCCAGACTTTAAAACTCCAAATTTCCAGTGTGAAGTCTCCTCCAGATGGGATCTATTTTCTTCTATAAAACCTGATCTCACTGCATAGACTTTATCTCTTAGGATGCTTAGGTCATTTTTTTCTGGCATCTGCATGCATTTAGCTTATGTATGTGACTGCTACGTACATAAAGCTCTGAGGTTTTCACTCCTGAGGATTGGAACAGCATCTCATAAAATGACCTTATATTTGTGCATCTTCTCTAAATTCTCTAATGCTGCAGGCTGTGGCAGGTTTCATGTCTCAAGCCATGGAAAAGTCAGTTTCGTTGAACCCCTCACAAATGGTATTAACTGCTGGTGCCACTGCAGCAATTGAAATGCTTAGCTTCTGCCTAGCAGACACAGGAAATGCATTTCTTGTTCCCACGCCTCATAGTCCTGGGTAACTATTAATTCCAGAAGTCCCCATTTGGTTCCTTGCTATCATGCGAGAAAATTAATAGTTCTGAACACATTTATGCAGCTTTGACGAGGATGTAAAATGGCGAACTGGGGTGGAGATAGTACCTGTTCCCTGCCGCAGTGCTGATAACTTCAATTTGAGTATAACTGCGCTTGACCGAGCCTTCAACCAAGCAAAGAAACGTGGTCAAAAAGTTCGTGGTATTATAATTACAAATCCCTCAAATCCAGTTGGCAGTCTGCTAAATCGAGAAACACTGTACAACCTTCTGGACTTTGCCAGAGAGAAGAACATCCACATAATCTCAAATGAAATATTTGCAGGGTCCACATATGGTAATGAAGAATTTGTGAGCATGGCAGAAATCATGGATGATGAAGATCTTGACCGGAACAGAGTTCATATAATATATGGTCTATCAGAAGATCTCTCAGTTCCAGGTTTTAGACTGGGTGTTATCTACACTTATAATGAAAGCATTCTGGCTGCTACTAAAAAATTGGCAAGGTTCTCATCTGTTTCTGCTCCAACCCAGCAATTGCTTATATCCATTCTTTCCGATACAATATTTATACAAAAGTTCATTGAAATTAATAGAATGAAGCTTCAGAGACTGCAGACAATGTTTGTAGCAGGATTGAAGCAATTGGGGATTCAGTGCATCAAGAGCAGTGGGGGTTTCTACTGTTGGGCTGACATGAGTTGGTTAATCCGCACTTACAGTGAGAGAGGGGAGCTTGAGATCTGGGATAAGTTGTTGAATATAGCCAAGGTCAATGTCACCCCAGGATCTTCTTGTCACTGTATTGAACCTGGTTGGTTCCGATTTTGTTTTACCACATTGACTGAAAAGGATATTCCTGTTGTTATTGAACGAATTCGGAGAATTTCCGAAATCCGAAAATCTCATAGTTGAAATTGTGTTGGATCAATCTACAGTTACTAATTTAAAATCATAGGTAGTGTATAAATTCCTTCGTTGGGGAAGCTGTTGATAGAATTTAAAAACTTGTTGACAAGCAATTCACTGATTCAGTACCAGGCGCAATGCAATTGAATGGAAATAACGTAGATTTTGAGTAATATATTTATAGCCTGTGTATTAGGTCTCATTCCGAGTATGGTGACATAAAAACAAATGGTGATATAATAAATGAAGAGTTTTTCATTTTAAACTAAAAATATCAAAAAAAACAATGCTAACCTTAAAGTGAATTCAGAAGAAATTTTTTCCAAAATGTATTGTTTTCGTTTTACATTCCTATATACCATTCTTTTAATCCTCATCTGACAGTTAGACCAAACTCCCTCCCACGTATGCTATATGTCTGTTTTTTTAAACTTCAGTAGAATTTAACAGTTATACCTAATTCTGAGCTGATCAAGGGAAACTTCCAATTTCTTCTTGCTTAAATGTCATCCCAACCCATTTCTGATTGACTCAAGGACCTGAATAACCTCAATCATGCTTGGTCTCCTGGAAGGAGCCTCAGAAGTACAAGTCAACCCCAATCTCACGACCTGGATTAACTCATTCTCTGCAAATCCCCTCAATCTTCTATCAAAACAAGCTGAAGCAGAGCCTTTCTCCAACAACCGCCTAACATATTCACATAAAACCACCACCTCGTTCACTGTAGGACTCTCTACAGGTTTTCTCCCTGTCACCAGCTCCAAAAGAATGACACCAAAACTATAAACATCACATTTCTCACTCGGTCTCAAACATTGAGCCAACTCTGGTGCAACATATCCAACAGCAGTGTGGAATTTGGTTAGACCATAATTGTCTAAAACAGGAAGTAATTTGACTAATCCATAATCAGATAACTTAGCCTCGTACTTTTCATCTAAGAGTATGTTAGTGGATTTAATATTAAGATGAAGAATTGGAGGCCGGCAATCATGGTGAAGGTATGAAAGTGCCCTCGCTGTTCCAAGAGCAATTTGAAACCTCCTAGACCAATACAATTCGCTATTGCCACTACTAGTGCTGGTGCCTGGATAATTAAGCCCATGCAGACTATCATACAAATTCCTGTTTGGCACAAACTCTGATAGAATCAACTGCATTGTCGAGGACCAGTAGTAACCCTGAAGAGCAACTAAATTAGGGTGTCGAAGGTTGCCCAATCGTCCAATTTCATGCTCAAACTCATCCTGGTTTGTGATCCTTCCCAAAGTCTCAAGCTTTTTCACTGCAATTGAGATCCCAACTTCAAAATCAGTTCGATAGACTTTACCAATTGACCCACCACCTATTAGACACTCCTTGTCAAGCAAAGCTTTGGTACCAGCCTCCCAGTCCTCATATTTTGATGGTAAACTTTTGCTAAAGAGAACGAGCTTTCCAATTATAACATTTGAATCTGTTGATCCTAGAGGTGTGCTCTCAATGACCACTGTCTCTTCACCTTTTTTTCTGGTGCGAGCCCTAATGTTCATGATGGACACCAAACAAACCCCTGTAAGAATTACAGCTGCAGCTACAATTGCTACAATTGCAGAAACACTTAGCTGCTTTGCTTTTCTTGAAGTAGAAGTTGCTTTGTTGCCGATTTGCTAAGCAAGGGGTGTCTAAAGGGGCACCACATAGGAAGGAATTGTTAGAAAATGCAGATGAACCAAAAACCTGGATGTTCGCAATTGGAGGAATTGTGCCTGAGAGATTGTTGAAAGAGAGATTAAAATGTGTCAACATTTTCAGATTACCAAGGGAAGAAGGGATTGAATCAGTAAGTGAATTATGTGAGAGATCTAGGTACTGGATTTTTGACAAATTTCCCAGGCTTGGAGGGATGCTTCCATTAAGGTGGTTCTGATGTATGTCAAGGACTTCCAGATATGTCATGTTGTAAAGGGTCCGAGGCATTTCTCCCTCTAAGGCATTACCAGAAACATCCCTGTAGCAACATACAAATGTTTTCGGGACTCAGGTGTAATTCAAAGAATATTGATGTTAATGAATGTTTCAGGTTATGATTCAAGAAGTAGTGATGAAAATTAACTTAATACTACTAAAGAAACTTATGGAACTTACAGCTCAAGAAGGAACCTGCAATTGCTTAAATCACCAGGAATTTCTCCAGCGAGGTTGAGATTGTGCAAATTCAAGACTTGAAGCAGCTCAATGTTTCCCAACTCCTCTGGAATTGTTCCACTAATCGAATTGTTGCCCAACTGCAAGACCAACAGCCTCTCCAAACCTCTAAACCCAACTGGAATACTCCCATTCAGCCTGTTAAGCTCCAGGTTTAGAACCTTGAGGTTCCTGCATCTTATAATGCTTGATGGGATCTCCCCATCCAACTCATTCTCTGAAGCATCCAAAAACTCCAGTCCCTCACTACAGGCAGGCAATTCAGGAATCTCCCCATTAAATGCGTTATGTGACACATTGAAATAAGTCAGGTTTTGGTACCCAATGATGTCGAATGGGGCAGAACCTGTAAACAAATTACTGGAAAGATCCAAATGATTCAAGCTCTGGCAGGCAAGAATCTGCTCTTGAACTCTACCAGATAGCACATTGCTTCTCAAAGACATAAACGATAATACTGGAATATCACATATTCCCGAAGGAATTTCCCCACTAAGATTGTTGAAAGAAAAATCAAACCCTTCAAGGTTTGAGCAGTTCACAATAGACGAAGGAATTGAAAGGGAGAGACTGTTATGAGACAAAGAAATGAACTTTGTCTTGTAACAGTACTTAAACAAACCTGATGGCATCTCCCCCTTAAAGCCATTCTTTGACAAATCTAGAAACCTGATGTTCGGTAAATCACCAATGAACTCTGGGATTGACCCAGATAACGCATTGGAACTCAAATTGATTTTCCACAACGAGTGAATATCAGAATATTCTTGGGGTATATTACCCGAAAATCGATTCCCAAACAATGTCAAAATCCTTAAAGATTTCAACCCCGACAGAGCTGATGACAGTACTCCGGCCAAGCTAGTGTTCCATAGAACAATCCTTTCTATAAATCCTCCCGAGTTACAGGTAACGCCGCCAAACTCTTCACAGGGGTTACCACTTACTATCCATGAACGCAAGCTACTATACGGGTCATCTGTAATATTCCCCTTGAATTGAAGCAAAATCTCCTTTTCAGTTGCTGGTGAGACAGGGATGAATGAAAGCAAACAAAGAATAGAGCACAAGAGAGCATGAGAGAGACGGAGATGACCGAGTCTTCTCATGCTAGAAACATAAGGTTCGGGTCTACCCGTTTGTCATTATGGTAATTGGATCCAATAACGTAAAGAGGACTTTGGTTCCTCTGCTACTGTGCTTAAAATGTTGGAGAAATTTTCATTTGTAGTTCTTGGAATCTCAAAAACATCAGAGTCATGAGCAACTGAGAACATATTAGCTACCCTTCATTTGGTTCTCGCTGAACCTCAAGAAGTTACAACACCTGAGCACATTTCTACAAGTGAAATTTGTAACCCCAGGAACCCGTTAAATTTCTGCTACCGTTGCTTCTGGGTACTCTCACTCAAGCCCGTACAACAAGGATCCGAGTGTTTCTTTTACTCAAAGTACTAAAAATCTGAGCTTGGACAGAGGGAGGGAGTGACAAAGAGAGAAGGAATGGAGGGCAGACAAGCAAGAGAGTAAATGTAATGAAAATGGTGGCTGTGCCTTTGCTGAAAAGGAAGCAGGTAAGAATGTGAGACCCAATTCAAGAATCCTCCGAAGTCTATATATAAATTCAGCGGTTGCCACCAACTGAAACTGAACCACGTGCATGAAGTCGGTCTCTCTTTCTCTCTGTCTCAATTAACAATGAACGCCATTCTGTCCTTCTGTCCTGTCCGAGCTGCTCTCTGAATTCTGATTACCACCACTACTTAATTTGTAGGCCCTTCTTCTCTAACCCGGCATTTATTCTTCCCCACCAACCATTGTGCCACCACCATTATCGCCACCACCACAATTAGGATTTAGGATACAACAAAAAGAAAAGAATTGAAGTAAAAAGAGAAAGGAGAGAAAGGAGGCAGTTTGTTGTCTGTACTGTTTTCATGCGACGAGCATACTTTTTTTGCATTGAATTTTTCTTCTGTCGTTTCGAATCGATGGGGACTTTTTTTGCATTGGTCGATGTAATTTCTAAAGAAAGAAGTTGATTGCTTAGTTTAATTAAATGATTAATAATCACTCACTTTAAAATTAAGTAAGCTTATACGGTGGAATTTATATATTTCATTTTCATTTAAACAACTGGTTAATAGAAAAAAGCTACTAGGCTCAATGGCTAAATCATCATTTACATTAATGTGTTGTGTAAACATATTGACAAAGCTGAAGGCTTCCTGTCTAATTTAATGCTACCTTTGGATGATTGGTACGCATAATTGTCATTGTTGGCATTCCACTAGCGGAATGCCCGGTCCCCCACCAATAACGCACTACAACAGCCTTTGATCTTAATCCAACTTCATCGAACACTTTGAAGAAACACTGAACGAATTGCAGTAGTTTTTCTGAGAACCGTGAATTTCATGGTTTTTTCCCTTTCCACCCTCAGCCACAGTCCTACACATAACAATACGACATGTAGTACACAGTCGTTTACAGAACTTTGCTTTGCCCGTTTGTTGCTGTATTAAATTGGAATAATACCCGGATGTTGTGTCTGTGCGAGAAAGGATAGTTGAGGGCCAGGCAACCAAGAAAATAAGACAATTACTTGAAAACAATTTATAAGCAGACAAAATCTGAGCAACTTGATTAGTATAATCCTAATAAGTTTGGAAGCTTTAATTAAAAATCTCATGCTGTATTCTGCTTATGGAGTGCAGGAAGCTTGGTGCTCACGTAACAAGACACATGACAACATCATAGGTAAAAACATAATAACAGCAGAAGGATGGCACAAGTCCTAGCTTGCCCAAAGCGAAGCATAATAATGAACATTTCCAGAAAATAATGTTTCAACACACAAAATTGTAAAATCAATATGCAAATGCAATGCAACATAATGATCAAAGCTGATTCTTCAGTGCAGCTATGCAAGCCAACAGTTTTAGTGTACTTGTATTTTATTTACAATGGCCCAAGCTCAAATCAACACTTACGAAGAACAGATTTCATTCGGGTAGCAATAATAAATGAGATAGAGGCAGCAAACAGACAGAGGATCAGAGGACAATTTCCGAGGAAGAAGAAATGCTGATCTGAAAAGGAGCAAGTCGTGTTAGATGTTTCTTTTGCTTCCTGTGTGTTTCCACCTTCCATACTTCTATCACACATTTTACCTTGCTGTGGATGAAGTTGTTAAATAACTAGACCTCACCCAACCATGCACTGCGTTTTTAGTATGTCAGTGACTGGCTCGTGTGCTCTCAGTCCTCGAGGAACCAAAAATGAAAATCACTATTGCAAGAGTGCCTCGTCTTCCTTTTGTAACTCCTTGAGCTGCCTTTTAGCATATACTGTGAAGAAGATTGCTGTAGCCACAGTAGCGCAGAAGCCAAGAACATTGAAGATAATCTGGAGGGCAGAAAGGGTATGTCTTTCGTTCGAAGCTTCTTCCAACGTCCATATTAGGATCCCACTGCAGATAACCAAGGCAGCCATGAGCTCACTAGGGTCCAGACATCATACTCAATGCTAGACAAGGAAAGAACAAATTACAGGATAAACACTGGCAGAGTTTTTTATTATCCTGCACCCTTTCCAAGAAAGAAAACCAGAATCAAGAAATTCAGATAGTATAGACTAGGAGGAAGGGGTGGTAGTCTAAAAAGAGGGGAAAAAAGAAAACATGCATGACCACCTTTCATATTTAGAGGGAAAAAAAAATTATCGAGCCATGCAATAGGACATAAATCTCAATCAAAACAAGCTTCATTTTGTTATTTGTCTTCATAAACGTACATAACTGATAACTCTTAAGGCTTGGGTTTCTCATCCTCTATGTTTCCAACAGTTAAAATTTATAGTTTATCATGCCAACTTTTCTACATTCCAAAGAGTCTCCCCATAATCCTCTCATTAATATGTAATCATAACTTCTTAATTAATCATCTGGTATTGAGGATACTGACAGCATATCTCAAACACCAAGATGGCAAAATATTTTGACCTGGAGAAACTATGAGAACATGGTGAAGCATGCAAAACAGAATATGCAGTGTGGACAGCAAATTCGTGGGAGGATATGCATAAAGGTTGTTAGATTATCCCATACACCACTTGCCCTCAATACCCTGGTTCGGGGGGAGGGGGATGCAGGATCTAATGGAGAAGAAGATCATAAGGTTCAGATAGGTAAAAATGGACCAATGATTTCGGCCTAGGGCATGGAGGTGAAGCACGAAGAACAGCAAACAGTTCAGCAAGACATTAAACACACCAAACTTGCAATAAGTAATAGATCAAACTAAAAACATATTGGCTCCAGAAAACATGTAGCATTTTATGGTATTGTGTCTATTAATAAGCACATATATCTTCATCTAAATTCATTATGGTTAATAAATAGAGTCAAGCTGAAGCCATGGAGTCGGGACAATATAAATTATCACATGGACACCCAAGAATTGGAAAAAAGGAAAGACATGAGGGGGATATCTTATATTTTTAGATGCATGCCACAGCTTGCAACACATGCACCAATGCATGATCTGAATGAAAACATCTATTTTCAATTTGATATGCTGGTAAAAACGTGAGCACACACATATCCACAAGCATATGAGCATGCATAAGCATGCATGTAGAGAGAGAGAGAGGATCCTACGTGTAGAATGCAACAAATATCTCGGGCACCATCCCAACCAATGACCCCAAGATGTAAGGACCATACTTAACATTTGTTGCCACAGCACAATAATTAAAAATTATGTAAGGGAATGGAGAGATCCTAATTAAAGTAACTGCTCGAAACTGATGAAACCAATTTCCTTCACCAGCAGATCTTAGAACAGAAGCTTTCTTTGGATATTTTTCCAACCACCCCTGCATAAAAATCACGAAATGGCGGTTCATAATTAGCTTGGCTGTGGCATGAAAAACCACAAAAATTCTCAGATCCTACCAACAATTATATACTTGACACAAGGTACTTACTTGAATCTTGTGATGGAATAGAGAGCCAATGAAATATGGCAGTGAAACGCCCACAGCCACTGCTGATATGATTAGCAGGAACCCAAAGCCATAACCAAACGTCATCCCAGCCACCCACATAGAAGGTGTGGATGGTAAGAGTAAGGTTGGGAATAATGCCACAGAGGCAAATACCAGAACAGCCAATACTGGGGTACTAAATGTTTCTGTCTCCCATTGAATAATTGGAATAATCTCCTGAAAGTAAGATTTATGATGTTATTGATTGGGTAGGTGCTCCAAAATTGTTTCAATGCAAAAATGATCAGTAAAATATGAACACTTCCAAGCACTACTGTTGAATTCAAAACTATGCATCTATTTAACCACAACATCTCGTGGTGTCACCAATTAAATCCAAAGCTATATACCTATTCAACTACTAAACCTCATGTTTTGTGTTAAAAATCATTAGTAAAAGGTAGACAAAAAAGCATTTGATGAATGAGTTTTTAAATAAATAAGTTCAAAGTTACCCATGTTAAGACATAAAGAGTAGAAAATCCTAAACTGTGACAAGCTTATTCCATAGAGAACGCTACACTTCTTATTTGATTGCCACAGAAATAATTTTGGTAAATCCAAGTATCCACAAAAATGAAAACATCCAGAGTCCAAAAGAAGTGTTTTTATATATGTTCACATCTTTGCAACAAAGTACCGTTCTTGTTCCTCTAGATAAATTGTTCTTTCTTCATCCTACAAACCCAAATCCATAGGAGAAAACCCAGACTGCAAAATAATCGAAAATGGTTCACTGCTGGTATATCAATTAAAGGGTATTTTGTATACATGATCGAGCGTCACAGCACTTCAAACAAACTCCAAGGAATTTGAATTTGGTTTTTTTCCCACGAATTCAAAACTTAGAAGCACGTGATAAACTCCCTTAGACATAACAATTCAACAAAACCTAGACTCTGTAATGTCGTTGCTCAACCATGTTAACCTACAAGTGTGCATTATTCCGTCTACATATTGAGGGAAATAAAACTAGCCGAAATCTCCAAAGAAAATGGCAATCAAAGGACACCCAAAACTGTAAAGTGTGAGTCTTATGATTATAAAGATAAGCATAAACACAATTACCAACCTTATCCATAAAAAAGGGTCCGACCCACTTGAAGAAAACACCAGCCAACAACCCCAAGAACATGAATGCCAGCACCAATTTAACCCAATACCAAAATGACCCTCTCCTTCCCGAAGAAGGAGGGTCCGTGACCGCTTCAGAATCTTCCGGACTTTCCCTCAGTTTCACGTAATCCCCATTGTTATCATCACATTCACTCCCAATCCTCATCCTCAATTCCCGCACCACTTCACCTTCCCCGTCATCTTCCTTGTAATCAGTCATCGGAAAAAGAAAATCCCTAGAAAAAACCGGTGGCACCGAAAACCTATGCCCTCCTTGTAACCTCAGGTAAGTAAAATATTTCACAAACGGCTGGGGAATCAAATCAAACCCCAGAGATTGCAAAGTCAAAAAATTGTTGAGAAATATGTGGGAGAAGGAGCGAGGGAGCGAGGGAGCGAGGGAGCGAGGGAGCGAGGAAGCGAGTGATCTATGAAAAAGGAAGACTAACCGAAAAAATACAGAAGAGGGTCAATCGACCATGGAAATAAAGAACTTTATTTTGAGTATTAATTTAATTAATCAACAGTTTCTCTACCTATTTTCTTTATTTATTTTGGAATATAATCCTAGCAGCATAAGATATGCTGTTGATGAGGTTTTTCTTTTTCTTTTTTTTAGCTTTAAGGGAAAATGGGAAATGACTTCAGCGTCTGACACCTGGACATACGGGGGACCAGGCAATTGAAATAATATCCACAGGTCTATGGGTTGGCACCGACTTAAAAATAAGATCTTGTATTCTCAATGAAAAGCTTCACCTTAACATACTGTACACCTGCAGCTCCTCTGGCTCAATTTCATAACCGGAAACCTGCTATTATTTGGCACCCAATAACCATGGCAACCCTAGTCGGAGCAGGTTTAAACGTGACCCTCGTGGGGCTTGCCTCAGCTTCCGAGCTTCCATTGTTGGGTTCGTCTCTGAAACAATGTGAACCAGGCATTGCCCACTTGGGCAACACACGTCTCCAGTGTTGTTCAATGTGAGAGTTCCAATCATATTCCGGTGATATCGTCATGGGTTTAGTAAATTGTTTTCATAACCTTCATAATGTTCTGTTTTTAATTTTGACGACATTTTTTTTTGTGATTTTCTTATGTCAAAAATCTTCAAATTTTGAATCTCTTATGCCACTTTTGTGAGGACTTGGCTTTTGAAGTTGGGGGTTAGATTGGGCAGACTCAAGATTGCCCCTGCCCCTGCCCCTGCCCTTCCCGTGTATGAATATGTTTTAGTTGGAAATCAAACTTCAGATTTTTCAAATGTCTTGTTCAGTAAATCTCAATGTGGAACTTCCCCTGAAATAATAATTCACTCCTAATTCTTTATAAAGTGAATATGTTATTGGTGTGATTTATTGATGTAGGTAAGTCTGCTTGGTGGAGCACTTTGCGCATGCACATGCCATTTCTTTTATAACTCCGAGTCTCTTGAGGTAAGAAGGTTTCTTTTATTATACTAAAGGGTAATTTGTTAATTTATTTTTGAAATAATTGAAGTAATAAAAAACAGAGTAAATGAAGATATGGTGTATCATAAATATTTTGGGTAATCTATAGTAATTATGTCCATCTGCATATATAGCCTGTTGTCTTCATATGAAGATGTGGTGCATCATGCTTACTTAGTGCTAACACAGTAAATGTACGTTTCCTGGTACCACAGAAGTATTTGACGTTTCAGTTTTGTAAACAGACATAGATTCATATACCTGTCATAGTAGGATTACCATTAACTTTTGATGCATAGCAACAATATATTCAAACCAAACTAGTCTTTCTTTAGCCAGAAAAAAAGATTCAGGCCTTTCATCTTGTGCTATTCTTATGAGAATGGGTAGAATATTTAAGAAGATTCACGGGTTCATCTGAAATCATATAGGTATTGGTGGCTCTTGAAGAATCCCTGACAGTTGTAGGAGATGCTACAATATGTATTGCTGCATTCCGTAGATAGTATATAAATCAGTACAAGAACACTCCAACAATCTCTGATTTTTTGTGTTTGCGAATCTAAATGCGATATACAAGTCGAGATGGACCTCCTCCTCTTCCTGATTGGTAATTTCTTTCCTTGATGAGCCACTATAAATTTGAGAGTCATATAGTGTAGGAAGACATTTTTTCTTAAGTACTCTAGCCTCTCTTTAATTTTGATTAATTACCAGGACCTACCAACTATTTTGGAAAGTTACAAAAAACTCGAACGAGATACCAAAGTAACCACATTTTGTTAAGCAATAACCATATTTTGTTAAGGTCACTGACTTTGTGTACGTATTGGAAATGGGAGGGACTTTCACGTAATTTGAGTGGAATCCAAGAAAGGTTGGATTAGTTTACTCAATATTTTTTTTGCATTGAACAACTATAAGATATTTTTATTTTTTTATATTTCTGAACAGACCCCCTTATCCTTTCTGATACCATATGCTCTGTGACAGGAGCAAACATGCTCGAAGATAACACATTCTTTAGGAAAGTTGATTTGCACGAGGCTTGAAACCCGATGTTAGGTTCAGTTTTATACAAAGGGAGGTATGTGTTCTTCTGCTTGGTTGAAGTTTTGGAGTGAACGCCGAAGTAAAGTAACAGTATTTTCAGCTTGTATACAATTAAGAACTTTTGTAGGTTCTCTGATTGGCACTGCTCATCATTGACACTTATGTTATGAAGTTAAATTAAAATCATATAGTCTGTGCCATGTAGTTGTCAATAGCAAAACATTTATGCCTGAATGTTTTCTTATTGTTGTCCCCTATAATAACTCACTGAGCCAGAGAGACACATACACATACACACGATATTGTGACTTGAGAGAGACTCCTCTTCTTGTTGGTATCATCAATGCTTGTGAAGATCATTAAGGGTGGCTGAAAAGCAGCTCAGATTGAGGAACTTCTTTCGAAATTCAGTCATTAGGGCCAAGTTCTCTTGAAGAAGACGACTAGCTTCCTTCCTTAACTCCGCGTTCTCTTCTTTGATAGTTTCATTCTCCAAATACAGCTTCCAATTCTTCAGCTCCAAGTCCTTCCCCTCTGTTTTGTCATATCTTCTTCTGTGTGCAGATGTTGAAGGACAAGAGAGAAAATTTCATTTCATCAAAGAGAATATTAAATTGAAGGAGAAACAATGTTTTATTTAACAAAATTACGCATGGCATATACCTGGTAAGCCTGTAAACTCGAATTTTTGGTTGTTTTGATCGTTGCTTTCTCATAGAAGAATGGACGAGGGAGAATGGACTGCTTCCTGTGTTGCTGATACACATTCTCTTTTGATTCTTAATCTCCTCTATGAAGAAAATGGGAAGGAAATGTGCTTAATTTTGCTTGGATATGTTGAAATTGAGAGAGCAGTTGGGTGTCAGCTCCTATATATATAGAGAGGGTTAATGTTTGTGCTGTCACTGTATGAAGCCATGTGGGTGGTGCAATGTGTGAGTGTGTGTGACAAAGAGAGAAAGAGAGAGAGAAGTGTTTCTCTCCTGATAATGATGACATGAAGGCTCATGAGTCATGACTGCCAATGGAAGAACCTAATATACATCAACATGTGAGGAGAAATGACCTCTTGTCTTGAAGACAGGAAGGATAGATTGCTTATCTTTATAATCAGGATAAATGTTGGTTGGGGGGGGGGCGGGCGCAGGAGGAGGAGAGGGGGGGTTGTCTCTTAAACTCCACACTTTTATCTTTATCGCTTACTATCTTTTGTACTAATCACTCTATAACTTACATTTGAATGAATATTACCATTTTAATGTGACAAATGGATGGATAGGCCAGTGCCTGGTGGCTTAATGGCCTTACAAGAGCTTGAGGCCCCAGCAGATGTGCACACTGCAGATGCTATGTCAATGTTCCTTCTCCCACTGTCTCCGTCCTTATAGGCTTTTATATTGTGGCCCATCAGAAGAAGGGGTGGCGTCCTTATTCCTCATTATACTTTGTTTGAACACAAATCTTTGATGAGAGTAGAAAATGCTACATGAGGGTTGGGACTTGGAGTCTGGACACACCCATCTCTTATAATTTCTATGATGATAATGATTATAGTATTCATGTCGTGAAAGAATCTGCAGGAAGGAGAAGGTAAATTGATACATATACCACTGTCTATTATGAAGGAATTTGATTCCCAGCAAAAGAAAGGATCTGAAAAGAGTTTGGAAGAACAGCCTGCTTTTAGCCTTATCCTGTTAATTTTTGATTGGTTTTCTGTTATGTTCTTGAAGAACTTTCCTCTTTTTTTGGTTTTATTGCATACAGAGGTGTATTAGAACAGAAGCCCCCACCCCCTTTATGTATTTCTCAATGTTTTCTTAGACATTCTGTATTGCAGACTACTTTTCGTACATACGCTGTAATGCAGTTACAATGAATTGTGGGACAGATTATATAGGAAATTGCTATTCTGACACCAAAACAAAATGGATGTTGAGCATTTTTGTCTTGATATTACTATTTTAGTCATCCCATTTTAGTTATGATATGCATAAATAATTTTAGAACAACTTGATTGATTCCAGGTAATGGTATCTGCATGCGCCAGAGTTCCAGAATAGTTATCAACCTGCTACTACCGAGTGGAAGTAGTAGGGGTAGAGAGGCAATAGTCAACAAAGGAATTGAAAGCTTGCTCTTCTTCTCCTCCATCTTCAAGTGTCCTCGATAGCTGCATTGAAATCAGTCCAAATCAAGGTGCTACTATCATGATGAGTTTTGCATTAAGATGGGTCCGTGACTCTGTCAATTATCGTTTTTAGTGTTTACGTTTCTAATCCATTCATTATATTCAATTGGGTGCCATTGTAATTGATTGCGCTTCATTTTAGTATACACGTTCATCATCAAATACCATCTTCCACCAGAGCGGAAAAGTTAAAAAAGTCATATTATTTTTTCGTTCTGTAATACATTTTTATTACCATATATTTTTTTTTACTTTTAAATAAGTCTTACAATTTTAAATTGATAAGAATCACTTTTACTCTTATTTTTTATGTTTAGTTTTAAGTTTAAAATATTAATTAAGTAAATTAATTTAAATACATTATTTAATTTTAGAAACTTAAATTTATTATTTAATAATTAGTATAAGAATAAATCTTTTAAAAATTTATGAGAATTACATCATCTCTTTAATCTGTTTGTTTTTAAATAATAATAAACAAAATATCTTCATAATTAAATTTAGATTTATATGAATATCATTTGTTCTTTATTAAATTTTGTATAAAATGAATTGATATTTATTAATTGTTTAGTTCTAAACATAAAAAAGAAAATAATAATACTCAAGTTGAATTTAAAAATAAATTTTTTATTTCTTTAAATGTTTTTAGAAAAAATAAATAAAAAAGGAGGTAATGAGAATTTTTTTATTAATTTTCTTATTCATTCATTAATGATTATATAATGAATTTATTTCATGATAAATATATTTTTTTTAAATAAGGATAAAGGTAACATTAAAAAATTTGAGAATGTAATTTTATTATGAAATTTATTTAAAATGTAAACTTGTTACTAAACTCAAATTGCATCAAAATTTTAACACTTCTAGTGCTGCAAGAAAGATAGGACTTTATATAAGATCTGCATTAATATAATGATATATTTTATAAAAATGGAGGCATGGGATGGGATGGGATGGGATAGGCTGGGCCGACAGTGTGCCCATTTTGCCTTTTATGGCTTTGGTAGGAAGTCTTAGTCTCGCTATGAGGCCGTGAAAAATTGGCCCAAACTATCTTTTTTTTTCTTACGACACGACACTGTGGAATATGGACCTACCAGCCGGCCAGATTACATAGAACCACCGGCCTCAAAAGCATTAGCTCAAGTTCTAAAATGTGGGTCCCCCTCTAGTAGAGGACCTACATCTTTTTTATGATTTAATACAGTAACTAATTATAATTTTAATATTATATAACAAATAATGTATTATTTTTGTAAATTTATAAATTTTAAGAATTATATTTATTTAATCTATCAAACTTAGCCATGAGATCTATACATAATTCTTGTCACCACGTAGACAAACAACGGTGTCAGATCACAAAATAGTGACGTCATAAGTAGTTGGTATCTGATCGCACGGCCAGAATTTAAGACACATGATATCTAGCTGTATCTTAGTTCTGCTGACAAAAAAACGGTGGGGGCCGTAGAGAAGCAACACTAAAACAGGGGGTAGTACCGCCTCAGATTACCGATTTGTAGTGGAACAGGCTTAGGGATAAATCGGTAAGTTCATACAAAACCACGTTTATATAAAGTATTTCTTTTTCTTACGGCGGAGGCTATTGAGATTATTGAAACAATAATCGTCTCCTTCCCTCAAAAAATTTTACGCTACTGGTATTTGACTTTGTTTACCGTACAGTTTTTCCGAGAAACCACGAATCCGTGGATAATTTTCTTGAAATTCAACAGTGGGAGATTTGGCATTTTGAAAACCCTAATAGTCTTTGGCGTCTTGTTTTATTTGATTGCAGAAAGAAAGATATGGGGTCTGAACAGAACGATGGGACAAGCTACCATCTATCGGAGCCAAAGCCATGCGCCAACAACTGCGGATTCTTTGGAGCCGCCGGAACCATGAATCTCTGCTCTAAGTGTTACAGAGATTTCTGTATCAAGGAAGAGCATGCGGCTTCGGCTAAAGCCGCCATGGCGAAATCCCTCAACACCAAATCCCTGAAGACTGATATTCTGGCGAAGTCGTTGGTGGGACCCTCCTCGCCATCTTCTCCTGAATCAACTTGCCCATCATCATCGTCTTCAACAGAGGTGGGTCACGGTGGCCATCAAGCGGAGCCCAAGGTGTCGAACCGGTGCTTAAGTTGTAACAAGAAGGTCGGTTTTACCGGGTTCAGATGCAAGTGTGGGAGCACTTTCTGCGGGAACCACCGGTACCCAGAAAATCACGAGTGTACGTATGATTTCAAGGTGGCTGGACGCGATGCGATTGCCAAGGCTAATCCTATTGTTAAAGCTGACAAAGTTGAGAGGTTCTGATATTCGGTAATTGCTGGATTTGGTAAATTTGTATGGTTGAAGTTTGTAGTAAAAACACAGTGGAATTTAAAATAGCAATCTTTTTGTTCTGAATTTAGTTGGGTTCTCTTTTTCTTTTTCATTGAAAATCTGATCTTTTTCCTTGTTTTGCTCGAAGTTACTGTAGTAATGTTATTTCAACTTTCTATCCTCAAAGTTGCTCTGCTTTCTTTCCAAAAAAAGAAGTGCTCTGCTTTACTGCATAGCTTTTCTCCTCGTGAAAACTTTGCCATATTGACATATGTATCTTTGCTTCAATTCACAAAATGCATGCTGTATGCTGCTTTCTTTTTCACGCATTCTGCAAATATTTAACAACTTTATGAGATAAAGGCCTGGTCAAAACTAGCTGTCACCAGGGTAGAATTTAAGCACTGGGTATGTGTTTGTAAAGGCCACTTCGGTCTGAGCTTTGCACTTTATAAACTGATTAGTCTTAGTCAAAGCAAAGGAACAGTTCTGAAAACGATGAACTTGCCCATAAGGCCTGCTGTCGGGCTCGATTCATCCCGTTTTATCTGTTCTCTAATTTAAAGCTTGGGTTGAGATCATGATCATAGTCATCTCAATCCAAACAACCTTGGCACACCCTTTATGCAAAAGTTCCATAAAACCTTAAATCAGAGCCATCTCAATCCAAACAACCTTGACACACCCCCTATGCAAAAAGTTCCATAAAACCTTAAACCAGCGCCATCTCAAATATTGTATGATGAATACTTGGTAATAACCACTTGCATACGCACATACTGGAACTGAGCACGTACTTCTATACTTGCATTCTCTGTTGGTAAACAGAGAACAACAATTGCAGAAGGTGTTTGATAAATTTTGGTGCAAACTTGGTAAGTCGCCGTCAGGCAGCTGCAGCATGCTGTCATCCTTAAGGCAAAGCGATATTTGCTATTACTTGTCGAGACATTTCCTTTTCATGTTGAGTAAACTCATTTACTAGTAGGGCCAATTCTGAGTAATTAAATGGGCATGATAAGTGGTACAATGGGATCACAAGGAGTCTAGGTCCCGTGTTAGATCATAGTATTCTTCATTGATACATTAATTTTGGTAGGTAGGTGGCAATATGATGCTACCTTCTATCTGACACTGGAAGAAATTGCCCATCACCCCCACCTGCTTGAAGTTGATTGTAGGTTGCAAAGTCGTGTTCAGTACGGTGATGGATGATAGTTCTGCTTTGTCTTTTTCTTTTTTGGATTTGATATACATATGGGAAGTTGACTAACAAAGTCCTAATTATAAGATCTCATTTGTTGTGATGTCTGTAATTTATATATATAACAATACAAAGTTGTTCCGTTTTTGGTTCATCGTTTTTAGTCCAAAATTAATATTAACAAAATATCAAATATCATGGCAAATGGTAGTATTCAAGACTTTGTAAGTCCTTATGTTGTTGGTATGACTGCCAATTTAACTCTCATCTGAGATACCATTGTATTTTATAATCTTTGCCTGACATAGTTTTTACATTTTAGTGTCCCATAATTCTAATCATTAGCCAGCATGAAACATTAAAGATATTCAAGGGACTATAAATATTATGATTATTTCAAATCTTAAATGGAGCTAATGCTCTTTTTGGCTCCCATTGAATTTGAATCTGGATATAGATTTCAAGAACTCCATTTTTATTCACTTTTCTACTCATTTTAAGGACAAACCGCGTGGTGTTTGTTCTTCAGCTGCAGCCCTTCTATCCATTTATGTTACACAGCATTGTCAAAATTTCAAATTTCTGGTACCAAATTTAAAAGGGCAAGACAAGATTTCCCTCTCATTATTGCGTCTAATATCCAGCCAAACTCGGGGGCTTTCCTCCGTATTTGTCTGATACCGTTGTTAATGCATAGTAGTTAATTCAGAATAGCATCATTTTTTCTCCCTTCTTCCCTCTACCTCTCAGTCTGCAATTAAGGAAAGTAAGGACCGGAATTTATGTGTCACGTCTCACACGATTGAAGGTCCCCCGACCACTTGCTACTATTTCTGTATCTTCAATTTCACCACTTGGTTCTCTTGACCGTCTCTCGCATTCTTCACTGTACCAACAAAACTGACTACTCACTTCATTTCTTGGGCACCAAAGAATATCGCTTCAATGGTCTAACAAAACTCTCTACAAGCTTCGTTCTTTGAGTCAATGGCCACCTCTGGTGGTAATAATTACAGAAATGGTACACACAGAAGTTCTCTGAAGGTGGATAGGCCTCTCTCCGTGAACTAAAATCCCAAGTCTTCAATCAAGTGGAAGCCTTTGCCTGCTTCTGGTCAACGCCGCAGTAGCACCGGCTCAATCAACGGCACCACTGGAGCTTCCAAGGACGATGCTGGAGGTCAGTTCGTGAATTCTTGTCTATATTAGTTGTAGCATATAATATTGGTGCAGTCTGTGCTGAGATATTGTGTTAGCAATTATAGGGTTCTTGTCGCTTTAGTAAGTGTGATGTGATCAGAATAGGTTCTTATGTGAAAAAAACATGAATTTGTTCTATTTTGATCTGTATAGATTTCGGGTAGCACGTGTGATGTAATTCCGCATTTGGTAGTAATTTTCTGGTTAGTGGAGCCAAAATTGCATTGATTTGCATAACCTTTTGAAACATGGAATATCCAGGACTAACTGAAAGATATTGTATAAGCGGCTGATCTAATTTAAACAAAAAACTAGGAAGTTTTGAATTATAAGTATTCAAAGTTTCCTGAGCAGACCTACCTTTCAGTTCCCTTGAATCCTAACGGGTGCCTTTCATTAATAATGTTGGACAAGAAAAATCTATACTACTATTTTGCCTTTTTAAGCTATAATATTCTTCTCAATCATTTCATTTTCAAGATACTTAAAATTCTTGGTCTTTTAATTTGCTCGTGTGAAGTTTCTGGAAGAGTTCGAGTGGCTGTTAGATTGCGACCAAGAAATACTGAGGAATTGGCAGCAGATGCTGATTTTGCAGACTGTGTAGAACTGCACCCAGAGGTACTCTAATGCAATTTTAACTTGTGGACCCTTCACTTGGTCATTGATAAATTTCTTGCTGCTGCTTCTTTCATTTGGTTGAAGGACAGTTATTCATACTAGTCTAGCTCTTTTTCAGGTAAAAAGGTTGAAACTTCGAAAAAAACAATTGGGACTCAGAAACTTATGAGTTTGATGAAGTTCTGACTGAGTTTGCATCACAAAAGCGTGTTTACGAAGTTGTGGCAAAGCCTGTTGTGGAGGTGAGTATACATAAAACACTTGTTTCTGTCATAAATCTTGCAGTCATCAGGAAATTAGATTTGTACTCTGAGGGCGTGGTGCATGGAACTTCCTCTAGTAACGTGTCCTCATTTGTGCAGAGTGTTCTGGATGGTTACAATGGGACAGTTATGGCATATGGGCAGACTGGTACTGGTAAAACTTATACTCTTGCACGACTTGGGGAAGAAGATACAGCTGCACGAGGAATAATGGTGCGTGCTATGGAGGATGTTTTAGCAGATGTTTTATTGGAAACAGATTCTGTCTCAGTCTCCTATTTGCAGGTACCTATCAGACAGTTAAAGTAAAGAGATCTAGATATGATCCTTCTGATTATGTATTATTGTCTGTTTAGATGGAGACCATACAATATCTTCTGTCAAAGCAGCTTCAGTCTTAATGAACTATCTAACAGTAGAGTTCTTAATGCCTACTTGCAGCTTTATATGGAGACTATACAAGATCTTCTGAATCCTACTAATGATAACATTTCTATTGTGGAAGACCCCAAATCCGGAGATGTTTCACTGCCCGGGGCTACTCTAGTTGAAATTAGGGACCAACAGAGTTTTGTAGAACTTCTACGATTAGGAGAGTTGCACCGCTTCGCCGCGAATACAAAATTGAATACTGAATCTTCTCGTAGTCATGCTATTCTAATGGTAAACAGATTTTTTTGCTTTTGATGCTTGCGTTCCTCAAACTCCTAGGAGTTATTGCACACGTCTGGGGCTTTTTTTTACTTTTTGGAGAAGTAATAGAACCTTCGATGCTACAGGTACACATAAAGAGGTCCATCAAGGGAAGAGATTCAGCTCTTTCAAGTGAAAATTGTAGCAACTCACACATGGTTAAAATGCTAAAGCCTCCAATTGTTCGGAAGGGAAAGTTACTTGTAGTAGATCTTGCTGGTTCTGAGCGTATTGATAAGTCAGGTAAAAGCCTTACACAATGTCTCTAATGTTATTTGTCTTTATGATCTGGCTTTGCATCTTAATTTTGTTAAGACTTCAAAATTCATTTAGTTCCTTTTTTCACCAGCTAGCTATTTCTTTCTATGCCTGTTGGCCTTCTTAAATACAAAATTAAATCACACAATCATTTGTTAACATGGTTCAGTCTAACTCAATCAAGATAGAATGATGATAAATGTTTATAATATGGATTTGGATAAATTATCAGATTCTTGAAAACAAAATATTGTTACAAGTAAAATTTAATGAATACATATTTATGACTAAGAGAATTCCAAGACTTCGGACAGCAAGTGTTTTGCATGGTACAGTCTACTTGTTGAAAGTTGTTTCATTAACTTGTTTGGCAGGAAGTGAAGGACATATACTAGAGGAAGCCAAATCAATAAATATGTCCTTGAGCGCACTGGGGAAGTTCATTAATTCCCAGGCAGAAAATAGTGGGCATGTGCCATTTCGTGATTCAAAGCTTACGAGATTGCTATGTGATTCATTTGGAGGTATTATGCATATTTAACCTTGTCTTCATGTTTTGGTCTGAGCCCAGTTTTTCGCCTTTGATGACATCATTGTAAAACATGTTTCCTTCATCTTATTCAGCTTAAACTGAATAGTTGATGTGAGAATTTCAAGTATGTTTTCATTGGCATTTTTATGTTTCTCATAACATGGATGTTGCTTAGTCTCACGGGTCTCTCTTTAGACTCAAAAAAAAAGTCTTCAAATGGAATTTTAATACATAATTCTAATCATATCATGGAAGCTTGGCCTTTGGACTGTTCGGTGTTTTTACGATTTTATCTATAGATGTTAGGAATGAATATTCAACCGCCGCAAGTCCTTCATAAATTTTGTAGACTTTTAAATTTTGTGAAATATAGATCTCCCAACTCCCAAGTCACATGTTACATGTATATGTTGTATCATTGTGTTTAAGGGTCTATTTCTAGCGATAAGAGATTTTACAGACAAATGAGTTTCATTTAATGATATTATTTTTTGTTTTGGCAATACTTATCCATTTCTCGATATTTTTGTCTTTGGTGAACAGGTACTGCCAGATCTTCATTGGTTATCACTATCGGTCCATCCCCACGTCATAGGGGAGAGACTACTAGTACTATAATGTTCGGACAGAGGGTGGGTTCTGAAGTTAACTTCTTGTAGTTGTTATTCTGTCCAATTCGAGACTATTGTATTTCCTATTGCTTGCTGTCCTTGCCCTGAAATTGGACTGTAACTGCGTGACCAGTCAACATGTTTCATAAGGGACATTGCAGAACATAAGATGAGTTAATGCCTTCTATTAATTCCAAGGATGCTGAGTGTTTGTGCTTCTTTTAGGCTATGCAGGTTGAAAACGTGTTAAAACTAAAGGAGGAGTTTGATTACAAAAGTTTATCTAGAAGGCAGAACTCACAATTAGACAAACTCATTGTGGAACATGAAAGGCAGCAGAAAGCATTTGAGGATGAGATTGAAAGATTGACCATAGGAGAACAAAGTCAGATTTCTGACGCTAAAAGAAACTACGCAGATGCCCTGGAGGTTAGTGTTTTGGTCTAGCTAGTGCTATTAGATGTGTTGTCATACAACAGATGATATCATATCATGCAGGTTGTTTTAAGTAGCATAAATTGATTTTAAATATCTTTTGTTAAATTACCTCTTCAAGCTCATTTAGCACATTATCTTAGTTGGTTAGTTTCTTGAGTTATTTATGCTTGTTGGTGAATGTGTATTTCAATCTTGTCCTTTTGCAAAGACTGAAGTATCAAAAAGAATATATGGAATCAATAAAGAAGCTTGAAGAGCAGTTAAAGGTAAATCAGCAAAAGAATCAAAGGTCTTGTGTAACGTCCGATGATGAGGTAGTATTTCTTGTATCTATCTTGTTTTATGTTTGTATTTTAGGTAAAACTTTTCAACATAGAATAATATTGCCTTCTTTTAAAGAAAACAAGCTTAAGGTGGAATGAAAATGGTATGAGGTATCTATGAAAAAAATAAAATTTGATCAGGTGGATGCTATAAAGTAGCTTATCCACTTCCTGAAAGCTGGAATTTGCTCCAGGTTCTTATCTCAGTTTTTCTGTCTATGACTTCATAAGAGAAGTATTATACTTTTATAGCCATGTTAAAGATTTTTTATAGAAACTTGATCTGCATACAGTATATTCTGGAGAAAAATTAATTTTACTAGTTCCCTGCTTAGTTATGTGATCTGTCTTTCTTGGGGTTTCACCATAACTTGTCTCAGCTGGTTATTTGTGGTCATCATTTTCACTAATGGCTGACATGTTGAACCCTCCCTTGCTACAGAGTTCCCAGGTGTCTGCTGTTGAGGAAGTTGCTGATCTGAAAGAAATTCTCCAAAAAGAGTCTCTTTTACGGAAAAATGCTGAGGAGGAAGTCAATAACCTTAAAAATCTAGTAGCTCTATGGAAAACGTCAGAGGTGTGTTTTCTGCTTCTAACATTTAACATTTAAGCTTTGTGTGTGTCATACTCCAAATGTCTGTGGTGTCTAGTTAATCTTTTATATGCAGTGATAGTTTGCCATGGTAGGAATCAAAAAACTCAGAAATCTTGAAACTTCGCAAGATGCTGAAAGAAGAGGTATCTCAGAAAGAGAAACTTGAAGGGGAAATAGCAATACTACAGAGTCAATTGTTGCAATTAAGTTCTCATGCTGACGAGGTAAATGGGGAGAAGGCCTCAATAGCCAAACTTTTTGACCAAGGTAGCAGTGAGTGCAAGTGCAACTAGTAACATATATTTCAGCTTATGCTATTAATATAGTTGGTAAAGGCATATTCTTGCTTCATTTATTCCTAATAAATTCAATATTCTTACAGTGGGATTGCATAAGATCTTGTCATTGCTTGAAGCAGGAGATGCTGATGTGCAAATCCATGCACTGAAAGATGTAGCAAATCTGGCTGCTGAAGGTGTCTGTATCTCCTCATGCTGTGTTATGTGTTCTTGACTGCTGTTTCTACGATACCTTATTGTTTATACTTGCAACTAGTATTGTAATGTCTTAATGACAGCCTAAATTAGTTCCGTCTTTGGTTAAGTTTGTTGACTCTGGATTGGGGGATTTCTTTGCTGATTCTATTCAAGTGGGAAGCTGGAGTTCCTTGCATGAAATATTAATTCTTGATGTATCTTTTATATAAATTATATAAAATGACAGCCTTAAATGGGTATACAAACTGATGCATGTATCTCGAGAAATAAGAATTTTGAGACATGATAGGAACATATGGTTACTCAAGTCTGTTTCATCCTTTCATAATATAAAATGATATAAACCCTTATCAGTTAATTGTTAGAAGTCCTTTTTAATCCACAATTGGGCTAAGACTGGGTTATCCATATGTAGTGTTTGTTGGGTTCACCATGTTCCTGATGTTAGAAGCCAAGAAAAAATTGGGTCTGCTTCTTTTCGTTCCACTGCTACTGCTAGTAATGCTACCATTAATACTTCAACTTTCTGTCGTTGGGTTTAAAGGAACTGAATGCATAATGTATATCCTTCCTGATGTTGCAGAGGCAAATCAGGACAAGATTGTAGAGGCTGGTGGACTTACGTCCTTGCTTATGCTGCTTAGGACCTCTGAAGATGAAGCCATACATAGAGTTGCAGCGGGAGCCATTGCCAATCTGGCAATGAATGGTAAACTTTTGTGTCCACAACTTCTGCTTAGCACTAACGAATTTTTCTTTTCACTAGTGTACTCCTGATTACCTCATGCAACATTATCATGTGTCCTCTCAGAAACCAACCAGGAGCTCATTATGACTCAAGGGGGCATTAGTTTGTTGTCAATGACAGCAACAAATGCTGAGGATCCCCAAACCCTTCGAATGGTTGCTGGAGCCATCGCTAATCTTTGTGGCAATGGTAAAGTGCGGATTTTTTTTTTACACTCATTAGTGAAAATTTCCAGTTTTTGCAGTATGAAATGGATCAGTATCCTGTATCATACATTTTCACTTGGTAATCCTCAATACACAATCATCACCTGCTATAAGTGGGACCCAGTACAAGCCTGTTGGTATGCCTGCTGATGGAACATTGAGGACTACTTGGTGAAAAAGTAATGGAGGGGATGTAAGTCCTGAAATATGTAGCATGACTTCAACGTAGATAATAATTATCAACTTTTCAGACTAATTTGCTGATAAGAGATCTGGATAAGATATTCAACTGAAATTTATGGAGATGACATGTCAGCTGCACAAATATACTTTGTGATCTTGTTTGTTTGAAAGATATTAATGTAAGAAATTTTATCAGATAAAATGTTGCTGTTTCAGGAAATAGGAACAGACAGTCTTATTTTAGCTTTGGTTACTTTCATAAGATTCATTAATTTCTATTTCTCTGTTTTACTGTTTTCTTGCCATCCTAACTCCTAATAAGGGAATTACAAAATCATTCTTCTTAATAGAATATTTCAAAAATGATAACTTGCAATAGAAAGACTGTTAAAAAGTTATTAAGTTGTTTCAATTTTATTCCTCTGAAGTCATTATTGAGGTCATGAAGCTAAGTTCACATGAGCTCGGTTATTGTATATTCTGTGATGACTGACTTAGCAATTGCTTTGAGTGATGGAAAGGGTTTGAGCATGGTTAACACAATGTTCTTTGATTCTTGGGAAGTAATTGTAGTACAGTTAGTACATAAAAAGTTTTTTTCTAGTCATTGAAATAGGTAAGGCTGCTGTCACTGACTAGTTTGATGCTCCATTTAGATAAGTTACAAACCAAGCTAAGGGGTGAAGGTGGTATCAAGGCATTGCTAGGAATGGTCAGATGCAGGCATCCTGATGTACTTGCACAGGTTGCTCGTGGAGTTGCAAACTTTGCAAAATGTGAATCAAGAGCATCTTCACAAGGTAAAAATGTTTTAACAGGCCTCTCCAAATCCCATTTTGTAATAGTGATGACCTTATAATGATTATGATATACATTTCTCATTCACAAGCATTACTTCCTCAGTTTGCCTACGTCGACATATCAGCATACTCTTGAGTTTGCATAATAGTTTGTAACAACACCTTATATGGATAATGAATCTCCCGAGTTAAACTGTTTGCACTTGGTAAAGGAACAAAGAAGGAAAGATCTCTTCTTATTGAGGATGGTGCTCTTCCCTGGATTGTACAGAATGCTAATAATGAGGCCTCACCAATTAGGCGTCATATTGAGCTCGCACTCTGCCACTTGGCACAACTCGGTAACCATCCATTTTTATCTTCTGCATACCTTGAAGAAACTTAAATTTCATAGAAGTTGCCTAATAAGCTTCTTGTCTTAATTAACAAATAAATTTCAGAAGTGAATACAAAAGACATGATCAGTGGAGGTGCCCTATGGGAACTAGTTCGCATCTCGCAAGATTGTTCACGGGAAGATATAAGGACTCTTGCACATCGAACCTTAATTTCTAGCCCCATTTTTGTAGCTGAAATGAGAAGGTTACGGATCAATTATTAAAGTAACTCAATTCTCAATTTTAAGTCTTAGTGCACGGGGGCTGAAGGTGTGAAAATTTTAGTCATACTGATCAATTAGCAATGAATTTGATTATAATCTTCAATGGCAAAACTCTAGAATTCCCTAGGATTTCATGGTCTTGATTGTTACACAAGGCAACTATAATCTAGTAAATCAAAGTAATGTAATTTCCTTTCAATCTCATTTCTAGCTTTGTGTATGTAAATTGATTTGTACTATGTATTAAATAAATTGTCATTTATGTTGCCGAAATCACTTTATGGTGGAGGTGGATGACAATATAACAAGTTTTGTCGTAATAAGTTTTTTTTCTGGACAAATTCATAGAAACATAAGCACAAAATTGTAGAAAGAATTTAAAATCCACGTTTATGATTTTAATACTAAGTGATTCAAGAAGCTTACAATGAAGAGGTTGGTGAGGTACTTACCACAATACTTAAGTCAAAAATTAAAAGAGAAAAAAAGAAAGAAAAGGATTTTTAACTCAGAAAATAGGAATGGTCCCTTTTTTTAATTTCATTGACCAATGACATGAAGAAGAAAATGAATATCGCATGAGAGTATATAATATTTAAGAAGTAAAAATAATAGATATACATGAGGATTGAGTATAATCTATAAGAAAGTTGGAATGAATGAATGGATAAGTTGGTAAAGCAGGCTGTCGCAGATGTTTATAGCTAGCTTTTTTGAGAAAAGCAAATGAGATGGATATATATATATAGCTAGTGCCTAGTTGGCTACATAAGGAGTTTACAGAGCATGGAATCTAATCTATCACAAAATATAGATTTTGTAGCCAAATTAAGATTCTTTGTTTTCCTTTCTTTTACATCTCAATCAACACAGTCATGCATTCCTTTTCTTCTGAATTCATTCATGTCTTGGCTTTCAGCTCTGAAGGGTAGGAACCCAATGAAAAAATCCATTGAATCAGAAAGAGAAAGGAAGAGAGAGATCAGAGACAGAGACTATCTGATCTATAACTAAAAGACTACAACTATACAGCGGTCAAGGGTGACAATGTTATCTTGGTTACTGTAGCCTTTTAATGGAAGTTTGAGTGTTTGCCTCGAAAAGGAACATTGATCAGAGTAGTGCACGTGTAAACCAGAATTAAAACTGAAAAGAGAAAAAAAAAAAAAAAACTTGCATGTGGAAACTCTCTGAATTGAAGCCGTCCCTAACTCACTATCTTTACATGAACCCTCCTTTATTATCCGCAAAAGAAACATGATATTATATTATATGGAACTGTGATGTGAGATATAATCCAAATTAACAGCTGCCAACATGAATTGTTGTTGTTCATTCCTTTTCCTGCTAATTGATTAATCCATTTAATTTACTGCAGAACCTGATAGTAGAAGTTTTTTTAATGATGAATTTGCACAAATAAAAACGAATAAAACTGGAGTTGCAAGAATTTGATAAGATTTACACTAGCTGAAATTGCCGAACGTTAATCTAAACTGAAGGCAGGTGATAGTGAAAAGTAGTAATTAATTAAGGATACTTGCAGGACTGAAATTGCAAGAGAACTAGCTAGATCATATATATATCACTCTTCCTACATTCTAGGATTCTACAGCTAGCAGTAGCTACCTCTTTGTTTTAATTTTGAACCAAAGCTAACAAATTAATCAATGTAACAGTAGTGCAATCAATGACTCACCAAGAATTCGTACCATGAATTTACAGTAATCTTCAATTAATGAAGAAAACCATGCAAACACATCATTCAATCATCAAAGAAATGAGAAAGTAATATATAAAAATTAGCTACTAGTTACTGATCAGACTAATAACCTGAAAAGTCGATGTAATGTTCAGCAATTAAAGCCCAAATCAACTTAAAGTCCTTGGTAGCAAGCTACGTACAACCTACAGACAGACCTCGGTGTGCATGAATTGTTGGTGATAAATCTCATGAAGCCGGCAGGGTGGAGAATGGAGATATGAGCACAGCAGTAGTGGATCAGAATGGAGGCCTACCAGTAGCCCAGTATGCCTCGTTTGGCAACTGAATTGAATTGAGAAGATTAGGAGGCAAACCATGGAATAAAGGCGGTGCACCACCACTTGCATCTCCCAATACTTGCTGTTGCTGTTGACCAACTGCTCCACCCGTAGGAGACCCCACTGAACCTCCTCCTCCACCTTTGCATTGCCATAGAACCTGCCTCGTCCTCTAATTCCAAAGGAAGCCTTTCATATGCAGCGTTACTAAATGAAGCCGCCATGATCACTACCGGACCCGAAGCAATCAGTGTCCCCACAACACTTCCTCCCACCACTTGTCCTTGCCCTCCTGCCAAATATATAGTCAAACCCGTAGCAGCCGGCGGTGCAGGCGGTGGCAAAAACGAACCAGCTAATGACAAGATCTCAAACCGTCCATGTAAGGTGACAACAGCACCGGGCGAGGCTGGTTGACGAAGAGTAACATTAATTACAGTTCCTGTCCCACTCATAATACAAACCCCTCTTTGTCGCCGTCTCGCAAAGGTGGAGACACCGTCCACGATGTCACAACCGTCGGCTACTTCCATAACATGGGTTCGTAAGGCATTGGCACTGTCACGGGTTATGATAATCGGTGGCTTGGGTTTGTTCTTGGATCCTGCTGGTCTTCCTCTTGGTCTTCTAGTAATTTCACCTTCTCCACCGCCGCCAGAGCCTGTGATGTCATCTTTCCCTTGATCACTTCCAGCGCTGTTGTTATTGTTGTTGTCGTCGTCGCGCTCCCGTTTCTGGACACGGTTGAGGCCGATGCTGCTTCCGGTTTGCTCGTCTTGATCGTGGAATTGATGATGGTGTAGATGGAGATCTCTAGTGTGAAAAGGTGGAGGAAGAGAATGGCTAACCGGATCCATATATTATCAAATATTTGTTATAAAAATCTCAACTTGAATTAAACTAGCTCTCAGTTTCTTGCATAGACACAAAAAAGAAATCAAGGAAAATTATGAATGAAAGGAAGAAATAGATAGCTAGAACTGGGTACTGAGTAATTAAACCAAAAGAGAAGAAATACTTTATGCAATTGGAAAGACTTTGTGGTTGTCTCTCCCTTCCTTTTGTTTCTTTATTGAAGTTGTAGATTCAAACACAAAAAAAAGGAAATCGATGAGTGGATTTTTGGTGTCACCCACCAAATTCTGATAAGCTGAATTCACTATATCTTGGTTCAGCTCAAATAGTGGAGGCTAGGGTATCTAGGGCTTTTGATCATTTTGAACTCATGATGGTGTTGTTGAGGTTTAATTGGAAGAGAAGAAGAAGAAGAAAAGGGGGGTTGGTATCTTTTAGGACTAAGGAATAGAAACCTTATACTAAGCTTTTAGTAATGTTATTGTTGGGTTAGGGTTTGATGATTCAGAAACAATGAAAATAATAGATCGGCTATGGTTTTGATTTCGTTAAGACTGCGTGCTTGTGGGCGGTGGGTGGTCCCCACCTCTCTCTATCTCTCTCTCTCTCTGTAAGAACTAAAAACACAATAAAATTTTCTCTTTGATTAATAACCTAACTGAAGACGTAGACTTCTCCAATTAAATTCAATATTTCATTACAAAAACATTATTAAAAAAACAAGACCCCATTCCTCAACCAACATTAGCATATAGAATATGCCTTCCATTTACATAGACTAGAGACCTAAGATTTACAAAATCTTTTAATTGTCAACTCCAAATTTATGAATTAATTCTTATATTCATCGATCACAAAATGCTGTGTTTTTTGTGTTTCTTAGCCAATGCTTTCTTTCTAAACTGGAAGTTGTTACCGTTATGTGATCATTATTTCTTTTTAATACATGCATGTGAATAAAAAGAAAACCATAGTCAATAGTGCTTTTTTATTTTTTTATATTGTCTTATTTTCAAACTTTAAATTATGACGAAGATAGATAATGAGTAATGATCATCCTTTGTAACTAACAATGAATTGTTGATTATAACTTGATTATAAGCAATTTGTAGTTGTTTAATTAAAGAAAAAGTAAGGATAAATCATAATCTTTTTTGACGTTCTAAATAAGTCATATAAATATATTTATATTTTCAATAACGACTACTTTTAAAATTTATTTCTAAATATTAGAATGACAATTTTTATACAACTTTTACCCTTATTTGAATTAGAAAACTAAAATTTATTATTTAATAATTAATCACAAAAATTTTTATGTTCATAAGTAAATTTAAATTCATATGTATGTCACTTGTTCTTTTTTAATTTCTTTATAAAATAAATTTGGATTTTGTTTAATTTTTACTTTTTTTATTCTTTCATTAATGATTATAAACTAATTTTTTTTTAAAAAAAATAAGAATAAACGTGACATAAAAATTTTGAATCCAAAATTCTGGATTTATTTAATTTTTTAAAAAAGATAGAAGTTTTTGAGAATATAAATTATCATAAAATTTATAATTTATCCTATGTATATATAAATATCCTTACTTGTAACAAACAAAAATGAGAAATTCAGTGGTTAAGTAGTGGTGGTTTTATAAATTTGAGGAGACAATAGCTGGCACATTAAAAGTGCACTTTCATGTATGACTTTTTTTTAATTTTTTTTAGATGTCATTGTGTTCGGGTCTTACTACACTCCAATTAATCATATTTTCAGTTTTGTCATGTGCAAGACGTATCATGATTCATATCGGAAGTACAAATTTATGAGAATTATACTTTTTTATAATTTGTCTGAAAAAATTTGAATTTAAAAAGTAAACTTAAAAAAAAAAAAAAAAAAAGCACTTTATTAGACCGAAGTCATGGAAGTCTTTTACTCTATCATCAATAGGAGAGAGAAGAGAGGTTATGTATGTGCTTCAATTTTCTAAGACCCACATGCACCACTTGTGCTGCAAATTCCTATCTTTTACCTCTGAATTATCTAAACTCTCAAATCCTCAGCGTTAATAAGGTCCACATCGCTAAAAGCACGACAAATGTCTGCTTCCCCGCTTCTTTCGGATCTATTACAGTGGACTTGGACCATCTTTAAATACTTTCTCGGATTCTTATACGTACCAGTGGCTTGTTTTGTTTACCTTTGCCAAATATTAATACTCATCAACCAAATTAATCACTTGATCTCTAGTGTGCAGTTTGTGTTGCAAGGGAAATTGAATATGCCAATCAACTCAAGAATATTCGACTCAACTAAATTTTAATTTTAAATTTAATTAATTTTATCCTAACAGTTGAGATCGATAAAATAAGAGACTTTACTCACTTAAAGAGAGACTCGATCCCCCCATTGTACGGATCACGAGCATAGTGTTGTAACTTGTGAGTGAAGCAAGCAATTATGGCGTGCCTTGTATATAACCCAAAGATCCGTTATTCCAAATAACTTTAGTAGGGCAAAGTACAATTTTGTACTGATTGGGGATGGGGAAGGGGGGGGGCACACTGACCCACAGGCACTGGAGTTGGGGACAGCCTGCACCTTAAAAGCATAAAAGGGAGAACCCTAAAATTTTGACTTGAATTTAATTCCCGAGCCAAGACTGAGTTCCACCCTCCCTGTTTCTGTTTATAGAGTGAGTGATTTTTTAATATCAAGCGCTTTCATTGCTACGACAAGATGGTTTTGTATTATCTTTTAATGCTGTGTAATAAATATTTTAAATTTTAACAAGATCACTGGTTAAAAATTTCCTACTGTATAATGTATATAAACGAGATGAATTAATAGTGATTGGTTGAACGTACTAAATGCAAGGAGCCAAATATTGCTGTTACTGATATTTGCGTTGTCCTTCTCTCTTTCATTCATCATCATTCATAAAAGCAGCACATTGAATATAATGTTCGATGATAATGTTGTTACCAAGGGGATACTCAGGTCGTGCATAACTTAAAATAATTTCATGTATAGTAATTTTTTAGATCAAAATTTATCCTTTCTTGGATATAATTAAGGCGATCTATAAGCCAAGAAGAAGAAGATAAAGGATGAAGGAACGAAGCAAGAAAGTAATAATGATGACAGGGTGTAAGGTTGGTTTGAGGGCATAATCCAGAGTGTTGTGGGGGGACTGGGTGTGTTTCATATTGGTCATGCTCATGCATATGTGTGAGTGAGAGCATAAGGACGCGTGGGTAGCGCTGACATGAAACAGTGCAGAGTGCACAGAGACAGATAAACAGAATATATAACAGCACGGGCGCCGGAGAGTTCGCTGAAACAAAGCTCTGATGAAACTGAAACAAAATAATATATATTTATATATATATATATATGGCAAGTGGCAACCAGCTGATGACTACTAGTTGATCAACCTCTACAAATCCAAATCCAACCCAAAACCCATGCAATCAAAGATGCTCTTTGTCGGCCTTCCTTCTTTCGTCTCTCTCTTTAAGTCTAAATTAAACTATCTAACCTCATGGTGGACCCCACTCTCTTTCACTTTTTGCCAGACAAACATAGCCATTCTCTTCTTCTTCTTTTTCATCCCCAAAGTCTTTATAGTTATATTACATAAATTTTTTAACACAGATCAACCATCAAGGTTCAACTGATCAGTCTTGTTGAATCATTTTACAGAGTCTCATTTATGATCAAGTACTAAAACTCATTTGCAACTTGGCAAGGTTTCCCTCTAAATAAATACAATATCACAATCATCCCAATACTTAAGCCACAAGTCAACCCTAAAAAATTGGTCGTGCCAAATATAGTGTTCTCAAATCTAATATTATGATTTATTTTTTTTCATATACCTTTGGCAATCAAGATTGACTTCAAATTTAATATATGCAGCAGAATTAGGTTTTTATAATAACAAAGGCGATATTGCTCCAACGGGTCATGTTAAATAAAATAATTGAATTTTCAGGTCAATATTAACTATGGTAAACAATTGAGCATGATTTATAGCAAAGAAAATCATTATGTCTCAATGAGCGCGTAAGTCTAGCATCATGTAATGCATGTTGGCATTGGATGAATTCCACCCTAATTTTAACATCTCTTTCTAATTATCCTTAAGAGGTTGGTTCGGTACTTAAGGAAGTATGCTAACTTCTTTGATTTTTCTAATCCAAACATAAATAAATTAATCTGAGCTTAAGTTTCGATAGTTAAGAAAATATGCTCACTACTTTTATGTTTTTAAATAAAAAATTGGTGAGATAAATAATTTAAAAAATATATAAATTGATTAGAATATAAAAAATAATAAAAATAAAAAACCACTCTTTGTTCTTTTTTATATAATGCTACTTGATCTAGCTCCTCAATATGATCAATTATATAATCTTATAAATCTTAAAATGTTTGTAGCCATCAAAATGTTAGGCATATTCCCAATACTAATTAGAATCAAATAGCTCAAAAGAATATGCGCATATGGATAATGGTTTGTCTCTTTCGATGCAATTAGAAGGCAGCTTTTCAAGCATCGAAGTCCTACCAACGTTGCGTTCACGGGCCTTAAAATAAAAGTAAGCTTCCGTACTATGACTATGCCCATATTTGTTTAGTTTTTACAACAGTATTTTTGAGCTTCAATTTTTACCCATATTTAATAATATAGACTTCAATTTATGAATTTTACCCAAAATATTTATAAGATTGTTAGAGTTCTAAAAGCTAGAACTACTCATAGAAAAAATTTCAAATAAAAAACAATGAAGCTCCAATGAATTTTATAATTTAGACAAATATATTCATAATTATTGTTTTTACTGTATAAAATTAAAATCTCCAAAATTATTAAAAAGAAATACATTTTATTATTATTTTAAAAAATAAAATAAGATAAAATAAAACATATATTTCATTATTAGTATATCAAAAATATTTATAAAAAATATTTTCGAACCAATTTGTTGCCAAAAATTAATAAATAAATAAAAGTATGGTCATTTTAAAAAAAATTAATGTTCAACACTTATTTTTTTTTTAAAAAAATACAATCAAATAATTTGTTATATCTCAAAACGCTTGTATTTTAATTCATCAAAACATTTTTAAAATTTTTTAAACAACACTTTCTTGATAACCCTATTTGAACATTTCTTTCTTTGACCTCTAAAGAATTTAAATCCAAAAGACAACCATGAATATTTGAGTCTTATAGCTGTATGTAATGCCTCATTGAACACGGTGTTAATTTGGGGTCTTCAAGAAAGGCAAGCAAGGTCTTACCTTGAGAGAGAGAAGTACTAGTTAGAAGAAGAAGATGATGATGATAAAGCTGATGAATAAGCTTGGAAATTGCCTCTCAGAGCTTTAGTGCTAGTGATCCAATTATTTTAATTTTTAATTAAGCTCTAGACCTTAGACCCATTAAGAGATAGATATCACACTTCAATATAAAACAAAGCAACTATGGGAAATGTATATTTAATTAATTAATTAATCAAGGCCCATGTGAATGGCACCTATGGATGATCATCTGGAATCTGCTCATTGCATGCCTTCTTTTCTTTTATATATATACATCACAAGTCACAAGGTCCTATATTTCCGGTGCAAGGTCGTTAGTACATTACAATTGAACACCAACAAGAACCTTTCACATGTTTTGGTTTAATTAATTAACTTTAATGCAAGGATTAGATTATAAATTAATATTATTAGCTTTTATTAAGTCAATTGTAGACAAAGCAGAAACGACAAAAATGTGGCACCCACGTGACTGGTGGGCTGTTGCCAATTGATGATTATTTGGAATCATTTGGGTCATCCTCCCCCAGTTAGTAGTACTTACTACTTAGTGGTAATTTAGCTGACTAATCATATTTTTTCTAAATAAAATATGAACAATCTTGTTCTCATATAAATCCAACTAAGAAAAAATGTGTGTGTGAGAGAGAGAGAGAGAGAGAATTTAGGTTACAGGCTGCATTATCTGTTTGATGTCGGGTTTAGTTAAGTCTGGGTATAGTTAATGTTGATTGATTATTTAAAGACATAGAAAAAATCTGTAAATAATTTCTTATCATATGTAAAGTCTACTAGAAATAATTACGACTGTTTATTTGAAGCAAACAATAATTGTTTTGATATTTCTTTCTTAATACAATCTCTGTCTCTAAATATCATTTTTGTTGAATACAAGATTTTCACATAACATATATAACAATTAAGTTTAGAAATGAAAAAAAATTTGTTCTCCCCCAAAGGAAACAAAGAAGAAAAAAGCAATATAGCCACATGCATTAAATTTAATCATGGGTAGAAAATAAACATACTAAATCTTATGTAACTAGAATATATATATACTCCCAATAATTTTATGTATATGCTCTTTGTTGTTTGTATATGAAGCAAGAATTAAATTATGCTGCTGTCATAAACTTTGGGATTTTGTTTATAGTTTAGACATAACATAAAGTGCTCCAATGATGATGAAGGGGAATTATATGTTGGGAAGATCTCATAAAATAATGTCTCATCTTAGAAACTATAGCCAATGTTAATAGTGACTAGTAATCATTAATTGTAGTTCAATCGGTCAAAATAATGAGATTCAGCAAATAAAAATTTTAATTATTTGAAAATTAATTTTGGAGAATGACTAGTCAATGAGACTCGAATTATTGAAGCCCAAAATAGACTTATGGAAGTTTATATATAATATTTGCTCAAAATAATTTAACTGTATATTAATTAATTTCTTGTAATTTCTGTTTCCATTTTACATATAAAATGAAAAAAAGAAGCTGATCGGCCCATTGATTTGGCCCATAATGAAATCCAATAAACGCCATGCAATATAGCACAAAATTTGGGTCATAGGCCCATATGTCAAATAAGTCTTTTACAGTGAAAACCTTATAATGGAAAATCCATCCACTCCGTGAAAAAGACTGGATAGTGATTTTGTTAATAATTGAAGCCTGAGTGGATGCAGACTACGACACCTCTGGGCCCTGGAGCTGGTTGGTAGAATCGTCTTTTTGTGCACACTCTGTCCTTATTTGCATTTTATAATTTTTTTATTTTTATTTTTTTGTTTCTTCCTAAATTGACTTGAAAAGACTTTCATTTTAGTTTGATTAGAATGGAAAGTTGTTCAGTCTGCTATCTAGTATCTTCAAGAGACCTAACTTTTAATTATTCAAGGACAGAGTAAAGAGGTACACCTCAAATTCCACTTTAAATTTTTACATTCTTATATATATCAATCGGCACTACCCAAATTACTCCTCATAGTTTTATTTCATTTTTCCAAAATAATTAATTCATTTGTTTAAGCTATTAGGTAAATTTTCTAATTGTATTACTAAATATATTGATTTGAATTTGAAATTGGACTATATGTAGTTTTTCATTTACTTCCAAAAACCTATTAGCCAAGTAAGACATGTTTGGTTAAGCTTAAACAGCCTGTATCTTTCGTCCTCTACTTTTTACTAAGGAAGAGATATGAATTTTAATTATAGTTGAGTGGGATTAATTAAATTATTTATAGGGTGATGATTAGCTGCTTTTTCTCATGCATAATTAGCTAGGACCCATCCTCACCCAATCTTTTTATCTGAGTGCCACTTTACACAAAGAATTGTGAATCGATCCTTTATTGTATTTGCATAGAAGAAAGCAAGTAATAAAAACAGAAAAGCTAGATTCTATACATTATATTCATGTAAGAGATAAAAATTCTTTGAAAATATACTTTAAGGTCCTATAATATACATTTTTCAATTTAACCAAATACTGAGCGTATCTCTTTTCATTAGTGTATTTGTTAAAGTTAACACTTAGTTGGGTACATTCTCATGCTTTATATCCTCTTCTTCTATTTTTCTATCTAAATATTCTCTATATCCTACGGTAGCTAGATTCCTAAGAAAGCTGCATTTAAAAGATTCATTGTTCCAAGGCATTTATACCAAATCCCATTTCTTGTAAGTCGTAACTATAATTTACCATTAATTCCTTGTTACTATACATGACATTTCTTTATTCTAAGATCTGGTCATTTACATGCATAAAGGATTCGAGTTTATAAACTCTTTGCCAAATAAATAATAATAATAATAATAAAAAAAAAAATTCAACTATAGTAGAGTAATTCAGCTAGCCAAATGCTTGCTTTTGGAAACAAGTTACTCTAAACCAAATTGCAAATAATTTCATTCTGCAAAAGCAATGAATTCATGGTGATTTTCTTTACCATTTGCCTCAAATAATAAGTCCAGTTGATTTGCTATTAACTTCTGGGGATTTTCTTCCCATTTGCCTCAAATATATGGCCCTCTCATTGTCATCATGCACCAAAAATTTCCCCACCAACTCTCTCTCTCTTCATTCATTGGCCGTTACAAAAAAGCCCAATAATTTGCTCTTCCTTTAAAATACTACTACACCTACACGAAACCCATGCACTCAAACCATATCAACCTTATCTAGCAAGACTCCAATCATCAATCTTGCACAAACAAATAAAATACTTTACTATAGGACTGGAACTAACCCACAAACACATTTGCTCAGGAAAAATGTCTGTGACATCTAATTTGGGAGAGAACCCTTGTGAGAAAACCTCCCAACCTCCTTCACCTCTACTGTCTCTTGCTCAAAAATGGCATGCCAAACTTGCCAAGATGGTGATTTCAGAGCTGAAAATACAACGAGGTATAGCCGTTCCATTGGTGGCCATGAATTTGACATGGTTTGCCAAGATAGCCATCACAACAGCATTTCTTGGACGACTTGGAGAGCTCAATTTAGCGGGTGGTACCCTTGGTTTCACATTTGCCAATGTTACTGGCTTCTCTGTTTTGAACGGACTCTGTGGTGTAATGGAACCGATTTGTGGCCAAGCTCATGGGGCTAAAAACCTCAAGCTCCTTCATAAAACCCTTCTTATGACCACCTTCTTGTTGCTATTAGCAACAATACCCATGTCTTTCTTGTGGTTAAATGTTGACAAAATTCTAATCAATTTTGGCCAACAGAAAGACATTTCAATTGTGGCGAGGACCTATCTTTTGTATCTTCTACCTGACTTGTTAATCACTGCATTTCTCTGTCCCCTAAAAGCCTACCTGAGCTCACAGAGCATAACTCTTCCTATAATGTTTAGCTCGGCTCTGGCACTAGCTTTTCACATACCCATCAATATATTACTCAAAAGAGCTATGGGTCTCAAGGGAGTTTCAATGGCAATTTGGGTCACTGATCTTATCGTTATGGTTCTACTGGCCGTTTATGTTTTAATTTGTGAACATAGTAAGGAGAGTAGGTGGATGGAAGGTGGATTGTGGGATCAACATGTCGAGGATTGGATTAGACTGCTCAAGCTTTCAGGATCATGCTGCCTCACAACCTGCCTAGAGTGGTGGTGCTATGAGATTCTAGTCTTGCTTACTGGTCGCTTGGCAAATGCTAGGCAAGCAGTTGGAGTGTTAGCCATTGTTTTAAACTTTGACTATCTGCTATACTCTCTGATGCTGTCACTAGCCACATGTGCTTCCACCCGTGTGTCGAATGAACTTGGTGCAAACCGAGCAGGGCATGCTTACAAGGCAGCTTATGTATCTATAGCAATGAGCACTATATCAGGTTGCATTGGTAGCTTGGTGATGGTGGCAACCAGGGGAATTTGGGGTCCCCTGTTTAGTCATGATAAGGGGATTATAAGAGGTGTCAAGAAGACGATGTTGCTAATGGCTTTGGTGGAGGTAGTTAATTTTCCATTAGCAGTTTGTGGAGGAATAGTCCGGGGAACAGCTAGACCCTGGTTGGGTATGTATGCCAATCTTGGGGGGTTTTATATCCTGGCATTGCCATTAGGCGTAGTTTTAGCGTTCAGGGCAAGACTCGGGCTCAATGGCTTATTAGTCGGTTTTTTGATTGGTGTAACTGCGTGCTTGATATTGTTGTTGTTGTTTGTTGCGAGGATAAATTGGGTTGAAGAAGCTGGGAAGGCACAAACACTGGCCTCTAAGGTTGATAAACACGATACAAATCTACAAACTGTAGAGGTCGTCCAGGATGCGTTAGTAGTACGACTATGATAAAATTTTCAGGATTCTTAACTGTATCTGATAATTACTAAAGATGAACAGGGCTCAACCCCGTAGGCTGTAGACAGTAGATAAAAACAGACAGAGAGGTGTTGCTAGGCCTTCGATGCTCATGTAGGCTGAATGGTGCTCCTGCCTATTTTAAGCCCTTTCATTAATCTATCTCAGTTTTTTCTAGTTAACCAGAGATTGTCTCTATGCTAGTTCCACGACTTACGTAAACAGACGGTGCCAGAATTGAGGGTAATAAAGTGATTGGCATATCCAACAAAATTTAATTTAATCATTGTCTATCTAGCATTCACTTAAAAGAGTGGAGTGACAAGGAGATAAAACCTAAACCATAGTCGGAGAGCTCAATGAATAGTCAAATTCTAAGTATGAAAAAAAAAAAAAAAAAAGAGGGGGGGAAGTATCAGCAAATCAAACACTACAATCAGCTCATTGGTACATCTCTCACACAATCAATCGCATCAATAATCAGAAAGCACATCAAAGCAACCTATAAATCATCCACAAATCCAGGTTCAGAAATTAAAGATTCCAACTCTTTTACTTTCTCACTGTTAAAGCCAAGGGTGTGCAATATCTTGTGACCCGGGGATTCTACTTCGGACCAAATGCCGAGAAGCAGATGAGATGTGGTAATTTCTCCACTACCACCTGGAATTCACAGATAAAATCAAACGGAAATGCCATAGCTTTATTGCACCAAACAACTACAAAGTAGACAGATGAGAGAAACGTACCAGATTTTATTTTTTGATCCACAGCCCAATCAAGGGCCCTTTGAGCTTCTTCAGTCAAGGGGGGATGCTCGGGACTAAAAAAGAACATGTCAGCTTTTCCAAGCAATCTGACTGTTTCATCGCGAACCTTGGAAAGTGTAATTTCATTTGCTCTCAAAAATTTTGCAGCCAGACTAGTTCCTGTGGGTTGAAAATTTATGATAAAAATACAAATACAGATCCCTAATTTTGTAGCAAAAAGATGTCTGACATGAAAGATTGTATAGCAGATATATCATAGCATGAAACATGAACGATATAAATATGAGCATTTGAACATAAACATGTCATCACTTGATCTATAAGAACAACTACAGCCCTTTTGGTTGTATGATTAGTACACTCACATGATAGACATTTCTTTTGGTTTTACTTTCCGATAATAATTTTTCTCCAATACTATGTTCAAAATGCAAGCGACAGAACCAAACAGTGCTAAATACAGCTACACGAAACAAAACTATTTGCTGTTGTTAATGATAACAAAAATATGGATTTGTCTTTACATGGATGATTTGTATTCCTTCTATCATAGAAGGACATTGTTTCTGTTTCTTTTCGGTTCTAAACTTCATTATCACATCAGGGATGATACAGTTTTGTCTACAATCACAACGGCTGACATCTTTAAAAGGACTAGAGTAATTCCTGACAATTTATGTTGAGAACCAACGAAAAACTGCAAGGACTTGATATAACATTCACAATATTAAGGAATACAATATTGCTTGTGCTAAAAAGACTATCAAAGTCATCTGACTATCAAAGTCATCTAGTTCCTAGGAAATGAAAGAAAAACAAAGACTACTCGTTGTACAAAACAAGGAGACTATAAATAACTGTCTTCCCAGAAGACAACAATATCAGTGATTAATAGGTACTTTCAGTGTCAGGGATATATATTTTGTGAAAGATTTTGGAGCTCAATAAAAGCAACCTGGAAACATCAATTGTTTCTATGTGCATTAATCTAACCAAATTAAATCGTTAATATGGAAAATTCAATATGATATTAAAAATGAAAATCAAAATAACAAAGCTGAGATGCTATAAATCACTTACCCTCGATAAGTATCCCCATCAGAATGGATTCAGTCCCAGTATTCGGGTACTTCAATTTCCTTGCTTCCAACTCACCCATTGCGAATGATTTTATAGCCTTTGAGGACCATCTGTTTAAAATTGCCAGTACCGTCAAACCCACAGTCACAAAACACTACTAATCTACCACCCACCAACCACCACCCACCCAAAACAAAAAATAAAATAAAATTGAAAGTATACTCACTTGGGAGCTTTCTCGATAGAAGAAACTCGCTCTGGCTTTCTGCAATGACGAAATAACAAGAAATCTGAAACAAAACTCGGTCACCCAAGATGGGAAAATTCCATTTCACGGATTCAATCAATGTGAGCATCGGACTTACGCAGTAGGAAGGCTGAAGGAAATGATGGTAGAGACGCGGCGTTGTCCTAGTGCGTGGGTTTTGAGGGTGGACGATCTAAGCCAGAGATTTTGAGTACTCAACCATAAATTCTTCAGGCTTTCAGGTGTCAGATTCGGGGCTGAAGATGGGGGATATGGGTCCAGACGCCTCCTGCAATCTGACTGCAACACCGGATTCGATAAGGAAAACTTTGAGAGGAAATTTGCAGCAGCAGCCATTTTGACAAAAGGTAGTAGTGTTTAGACCGGGCATTTGCATATGGAATTTGTAGATAGGGGTTAGAACTTAGAAGAAAGGGAATACGATGTCGTTTTTGTTCAGCTGCACAATTCACTTATTGGGCTGAACCTTCAAACTTCAAATTTATGTCCCAAAAATAGCTCGCAAACACAGCCCAATTCTAAGACTATAGCAGGCCTGAAATAGAATTTGCTCAACAAAGCAATCAATACTAACAACTATATGGACAAATTTTTTTAACTTAATTTTAAAGATCTAAGACTTTGTTAGAGGAAGTTTATAAAAATGAATAGAGGTAGCTTACCTTATGCACAATCTTCACTTCTTGATCCAAAGCTTGGGCTAAAAAAGGTGCATATCACTTAGGAGTGAAAATGAGTTAAGTTAACTCGTGAATAATCATTTACTTAAATCTCAAATCAAAACATTTATTTTAAAAAGATTAATTTTAAATTTTATTTTAAAATTGTTTAATAAAACAAGCCAAACTCAAATATATTTATATGTAAAAATTAACATAAATTATAACTTAATTTGATAATAAATTATAATCTCTTCAAGTCAATTTTTCTTAACTACAAATTAAAATTTCGAATAATCCTTGGAAAGCAGAGCTCGACCGACCCGTCCAAACTCATGTCACCTGGACCCAGAGAAGTTAAGTACCTGTAAGGTCCAAAGGCGGGACAATTTTTTCAAGACATATAAATGAGTATGATATGGTTAGGTCAGCCTGAATAACATAATTAATTATTGAATGCTGGCACCCTGCTCTCTCCATCCTCCATTTCAAGCATTAAATTATTTCCGTTACCATAAAATGGGAGTATTTATTATGAAATTTATAGTGGATCTTCTTACGTTAATATAGCAAAGAATGAAACATACAGCAACAGCAACCACTAGCTAGTAATAGTATTTAAATTATTATGTGCACGTCAATGATATAATTTATAGTCTATAGTACAATTATTTTTTTATAAAAAATTAAGATAATATGATGAGTTAACATAATTGTAGTTAATATTTTGCTATACCAATACATTGATCTATATTTATACATCTTCAATCTCTTCACTCAATGAAATTGATGAAAACTTATTAATATGTAAAACTCAGACTAAAGATTATTTATCTTGAGACAAAAAATGATAGACATACTAATTCTTGTTAGTGAAAATTTATTCATATTAAATGATGGTAAAACATACAAATAATTAGACATTCCACATAAATCACTAAGCTTACAAACGATGGACTTAGAAAATTTTTTTAAGACATAACGATTTAGCTTCAAATCTTTAATGCATTCTTTTCTAACATTAAAAACATCAATCAATGAGATAATTTAAGTTAAATTGCTTTTAATAGAATAATAAGTTCATAACACATAAATCCTCTAACACTAAGAGTTTGTTTGACTCGTCGTATAAGATTTTATATTATACATATGATTATATAATATATCAAGTCATATAGTTATTGATTATGCTGTTGTACTTATGTTTTATCATTTCTCTTCATAATTTGTAACTTCATATTATCATATTGCTATCAAATATTATACAAAAATAAGCTAAATAATGTTTGTTAATGTATAAATTATCACGCACTAAGACGATTTATTATTAATTGTCTTTTAATAAGTTGGAAAAGGTGGTAAATGCATGAATTTTTCTTAATTAGAAAAATAATTTTATTGCCGTATACACAATCTCCAAAAAAAATAAAATTGTCAATGGATTTAGATTATTATGAGCACTTCAATGATATAATTTATAGTATATAGTACAATTATTATTTTAAAAAAAATAAGGTAATATGATGTGTTAACATAATTGTAGTTAATATTTTGCTATACCAATACATTAATCTATATTTATACATCTCCAATCTCTTCACTCAATGAAATTGATTAAAACTTATTAATACGTGAAACTCATACTAAAGATTATTTATCTTGAGACAAAAAATGCTAGACATATTAATTGTTGGTAGTGAAAATTTCTTCATATTAAATGATGGTAAAATATACAAATAATTAGACATTTCACATAAATCGTCAAAGAGTACAAACGATTTACTTAGAAAAATTTTCTAAGACATAAATCTTCACGTTCAAATCTTCTATGCATTATTTTCCAACACTTAAAACATCAATCAATGAGACAATTTAAGTTAAATTGCTTTTAATAGACTAATAAGTTCATTACACATAAATTCTCTAACACTAAGAGTTTGTTTGACCCATCGTATAAGATTTTATATTATACATATGATTATATAATATATTAAGTTATGTAGTTATTAATTCTGCTGTTGTACTTATGTTTTATCATTTATCTCCTTAATTTATAATTTTATATTATCATATTACTGTCAAATATTATATAAGAATAAATTAGATAATGTTTCTTAATATATAAATTATAGACGATTTATTATGAATTGTTTTTTAATAAGTTAGAAAATATTAATTTTTTAATTAGAAAAATAATTTTATTGCCGAAATTATTTTTAACCGAAGCTTATGTATGTATGTTGTCTGAATCTTTTTTTAATAAGTATTTTTCAGCATCAAGTACAGGTACCGGAAATTATATAATTTTGTCAATAATTGGAATATTCGGTTGTAAGCAAGAATAGCAGTAGATCAAAAGATACAATGAAAAAAAACCAGCCGAAGCTAGTGACAGAGGAAAAGCCGATTTGAGATGTGTTGTCACGGGCGGCGTCATAATTCAGGTCGGCTAATCACAACTTGGTTACCAAGCTAACTCGATTGGAAGCGGGACCCACCCAGCCACGTGGTTTGACCCTTTATGTTCATCACGAATCAGCTACTCTCCACTTCTCTATGGTATTAGTAGCTCCTGTTGAGTCGAGATCACGCAAAGTAATACCCGGGGATGCTTACGTGTGGTTACAGGTGGAAAAGAGAATAACTTGACACGTGGCATGATGGGTAATTGACCTCGTGGACAAGATTGTAATTTGGACTCAGTAAGTGCGCAACTGTATTAGGTCAGGGTGGGCAGTCTCTCCGGGCAGGCGTTAGTCACGCCATGTGACAGTTTGCCATCTCTCTCTTTGCGTACAGGCGTGGTTTGTGAATTCTAAAATAATATTTTCTAAATATAAATATAAATATATCTTCCCAGAGAGGCAGAGAGTTAAGAACAAGGCGTGCTTTACGTTTGGAAGGAGAGAAGAGAGAGAGAGAGCATAGTAACTCTTCCACACACAAAGCGCAGAGAAAGAGAGTTCGGTAGGAGTTGTTAATGGCGATTTGGCCGAAGGGCGTGGGCAATAAAACCTAGAATTTAAGAGTGTAAGGCATTCAGATTTCCTTGAAGATACAGAACAAAAGGGTGGTGATTTTTGGGGCTGGAATAGTGTTTTTTTCCTTCGCTGGTTCTTCGATTTACAAGTCAGTTTCTGGGGGGTTTTGTTTAAATTGAAATTCACAGTTCGAGAAAAGGTGTCTTTCTGCGTTGTATTTGCTTATTTTTCCTCTAGATTTTTTAAATTCGGAAGTTTAAAAACACGGAAATGGAGTGGTCTGCTTGTATGGATGAATACGAAAAGCTCGTAATACGGATGAGTACTCCCAGGTACATCTCTAGGTCTTCCTAATCTGAAATTTTAGTATATCCATTTGTTGACGAAGTTGATAATTCGCTGTGACTCTGTGTTTCCTCTTTGATTTGGTATGTTTTTGTAAGATTTTGTGCTATTTGATTTTCACATAATTAATGGGAGTTTCTTCGTTGATAATGAATTTTTTTTAGAAAAATTCAAGTGGTTTTGAAATATATTTGGATTTATGAATTATTTTAATTTCCAGTACTGCAATGGCTACTTTCCTTTCTCGGAAGATTTCTTGCCAAACAAGTACGTTAATGGATATCTTCCCCTTAACCCTTCGTTTCTTGGAATATGGAAGAATTTCATTTTCCTAATACGAAATATTATTAAATCCGACTAAATTGACTCATCAACTTTTCTCAATTTCCACCGACATTTAAATTTAATTAGTTCAATTTTGTCAAAATTTTGAATGTTTTTTGATGACTTTAACTTCCCTCGTTTAGTTTTTTTTTTTTTTTTTTCCTTCCAGAATTTCTTCCTTCATTTGTAGACTAAATTCTCCCATGTCTCCGTTTGTTGTTGTTGATATTAAATTTTGAAATCCGTGGAAAAAAAAGTTGATTCACTGACTTTGACTTATCGTTGCCAAACAGAGTCGTGATTGACAATGCCGTTTGCTCCACTGCGACTGTCGTCAAGGTAACTTACACGAAATCTCTCAAAAAACACTTACTGAACAAATTTCTAGAAAGGGTAATTTTTAATTAAAACAAATACATCTTTGTTTTGCTTAATTTACAGGTTGACAGTGGGAGAAGGCACGGTATTCTCTTGGATGCCGTACAGGTTCTTACTGACCTGAACCTTTCAATTAAGAAGGCGTACATTTCCTCTGATGGGAAGTGGTTCATGGATGGTAAGTAAAACCAACTTCTGACCTTTTGTGTATTTAATTAGTGGCGTTTCTGCTTACGTTCTGAAAAATGTAAATTATGCTTTTCAATTGGCAGTTTTCCATGTCACTGATCAGAACGGAAATAAATTGACTGACAATAGCGTTATTAGTTACATTGAGCAGGTAAATTGTAGTATTTATTCCTAATTAAATTACAATTTTCCTTGAAAAACAGATTTGTGACCTCTAATATGATGACTAGGATAAGCAAAGCCAGTGTAATCATTTGCTGTAATGACAATGAAATTTTTGATTTTGTTACAGTCTCTTGGAACCATTTATTGTGGGAGAAGCAACAGCTACAATGGTCTTACAGCGCTAGAATTGACAGGGACTGACCGGGTTGGTCTTCTCTCAGAGGTATTTGCGGTACTTTCTGAGCTACAATGCAATGTTGTGGAGGCTAAGGTATGGACTCACAATGGTCGGATTGCTTCCCTTATTTACGTAAAGGATTGCAATTCTGGGTCCCCAATTGAGGACTCTCAACAAATTGATAGAATTGAAGCACGGTTAAGGAATGTTTTAAAAGGAGACAATGACATTAGAAGTGCAAAAACTTCTGTTTCTATGGCTGTCACACACAACGAGAGAAGGCTACATCAAATGATGTTTGCAGATCGTGATTATGAGAGGAAGCCCATTTTCCAGTATAGTTGTGATTCACCACTAGTAAGCGTTCAAAATTGGGCAGAGAGGGGCTATTCAGTTGTAAATATTCAGTGCAAGGATAGAATGAAGCTTCTCTTTGATGTTGTTTGCACTTTGACAGACATGGAATATGTGGTGTTTCATGCAACTATCAACACTAGTAGAGACCTAGCTTGCCAGGTACTTAGGCAAATTATTCAGTCCTTTGTTTTTGGTTCAACTTGATATCATTTTCTATTTACTGAAATAGTAAATATCATGCTTCAGGAGTTTTACATTAGGCATAAGGATGGAACACCAATTAGTTCAGAACCAGAACGTCAACGTGTAATCCAATGCTTACAAGCTGCTGTTGAACGAAGATCATCTGCGGTATATTCTCCCTTTCCCATTTTTACTTGTATTAATTTATTTTATCTCTGAATTAGCAAAGTTTACAGCTAATTGTTTGATTGCAGGGTGTTAAACTAGAGTTATGTGCTCGAGATAGGCAGGGGCTTTTAGCTGATGTCATGAGAACATTTCGAGAGAATGGCCTGAACGTGACAAGGGCTGAGATATCAACCACAAGTGACATGGCTCTAAATGTTTTCTACGTAACGGATTCCGTTGGAAACCCTGCAGACCCTAAGATCATTGAATCAGTGAGGCAGAAAATTGGGTTAAGTAATCTTAAAGTTAAAGAATTGCCCATGATTTGTGATGAGAAGGCAGAGAGGGAAGATGAAACAGTTGGGGTGGGAGGGGCCGTGTTGTTTCTTGGGAGCATAGTGAGAAGGAATCTATACAACCTGGGATTAATCAGATCCTGTTCTTAAAGCACATAAAAGGGAATTTTGGGAGTGTGAAAGATTGGTGCCTACTTATACTGGCATGCATGATATTCTTTCCTTCAGGTGGGCTTTGTGTACATAACAAGTAAAGATGGAATTTGGTGATAGTAGTTATTCCTTGTTACAGTTAGTTGAGTCGGGTTTGGTTGGTGGAATAGACGGGTACATACAGATGAAGGAATTACTAAGGTCGCCCCACAATTTTAAATGCTTTGTTTGCAGATGCAGAGGATTTGAATCTTACGAGATGGTGAAAAAGGAGGGTGCCTGTGGAAGGTTGTGATATATTTAATTATTTAATATATAGGTTGTTGCTGGTAGACAAGTTATTGATCGATACAGCATGTAGTCTCATCTGTACATAAACGAAATTTGAATTATTAATTCTAATGGTTCACTAATTTTTTAATTCTCACATTCATTTCAGAAGTCTTTCGTGTACTTTTCTCTTCTTTTTTTCTTTTTCCGGGGGACAAATAAATCTATTGCCTATTGGGGTCCAGCATCTGCTAGATACTGTCGAAGAGTAAAAGATGTTGTTTCTTCTCCTTACAGAAAAGTAAAAGCTGGTATCATCATTCAAAATTAAAAAAGTACAATTTGAATGAAAAGGAAAGAAGAAAATAGTGTTTACAGAAACAAGAAGAAGAAGTCAGTTTGGCGGGAAGAGACATTCGGCTGGTTTGTCTTACGTCTTAAAAATGACTTCATTTGTCCACGTATATGATGAAATTGAGCATAGCGGTTGCCGTCCAAACAAGAAAGGATTGGTTTGTCTTTTTGTTATTTTCCTATTTACTTTTTGGGTAGAAAGAAAGATTTGGGTCGTTGTTTGACAGTTTGCCCTGAGTGGTGGACAACTCATTAATAGTGTTTTGACCTATTAAGAGGTCGTTTTGCTTTAGTAAATATTAAATTAAAAAAAACCAGGCTAACGTGGCGGCGAATGCGCCGATTTATGCGGCTCAATAAATCTGGCTTTTTTAGCATGAAGATGTTGTCCGTAATGTCACTATTGAAACTTGAAAGAGCCCACCTCGGAGGATACTAAAAGAAACAAGTGGCCTCCATGTTCTGCCCACTTGAACGAGAAAATATTCCTTTCCCATTAATTATATATGCTTCACATTACTACACGTTTGATTCTTTTTAAGTGTAAAAGAAAAAAAATAAAAATTAGGCCAGTTTATCTCGTTATTAAAATTAATTAAGATATACATAAAATAACTTAAATATCTAATTGTAAATTTTTTATCAAAAAAATAAATAAAAATCAACTTTTTATTAATATCTGAAAATTAAATTAATATATAGTATATGTACTTAATTAATTAAGTAGATGATATTTGAGAATATTTCAAGTTAAGTCTTCACAGTTGTCCTAATTAGTTGTAATGTTCTCTGATTCAAAATTTTGTCTTCTTTATATTCTGATAAGGAAACTTAACCTATTGTTGTCTTGTGGCTCAAAATCAGTGTGTGTGGTTGGAGAATCAAACAAAAGCGGATTTTTTCTAAATCAATTGACGTGTTCACATTGCTTTCATGGGAAGTCTGATTTATCAATATATGAAAGGTATCTCAAGCTAACTATTTTGAAATTAAAGGGATGCCCAAATTAATTAAGCAAAATATTTATTTAATTAAAAAAATCTAAAGATTTTCCACTATAGTTGACCAAGTTAGCCGTCTGCTCTTTGCCGTTTTATAAACAAGTTGAATTGTAGAAAAGAGTATTCAAAGTTGACCTTTTAGATACTTATATCAACAAGTGATAATACAAAGGACAAGACATTAGGCAGCTAGTAAGGTATGGAATCTGCTCTAATTTAATGTCGATCCAAATGTGCTGTGTTCTTAATGAGATTTTTTTAATATACAAGATTCGGAACCATGCACATTGATAGAATACTTTTGAATACAATGCAAGATCACGTTGGTGTTCGTTATTCTTAATGCGATGCGCTTGGCTTCTTCCGATAATGATGGGACTGATCAACCTCCACATTTGAGGCTCATTTGGATGGACGTCAATAACAGGGAGAATGCTTGAAAATATATTATTGGTGTTATTATTTTTAAATTAGGAGATTTTAAAATGAGATGATAATGTATATTAAAATTGTTTTACAAAAAAATATTCTTATCAATTCCATCAAATATTTACTAGTGTCGAAATAAAATATTCTATTCACGTAATCATATTCAATAATAATATGTAATTTTCTCTCAATTTGCTTTAACTCTTAAATACAAAATGTATATTATCATCTCATTTTCCTCTTCATTCATATATATATTTTTTATACTATCCTTTCAAACTCTCAAATAAACCCAGAGGGTGAAAAACTAATCAAATACTTGTCAAGTGGTAGTCTAGAACATGCCTAATTATTCTATTTAATTTGGTTTCAGAATTTATATATACCATCTTTAAGATTGTAGAATATTTTACCAAAAAAAAAAAAAAAGTAGAGAAAATACCTAAGAGTATCAAATTATTTTCAGCCTTCAAGTAGCAATTATGCTTTTATTCTTCTTTTTGGATAGAAAAGGGTTGTCCTTGTTGTCCTTCACCGGCAAGTAAGTAATATTTCTTTTTTCTTTTTTTTAATTGATAAAAAATTTATTGCACTTGTAACTACCTAATAGTTTTCTCGTTTTCTATTGGATAGATTATTTCAGAAAAGAAAAAAAATAAAATGATGACAGTCGGGCTACAAAGCCCAATTTTGTAAACCCATTTATAACGTGTGGAAAATGAAAAAATCACTACATCCGGAAAAAGCCCAATCCAGCTAGCCCAAACAGGCAAGGACTTGAAGTGGAATTCACAATTATGGACTGTCTTGGATTGACTCTCAACTTTTAAAAAACTACTTAATAATGGGCCTTAAGCCCAACTACCTCTAATAAAATAATCATGGGCTAAGGTGCTTTTAATTTGAAATTTCAATTTTAGACCATCTAAAAATTAGTACAAGCCATTTGTGGCAAACCAAATTTTTTTTTTTTTTCCCACAATAAAATTAAAATAATCATGGCGGTGAGAATCTTTTCTTAGATATTATTTTCTTTGTTTAGAAAAGCACTTTTCTAATATTCATTTTTCAATTATTCACCCAGTGATATCTATTGCTTAATTGTCAAACTTGAATCCATTATAATCATCATTGTTGCCTCCATCAATTTTCCTATTGACATCAGTGTTTATCAAATTCACAAATTAAATAGAATACAATAATAAGAAAACACTTTAAATAAAGTTGTCCACATCAAATTGCACTAATTTTATTGGTCGAGCATAGAATTATATAATTATTTAAACTTTTATCTTCTACCTAGTGTCATTAAATCAAATCAAATTATATTTTAAGAATTGGTCTATTAATCAATAAGGTTTGCTACTTTTGTTAATGAATTTGAATATTTTAAAGAAGGCTTTAATTAGTAAAATATTAATAAATTTTAGAATCCCAATGTAAATTTTTTATTTTAATTTAATCCAAAAAAAATAAAATTAGTTGAGCCCAACATCACCTCTCCGTACATGAGATAACTTAAAAAATAATATAATCAATTACAAGTTGTTAGCTTAATTAATAAAAATACTCTTTTTCAAGTTGATAAAAAAAAAAAAAAACAAAAATTCTTACAAATAATAAAATCTTTTCAGATTTGCATGAATTTTTTTAGTTATTTAAGGGGGCAAATTATTACCCTTTTGTTTACCGGTAGGCCATTTTAGCAAAGACAAAGTTCATAAATTAAATTTTAGCCCAATTACATCAAAATAAAAGCATAGTCCATGAGATTTCCACAGTCTTTGTCCCCTTGACATGGACGTCCACTCACGCTGCTCAGTGGTCGCCCATTGCCAGTAAATTGGAGCTCTGTTTTTTTACAAAAATAAAAATTGTGGCATTTACCATTAATTATTTAATTAGGGTCATTTTCTTTTATAAGTTAGGTTTTGGTTATCAATAAATAATAAAAATAAATAAACCAATCATAAAAAGAAAACCCACGAAGCATATACAGATTAATATACCCAATAAAACAAGGAAAGAAACAAACAAATATATAAAATAAAAACTAAAAAGAGTACACTTGTGGAAGCTAGTGCACATCGAACTTCGTCACCCTATTTATTTAACAAATGTTAAAATAATTGGACATTTTACTTTGAGCTTATCTATTTCTACTTGTTTTTTAAAGATAAAATCAAGTTTAGAGAAAAAAGATACCTCTAATATTAAATTATAAACTGCAAAATAATTGCAATTTTTCTTGGTCAATGCTTGTGGCCCAAATTTGATTGATTTTTTTCTTCCTTCTTTGAATGATTTTTCATACCCGAAACAAAAACTAATGAAAAAGAAAAAGGCATGTTTTCCAAATTCCAATCATTTAGGTAAAAGTAAAACTATTTAGTTAAAAAAAAATAATGAAAAGATTACTTTATTTACAGCGGTAACTATCTTCCATATAACTATTGCTTTACTTGAAGCAAAGTGTCAAAATCCAGAAGTTTGCTTTAGTTTTTTATACTTGAAAAGTTTGAAATAAGCATGATTCCACTAATGCTAGTAATAACAAGTATTTCTTTTTTTTTTTCTCTCTTGGGAAAGGATAAGAACACTAATTATAAGTAGAAGGCACTCAAATACCCCCAACATGTGCACCCACTATTCCTTTTTACTAGTTAATTGAAAATTTATTAAACAATTTGGCATTGTGGGACTTTATGAAGGGGAAGAGAGCCGTTTGGAGTACTGCATTGTATAGTAGGAGGAATTTATAAATGCCTTCTTCTTGTATTTTACTCTAACTAATACTCATCAAAAACGTGAATAAAGCAAAAAAGAGAACCTAGAAATTCAAGTTTTTTTTTTCTTGTTTTGCTTTTCTATTTTTCATTATATACTTATGCCTTGCCATAGATATCCCTCCAACCTTACCGAGGGACTATTTCCTTTTCTAGGCAGTTTCCTTTATGTCCTGGCAACCCAATTTACTTTTCTTTCACCTAAAATATATGGTAGTAATTTGACATTTTCTTTTTTGTTATTTTGCTCATATTGTTTAACGATTAATATTATTATAAAGAAAAAAAAACAGAAGAAAAAGAAAGCCCCCTCCCCCCAACCACTTTAATATTGTTTAGTATTATTTCTACACCAGATTCCAACTAATTTCAAATTAATTAATTTTCAATAAAATATATAATTGATTACCTAAATATTTATTAATTGCACTGTATTCTCCTTTTACATTTTATTTTTTAAATCTCAATTTGGACAGACTTAGAAAAGTTAGGAACCAAATTACCACAACAGCAAAAACAAGGTTCCATTTTATCCGTGTATTTTGCTATTTTTCCGTTTCATAACACAAAATTCATTCATAATATCAGAGTGCAAAAAAAAATTCAATCTTTCTCTTCACAAATTTCAGTCTTTTTTTTATTTTTTCCTCAGAATTAAAATATTAATTTTTCTTTTAATAAAATTTAGATCATCGTCTTCTTTGCTCTATTTCATCCAACTGTGCTTTTAATTTACAAAAATTAAGCAAATAGTCTAAAAGTAAAAGACTTTCCTCTGGTTTCATCTTCAGCTTCTCAAGCTTTTTAATTTCAACGTTCCTGTATTTTTCCCTCAAATTTTAGTTTTTTTTTTTTTTTTTTTTTTTGGGTTTTTCATGTTTGTTTTCCAATAATTTTTACTCAGCATAGTGGTGCTTTGGGTCATTTTGCAGAGAAAAATGCGATATTGATGTGTGGTTTATATAAAACTTGTTGAGGTTTAAGCATGGAGGCAAGAGAAGGTCTTAGTAGTGGGGTTACAGTGGTGGGATCAGATGCTCCTTCTGATTACCATGTAGCTCCGAGGACAGAAAACCCGGTTCCGACAGATGGATCAACAACGCCGACTCCGACTCCGACGGTCCCTCCGCAACCGGCGGCGGCGCTGCAAGTGAGTGTCCCACCGCAGCCGGCGGCGGCGGCGGCAACGGCAACCACAACGATGCCAGTGAAGAAGAAGAGAGGGAGGCCTAGAAAGTATGGACCAGATGGCTCGGTGTCGATGGCTCTCTCTCCCAAGCCGATATCTTCTTCAGCTCCACCACCCGTGATAGATTTCTCGACGGAGAAGCGCGGAAAAGTGCGACCACCGAGCTCAGTGAGCAAAGCTAAATTTGAAGTGGAGAATATAGGTAACGGGAATTTACTTATTGTTTGTAGCCATTTGATTTGAGTATATCTAACTGTATGCTTGTCTGGTTCAATTGTATCTTGGGCACTTGCCTAGCTACCATTGTTTGTGATTTTTCGTATGCGGGAGCAATTACTCTTATAGGGATTGAATTTAAAAGGGTACGTTTAGGTTCGTGTGATTCTTGTTGGGTAGGCGTGGGACCTGTGCTTGGATACCCTTATTGAGATCTTGGTGTATGTGGGAGTCCTGTACTGTAAAGTAGTGAGTTTCGAGGGCTAGTATTGGAATGCTGGAATCTTCTTGTTATGGCTGTCATTTAGCAGTTCACACCTTTATAGGAAGGAAATTGTGCTGGGTACCAATTTAGATGCCTGCTAAAGTATGCAACTGATGTTGAACATATTTGGACTGAAAAACTTGTCTTCAACTTGCCGACTGATCAACAGCCAAAAGAAAAAGAGGGATTCGTGTTTATCTATGTATTTTTTTGGTATTTTGATGTTGTGTTGTTGGTTTGTTGGAATAAGTTGTACTTATTAAAAGTCCTTAATATGGTGGAGCACTGTGTATGGAGATACTTCTGTCAAGTGGTCAGAAGTCCAAGTTGACATCCCGGTTAGGCTTTCCCACATCATTCTCTATTAGTAATCACCTGATCTAATCTAATTAAGTTATAAAACTTTGAGATACCTTTTATTAGAAAAACAAGTTGTCAAATAGCGTACTCTTCATTTATTGCAAAGATATAGTTGTACTTTCTTATTATGCTTGTTCATGAGCACCATATTAAGATAAAAATCTGAAACCATCTTCCATTAGCAAAGGACACAACAATGTTAACTTGGGAGTTACTTTTTCTATTTAGTTTTTACAAGAAATGAGATAGAACAAATGTAGTTGTATGGGTCATGGTACTTTTGTTAGCAGAAGGTAAGTGAAAGTAGATATGCATTTTCTATGCAGTTAATAATTGAAGGCTTGCTTATTTTTTTCTTTTAGCTGACACTTTATATTACTATGATTATTTTCCAATTTGCAAATATGTTTCTCTTTAAAAAAGAAAAAGAAAGACTTGTGTAATTATTCTCACATTCAAAAGCAGGCTGCAACCGAGCAAAATAGTTCAAGGCTTGATTCGGGCTTGGCTCGTTAACTACTCGGCTAGTATTCGAGTCAAAACAAAACGAATTGAACTCCAGTTTGATTTCAAACTCGTTCAAGATTTTGAGCCGAGTATCAAACTTCAAATACTCAGCTCGAAAGCTTGTTGAACTATTTGTTTAAGATTTTTTTTTAAATTATTAATTATATTAAGTGTATATTTAATTTAAATACATTAATTATATTAAAAGTATGTTTTCATTTTTTTAATTTAATTTCCAATATATTGATTGTTTTTTAAAAATTGACATTAAATTTATCTAATTTTATTATCGAGTATTAGAGCCGTGCTCGAGTTTAGAATGAGCCTCGATTTTGAACTTGAGTTTTTGAAGCCAAGCTCTACTTGGCTTGTTTCTAGCCCTATATAAAAGCCTTGAGCTTCCCTTCTTGTAGTTTGCAAAATTACTGAAATTCTATTTCAAAAATTGATCCGGGAAGTTCACAAACTGCAGCTTGACAAATCTTTATATATTCACACAGTAAGCATTTTTTATTGACACCTCCTGAATCTATGATTGACATTGAAACAGTAGCTTGAGTTTTATTCTCTAAAACTGTGATAATTGGAAATGACCATTAATGTTAGAGGTTAGACATTCAGAATTGCTTCTGATATGCTATTTGATATTCATGGAGAAACCTATATTATGGTGGATATAAATAACAATCACCCTAAGCCTTGGTTTCAAGGAATAGTATTATGAGGTTTCTTATCGCATATGAGTGGTACATATAACAAAGTAAATGCATTTTGACTTTGTTGGCTTTGGAGCTATGCAGACACTAGTGATATTCCAGACTTCCAGTAATTTGTAATTACATATTCCAATAAAATCTGGTTACCACATTGTTTATCAGACACAAAGATGGATACTTTATAACAGGAGCTACAGGGTTTCTTACTCTACATTTCAATGCAGGGCATCTTCATTCTTTTTAAGCGTAGAAGTAATATATAGATTGCAGAATACAAATTACAGTCTTGTTTTTCCTTGCAGGTGAATGGGTTGCATGCTCTGTTGGTGCTAATTTTACACCTCATATCATCACTGTCAATGCTGGCGAGGTAAATGCCAGATAAAATATGCATGTCTGTTATTGTGCTTCTATCATCTCTTACAAGGAATTTTATGGTATTCAGTTTTGGGTTGGCTGTAATAAAAATCTTATGGATTGATGTTCCCCAGAAAAGCACAAAAGAAAAAAAGTCAAGAATGAAAGTAATTATTACAGCAATTTCTATGGACAATTATTATCTTCTTTTTTCTTATTTTAATAATTAGTTTTAGTATTCATGCTCACAGCTTATCTGCTTTTGGTTGTTCTAGGACGTTACTATGAAGGTCATATCTTTTTCTCAACAAGGGCCTCGAACAATATGCATTCTCTCTGCAAATGGTGTCATATCGAGTGTTACACTTCGTCAGCCTGATTCTTCTGGGGGTACATTGACATATGAGGTGATGCATTTTATAATAAAAATTGTAAGGCATTTTGTGCTTTGTGGCCTTGTATATCTGTAGAGGATCAAAGTTGAACCACCATTTTTGACATCAACTCATCATGATTGAACGTGGACACTAATTCCATTTAAATTTTGTCAGTTCTAGCAATGAATATATGCTCTTTCTATAATCATAATAATTAACCCTAATTCTAGTAACTATGTTTTGCTTGAGATTGTTAAGTCAGTGGTGAAGTTGTTCACAAGTTTTGTCGCAGCTGTAAAAATTGCTGATAAAAGGGGTTTGTGGAACAACTTAGCTTTTTTTTTGTCTTTTTCTTTCTTGGAGCTCAAGCAAATGTTGCATATTTATTTAATTTTGACATTACATTGGACCAGACATGCTCTTTTCTGATATTCATCTTTGGTTATGCTCTTTTCTCTACTACTTCACTCCACCAATTTCAGCATTACCCTTATTCGTGCATCTCTTTGTTATTTGCAGGGCCGGTTTGAAATACTGTCCTTATCTGGATCATTCATGCCCAATGAAAGTGGAGGAACAAGGAGCAGATCAGGTGGGATGAGTGTTTCTTTAGCGAGTCCAGATGGGCGTGTTGTAGGTGGTGGAGTAGCTGGTCTATTAGTAGCTGCAAGTCCTGTGCAGGTATGGTTCCGAAATTATTCGCTCTTTTTTTTTCATCTTTTATTTCCTAGAGATGAGTGATAAAGGTCTGCAGTCAAAGTTCTAAGGACAAAATATTCATGTACTAGAAAAATTCCTTAGCACGATGGGTGATGTTTATTAATGCTTGTCATTAGAATGGAATTTGCTCACCAGGTGACATGTTTGTAATATTTCCAAAATGCTTGATGTAAACAGGTTGTGGTTGGCAGTTTTCTGACAGGGAACCAACATGAGCAGAAGCCTAAAAAACAAAAACATGAGGTCATGTCAACTACCATAGCAACTGCCGCCGTTCCAATATCTAGTGCGGAACCAAAACCTAACTTCACAACTTCATCTTCCTTCCGTGGAGATAACTGGTCTGCATATCCAGCAGATTCAAGGAATAAGTCGACTGACATTAATGTATCTTTGCCTGCAGGGTAATCTTTCACACCTTACCTTGTCATGCAATGTTGTTTGATGCTGACATCCTTTGGTAATCAAACTCCAATTCTAGGATCTCGTTTCCCATTGTTTGTTGTGTCTGTAAGCTTAATGGTTATTTGTTAGAATCGGCATGTTGTTTCAATCTGGGGTTTTGTCTCCCCCTTTTCATTTAGAATTTAGTTAGCTGATTAGGCAAGGCTTCCCTTGCCGCTGTTGTGTCAACTAGAATAGTTTTACTTTTTAATGTAATAGTTTACTCCTGAAATATGCCTGTCTTCAGACTGGAGAGTGATGGATAATGATATGGAAGTTGTTTCTTTTGAAAATTCTCTTTCTCAAAAATAAATAGGATGGAGAAGAGAGTGTAATATCTCCCCTTTCCCTCGTATCCCCTGATTTGGAGGAGATAGAAATTTAATAGTTCGACCCGAGGAAGAGGATTGGGTTTCCCTCAGTTCCACTCCCTTCGATCAAAGGTTGTTGGTGTTTCTCTTCACCTTACTTACCCTCCGTCCAGAACAAAGTGTTTGCACCCTTTAACTACTAGTAATTCATAGCTAATTACTAAAGCTTAATTTAATTTCTGATGTACAAAAAGAAAAGACAAACAATATGAGTTTTACTTGCCTGTCTTCTGTCTTTAATTTCTTTATTTACGACCAACACGTTATATCAGCTTTCTAAGAAAACCACGTTAAGAGACCAATTTAAACTCAGAAAGAAAAGAAAAGAAAAGAAAAAACCTCGTGTAAAATTGACAACCATCTTATCTAGGAGGAGACCGAAACAACACCAAACATTATCATAAATTAATTGTAAACAAGGGCACGAAATTTGGCGAGCTGCTGATACTCATACTTGTGTGCATGGTTGCTGTTGTGGTCCTCAACTCACCTCCAAAATCGCAAATATCTTGTATTCTTCATATGTAGTCTTCTTGTAGTTACCGTACTTACGTGAAATTACAGACTCTCTTCAGCAGCAGTTGACATGACTTTGCCTGACGATAGTATTCTAGAGAAAGGAATGGGTAGTGAGGTTGATGGCGAGAGTGATGACAAGAAAAATGTGAAGATGATTTTCAAAGATGGAGATGGAGGGTTGAGAGGTTAAGACTTAAGGTAGAATGTGAAAACAAATATTGTTAGGATATTTGAATATGAATAGTCATAATCAGTGAAAGTTTTTACATTCGATCATTCTGTAACAGTAGCTTCTGATCTGTTTTACATGCCATCTATGTATATCATACTCTAGAAAATCAAATTAGAACTCCAGAAGTAAATCCAATGTTAATTTTGCTGACAGAAATATGAAAAGTTGAAAACTAGCTCAGATACCATGTGTTTTTGAAATTTGATGTACATAATGGAAAAACGGCTGGTTGTGTTGTGGACAACAGAGATTGCAACGAATCAAGACATGCAAGGGAAAGAAGATCCAACATTCACCACCAAGCCAGAAACAAACAAGTTTATATGGCAAATCACAGCTTAGAAAAACCCTTGCTGTGATTCCATCAATTTAAAACAAGAAACGATGAATATCTGGGCACCAAGCACTAGCAAGTAGAACTTTTACGTATATTAAAAAAATGAAAATGGAAAAAGAAACAATTGATTAACATTCTGAAAGTTTACACTACCGGCCAGCCTGGTTGGTAAGCCATAAATACACTAACCGAGACCTGTTCCTGCATCCTTGCGAGGTGCATCAGCCTTAATTCGAGGTGGCCTAACAATACGATCAATTAGTCCATATTCAAGAGCCTCCTGAGCATTGAAGCGTTTCATCCGGCTTAAGTCTTTGTTAATCTGAAGATATGCTTTAACATCAGTTTTCATGTCAAATGTACTTACAATTCTCACAAATAGAAATTAATAGCTCAAGATCTATGAAACACAGGTACTTCAAAATGCATTCATACCAGCACGGGGTACTGGTACCACCTACGTACCAATTATTTTTTCCTAATTTCAGGTAACAACGTATTTTGTAACCTTGGGTCTTTAGCTGTAATTATAGAAAAGTTATGTATATTAAGAAACAATATAAGAAATTGCCATTCGAGAAAAACTAGTTTTGGTCAAATGATTTAAAATAGAATTTCTAAATGCGTAACTTTACACATATTAACATCAATTTCCTTTATGTACTTGTGTCTTTGTTTTTAGAGAATTTTATTCTTTTAGCTAACCTTTAAGTACCTTCTTCTCATATATATAATATATTTTATTAATTATTTAATTTAATGTACCCGGTTGTACCCACACCAAACCCACGCACCCATACCACACTGAAGTACCAGTATCGATGCTTCCTTGCTCAAGATAATGACACTTGTAGGAAAAGCCCCATAAAGCCAATAAATGTCAACATTTGTTCATCTACAACATAGAAGTTGGAGAGATGCGAAACCCACCCACCACCCTCTCCCCCAAAAGAAAAGGAGCTACATCTTGACCTTTTATTCTTTCATTTTTTTTTTCCCAGGTGAAAATCCACCATAATATGAAGAAAAGTGATGCATCTAGCATATTTTCCAAAGTACAAGTTACGCAAAATTGATTATACTTTCCAGTGTTGGGCAAACTGACCTTCTCAACTGGCTGGCCTGTTTTATTAGCCAACTCCTTAAAAAGGTAATCCCTAATTCTGAGAAGCTCATTTGCTTCATTACGAATGTCATCAGCCTGACAAAATTGTATTTAACATTAGCCTCACAACTAAAAGTCTCAATAAATTGCTGATAATGGCTCTTAAACTCAAAGGTTGTACATACCTGACCACGAGCAGATCCTGCTGGAGATTGGAGAGCAACTCTTGAAAGAGGCATTGCATAGCGGTGTCCCTTTATACAGAAGAAAATATGAAAACAAGTGATTGAATACTTTCCATAGTCCAAGTTCTAATGAAGAAAAAGTTCTACCTTTTCTCCAGCTGCAAGGAGAAATGCTGCTAGGTTATAGGCATAGCCAACACAGTGGGTACCGACAGGACTCTTCAAGCTTTGCATGGTATCGTAGATAGCCAAGCTTGGCGTAAGCTGCCAAAATTGCAAAGTTTAGTGAATAGTTACATGAAAAGAGAAAGAAGTTAAGCTGGAAACATAAGAACAATAATTCATCAAATTACAATATACTCATAGAATACTCACATCCCCACCTGGACCATTTATGTACATGTAGAGTTTTTTGGAGGACTCAATACTATCAAGGTACAACATTGTTGCCAATATTTGGTTGCTAAACTCTTCATCTATGTGTTGTCCAATGAAGATTACACGTTCTCGATACTGCATCCAAGAACTCACCGGTTTTCTTTAAGAAAAATAACTCTAGGAAAATGAGGCAGAAAATCTGGTAAACGGAAACTAGATATCCTTATGAGTCATGACTATTTATCAATATATATGTCATTAAACAAAACTGACAAAATTGAATAAGTAAAAATAGTAGTATAAAACATTTGATATAAATCAAGGTGAAATGACTTACAAGGGCATTCCACAAATCAACCCATTGCCAAGTTCCCTCACCAGGAGTTCTATAAGGAACTCTAGGGGTCCCTATTGGCATCATTTGAATTTGTGCTCGTGCTGGTTTATGGTTATGAGTCCTGCAAGTATAGGAATTTATAGCACGTATCAGCTCTACGGATTCACCAATTGGAAACAATCATGAAGGGAAAATTATCATGCAAAATAGCATCATATTGGCATCAACTAGGGAAGAAAACTAAACACAGAATTATTCTAACAGTCTATGCAGTATCAGATATCCATATTATAAAGCAGCATCAATAACCAAGTGCATTGCCACACTGACATAGTTGCTCTCCGTGAATGAAGATGCAAAGGCAAAATGTAAGGAACTGTTTGTTTCATTAAATTGTATCATTTGCAAGCAAAGATTTCAAATTGTATGATAAACTGTTTACTGATTATAAGGTGGAACCAAGAGAAGCCTAAATTAAACCCAAAACAAACATTCATGTCAACTTTTTTAATGACCCAATTTTATAAATAGACAATATGGTACCAATTATGCGCTTACAGCCCGAAAGAACACTGTGCAGTATCGATTAGACGCTACCATCTAATACTAATACATTAAATATAGATGGAAAGGTGAGAGAAGGACGCTTAGACCACATAATTACCGGCATTGGAGACACTTGTGAACTTTGCCGTAGAACTCAGCCGTGAGGTTAGGTATTCCAGCTTTAAAAGGACCTAGAATTGATTAAATAAATAAAAGAATGGTAAGGCATCACGGAAAAGGATAAAAGGAATAACAAAAATAGAGGAAGGGATGTCAGCAGACTTGCTGATTGAAGCTTTAACCCTGAATAAAGCTTTGTTCCAACACTGCTACCAAAAACACAAACGCAGTTAATAATTAGCAAATTCCCAATTCTAATCTCTACAGACAAAAACCAGAGAGGGAGAGAAAGGAGACCTTTGAGGAGGATTTATTCGCGGATTACAAGCAGTTGCCTGAGGAGCGACCGCCATTACGAGGGAGACGAAGGTGGAAGAAGAAGAAAATGACAAGGATGGAAGAGCAGATAAAAGCAGCAAGCTGCCGTTGTATTACCAAAAACCATCCGATGAGTCAGACACGTCGTTGATCTTTTATCGAAACGCTATGTCGTTTTTTTTTTTTTTTTTTGGAAAATCATAAAATTGAATAAAGAAAACTGAAGTTTGTTTTGAAAAACCAAGCAGTTGCTGATTGGTTTGATTTTCAAATAGTTTTTAGGCTTAAGATTTATACAAATTATTTGGTAATAGAGTTTTTATTTTTTGAGTTTTATGGAAAAATATTTTTGAGTCCTTTAAAGTACTAAAACCGAAGTAGAAAAAAATAAAATTTTTAGATAGAAAAAAATTAAACTCAAATGAATTGTATAATTATTTTATTTAAACAAATATAATTATAATATTATCAAAATAATCTTTTTGATATATTTATAGTAAATATATTTTTTAAATAAAATAAAAAATATTTTTTATATTTCACTACACTTTTATATTACCCTTATTCAAATATTTTTTCAACTTTTTATAAAATATATTTTAAACAATTCTACTTCAAAAATAATTTTACTTACAATATTTTTACACACATTTTAACTATTAACTAAATAAACCCGTATCATAACATTACATTAAAACCTATTGATCAATGTCCCAATGGTTTTCTTGATTAAGAAGAGAAAGAAAAAGAAAAAAAAACCCTCATTTGTAGATTTATAAAATAAAATAAAAAATTAAACACCTAATTGATCAATTATTCCAAGTATTATTACTATCAAAAAAATAGAAGGGGTGCTCGATATCTCCTCTATAACTTGGATCGTGTCAGCCGCATGAAGTTTGAACAAAAGAATTGAGCACCAATGCAGTGCACCACTTGAGATGAAGGAGTATCTAGTAAAAGAACTTGTGGCATGCAAGCAATGAAACATTCATAGTCAATTATACCGTCCAACAAAAGTTAAACTGAAGCATGAAATCCGATGTTGCAGAAGAATAAACAGCAAGATTAATGAAAATGAGAGAAAATTTATGTCACATCTATGTTCGAAATCGAATACCTAAATATCCATCAATTTTAAACAGCCCAGGAATTTCTGAAAAGAACACGGGGATGGGAGAATCATTTCTTAACCCCGCACTAAAAAAATAAAAGGAGAAACCATCAGTCCAAAACTCCTCGGACCTCTGAGAAGTACACGAAGTTATAAAGAACAGCCTCGAATATGGGAAGCAATTTATTGCTTTCTATTGTATGCGGCATTAGTTTGGCACTGAATACTTCCAGTTAGCAGTCCATGAAGCAAGCAAATGGCTCCAATTAATCGTCATCGTCTTCCAGTGATTGTATAAATCATCCTACAATCAGTGTAAAATGAGAATAAGACAGTCGATAAAGAGTATTGAAAATGAAAAATAGTAAAACTTAGAGAAAATGGATAGCCTTTCTCCAGCACATTACCAGAATATGGAGAGGAAGAGAATGATAACAAGATAGAAGAGTTTGATAAGCCGTAACTTCTTTTCCCAAGAGAGCAAGTTGAATACCTCGGTAACGTCTATCAGGTGCTGTCTTCGTGTGTACCTAAATAAATATTTTTTAAAATGCAATTAGCAGGAATTAGCATATTCCTATGTGATCTGTCACAAAAACCATCTTTGTATCCATAATAGGCAATAAATTTTTCTAAAATTATGAATCTCATAGGATATTTGTGTTATTTAGAGCTAATTTGAAACTAGACACCCTAACTTAGTTGACGAATAAGGTATGCATCCTACTGCAGGAGTGTGCCTCAAGTGCCCCATGATTTCTAAAGACAGTTAAAGCCTTAAAGGTTCCTAGTATTCTGGGCTTCTGGCTATGTATCCTGACATTACATCATGGCACCAAGCAAGTAACAAATTTTAGAATAACGTTGCATGCTTTTCAGTTCAAGGTGTCCAAAAGAAGATCTGTAGGTTATAGACTTTATTCACAACTTCTAGGAAGTCAAAAGCCAAAACTTGATCTCAGCGCAACGGTGCCAAATCCCAAAAATTACATTGTCTGTCTCTCTCAATCATAGACATAAAAATATACAAATGACAGTGAGAAATGACAAATTAATTAAGAGTTTTTAGAGATTGTTGGAAACTTACAATCTCACATTGTAGTAGAGGTAAGGAACAGAGAGCAGTGACATTATCCAATGCCCCGTTACAAGAAAGAAGAAACATAGGAAACCTTGTGCTATGAATTCTGGCAAAACAACCTTGTTTATCCGAGATGAAGAGTCATAAGGATTGATATAGTCAAATTCTAGATCCGCTAGGCACATGAGCTGCAACAAATCTTTTGAACTGTTAAACTATGCACTATATATAACATAGTGGAACCATAAAGATAATAACAGTATACCAAATGGAACCCAGTATGTAATAGAGATTCTCAAGACATCTCTAGATTAAAGAAAAATTATCCATCCAAAAGAAGCTCATGTGGGCTACAAGCACTGATGATGCACTTGCTATTACGAATGTTTACCACACATTGATCTTCCTCCACATATAAGTGTCATGATCCTCCTCCAATTATGACTGCAGACTGCCATTGATCCTCCTCCACATATGACTGCCATTAATCTTCCTCCACAAATGACTGCTACTAGTGGCTTATTTGTGTTTATAGTAATTATAAGGTTGTAAATCTTAAATTCAAGTACCAATTATGTTTTTACGATTGTATACTGCCAGTTCCAATATGGCCCTCCAAGGTATGTCCAGCCACCAAAAATCAAGAACCATAAGCATGTTCCAGTGCAACGTCTATAGACATAGTAACATACCAACAGAACAATTTCATACTACTGCAGACAGCTTAGAAAAGATGATCTAAAAGGGAATTGAACATACACTGGTTTTGCACATAATACTTTTCTGATAGGAACCTTGTCTACGAAGAATATTTTCTAAATTAAACAATATGGGCAGACAACACTCACGAGCAGGAGATGATAATTACCACGTATGGCATATCCAGAAGCTTAACAGATCGAAACCAATTCAACTTGACATTTTTAAAAGATTATACCGCAAGCAATACAGGCTCAAATAACGTAATTGTAATTGAACATCAATTAAAGCAACCCACAAATACATAGAAGTAAAAAATAAAAAATTAGGGTTTAATGTGATTGACCTGATAAACCACCAGGACGAGTAGGGAAATAACGAGGAAGAAGGACACGAGCCACGCAATTAGATCAGCCATGCTCCTCCTCCTCCTCCTCTATCTCTCTCGTTGGTTACGCGTAGCTTCCAATTCCAGCTCAATGCGTCCGTACCATCCTCAAAGGTACGCCCACGATAGCACCCAGATGAAGATATTCTCTACAGGTGAGCAAGGCTTGCTATGGTGTTTTAACGGTCCACACGAAAGGGATCGGAGGAAACTCAACTTTGGACAGCCAGAGCTTAGCGAAGATCAAGGAAGTTCTGGATTCAGCAAACTGTCACGGAAATTACACTTTTTCTTTCTTCAAATGGAAAAAAGCTAGTAAAGTATTTTTCCCTTTTATTAAACGCCTGGTCGTTCCACAATTCGAAACGACATAGGAAAAAGATTACAAAGGCGACATATATAAAGGCTTAAAAAAATAATTTTAAAATTTAATATCCTAATAATTATTAATATTTTATTTCACTCATCAATATTCTCCATCGTTTACTCATTATCCCCCTATAAATTCTTGTCAATCATACTAAAAAAAAAAAAAACCTATGAGCTCTCGCGAGGCTTAGCATATTAAATTCACAGCCTATTTTTAATACTTTGCGTAATTTTGCCATTATTAATAGTTTAGAATTAAACGAAATTCCTCCGCTGACTCGCATGAATTTATTTTACTTTAATTTTCTATTGACAAGAGTTTCCGCTGCCTCTTGGTATTTCGTTACCGACAGAAACTCATCGGAGTATAAATGCGGCCACCGTTTGCACCCTGTCCTCCAAACTGCCTTTCTCTCTATAATATGTTTTTAACCATGAAGTTCTCGTTTGTAGGGTCTCAATACTAAATCAATTGATAATGATTTGTACAATGACAATGTAAGATATATATATATATATATATATGAGAATTGAAACATGAGAACTAAGCTCAGAAAGATCTACTTGAGAAACAACAAACTTGGTATATATTTGTCATTGCTTTCGCAATCAACTTCCAGATTACAAGTACAAAATAATGTCATTTTGTAAACAGAGAAGCATGCATGTTTAAGGTACTATAATAAATATACAAAGACTACAACACAGTTATCATGTACATATTTGTATGAAAAGGGGAAACAATCTGCAACATAAAAAATTGTTGCTGTTATGTTGTTCCCATGTTTGGTTGTCCCTGATCATTTAGAGCAAACCAAAATGTTCCAAAGCCTACGCGTTCTTCTTACAATTTTTTTAATCTTCCAGGCAATGAAAGATGGGAGTAAGAATGGAGGAGGTGCACTATGAGGGTTTTCTCTTGCTGGAACAATTCCTGAATCAGATGAAGCAGCACCACTGGTCTTTCGGAGATAGAAGCTTCTGCTACCAACATCCCCAATTATTTCTGATTTATCCAAACCTGTTCAACCAAATTAAACCAAGTTATACTATAATTGACAACATTAATTAGAGCAAAACGCTAAAAAGGTTCAGTTAATTACCTTGGAGGCTGAAATAAGATTGATGCAATTGGAATGAGGATGCCTCTTCGCTATGAAGCTTGGGAGTTCTGCCTTCTCCACCATATTTATCCACAACAAGCTTTATTGTGTCTTCCACACTAGCCCCTAATTTAACCATGGTTCGTACTGGTCCCGGACTCCCTTCAACTGTCACATTAACCACCACCTTCGCTTCCTTGCTGTAACCCTGCAGCATTTTTTTTCATTCCAATAAGGCCACCGTTAACTAATAATTACAAAACCAAAAACCAATTCATTCCATTTCAATTTCACTTTGACATTTTTATTTGTCTTACTTATGTACCTGGTAAGTCTGTGGGGAGAAAGCAAACAACGAAGGAGACGATAGAAATGCGTCCGCACAAGTATGAGGACGGAAAACCGAACCATCGGACTCCAAATCCTGACAATCATCTTCTCCTCTAACCCAAAGCATAGGATCCGAAGAGCATCGCTTCAAGATCTTTATAGGCTTAGACTTGTTCGACAACCGTCGTGAATTAGGGGGAGTCCTGCGGTGATCAGGCGATGGTGACGGGCGTGACTGTTTGGTTTTCCAGTAGCCGATTATCGGAACTCGTCGACGGAGATTTTTCTCTGACATATGAAAGGTAAAGTTATGCCGGTAACTAAATGAGAAGAGAGGTAGTTGGTCGTGGACCTTGTACTGTATTTGGAAGTTTAGAGTGGTGGGTCCGCTTTCCTTCTCTTTTTCTTTCCCTTTGTCCTTTTCACAACAACTTTGCGATTGGACTAAATGACCGACCATACAGGAATATATTATTTCCTTCCTTCTTTTTCTCTGTCCTAATAAACAAATATACACGAATTTGAAGTAGGCCGACGCAGTCCAGGAAAGTTTGGGCCATTCTTGGAGGCAGGCCCTAAAACATATATATTATAGGGCCTGCATCCAAGAATGGCCCAAACTATCCTTGCAAGAGCGAGGCAGGCCCTATATCCTTGCAATACTCTCAAATCCATTGTAAACTGAAAAAGAATTAAGAATATGAAAAGAGAGAATGCATGTGTGGTGGTCAAAAGAAAGTTTTTCAGAGTGACGAGAGTGAATGAATTGGTAAAAATCTTGAAAAGCTTGATGAAGATCGTAAAGCAATTATGGAAATCACCAAAAGACACCAACTTTTTTTTTACGTTTAAAGCTCTTGTTCCTTTGCAGAAAGCATAAATATTAACAGTCACCATCGAATAGCGGCGCCATAGGGCATGAGGCCATGACTGACACACTCGAATAGATCAATGCATTTTAGAATCATAGAACAACCGCGACCTCCCCGCATGCAAAAACCAACAATACGACAAAGCACAAACCAAAAGTTGAATGTAGAAATATTAGTCCACGCACCAAATCATTTGCACACATCACATCATCATCACCGCAGAGAGCACTGAATCACCGATCATGAGATTAATAGGGTGGGACTGGGATTCGGAGGCCAATCAACGTCATAAGCTCAAAGTCTAAGTACACACATATATATATATATTTATAGCTTTAATTTTTTTGAATTTTGACCTAATAAAATCATGATTTCCTTTTGTTTTTGAAACGTATCGTTATCCAATTCGCACCTTTTGCGATACTGTTTTGTTTACAGATCAAGAACTGTGTGAAAGTGGAATAATCAAATTAAGACACAATGAGTAGCATGCACTCCAATGTAATTCGATTGAGACATTAATTGAGAGTAATTGTACATATCTGTATGGCGTGAAAGAACAAATTATGATTATAAGAGTTGCAGCAAATTAAAGACATTATATGGAGATAGATGCCAACTCAATCATCATTCATTCTAAGTCATGCTAGCTTCCTACTTTCAAAGACAGTACCATCACATCCACATGTGATTTGTCAAACGAATATCCCAATTACATCAACTTTAAAACAAGTGAAAAAAAAAAACACATGGAGTTTATACTATAGAGATTCAGATCAAATGAATGAAAAGCTTGAATTGGTACACAATATTAATTACTATATATATATACACTGTAGACTGTAGTAATTAAGTGATACTCTCTTTTTGGATAGGCATGCATCAAAATTAACTTTATCCAAACCTTTATTGCAGCATTCTTACTCTTTAATTTCATGATGTGAATTAATGGCTCATGGCTGGGTTGGTGATCTAAATTTCTTAAGCATATTATCTAAATTCTTAAATATAAAACTAGATTTATCTTTCTAAACTGACAGCTCATGACATGCTTAATTTCTTACTCACGTGGATGATGGGACAAATACACATACAATACGCAGTGAGGAACAGGGGCTAGAGGTGTTCATGAGAATCAGTTATAAAAACCCATCCTCGCCGTTTGAAAATTCCCGCAAATGTTTTACAACAAACATTCAGGCTCCAGCTCAGCATCCAACCCTCTATTTCTTTCTCTTGCGCCCGCACCCAACCCCCCCCCCCCCCCCCCCCCCCCCCCCCTTCTCTCGCTACGGCTCATTAGCCCCGATACATTCTCACCCACTCACCACAACTGTCATCGTCGCCGGCGACATTAGGGTTCGGAGAACAAACGTCAAAACCCAATGTTGCCGTACCAAACTCTGCAAGAAGCCCAGGCTGCCCTCGGCCGAAATCTCACCTTCGTCGAGACCCTATGGTTCAATTACTCCGCTAATAAATCCGATTACTTCCTTTATTGCCATAACATTCTCTTCCTTTTCATTCTTTTTTCTGTTGTCCCTCTTCCGCTGCTATATTTTGAGGTTAAGCGATTGGCCGGCTTTGACAAGTACAAAATTCAACCCAAAGTTCGATTATCATTTGCGGAGATGATGAGGTGCTACAAAGATGTCATGCGTATGTTCTTTCTCGTTGTGGGTCCTTTGCAACTCGTCTCGTATCCTTCTATTAAGGTTAGTTCGCCTTATGATCTCTGAATTTTGTAGTCAGATTCAATTGTATTTGGATTTTTGGGGTGGTATTTGGTTATTGCTACTTCTGCATGTCTGAATTTCTGAAATCATTATATTCGACACTCGCTTTAGTTCATCAACATTCTTAGGTGGTGTGTGAATCACCAGGAATTGAAGTATTATGTTCAGTGAGATCTGTTTTTTCCCCCAAGATTGGTACTTCATGATTCTATTTATTCTCAGATGATTGGGATCCGAACGGGGTTGCCATTGCCGTCAGGATGGGAGATTCTTTTACAATTAGTAGTGTATTTTATGGTAGAGGATTATACCAATTACTGGATCCACAGATTTCTGCACAATCAGTGGGGATACGAGAAGATTCATCGGGTGCACCATGAATACACAGCCCCAATTGGATATGCAGCGCCATACGCACATTGGGCAGAAGTACTGATCCTTGGAATTCCATCTTTTCTTGGGCCTGCTATGGTTCCTGGGCACATAGTTACATTCTGGTTATGGATAGCATTACGACAGATTGAGGCGATCGACACACACAGCGGGTACTGCTTGTTATAAATTTTTTATTTTTTTTTCACTTCCTTGCTGTCCTTTTCTGCTTTAATTGATTTTTGACAACATGATGGGGACTTCAGAATTTTTTTCATCCTTTTTCTTTTCTCTTATAAAATTTCATGAAAGACACTTTAGATTTTGAGGATCTTCAATAGTGAACTACCTTTATATAATCTGGTATCTGATTGGTTTGATGCTTTATTATTTAGATCATCAAGATACTGTAGGACTTGTTTGTGATTTATTGGTGCAAGGAATATCCACATTAAAAAGTTATACAACTTGATGATTGTAATCAACCAGTTATAATATTTTCTTTCTGGTATGTGCTTGTGTTATAACTGCTATTATTGTTATTATTGATGAGGAATGCAATTTGATGATTGTAATCAACTAGTTATAATGTTCTTTCAAAAAGAAAATTTCTGGTGATTGCCACTTCATTGTTTGGTAATTGGTGTACATAAGAATTATGTAAATCTCTTCTTGCAAATTGCATAGGAAGGAGCTTGAAGTTTGACTACCTTTTTCTTTTATATCTCTTATCACTCTCTCCAAGGGTATTTGGAATCTCTTTGGACGTTTGGCTTGTTTATCTAGCCATCTGCACAAAGCTTATGTGACTTGTTAACTACCCATTCACCTTACAAATAGTCAATAAAGAAGAAAATAAGTTGGTAAGAGTGAGGAAAGCAGAGATGCAATTGTTAGTTTCGATATTGATGTTAAGGAAACATTCACAAATGTATTTATTTCCATTTCCTAACATAGTTAAATTTCAGAGGGAAGGAAGGGATAAGTTGGGTATTTTAAATACTAGGACTTCATAGAAAATGATGGTCTCAGTACATTAATTAGTTTTTTGAGACCCAATTCTTTCAAGGAAGGATATTTTTCGAGGAACCTATATATGTAAAGGAAGGATTCTTGCCTTCGGGGATTTTTTTGAGCTTCCTGGTTATAAAACCTGTTTTCACTATGGTCACAATCTCATTTTCCTGTTGATACTTGTTTTTATGTTCTTTTCCTCACTTCTTTCATCTGGCTTACTTATCATTCTAGACAGCAATTGTCTGAACTCTGGTGTTTTCTTGAATTAACGGTAGTTTTTTGGTATTGTGGTATTAACTTGGATGCCAGTGTCATATTGGGTTGGATTATATGCATTTCGTCCTTTCTTATCCGACATGTCACTTGGTTGTGAACTTGTGCGGCCTTTGGAGTGCATCAGGGTTTTTGAGGTTATTCTGAAAGGGTTTATTAGATGGCACAATACTGTTCTATATTCTTCTCTGTTTTCTAAATAGAAGTTTTACTTGAGTCATATAGAATTCATTGGAACTTATAACAGGTATGACTTCCCATGGAGTCTCACGAAATATATTCCATTTTACGGAGGTGCAGAGTATCATGATTACCATCATTATGTTGGAGGACAAAGCCAAAGCAATTTTGCTTCGGTTTTCACCTACTGTGATTACATATATGGAACTGACAAGGTAATATCACAAATTTTGAAAATTTGTTAGTATTTATATGGTAAATAGTTGTTTTAAGATGTACATTGAAATAATTCTCTTTATTTACTTCACAGGGCTATCGGTACCAGAAGAAAATCCTTCAGAAGGTAAACCCACAAAGCTTATTCATTTTATTGGAAATTTAATTGCATACTTCAGAATTTCATTTAAATAGCATGAGCAAACTTTATAGACATTTATTTTGTATAAATAAAAAACCTAATCGTTTTTGCAAATTTTCTAATTAAAGTACCCCATTGTTTGCTGACGTCATGTCAAGTGGATGTTTTGCTAGCACACCCCCTTTCTGACTTTATTATGCTGCATTAGTTAACTAATTGGTTGTTACTAATTATCACTTGATGACTTTATTCAGTTGAAAGAGGAATTGATAAATGGCAGTGAGCTGAATGGAGGGTATGACAAGAATTCGACCCTAAGTTTTAAATCTGAGTAGCTATGAGCCTGCGGAGCCCTGTCTGGTTTTACTATGGTTCACAACGGTGATGCCTCCTTGAAATCTCTGATATGTTGACGTCAATATAATAGTTTGGCAAAGTAGATGTTTGTAGCAGCTCTGGGTGCATATTAACGTGGTGTTTAGAAAATGTAATCGTGTAGTTTGAGGGGAATTCCTTCCATTGTTAAAATTCAGAGTCGTGACCCTTTTTTTTTTATTTGGTAACATCAGAGTCGTGACTTTCGCTTCTGCATAATGTTCAAATTAAATTGTCAGTTGGGCCTTGTTGATTTTGGGATTTTTAAAGGGGTTCATCCTCTGGATTTAGTGCTAAACTATATATGAAACTTTTATTGGTTCAATCAAGTTGAGTAGAATGGTAGACTTCATATGGTACCACTGGGTGAAACTTTCTATGAGCCAAGGATTTTTCTAAAAGCTTTATCATCTTCATCAGTATGCTCAGCCCCTGATTTTGTTGACAATAGAATATGGAAGTTGTAACTTAAGTTTACATGGATTTATGATACGTAGTGCATGTTTGTTTTATCTTCCGTGCTGCTTATTTTATCAGAATCAACTGCTACTCAAGAGAAAGTAGACAAAAGCAGCTGTTTTGCAAAGGAATCTACGCGGTCGTATGTCTCATTCCAAGGAGGGAGAGGTTAAGGATGGGCTACGATAGAGATGACAAACTAAGTCAGTAAAAATCTGTGTATTTTTATTCTGTACAATTAGAACGGTTGTCACTTGAATTACAGTAGGCCCGTCTAGCTCAGTTGGTAGAGCGCAAGGCTCTTAACCTTGTGGTCGTGGGTTCGAGCCCCACGGTGGGCGTTTGTGTGGCTTTTTTTCATTTATAAATCTTTGATCCGATCCTTTTATGCCATTACCGGGGCTGGGCATGATGCGAGTTTTGTCGGGCCCAAAATTTTGTAAAATCTGTACCCATGATTGAAGAACAGGCCCATCAATAGCAGAGACACTAATTAGAAGCACGAATTTTTTATTTAGTGGAGTTATTTTTTTTAAATAAATTTTGGAGTTTCTTAGCAAAAAGAAAAAAAACAAGGGAATTTAAATTAGTGGAGCCAGTAATCATGTGTTTCATTTCTAATCTTTCATCAACAATGATTTAATCATTTTATTTTTTTTACTCTGTCAAATTTTCACATTATTTCTCAGACTTTGTATGACTCCCTTTTTTAAGGCATCATTATTAGGAAACGTGAGATTCTCAATCCTTACCATACACGTGGTGGTGACGATCCCCTATGCATAACGTCATAGACTCTACTCTCTTCTTAGTGACCCAACATCATTCTCAAAATAAAGTTATTAATGTGTTAATTCCAGCAAATTGGTTCAAATACAATTACATTTTACACCCAAATTCTTACTGGGGTAAAGAGAGACGTGCCTAATGGGACAAAGACATAATCCAATGATAAAATTTTGTAAACTCGGCCTTGAGAGGGACATGGACAAGCTAAAAAACATTTGCTTTTTGCTAGAAAATAGAAATGACCCTAATCTATTCAGTTTAAGGTTTTTTGTTTTGCTTTATGTTGTTTTTATGAAAATAACACATTTTGTAATACATAGAAATAGACTTTTTGAATTTGTTTGTAAAAGGAACAATTGTGGATTTTCTATCTTTGCGGATTCAAAAAATGTTTAGAGAAGGTGGGTGACAGTTGTGGCATATGCTCATTCAGGCATTCCACATTTGATAAGCATACTAATCTTGTGAGATTGGGATGGTAGTTAAAGAATATATGTTTTTTTCATATATTAACTCTATGAGTTTGAATTTATTTTTGGAATATCATAAATTTGAGGCACGTACTAAATTGGTCTAGGTGAAATATAACATGAAATAGCTTGTACATAAAATTAGTTTATTTCTTGTGAGTGATTGTGGTGCATAGAATACAAAATGCTCCTACACTTAACAATATCTTAATTGGATTAAGCTAAAGCAACACTAGTAATTAAAGGTCAAAACAGGTCCTAGAGACAAAAGAGTAGACAGTAGGCATACTATTCTAGAATATAAAGCATTGTTTTATCTAATAATTCAGTTTACTAAAATTATTTGACAGTGATTTCCCTTCCATTTAATCATGGTTTAATATCAACTTGTCATTGTTTCTATAGGATTACTTATGGAGTAGAATTAAAAGGGATATTGATTATGGAGGCATTGAAGGCATTGCAATTATTATAATATTCACCCAGAAATTCAAACAAAAATATACTATATGATATCACCAAATCTCACGAGAGTGGGTTGTTCTCATTTTTTAAATTAAAAAAAAAAAAAAAAAAAAAGTATTACAAGACAAAATGCTCTCTGCATGTACTGTATTAGCTACTACCAACTCTTGAGGATTTTTAAAAAGTTTATAAAATTATAAACAAATATTTATTTAATTAGAATACTGAAAATGGGCATTTGCAGAACTTTTCCAAGGCAATTCCCTTTGGTTGTCTTGGTCAACACTGCTCTGGAAGAACAAAAACTAATTGGAATTCATTGAATTCCTAGGTTACCCTTTTATGTCCACATTCTTAATAAATCCACATGAACAAGAAGTCACAAAAGGAAAGCCAATTTTTAAATAAATAACTTCTCAAAAACAAAATCAATATTATTAAGTTATTATTATTATATAAAATAAGAAAAAGAAAAAGGAAGAAACAGACAAGGAAAGACCCTCTCCCCCACAACAAGACCCCAACAACACAAAAAAGAAAGAGAAATAAGTATTAAAGCTACAAACATGAAGCAAGTGCCAAAACTAGAACCCTCTCAAGGAGCGTGCTTTTCACTACCCAATCACGAACAAGTTCGCGACCATCATCAGGTTTTGTTCTCGTACGTGGGACTTTGCTGCTTGCGCTACCTCGGTGTATCAGTTTCCGTCAAATCCTACAAATATGTTTCCTACGTGCATACAATCGGAGCGTTAAGGCGCGTTAACTCTACAAGGAACAAATACACACTTCTATCTCGCTCCCTCCATACTCACTCGTTTTCCTTCCGAATTCTCTCTACCTCATTGATTTCCCTTCCCCCATCTCTCTCTGTCCAACTTTCCAAGAACAGCTGAATGACCCTTCAGTAACCTCTTCACCTCCTTGTTCCCAGAAATTCTAAACAGATCTCCGGTAACTGGCATGGAAACTCACAGGAAATTATTGTTCCGGCCCGCGCCACCTGTTTACCCCGGCTAAATGCACCCAAAAGGCTGCCTTTTCGGCTCTACTCTTCAAGTTCACAACGATGACGACGACAAAGAACATATAATTAAACCCGTCACTAGGAATTTCTGAAATTCCTAGGTGCTTCTTCTTCCCTTCTTTCTGGGTCCTTGCAATGGCAGCTACTAACACTACTGCACAGCCTGTGGACTCAGCCTCGGCTGACGAGCTCACGGCGAAAGCTGTACACAAAAGGTATGAAGGGTTGGTCACGGTTCGAACCAAAGCTATAAAGGGTAAGGGGGCTTGGTACTGGACGCACCTAGAGCCCATTTTGGTTCACAACAATGATACAGGTCTACCCAAAGCGGTCAAGCTCAGGTGCTCATTATGCGACGCCGTGTTTTCTGCCTCCAACCCGTCTCGTACTGCTTCCGAGCATCTAAAGCGAGGGACTTGCCCGAATTTCAATTCTGTAGCGAAACCCATTTCCTCTGTTTCGCCCACCTCTGCTATTATGCCTTCGCCTTCTTCTTCTTCAGTACACCACAACAACCGAAAGCGAAGTTCATCTTCGGCTGCTGCAGGAAGTGGAGGCGCGGCTTCGTCGTATCAAGTTCCTCCGCTTGCTATAGTGGATCCCTCGCGATTTAGTGGGGAGCTGACTTACTCGTCGGCAGTATCAGCAACGACTATGGTGACGGCGGGTACAGGGGCTATGTTGCCACAGCAACCGCATTTGATGTTATCGGGTGGGAAGGAGGATTTGGGAGCTTTGGCTATGCTGGAGGATAGTGTGAAGAAGCTCAAAAGTCCTAAAACTTCACCTGGCCCAACTCTCAGCAAGACCCAGATTGATAGTGCGCTGGATTATCTTGCTGATTGGGTTTATGATTCTTGTGGGTCGGTTTCCTTGTCAAGTTTGGAGCACCCAAAGTTCAGAGATTTCCTCAACCAGGTTGGATTGCCAGCGATTTCTCGCCGAGAGTTCACCGGAGCTAGATTAGATGCTAAGTTTGAGGAAGCAAAGGCCGAGTCCGAAGCGCGAATTAGAGATGCCATGTTCTTCCAAATTGCCTCAGATGGGTGGAAACCCAAGAATTATGGGGCTTTTGGTGAAGAATATTTGGTTAGTTTGACTGTGAACCTTCCAAATGGGACTAGTTTGTACAGAAGGGCTGTGTTTGTTACTGGTTCCGTTCCTTCCAAGTACGCCGAGGATGTTTTGTGGGAGACAATCACTGGCATTTGTGGGAATGCAGCACAGCAGTGTGTAGGGATAGTTGCGGACAAGTTCAAGGCCAAGGCGTTGAAAAACTTGGAGAATCAGAATCCTTGGATGGTTAATCTTTCTTGTCAATATCAAGGCTTCAATAGTTTGATTAAGGACTTCAGTAAGGAGCTTCAATTGTTCAGGACTGTAACTGAGAATAGCTTGAAGCTGGCAAATTTCGTCAATTACAAGTCTCAGATTCGTAATAGTTTCCAAAAATATCAATTGCAAGAGCATGGCCACGCCTGGTTAATACGAGTACCATTGAGAGCCTTTGAAACTTTTAACTTTGGGGCATTATATACAATGATTGAGGACATACTGAGTTCAGCTCGTGCATTGCAGTTGGTTCTGCTTGATGATTCGTTTAAAATTGTAGCTATGGAGGATCCAATTGCAGGAGAAGTTTCGGATATGATTCGTGATGTGGGGTTTTGGAATGAATTGGAGGCAGTGCACACTTTGGTTAAATTGGTTAAGGACATGGCTCACGAGATTGAAACTGACAGGCCACTTGTTGGACAATGCCTCTCACTATGGGATGAGTTAAGAGCAAAAGTAAAGGATTGGTGCTCCAAATTCCACATTGCTGAAGGGCCAGTGGAAAAGGTGATTGAGTGGCGGTTCAAGAAGAATTATCACCCTGCTTGGGCTGCTGCATATATTCTAGATCCTCTTTATTTGATTAGAGACACAAGTGGAAAGTACCTGCCGCCTTTCAAATACTTGACGCCAGAGCAGGAGAAGGACGTAGACAAGCTCATAACCCGTCTTGTATCGAGAGAGGAAGCTCATATTGCGCTAATGGAACTAATGAAATGGAGAACAGAAGGACTTGATCCAGTCTATGCACGAGCTGTACAGATGAAAGATAGGGATCCCATTACTGGGAAGATGAGAATCGCCAATCCACAAAGCAGTAGACTTGTTTGGGAAACTTATCTTACCGAGTTCAAGTCATTAGGAAAAGTTGCAGTTAGGCTTATATTCCTTCATGCAACTTCACGTGGGTTCAAATGCAATTGGTCCTTGTTGAGATGGGTGTGTGCCCATGGGCATTCAAGGGTGGGTCTTGATCGAGCACAGAAGTTAATATTCATTGCTGCTCATTCCAAGCTGGAAAGGCGGGATTTTTCCAGTGACGAAGAGAAAGATGCAGAGCTTTTTGCCTTAGCTAATGGCGAGGATGATGTGCTAAACGAGGTTCTTGTTGATACATCCTCAGTGTAACAATTTTTTTGTTTATCAGTTAGGATTTAGAATTTATTGAATTCTTTCCACTACTCTCTTTCCTTTTCAATTATATTTCATTTTGTACTTGTTCACTTACCGTAAGGATTTTAGGGGCAGTGAGGTGGGAGAAAGATGGTAGGAGATTGAATTTTGTAGTACTACTACTACCCAGCCTCATGATTCGAGCAGCTTCTCTCATCTTCCACCGATCTAGCATAATTTTTTGGAGATTTTAAGTTTGCAGAAATGAAAAGAAAAGAGAAAAAGTATATCTTCATGTTCATGCCATGAACTAGTAATAGACCAGGAAGAATGTTGTAACGTTTTTGTTCCACTGATAATGATTGGTAGTTTATTTATAAAAGGGGAATGTTTCGATAAATCTCCTCTGGTTTGAAGATTAGATCCCTACTCTGACCAGCTCCCTTACTAGTATGACATAGAGAAAATGAAGCATGGTTACTGTTATAGATTGACCATCAGTGTTGATGTTGTTTCTAATGTAGATTGATGTCCTTATATTTTTACTAGTTTCTGAGTTCAATTTATATTTGGACTACCCTTTGCTGTAACTTTTTAGAAGACATTGCATTCTTCAAATCTTGGACGGTGCTCATCGTTCTTTTTTTCATGCATTCTTGGCATGTTACATGGACTGATGTATTTTTTCTTCTCCAAAGTCAATCAGCTTTCTCTTTAAAAGTTTGTGTTACAAACCTAAAGTCCACGTGTTCAAAAATTCAGTGCATGACTTGTGGATTCCGAGATCATTTTAGAGTTCATGGACTAGCAACCAGAGTACAAGTTTTTTTTTTTTTTTTTTTTTTGGACTCACTGATATGTTGGTTAAAAATGTCTGCTTTTCTTCATTATCAGTTGAAACTTGGAGCTGACAGAGCTGATTTTAACTGTAAATGTTTATGTCATCCCCACAAATTTATGTTATTTATGGCAGAAGAATTCGACGAAGATATAGTTGGATGTGGGAAGCCACGATAACAAGGTGGTTGGTTTGTTAGTAGCATCTTTTGGACAATGATTAAAGCGCGGCTTTATTAAAAAGTATCCAAAGAAGGATTTGACTTGAAATTTTTGGCATTTGACGTGTCTCTATGCCAGAGGCCAGAAGTTACTCGAACCTGTTGGGTCTTGGGTGGATGACAAGCCGGATTTTTACACTGAAAGTAGTGTCAAGACTCAAGTGTCAAAAGCCTCAAACTGAAGAGGAAAAACCTTTCTTTTTAGCTGGAGGAGCAGGTCTACCTGTTTTCAATTCCATCTTATAGCTGGGTTATGTTTTTCTTTGAAATTTAAGAGTGGAACCCCACATCACCATGAAATTAACGAGTACAAATCTTTTTTCAAAATTAAGCACTGGTTCTTATGGGGAGAGAGAGCAATGTATTTCTTCAATTCAATCAAATCAGTTTTCCTTTGGGTTTTGGGTAACTTCTCTTTTAAACATTCCATTGTGAAGAGAGCAATGTATTTCTTTACTTCAATCAAACCAGTTTTCCTTTGGGTTTTGGGTAACTCCTCTTTTAAACATTCCATTGTGATTTTGTTCTGGCAGAGTCATTGGATGATGCTCCCCAAGATTACGAGGAAGGTACTGAGAGAGGACCCAAACTAAAGAAGACTGTCGGCATGAAGCAACACAAGGACGATGCTTGAGAGTGATTCTTCAACAACAAATTTGAACTGTTGGCCCCAAAAAATACAGATTTGTGAATTGAAAAGGGAAAACCATACAAATATATGTCATACAAGATGAGGTCGTGGCTAGTGGTTGTTCATTACTAGGGTCTAGGATTTGTCAACTGAATCCAACAAGAAAATTTGCAAAAATTAATAACAATAGTATTATTTTCATAGGATACTCTTCATACATAATGATTATATAGGCTAAAATATATGGATAGGCGTTTTTGTAGTCATTCGCAATGGATGAGTGGCTGGTTAATGACCAATTTTCACTCCAAGTAAAGCTGTTTTCCCAAATAGGGAAACCTGCCAAGATTTTACTTCAATCATTTTTTTTTCATACTACACAGTATGATCGATCATTATACAATATCCTCAAAGGGACAAAGCAAAACTGTTTGAAATACGAATCTCTTTTTGGGTTGATGGGTTTCACACTCATACATCACACTCATACACCCACCATCCCATACAGTAAAAAGTTGAAAGATTTAATTAAGTGGTTGGCTTACTTTTCTAAATTACCAAATGAAGTGAGTAGAAAAGTGCAGTGAAGATAATGGAGTATGTAGTAGAGAAAGAGAAATCAGAAATTAATCAGTAATCAGAAATCAGAAATGGTAGTATCTCTCTCACCATTCAATTCAATTCGATTCAACGTGACAACATTGGCTTTGGGGTCTTCTAATTACTTGTTTAGTGGAGAGACAGAAATTATTGTCGGCAAAGGGGCAAAGACTAAATCCAATGCTGACTGCTCACCAGCTAAAAGCAAAGAAAGAGAGGTCGGAGCTTTTTCACAAAGTATGGTATGCAAATTCCAAACACAAAGCAAATTCATCACTCTATTTTTAGGGTTAAAAGGGAAAAAGAAATTATAATGATTAGTATAGGACGACACTCTCTTCTTTATACAAAAGAATAAGAATCTTCCCCTGTTTCAATGCTCTAAATTTAAGTATGGGCAAACTTTTCTAATTATTGTTGGTTTTACTTAAGTGGAGTAGCTCTATCTATAGCTGCTTTCTTTTGCATGTCTTCTTCTGTTTGGGAACACAAATTGAAGACATTGATAATTGATAGTACTTCTTGATAGAAATAAGAATGACGTTCTAGGATACCAAACATTATCACATTAAGTAAAAGAAATTTAAAAACAAATACTAAAATATTAATATTATATACATCTCTTCTTCTCAATAGTTGAATTAATTAAATTCTTAAACATTTTTATTATGTGATGCTTAAATCATTGTAAATATGATGGTGCGTGAATGCGAATATACCATAAGAAAAATATAAATGAATTGTTAAACTCCCTTCATGTTTCACATGGTAGGTTTCTGACTTAATAGGATAGTTTAATTAATCATAATTAAGACTTGTATATACTCACAAAAGCGAGACGTAATTAATATATAATATTCATTTCCACTTGTTTTGCTTTTGAACAAAAAAATGTACCTGTGGACCACTAAATTGTTGATTAATTATGGGTTTAAGCTTTCTATGGGTATTGGCTGCCTATTACATTTTCTTCTCCATCCCCCCATTGAAAACAAACAGATAACAATAAAAAATTCATACATTTTTTTAAAGAAAATATACAGTCTACTATATTTTCCTTAATTTTACTGTTGTTTCACAAGTGTAACACTATCTCTCATTCATAAACTTTTGTGGCAAATTTAGTTCTGCCTAAAAGTCTACTCTCTTTTATGTATTTTTCAATTTTCACCAACCACAACTTGCCTTTTCTAAATTACGTATATCTTTTGTAATATATACGTAATTAATCTTTTATTAGTTTTATTTTAAAAGAATTAATAAGTGTATGGCAGTATGTGGTCCACTCTGACACTTAGCTGTCACTATGACTTGCATGTACACATTTGAGACTATTGTATTTGTATGTTATGGTCACTAGCATTAATGTATCACATATATATATGTTAGTATTTTCTCCCGTTAATAATTCTTTTTTGTTCACAGCCAAAAAAATACCCTTTTTTCATAACATGAGTTGGATTAAATAATAAATACTACGCATAATCTTTCTCAAAATATTTGATTAGTTGATATTTGAGAGTGAAAAACTTAAGTGGTTGAGTGGTTGACATGTAGCAAAACATAAATCATGGCTATGGATGTACAATGGGCCCGAAAACAAAGGACAAGAAGAAGTGAATTCGTTGGAATCCTCATAATTCTCAGGCCCATAATAAATAAAATAGAAATAAATTTTTTAAATCATCAACCTAATTGTAGGTACACAATCAGAAATAGTGCAGTGGGACCCTAGTCATACGACAGTTTGACCTCTGGTCAACAACTTTGACTTTCGGACTCATAAGAGGTGGGTCCCTTGTCAGTGAGTTTCTTCTTCAATTTCACTCAAAGATGGCATTTTTTTTTTTATTATTTTTTTTTTAAATCTTTGTTTCCTCATAAAAAGGAATAATAATTTCAATCCGCTTGTATTCTGCCCGTCCTTCTCCTCGGTAGAGAAAATACTCGCTCCATGATAAATAAAATAAAGACGAGTAAGGATATAAAATCCATACATGTAGCGGGGAGTGAAACTTATAAGGGTTTTAGTAAGAATTTTAGTCACAACTCGCAAGATATTTACCCGTCTCATATTTTTATCTTACATATTTTGTAAATATATATGTTTATAAATCAATAAGAAAAAAATAAGTTTTTAGTCTTGAGCGTAAATAGTTAATGCTTTCTATTTTATATGATTTTTTTTATATAATTATCATAAATATATCAAGAATTATAGTGTTTTAGTTAATTTTATTCAATTCTAATTAGTAGTGGGTTGGATAGAAGTGTAAAAAAAAATTGTTGTTAAAATTCAGATATAGTACCCTTCCAGTGCAATGGGTAATGATCGTGCATTAATAAGAGGAAATAGATAATAAATAAGGTACGGGTCTAGTCAAACCCGTCTCATTGTCATCCTTAATAACTCATAAAGAGATTCGAAGATGGCATGACTTATAACAACGTGGGTGGGACTTGAAAGCCCATAATTAATTATAATTACTATCTCTTCCCCTTTTCTTCATCAATCTCTCACTCATGTTAACAATAATTAGCAGAAACTATTACTCTTTTTAATTATTTTTTGAAAGGAAAAAAAAAAAACTATTAGAAATTACAGGTGTGGTTGATATAACTGATAAAATGGGTAATGAACTGTTATATAAATGGGAGAAAAGATGAATAGTTATTTAAAAAATTTGTCTTTTTTTAAATTTAATTAGATATATATTATATGATAAGAGATTATAAAGAATATTTTATTTTTAAAATAGTATAGTCATAGAAATTAATTAAAGTTTCAGTTTAAACTTAGCTTTCAGAATCAACCAACTTCATCATTACCAAACTTTCACTCATTTCCCTAGAATAGTCGCAAATTTATAGTATAGTATTATGTCACATTTTATAATTTCCATTTGTCTCAGCATAACAAATTTTGCTCTCATGATTTTTTTATTTTTTTTAAATATAACTTCTTAATATTTGTTCGTAAACCATGAAAAATATCATTCAATTGAATGATTTGAGAAATGTTTGTAATAAATTGTCTGATAGTTTGACGATTTACATTTTGATAAATAAATTATAATAAATCACTTAAATTCAGATGATTTTTGTCTTAGTAGGCAAACCAGCAATAATAGTTTTAGTATCCTTCTAGTTTAAATTTATTAGATAAATTATCATAAATCGGTTAAGATTGACTATTCAAGTATTCGTAGGACAATTACAAGAAATAAGTAACGTCTCTAACGATTTACATATTGATAGACAAATTATTATAAATTGTTTATGACATGACTTCGATCAATTTAAGTGTTTGTAGCCAAATTAGACCATTTAATTTAAGTTTCATAAATTATGAAAAATCACTTAGCACTCTAAATTAATTTATATTTTGACAATGTACAAATGTGTTATGGCTCTTTAGAACATTAGAAATATGCTTTGGATGTTCTAATGGTGTAAACCATATATGCATATAATGAGCATCCTTATTTTACTTCTTTTCATAGAGTGATACAGTGAAGGATAAGGATCCTATTATACTATTTCAAAATTGCACAACAAGCTAATTCCATTACTCTGAATCTAATTATCTAACAATCAGCAAAATATATATGTCCTCCCTCTCAAATAGGCATTCATGGAAAGACAATAACACCCTATAATTTGAGAAGTTTATTTAATTAATGCTATTTGGGCAAGTGACAATAATTATCCTTTTTCATAAATATGGTATACACAACTGCTTAATTAATAATACATTTTTTTTGTATGAATTAATTAAATATCTTTTGGTGTGGTAAGAATTTTTCAAACTAAATTGTGATAATAATATAGGTACAATGCTCTTTTCAAAGAGTGTATGGTATCAACTTTTCTATTTTTTCCAATCAATTAAACACCTTTTGGTGACCACTTCATTATATAATCTAACAGCGAGAGATGGTGGGTGTCCCACTTAATTCAGTTGCTTAATTCAGAAGGGAATTGGTTGGATTAGTTTATCATTTCACATAATTATGATTGCGAAATGTTCATAATATTATCTTTCAAATAGCTCGAAATTATAGTGTAACTATATTGTCTAGTGACAAGTATGACTATGTCTCAAATTGACAAGTAAATAACAAAATCATTGGGCTGCATTTGCATTCATTGAATTATAATTGAAATTGTAAAACCAATTTTAATTATACTAAAATTAGAATTGGTTAGAAATACAATATACTATTTTGGATCACATAAAAAATTAATACTATAATTGTGTTTTAAGTATTTGGTGGGGGTTGTTAATCATCTCAAAGAGTTTTTAACTAGTGGAGCGAGTTTTGGCAAGTGATTTCCTTTATCTCCGACAATAATTTTTGTCGTCTCTGGCAAGGTTCTGACAATGAATTGTCATCATTCTACCAGAAATCAACTGTAGTTCCTAGTAGGTCCCTACGATGGTTGTCACTGTCTTTGTTTGTCTTAATAATGATTGATAGTGGTTATCGTCATCTTTGGCGAATTCTGACAATTGCCGGTATCATAGGTGACCGGTAGACGTTAGTTGTAGTTGGTGGTAGCAGCAGACGGTGATTGGACGAAGTTATAGCTGGCAGTGGTTGTCAGTGATGGTGGTCGATATTATAATATGATATATCGCCATTAATAAGTAGTTATCAAACATAGTATATGTACCAAATTGTAAATTTTAGACTTTACCCATAACAATTGAAGGTAGCGTTTAGTAGTTGTTTTTCAATTCCTGAAAATTGAGTTGAAAACTCTAATTTCAATTCTAAAATGTGTGCTAAACAAAAAAATTAGAATTGAACAATTTAATTTCAGTTCATTGCATCCAAACGAAAACTAACAACATGAAGGAAAATTCTTTTACACATCTATGTGGTTATTATTATTTGTTGTCAAGAGGGATTTATTGAGTTTAGGAATTATACAATGAAAATTCTTTATTTTTATAAGTTCATGTCCTTGAATGTGTAATTTAATTTTAGATTATTGAGACGAAACAAACATTATTCAATTATGATTTTAGTCACTCATGGTAATGGACTAAGTTGGCCTGTGTACCCCCAACCTCAACAGCATTCATTGATTATGGTGTGAGTCTGATAAGGTAAAAGGCTTTAGACCCTCCCAAACTTGCATATGGGTTCAGAAACAACATTAGGTCCTTTGGTCCAGGAGTTTTATTTCCTATTTTACTAAATGTTTATTCATTTCAACTTATTATATCATGATTAATTATCTTAGACTAATCATTTTAATTTTAGAATTTGATACTTAACTTTTCAAAATTTACAAACAATTTAATATAAAAAAACATATTCAATTTTTTAATTACTTTCTAACTGAACTCGTGACACTTGATAACTAATTTTATAATTATATTATAATATGTATTCTTCTTAATTATAATTTTTTTGAAAATGTCAATATTACCAAGATCTTAGGATTAAATATCATCTTGATCACTAGATGGGTTTTATACGAAGGAAGGTAGCTACATCCAATCGTGGAGATTATAAGTCCAACGAGCTTTTCTACAAAAAATAAAAATAAAAAAGTTCTTAAAGTTTATCAATTTTATTAGTTTAACATCTCTTTTTTCCATACTCTTCTTATTACAAATATTTATTATCAAAATTTGATTCAATAAGATTAGAATTATAAAGTTGTTTATTATTTTCGATAATAAATTTATGTCCATACGATTTTGTAATTTTTATTATTAAAAAATAAAAATTATTATATATATATATAGTAATGTGTTTTTGACTTTTATAGTTATATAAATAATTAAGTTATTATTTTTAAAAAAAATTATTGGGCCAATATGCGGGTCATGATCATGTTCGCATCCATTGTTTTTCTTTCTTAGCTGTTTCATTTGAATGTTGCAGATATCAATAACTGCAATTTAGTAGTTTAGATTATAGTGAGTTTGATTCCAAATTTGTGACTCCGTTCTGCATAATTGCAACGGGATTCGGGGCATGCCTAATATCTTGACAACGTGCAAGTGGGTGAAACTGCTGAGGTTTGCATCAACTTTTTTCAGCAAAAAATGTCGCCTCTTTTTTTTTTTTTTTGTAGTACCATGTATTGTAAAGTTGGGTGTTAGAATTGGTACTCGCTTCTGTTAACCATCATATCAAATCAACAAATGGAAGTTGTAAATCCTCTTCTAAAGTGTATTGAGGTCCTATTTGTCATTTCAGGGGTAGAAAGAGCGACCAATCTTTGGTAAGAAACATGAATTATGCAAGTTGAAAAAGAAAATTTGGTCGGTGAACTCAAGAAAGAAAGGCTGAAAAGTGAAAACCTGCTGAGTAGAAAGGCAAAAGCCTTCCAAAATTAGAATATTGTGATCCTAAACTTAATGGCGAAATGCAATCTCAGTACACCAAGTGGCTCATAGCTCATGGTCAGGGGAATGTCAACCCTGAAGAAGCACTTGCTGATGTATATTTTTTTATTTTTGCCGTAGTTTTGATGTGTAGGCAGGATAGCTGGTCATGCAGGGCCCCTGCACTTTGTGTGGCCTTCACTGAATTTTATTACTTCCTGGTTCCCCCAATAATGCATACTCTCTTGTCCGTTCTTTAATATTTTGAGCAGTAAATCTTTTGTTTGGACGACCCCAGATAAGTGTCAAATGCCCATCATATTGCTCCTTTACGGTGACAAAAAAATAGTGGCAGTAACCGCACCCATAAAGAAAAGGCAGTTGCAGAAATTGAACATGTAAATAAAGTTCATGACTTTTCTAGTATATTTCCAAATTCAATTATCCAAGCCTCCCCAACATGAACACTGATCTTATTAGTTTGAATCTCAGATGGCAAAATGATAATTTGGAGGCTTATTTATTTGATTATGGAAAATAGTTTATTTTTTATCTCAAAAATGCCTTGATCAACTAAAAATAAATATAATCATGTATGAGCTAGCGAGCCTATCTTTCCTGTGTTTGTTTAAAGATTGTTTTCCAAACATACGATATATTATAAAACAACTGTGAGGTATGTTCTGAAGATCAATTGAAAACCTAAAAAGTTGGAAAAATAATTTTTTATTTTTTATTTTTAAAATTCTTAGGAGAAAAAACCACTTCAGAATAAGAAACAAGCACCCAGTCTCAAAACTATTGGTTTTAAGAGCACCTAAGTACCGTGTATCAAGTTGGGCATTGTTGAAGGAAAAAATGTTCACCAACCTTCTAGGTATGGAAGCTAATACCACATTACTTTTCTGTTCTTCCCCTTTTCTTTCGAGTGTCTTATTGGGTCTAAAAACAAGGACTAATATACAAATGTTGTTCAATCTATACTGCTTTTTAAAATACAATGGACTCTAACCAATTAATCCTATCATATGCACACCGTCAATCTTAGTGGCTTGACTGAAACAAGTTACATCTAATGTCCAAAGAATTTGATACAACAAGATGATTAGTGTAGGATTACAAATATATTTGACAAAAAGAGCAAAAGCTCATCTTCCAGCTTCTTGGCCGCAAATATTATATCTCAAGATTATCCAATGATAGCTCCTGTGCAGTCAGCATCTTCAATTTCTGCAGATTAGAAAAATAATAAAATAAATGAGTTTATTGAGAAAAATAGTTAGGGATATAAATCAAAAGTAAAACTTGAATACCGTTATGAATTGAGCAGGATCATCAACACTTGACGACCCCAGAATGACTTCCCTCTTCAGCTTAGTAGTAAGCTTGTGGCAAACCCTAAGCTGTGGATAAGAACACCATGAGACCCAGATAACCAAGAAAAACAATCATCAGCAGCTTATAAAGTGTAAATTGGGACATTTTTCAAACCTCAGATCTGGTAGCTCCACCAACAATAAATACAAAAATACGTTGCCCCATCTTCTTGAAATCACTGGATGCATGTCTAAGTACTGAATCACTATATGGCAGGAAGATGAGAGTGGTTATTACTGAGTTCTTTAGAAGATAAGAAAAGAGCGAGGGCATCTTTCATAAATATGGAAATTCAAATAGACGCTTGGCACGGCCAAGTAAGTCAATACATGGATAGAGAAAGAAATGGGTGAGAAGTGAACCTTGAATATCCATCATCAGAGTTTCGAGGCCGGGCCCATGTTGGTGTTCTTCTTGATCTCATAGAATGAGCAGGTGGTTGTTGATCTACTGGCGCAGAAAGAGATGAACCATGGTAAGACGGACTTGGGTCATTCAAACATGGATAGTCTTCCTTTGACAATTCCCTTTTGCTTAGTTTTTCAACTAGTTCCTGGAAAGATGGGTGTCCATATCTTACATATAACTTCAAAGTTGGCATAATCCCTTCTATCTTAACGATAAATATTTTGCAACAAATTACTTAATTTATTAAATGAATATTTGCATTTTGATATGGAAAGGATAATTTCTTTATTTTTTCTATAGGGAAAAAAAATGTTATGAAAAGATAAAACGGTCAATGGATGGGAAGAAGGGAATCAAAACAGGAACTGGGAAGCATACTAACATGGTAAACGTTTGGCTACTATTATTTGCAATAAAGACCATATCACCCACCTCCCTAACACTTACAGCATCATACTCTGAGACATGCTCCCTAATAGACTCATAGGCCAAATTGTCTCTAACCAGTAATGGCTACAAGCCTACAATGTTATAGTTATAAACCCACCCCTCAAACTATTACCTTAATCTAGGACACCAGAGTCCATATAATGGCACTACAAGAGTCAAATGCTCCAGAACAAAAGAATATCTGTTATGGATTTTGTTTAAAACTACAGACACAAAATCTGAGAACCATAGAAAACGACCTAATTGGAATTAGACTATAGGATATCAAAAGTTATCATGCTAGAGATCCAAAAACTATATTAAAGAATGTCATTGGGGAACATATAAGAATCAGTCATGTGAAACTTCCCCATCAGTACAAGTGTAAGTTGATTTATCTGACAAAAATAAGCACCATCATAATTTGCACTACCTCTATTATGGGATAAAAGCGTGATAGCTGCCACGTCTCTTCCTCACCAGAACGGGGCCTTCCTTGCTGCGTGCTTTTTCTGTCAACTTAAATACATTTAGACATAGAATCACCAACAAAATTAGGTACTATAGCTAAATAAAAGCCCGTACCTTATGGAGATCAAACTTAAGACTAAAAGCTCCAGTTTTTTTTGTATCTGATGGCCCCCCTAGCATTCTCAAATTACTCACAGCATTCATATCCTCATTTGTCAACTTTGCTACCTGAAAGAAATTTAAAGAAAATGACAATGCTCAACAAATATCGGTAGAACATTTCTAATTGACCTAAAACAGAAAATGGACTTACAATTAAGTTGGTTGACAGCAAAAAATAAACCTACCTTCATTAAATTGAGACCCTTCTCACCCTCCAGTTTCTCAGGGTAAACAGCTGCAAGAATCATTAACAAGCGCAACTTGTTTTCACGAGTCATATCCTGCATAAAAATGATATATTTTTATTTATATAAACAGTCACAAGGTTCAAGCCTTCAAGGTATAACCAATATATTCTGTAAAACTTACCTCTTTTGTAGTCAAAAATTTGATTACATCCTTCATTCCTGCATCCCCAAAAACAAGATCTTGCTCAAGTTGTCCAAGTTCCCGAAGACCCAACTCCCTAATAATTCGGTTAATTTTTCCTGCAATCTGAATAAATATGCAAAAATATTTGTAAGGCTATTGCTCCATTAAATACAATCCACTCCATGCATCATTAACCATTTCTTTTACGATTAACAGGTGATTAGATATATCAACAAATTTAACATGTAGGCACACTAGCACACACCCATGGCACAACCCCCAGCGAGCCTATAACTCATTATGCCACCTCTAGCCTGCTCAAGGAGGGAGGAGGTGTTTGATAAGGAAAAATAACAAAAAGACAAAGAAGGAAGACCACACAGATAACTGAATAAGTTGGAATTGGTTATGGAGAGACAGTAGTAGTAACTAAGAATAAACGCTCAGGATACCCAAGTTGTTCCGAAACATAGTCCAGCAAGGCTGTTTTCTCAGAACCTCTTAACACTAGTAGGAGACAGCATAATTGCAGAACCACAGTACCTAGCCAAATTACAAAGCCATTAAATCATTGCACAAGCTTCCATTACATAATAGACTAACCTCTACATGGAGGGAGAGCTTGTCAATTTGTTCACTATATTGTGGCAATGCTTGAACCATCCGTTGCAAGTCCCGAGTAGACATTTCACCATCCCTAAACACAAGGTGAACTTTAAGATGAGAGATGTATCAAAACATAAGCTCAAATAATAGATCAACATTTCTTCAAGTCCACATCTATGTTTAACTAATGGGCACAAGATCAATCGTTTCAATATGAAAACAGGCATCCATTTAATTATATTGCCAACCTAGGATTCTATAATTTATACATATAAATAAAATCAAGGGATATCTGACAATCATAGGGAAATTGATATGAAATATTATTTCAACATTTTCTAACCCATAATAAAACCAAGCAGTTCGCTGACTAGCATCTATATTGGCTAACATCATGATGTCAATGAAGGCACAGTTTCACAAAATGCTCACTCACCTTGAACCTTGTTGGATTTGTGCAGCCTTATTCTTTGAAATGAAGTTAGTCATTTTCTCATGTAGCCGTTCACTAGCCTGACAAGGCCAACAATTATTAAAAGAATTCACTTGCTTGAATACAGAACATCAATGTACAAAAAGAAGACATACATCTGCTATATGTGCATGGCGAAGCTCAAGCCATATAGGATCATGATCCTCCAAAAGCACCTCTTTTTTCTCGGGTGCACCACCACTCCTGCTTGGTACCTAAAAGATACAATGGATGGATGACGTGTCCAAGAGAGAACCAAACAGAAAAGTTCCAAGAGCAGAAAATAAAACAGAAACTGTTGAAGTTACCTCGTGAACATATTTATTTCCCTCCATATTCAGCAAATCATGACACATGGCATCATATGTCCATTCATGTATTATAGGAGCAATCTAGAAATTCAAGATAGTATATTCATCATAAACAAGCAAACATATTAAACTTGTAACAAACCCATGCACCTAAAATACCTGATCTACGGATCTCTCAAGGATAAGCAACTCGCATGTCTCCGTCTGAGGAAAATTAGGTATTGTTTTTTTATATTTCATAAGACAGTCCCAGACCCCAGCAGCAAGCTTTGTAGGAATTAGATCACGAAAAGTTGTCATTGTGGTTGCATCAAGGGACTTGGCAGCACGGAAGCGCACGGAAGGATACTCCTAAAAATACATAATATTTCCGTGCTTGAGAAGATTTTTAGTTAGTGTGCTTCAAGATTTCTAGATCATTAGCCACATACCCTTAATGAAGCAAAAACTGTAGCAATCCGATTAGCCATCACATTTAAACATGCCACGCCTTTACGATTATTCTCCTCGTCCCCAAAAAGCTCCTCTAAAGCCCTCTCATTATTGGTGATAAAACCCTGCATTAAAATGAACAAAAGACCACGACAATGATGAGAATAGTACTAAACAAGTGGCAACAAGAACATTCAGAAATGCAAAATATTGCGAAAGGAAAGGACTGCAGCAGAAACAGGAACTTCAAGAATTGAAGATTCCGAACTTTGTACATGTGGAAAGAGAATGAAAGTGATTATAGTCATAAATAGAACATCACATCTGATAACCACTTTGATTACCTCTGCTCTGTGGATTGAAACAGTTTAAATACATTTCTGGAAACACCAACCATTAATTTCTGTATCTTAAATAAGGACTTGATGTTTCACAGAAAAGCCATTTTCTAAGTATATATCTCATCCTGGTTACCACATCATATGCAGCTTCAACACAGTGGTAAGTTATGTAAAACTACTAATGGCAATAAAGAACAAATATAGGTATAGTATAAACATGATTATATTATGCATACAATAAACATGTTTCAAGAAGGTATCATCCATTACCTGATTGTCAATTGCAAAATACTCCAAATTCATCTGCAAATTCCCACCCAAATGGGGAAAAACAAAATGAAAGAAAAGTTCAAAATCTACACATCATATCTTTAGAAAAAATGAATTCAAGCAATGGAAAAAAAAAACAGCAAATATATGAATTCTTTGGCACAATTATAAGTTTTAAGTACAAACTACTTTCCCCAAGAAAAAAAGTAAAAGATTAACCTCTCTCAATGCACCTATACGAGTTAACACCCTTGTATCTTTCTTGATGTCATTAACCAATTCTCTGGAAATAGGTGAACTGAAGAAGACAAATGCCCTGCATGAAGATAGGAAAAGAAGGCTTAGACCCAAATTAGTAGGTGAATTGCACACACGAGAGAGTAGGCTCCTCACATACTTCCTGTATAAAGGTGCTCTTCCAGACATGTCTGACAAGAACATAATAACACTGCAAAGGAAAGTGGGAAAGAGGGAGATTAGATAAGTAATGAGAAGGAATTTAAAACTGACTTCTCCATCAAAGCAACCTAAGTGTCTTGCAATGGCAAGAGCTCATCAGATTTACCCCGGGGAAGGTATGTGTACTTACAGAAGTAGAGAGAGAGAGAGATGAACTCCTAATAAAAAGTCAGAAGAAAAAAAGAAATATGGCCATCTGGTTGAACAGAAAAGAGAAGATGAATAAAATTAAGTTCAGATTTGTAAAAATAAAGTATAGTGGAACATCAACTGGGAAAGAAATTAAGTGATCAAAAGGAAGTATTTCAAACATCAGCATAGCACTCAAAACTAATAACCTGATGAATGGTTGAATAAAACAAAAAATTCTTCATATTCATCCAAAAGAGTAACAGACACCAAAAATACTCTATATCACATAGCCATGAATACACTACTACACTAGTTCACACTTCACAATAAAAAGTGCAGTACAAATAACTAACACGCAAAGCAAGTGAAACAGCATACTGAGCATAGTGAAAGAAATATGCCAAGAATTGCAAAAACAACAATACAGAAGTCAACAAAAAAAAACAGCTGCACTTTAGGGCAGTGCAATTACTCTTATACATCACATTCTTTAAGACAAAAATTAAGCACGCCTATCTTTTCAATTCCAAATACGAGAATATTATCGAAGGAACCACAAGGCAGTAAGGCAGCCTTTCACCAATCAGAACCAAACTATGATTTATGTGTGTACTTGTTGAGAGGAAAGAATTTCAATAAAACACGAATACACAGAGTCACAGACACACAAACAGGGGGGAGGGGGCGAGAGAGACAGAGAGTGACAGATATGGAAAGGAAAAGAAAGAAGAAAGATGCATTACTTCTCTCTGTTTGGTTGGATGAAGTATATAGCATCCATAGAGGGCAATGGTTGCCTTCGCTTGTATATGTCTTCTACCACTGCAGTTAAAGAATCTCATATGTCAGAACAACAGAAAAAAAATGCTTTAAAATACATTATCAAGTCAACGTGGCTCCGCCACTGCATACAAGAATATTAGCTTCTACTTTGAAGTTCCTCCTTCAACTTTTCAATTTACATGACATATCACATATATGTGCTTATTTAAAATTCATAGGAAGATTAGGAAATTAAATAACATAAATTCGCTTCTCAAAAGTCACTACACGATGCTTACATGAAACACCTTCATCAGTAATATCAGCCATCTTGCATGAGTAAGACATTATCTTAACAGTAAGCTTATCCATTATCAGCACCTGCAAGCATACAATCCAAGGTCAATAAAATAAGAAAAAAAGACACACTTTTACTTCTGTTTCTAATTTCTCCAAATTACTTACAACACTCCAATTGGAGATTCCATTCAACACTAATGTACGTGGCATTACATGCTCAAAGCATGCATATAGTCATGAAAACATGCTCTCATCCATATCTATAAAAAAATAAAAAATAAAAAATCCATATTTCCCCAGCTTTATCTCACATTAGTTTTCAGAGTATGTAAAGTTACACCTCAGCTTCATGCCACTTTAAAGTGCATGAAATTCTAACGCACATATAAAACTAATGACAACCAATAGATGCACCCCTGATGAGCCTCACTTAGGAATAAAAGCCAACGCTGGAGAAGATGTAGCCCCATGCAGTAGACAGAACATGAACAATACAAGCATTCCATATGCATGTTTTGTTGATTGATAGTCCACACTACCGATACCAACCTTCATGGAAAGGAATTCTAAAAGGGGGTGATAGGGACATGAGTAATTGTGGAACCATACCATTACAAGTCAGAATATATTAAGAAACACCCAAATACTTATTATGAAATAGGATAACAATTCAGACTGCATGTACCTTCCAAGTTGATTTTGAGTCTCCTGTTTTTGCAGACCTAAGCATTTCATGCAATAATCCTGAACATAACAACAATTACACAAAGATAACGATTAAATCAATTACCAGAATCAGTATCAAAGGGTCATGGGCTCATGGCTGATTTCTGCTGGAAACAAACAATTGACAATGTAACATATTCATGAAACATAAATAACTGATTATGATTCATTGAATTAGATTTAACAGAAATTACCAAGAAACATTCACCCCAGATCTAGAAACCCAAAACTTGCAAAAGATTTCATAACATCATATTCATGAAATAAATGCTTCCTGTTATTCAAGGACATATCTGCTTCAGCCTACCTGCCACTAAATGGATATAGTAATAGAAGTAGCAGCATTATGCTCACCGGTTATAATGTAAAGAAACCAATAATAATTACTTTTTGAATATTGCAGTTGCAAAGTACACTGATAGTAAGATCTCCGATAACACTAGACATGCCACGTATGAAGAAGATTTGTAGTGGTTTTAATTGGTCTCATTTTCTCCTCTTCTGATTTTATTACAATTGCAGACGTTAAATCAGTGACTTTTAAGACAGTTCTTGTTAGCCATAAGCCATACCATTCAGGATCAAGGACGACAGCAAGCATTAATCCAAATTCATTGCAGCTTCTTGATTCAATAGCTTTGAGCCCAAATAAAATACCTACTGCTACCTCACATTTAGCTCCAGTTAAGTTCGAGAGGAACTCCGTGGAAGATTTCTACTTTTCAAAAGGGAAATAAATTCAACTTTGTTTGCTCCTTTCCTTCTCTTAATCACAATTTGCTACTAATTTCCATGTAAGACAACCATGTCCTCTGTTATTGTAACTACCAACGGCAGAAAAAAGAACAAAAATCAAAACAACCACATATGTCTATTGCACTTCAAGCAATGATACAGGCACGAACAGGAAAAAGGAAGAAATTCTAAAAACACAAAGCCATAGTGAAATGCAGCATCAACCGAAGTGAGATTTGTTTGATTCAGTCACATACCGAAAAGAAAGTTCAACTCCAGAAGCATTATATATAAAACAATAAACAGATTACTAAATGAGTAACAAAGGCTACTCAAAAGTTTCAATCACAGATTTATTAATGGAGAACAAGACAAAAGCATTATATATAAAACAATAACAGATTACTAAATGAGTAACAAAGGCTACTCAAAAGTTTCAATCACAGATTTATTAATGGAGAACAAGACAATTGAGTGATTCATCAACAAATTATAAAACATGAGAATAACGCAGCATTTCAAGTTGACACAACTCAGCAATCACAAGTAAATTAATTAGATCAATTATCGGAATTAAATTCAAACACAACTAGCTAACAATTAGATTAGTAGACAGAGATGAAACTTACTCTCACGGCTAATTTGCCTCAAATTTTTGTGGTCGCCGCCATAAGATGATGAATCGGAATCTGAGAGCGACATAGTCCTATAGACCTATGTATCTGTCCCTCGTCTTCCACAATCGATTGGTTGCTCGGAGAAGAAGAAGGAAGAGGTAAATCGTGGACTAATCGAAGCCCGAGCGCTGAGAGGGGAAAGGTGTTTGGGAAATGGGGAGGGAAGGAAATGAAATGGCTTTTTTCTTTTCTTTTCTCTTCTAATTTGATTACAAGTTTATTAACAATGAAAAGGAAAAATTAAAGAAAGGAGATTTTAATAGTTTCGGGTTGGAGGTTTTGCGGGGTAGGATGACGTGTTGAATAGTCCAATATTGAACCGGCAACAATTCGGTTTGGTGTATGAGAAAATTCCAAGAAAATGAGCGCGGACCGTTGGAGTTTGTTTTAGACCGGAAGTTGCTAAGTTAGTGTGGCCCCACTTCCTACGCCAACTCATTCCACTGAAGAAACTCCATTGACATTGTAAGATTGTAATCAAAAGCTTTTTTCTTTTTTCTTTACTAAAGCTTTATATATACCTGTGCCGAACAAAAATAAAAATTAAAAAAATTAATAGGACCATTCTAATATGCTGCGTATCAGATTATCTTATTAGCTGTAATTACAGAATCAATCAACAAGACAACCCGACGCGTATCAATTTTTATGCTGCGTTTAATGACCTGGTGGAATGAATGATAAAATATGGATTATAAGGGAATAGTAGAAAAAATTATAATAATAAGTCTTATTTTTTATATAGAATTTAAAAAGTTTTATAATAATTTACATAATCTGTAACTCCTAATTTTAATTTTTTTTAATTAATTCATTTTCTTTATAACAATGCATGTATTATTTATTTTATTTTTTTATTGAGAAGCTCAACAAGTTTTAATTTTCTAATTGTCTTAATTAAAATATACTAAAAGGAATCTGACTTATTTTTTGAAAGTGACAACAAAATATTTTTGTATAAGAAAATTATAAACTTATCGATTGATATGTGATAATTTTTTTTGATGATATATTATTTATTTATTTTAGTGTGATTCAAGTGAAAATATTAGAAGTCTCTTACTGTAATATGATATTGATTTATATAAATATCATCCTATGTCCAAAAAATTATTCATATTCACAATTTATTATATTTAAATCAAAAAACATATTTGTGCAAGTAAAATTATTGCATAACTTTTAATAACTATCATGTTTTTTCAGTTTTAATTAACACATATAACATGATTCTAGTCACACTTGATTTAAGTGATAAAATCTCTTTTAAATATTTGATATACAATACCAAGAGACTTTAATGGTTGGACCAATTATCACTTTCTTTACTTCTTTCTCTCAAGATAGTAAAGACAGTTTTGAACTGTCATTAAAATTGAGATGCAGCCGCTTGCATGCTGTGGAAATTCCTTCGGCAATAAGATAATGTAATGATCATCATCAAAAGTAAAAATAGAAAAGAATCCAACTATCATTTCCAGTACTATTCCATCGTCTAATAATTGTTACTTATGAAATCATAGTTGAAACTTGAAAGTAGGGCATTAGGAAGTTTCGTAGTAAGAAAATGAGCATCCTATTCGGCCACAAGCACTTGTACGTTGATGAATTTCCTCAATTACCTTTTTCCCTTTCATAGGTCTATCCACACACTTATGGGCTTATGGCTCATGGAATCTGCATTTGGTTCTATTTCTCATAGAATATCAGACTAACAAGTAACACCCGGCCAGGTACCAACGGGAGAACACTAAGTTCCAAATAAGCCAAACAAAGATAAACAATAAAATGCCAAATTTCTATTGCTTTGCCCCCAACATCCTAAACATGTCCCCAATGAATAGTATTAGCAGCAATTATAAAATTAGTAATTAACAGTAGAAGATGATAAACGGGTTAGACCCTTGTCTTCGCTATTACTGTGAAAACTATTGTTGTTGCTTAGGTACCTGCAAAGAACCTTGCATTTCACCACACTGCCATGAACATAAAACCCAGGTGCAACCATGATACGAACCACACTAGGGACCAACTTCTTTGCCTTGTCTCCACCCATATCCTCCATATAAACTGAATCAAATGTCACCCCTTTATCCACTCTGAAGATTGGCAAGCTTGGGTGCAGCGATGTGGCCAATAGGTGCACCAACCAGACACTCTTGGATGCACCAAAAAACGATTGCAATAGCGGCTCTGGCCAAGTCCTGTTCCAACCCAACATTGCCACAATCTCACTCATTTTTCTATCACAAAATCTGCTGAAGTCTTCACTGAAATACCTCGTTCCCTTGTTCAATACCTCCTCCCATGTTAACCTATGAAGAACATTAAAAGAATCAAAATTTGCCTCACATCGGTCCATTGGGTTGAGTATCTGATTCGAGGCGCTCTTCTGGAACTCAACAGATTCGAAGTCCTCAAAGAAAGCTTTATTTAGCAGAGCTTGGAGGTAGAATGTCAAGCCTCTGGTGTTCTTGGACAAAGAAATTTTCACATCGTAAGGTTGGAGGAGGAATGAAACTCTCTCGTATACCTTACCTCCCATGTGCCTGAGTTGCAAAGTCAGAGCGCGGCTTAGTAGGCGGACCGAAGACCTGGCATCAGAAACAGCAGCCAGAAAGGGTTCCATGACGTTAATTTGATGACTAACTGGATGAAGTTTCTGGGTCTTGGGCATTTTATACGGTGAATTGATGTTACATTCTTCGAGCCCAGACTTCAAGCTGTGGCAATAAATTTCGAGTTTGTTGAGTTTCTTTTCTAACTCAGCCATGGAATACTTAAGCGTCGACGCTTCTAAAAGAGCCTCGTCTCTCTGCCTTGTAGCTTGAATCAATTTATGTGAAAGCTCCGCCACCGCAATCTTCCACTGCTTCCTCTGTCGCCATGGACGTGGCCTCTGCCAATTTTGGACTCTTCCGTGTCAACGACGAAAAAATGGACTTGAAAATACCATTTGGACTTGCAATAAACGAAGACTGCTTGTTTATGCCGTTATTGTCCAAAGGAACCACAGAGATTTTTTCTCGAGCATGTGGCCGGCACTTGTAGCAAGAGACCGAACCCTCTTCTTCCGTCGATGGACCCATCAGATTCAGACCCTTTCTTCTTCAAATTTGATTTTCCCCCACCGTTCTCCGTCGGATGGAGCGGTGTTGGAGGATGATTCTTTGGGGTCCGAGTCATACCTTTATCCGTACACCCACTTGAAGTTGCTGCGCTCTGGCTTTTGACCTCACAGTAGTCATCTTCCTGCTCTTCTTGAATCTGCGAACAATAAAAGAATCTCTGTCAATGAAATAAAACAGGAAAGGAAACTTAAAATGGGATAATTTTATTTTCATCTTTCCCGAGAAACAAACAAGCTATCTAGCTAGGATGGCAACTAGGAAATGTACAGTTCTTACTGGAGTAAACTGTGGTGCATGACGAGGAGGTGGAGGAGAAAATTTAGAAGAAGGAACCATTTCGTTATTGCATTTTTGCTTGTGTGATGGGTGCAATCTAAAAAAACATGGGTTTCATTATCCTATGTTTGTGTATAAGCGTTCTGTTCCTGTCTCTTCGCTTTCTTTAGGTTGTAATTTCGTCGGCTTGTAATAATGCTATTGGAGGACAGATAAGAAAACAAATGTTACACTATACTCGCTTATTGGACTCGGTCTGGAGAAGAACAGCATAATAGTGTACTTCTTTAGTTTTAAGCCACTTTATGATCCATCGGATTCTTATTGAGCCACGCATGTCATCGTTTTTTCTAAATTTGATTAGCTCCGTGTCATTTTTCAAATGTTGTGAATGGAAAATGTGGGAAATGAGGCTGAGAATTTAATGAAACAACCAAAATTCAGACTCATTCATTTATTGTATTGTACATACTACATACTACATACTCCATAAGGAAGTTTGACGAAAATTTATTGCTGGCTGAGCTCACTCGTACACATTCTTTTTAACTCCTCCCAATTCCAATTATCAAAGCCCCAACTACTCCTACTCAGCAACGTACCTGCATGTTTATTCAACTGGGAATTGGGAATTGGGAATTGGAATTGGGAATTGGGCACTTGGGTTATTGCATGTGAAGGTAATAAATGAAACGGACTTTCCGAAGAACCAAAAAAAATAAAATAAATGAAACGATAGGCTGAGTGGTCCATGCATGTCCATGCTGGTTTAAGCCAGCGAGCATTGGCCGCTGACTTGTGTCATCCAAGTTTATTAGCGTGTGTAGGAATCACGAGCACACGTCCCCACCTATCGTTCTCAGTTCTGGCAACTGTTCATGCATGCTTCTCCCAAAGCTAGAGGTTCAGAGATAGATAGACCGCGACAAATGGGAGCCAAGCGTGGCGGGTCAGAGATGAGAGATGCCCACGCAGCACAGGCAGCCAATACATTCTTTTTTCTTTTATATTTTCTACCAATATTTATGCACCTTTTGGAAACCAACATTCTTTCAAGATATGTATGTGCTAACATACAAATATTTAAACAAGTTAATGATTTATTCACAAATAAATGATGCTTCTATGAAATAAAAATGAAAACTGATGATAATAACTATATATTAATACAAAAAATAATTTTTTTTAATGATTTAATAAGATATAACACAGCCTAATAAGCTCATTCCCACCAAAAACCCTACAAAAAAGGTTAACTCTCTCTACCCCTTAGCTCTCCCCTTATCTATTTAGATACTGACTTGAGTTTAGGAATGCTGACAGGTCTCCAGACCACACTCCTGCAAGTCTCCAGCTCGGACAAGTAGAAGCATTGAGGAGACCTCCAGCTTGGACATATCTAGAAGACCTCTTTACCAGGTCTCCAGCTCGGATAAATCCGACATTAACAACAGTATTTAAAATATGAAATATTCTAAAAGTAATAACTTAATTATTATACAATATTAAAATCATATTCAATTATAATAAGAAATGATACAAATTTTTTATATTTATCATATTAACAAGTGTCATAAAGACACCTATTAAAAAAATTTCATAAAAAAAAAGTCTCAACTTTGAAGATTTATCCTTCTCTGGCATAAAATATTATTTACTTTGTTTATTGGAAGGAGATGAATAAATATATTCTTGGATATTTATTAACACAGTTACTATAATCACTTCCATTTTTTGATTTCATAAAAGTAATTTTTTTATAAATTATAAAATATGTAAGTTAAGTGATAGTCGGCAGCAAATCGATTATCAACATGAATTCTTCATAGGACTTTCACAATAAATCGTGGCTGCTATAAGGATTTATTTGTATCATAGAAAATAAAAAGTGGTCAATATGGTGATTTATATAAGGTTTTTCTAACTAATATCTTTATGCACTTATTTACGTTCGGTAAATAATTTTTTTATAATATTAATTAAGAAAATTAATTATAATTTTATTAATATTTAATGTATAAATTAACATGTTGGATAACAATAATTTAGGTAGTTATATGGCTTGGGCTAATTAAGACTAGATGTTAATAAGGCCCAAATAATTAGTATTCATAGAAGCCTGCCCAATGATAGTTTTATATCTCCTCCGAATTTAAATACTTAGAAATAATTTTTTTAAGTTTTATTTTATTTAATTTTTAAGAATCTTTGTCCCTACTTGACTTTGACACTTTTAAAATGAAATTTTCGTTTGTCTGACCACCGGATTATCCAAACTAGGTCTCTGAAATTCTAACATCGACAGATATTGAAATTCTGGTCTACATCGGATTCCAGAACCCAAGCGGAATCATAGGCCCCAGGCCCCCAGTATCAAATTTAATTTTAAAAGTAAAAAAGCCTCTGCTTTCTTCCACCACCATAAATGGACAGATCCGGAGGCGCCGTGATGGCGTGGAACGTGTTCCGGTTCTGTACGGCACTGCGTGGCCTTGGTTCTATTATGATACTCTTGGTTCTCTGCATTGTCGGCCTCACCTATTATGCCGTGGTCATAGCTAATTACGGACCTACTTTATTCAATGGTGGCCTTGATTCCTTCACCGCTTTCACTGTCTTGGTCCTTTTCCATGCTCTGGTACTTCTTCTTCATTCATTATTTTAAGAGTTAAGACATTATAATTGAAAAACGAAATCCCTTTTATTTTGCTCCAAACGAATTTCGGAAATTGATCGGTTTATCTTGTCTTTTAACATATTGCAGTAATGTATGTTTGTTTGTTAGTGGCCAGAGAATAAGTTAATTGTCAGTGTTAGTTTCCTTAGGTCATAAGCATAAGCTTAGAATAAGTGTTCCTAAGTAATTTCTCTGAATTGAAAATTCTTGAAAATGATTGATACATTCTATTTTCAAAATAAATAGCTTGGGCTATTTGGAATTTGGAGGGGAGTTTTGAATTTCGAACTTTTTCCTTCGGGGGAGGGGGAAGGAGAGCAAACAAAACCAAAATGTTTTCTGAATTTTAATAAAACAAAAGGAGACCTGAAGGAAAAGTAATGGTTAACAACTGATGAATTGCCAAAAACTATTACATTGTTTAAAAAGTTCATTGCTTATGTAGTTGGCAATGCTTTTATGGAGCTACTTTTCTGTGGTTCTAACGGATCCCGGGGGTGTTCCGCCAAATTGGAAGCCTGATATTGATGACGAGAGAGGTGATGCAGATCCACTATTGGAGTCAGCATATATTGGCTCAGTTGTAGCTTCAAACCAGTTGAATGTTCTTGGTGACGCAGCTAATCAAGGAGTTCGTTACTGTCGAAAGTGCAACCGGTTTAAACCTCCTCGTTGCCATCACTGTTCTGTTTGTAAGCTCCTCTTTGGAAAATTTATTTACTTCTTCAGTCATATTGATTTGGGAACATTATCTAAAGCATTGGTTTTAGGTGGCAGGTGTATCTTAAAAATGGACCATCATTGTGTTTGGGTTGTCAATTGTGTGGGAGCATTGAACTACAAGTATTTTCTTCTTTTCTTGGTAAGTTCGCTATAATGCACAAGCTTTTCATCTCTTGAACAGCACAGCTACGTCCATCTTTAATTTGTGCATGAACTCTGATTGGTGTAGGATAAAAGGAATCTACCTTGATTGACTCATATATTGCTTATTGCTTAGGTGCTCTTTCTTTTCTTACGAGTATTGGTGCCATGATGTGTACCTTCAATTCTCTAGCCTTGTTTTATTCTGGTAAGAATTGTAAAAATAACTATTATTGCAGAAAAATTGAGGAAGTATGAAGCCTAGATTACACCTTAATGGAAGATGAAATGCAGACAGTTTTTGCTCCTCGCAAGTTCCCCCCTCTCAAACAATAAGAGGGTGCCTGTCAATCTCGATATTAATTCTTTGCAGTTTGCTAAGATAATTTATTTCGTAAGGCTGAAAATACTTGGTATTGTTGTTGTAAGAATGGGATGAGGTGCTGGCTCATTTGAACTATTTAGGGGTAATGGTTTATGTTATTAGTTATAAGATATAGTTATTCAGTTTTGATATAAAATAAACGGTAATTCAGGACAACCACCAAGGGCCTACCTAAAAGAAAACAATGTAATGATGTCTTGAATGCCCCCTACGTGATAATGTTTTAGAAAAGAATATCGAAAAAAAAGCTATAGATTCAAGTAATCTAACTATCTAATTGCCAAGAATAAGATAACTAAGGATAATCAAAAAGTAGAAAGAAGATTGGTAGGATATCTTATTAGAAGAAATCAATGTTTTAAAAAACGCTAGCCGCATTTAGGCGATAAGGGCTTTTGTTGCTTAGGTGCTAGGCACAAGGAGCACTTAAGTAAAAAAAAATTAAAATATTATTGAGAGAAGATATATATAATGATAGTTAGGAATGTGGGATTTAACTTTATATATATATATATATATACATATATATATATCACAAAAAATATTGTATTAAAGATTTAAAGCATTTAAAGCTTATGGAATAACACATGAACCATTTCAAACTCCAATTCAAATTTAAACAAGAAAGTAAATATAAAATTTAGATGCAAATATCTTTAAAAAAAAAAGTTATTTCTCCTACTCATGAGTTGTTTATTGTCTCATCCTCATCAATACTTGTAGGACCAACATCACCATCATCAGAATGTAACCTTCATCATCTTCTTCTAATAACTCCTCATGCTCATGTGCATGGTTCTTGCTAGTATAACTTGAACCTATAAATGGTCTTGACGGAGCTCGTGTTAGATCCTTTTAAACAATATATATATTGGAAAAAATAGGGTCATATGGTTTTTATAAGTAGAAGGACTTAAGGTTTGTATGGCTTTTGTAAATTGTATACCAGTTATATATTTACTATATATATATATATATTATTATGATCCAAACAAATAAGGCCCTAAAAAAAAAAAAACCGGAACTACCTAGGCAGTGCTTTAGCTGCCTAGCGCCCCACCTGAAGCGAGCACCTAGGTATGCACCTCACCTATCAGTGCCTCTCCTAGACCAGGCTAGGCACTTTAGGTGCACCTCGCCTGCGCGTAAGGCACGCTTTTCACAACGCTGGAAGAAATAGGATGCCACTTCTTTCTCTAAATTCTTCTGGAATCTTATAATCAGAGATGATACTTCATAAACACAAAAATGGCATCTCGTCTCATAAGCCACAACTCACATGCACCTAAAGAATAACATTTCTTCTTGCACAGAAAGGATAATTAGTAAACAAGACGAAACTAAGGAGGTGTCAGTTAAACAAAAAGTGAGTTGTGCAGGCAGCTGCAGAGTACTTATTGCTTGAGGCAACTACCATAATCTGAAGTATCCCTGAGGATAGATGAACACTTGTGGTGGCTTCTGACTTAGGTTATTTCCTTGTGCTTAATGAAGTGTTATTGAAGGACAATAAACAACATATTAATTTTCTTCTCTTATTCTCTCTATTTTACTTTTCTATTATTGTGATTGGGGGGAGTATGGATGATTATCGCTCAGTAGAACTGCCTTTACAGGAGTTTCATCTAGTATTTCTATCTTACAGCCACTTGTTTAGCATGACAATGTCTGCTGATATATGGTTTGGACGAAAAAAGGAAATATTGTGACTTCAGAGAGTATGACTGAGATAGTGTATGTGTTCCGTATTTTCTTGCAGTTTTACGCATTTCTCGAGACAACTCTTGTCACTTTGTCATTATTGTCATATTTTATTATGTTCTTTACTGATGGTGAGATACCTGGAACACCAGCAACCCTTGCAACCTCCTTTGTCACCTTTGGTGAGTTCTTTAAAGGTTTTCCTTGTAATTTAAGATACTGTTCATATCCATAACTTGTACCTAATCATAACTTTTGGTCTTCTATCCATGCAGTTTTGAACTTAGCTTTTGCATTGAGTATTATGGGCTTTCTGATCATGCACATATTGCTGGTGGTGGCCAATACCACCACAATCGAGGTCACGTGTTTTTATCACCTAGCTTCTGTTTCCCATTTATTTAGCAACTAGGATGGGCTTTTAATTTGTTTACTTTTCTCTATTAGGCATATGAGAAGAAAACTACTCCGAAATGGCATTTCGACATAGGTCGCAAGAAAAACTTTGAGCAGGTCACCTTTATTTCCCCCCTTGTGCTTGTTTGTCTCTAGGACGGCCTTTTGTTGCTATGTATCTGTATTTCCTTCACTATGTGTGATATGTTATGAGTAACATTTTGGAAATAAGCTATATATAAATGCACCATAAGTAATAAAATTCCATTCTGCTTATTCCACTTTACATTACCAAATTCAACTTCAAAACCTAGTTTCTTGCATCATAGCTTAGCGTATAACACCTAGTTGCCTGCATGAATGAGACTGGAAATTTTCACTAGAGATGAGATGCAATAAAAGCATTAGCAAAGCATATCTGAGGCAGATGATAACTAATATTTGGACTTGCATTGATGACTGAGAGTCTGAGACACTATGTGGCATGGGTTGATGTGCTACTCTAGATAGCACTTCGGACACAATTAGAACAGCACTTGCCAGTGGGATTGATGCTATTTGAGTGGTGCGGTGCATTGCTGAGAATGGCTTTGTCCATGTACCTAATAGGATGAAAGTGCAAAACTACACGACTTTGGTTTTTATCTAGGTTTAGTAGTTTGATATACTACTTTCTGTAATTGTATTCCCTATTTTTGTCTTCACAAACCATTTTTTCTTTTAAATCATTAAAACTTTCATTAGATTCCTTGCTTGACAAGAAAGTCATGCATTGTAAAGGCCTTGTTCATCTCGATGGTTATTATATTTCTCTCAGGTATTTGGGATTAATAGAAGGTACTGGTTCATCCCTGCATATTCGGAGGAGGATTTAAGGCAGATGCCAGCACTGCAGGGCTTTGAATATCCAACGAAGCCTGACACGGAAGCACTCCAGCAATTATGAACAATGGATTACTGTTTACATTGCATCCAGTTATTGAAGTCCTTATAAAAGACCTAGGCTTTCCAACTTGGTAGTCTCTGACATGAGCAATTAAAGGTTTAGCAGTGGAGACATATTATTGCCTGCATTGTTTGAATTTTGAATGGCTGAATTGACAGACAGTCATTTCAATGTCCCGACAGTGTCCTTGTTAAGGTGATCTCCTGCAGCATGTTTGACGTACGGGAAAATTTGGTTTGGTGTTGATAGCTTCATGTATATGTGTGATATATCATATGACTCGTTTTTATATTTATCTGATTCTCGTACATCTGTGCATTAAAAGCCGTTGGGGCAATTTTCTTCAGCATGTGTTATACCTGTAATAGTAATATTATTGGAGTCACAAAGAATTTATAATAAAGAGATTACATTTAGAATGTCCTCTGCTGTCTCAGTATTTTCTCATTGGAATTCTATAAATTTTAATGAGACAAGCTTTGAAAAAGGTGTTTTACTTGCAAATTCTTCTATACTTTGGTAATATCGAAAGTAATATATCAATTTGTAATATACAAATTTAATTAAAATAAATTTTCGATAGCTGATGAGGTTTAACTTAATGGTATAGTAAGCCGGAGGTGTCAAGATGATTTTTCATTTAAATTTTTACTCATTAGGTATTAACATTTTAATTTTTTTTATACTCATTGAAAGACATACTACTTTATTATGTTATTTTTTATCTCAATTGGATGGGTGTGACTTAAATACTTTATTATAAAAAAAAAATTGAGATTCAATTGCTAGAAAAAAAAATTCATCTGAAAAATTGACTAATTTTTTATCATCATGGCAATTAACAAATATAGTGGAGAGATATGCTTGATTTATATTAAGCGGAAAAAGATTAAAAAAATCTGTATAATTTGTTATATGAAGGCAAGCTGTAGTTTCAGGATGCAAATTGTACCCAACTCAAGTACACCTTTGACCTTTCTCCCTTAAAAAAAAAAGAAAAAAAGTGCACCATGCTCCTCTATTTGGATTGGAAACCTGTGAGTTTCAGACACGTGGCCTTGGAGTGGAACCAATAGTTTATCGACATCTCGTCCATATACTAGAAACTTCTGTTCAGGAAAAAATAAAATAAAATTCATTTCTCTTTGTTGCCCCCTGACTCTTCAGTTTTCACCATGTTACTTATTATATAATATACACGTGTCGGTGAAGTTACCCTAACGCTCCCTTATGTAACCGACCATCCCACAAATGAATTAAATGGACTGAGAAGTTGTTCTGAGGGCCTCTTGTTTCAGTGAAAAACCTTGCGTTTCAGAAACGATTATCGTTTCTCTCTTTTTCATCGTGCGGTTTCGAATTAATTCTTCGAGTTTGGAACTTGGAAGGTATTTTACACAGCTTTTCTACTTTGCGTGTTTGTTTCTTTGTCTTCATCAGGTTTTTTTTTTCCTTCGTTTGATGCATGCAGTGCATCTCAATTTATTGGTTTTGATCCTTCCGTTGCATCCACTTAATTTTCCTCGTTTACATATTTCTCCGTGGAAATTAATCTGTTGAATAGTTTCAGTAATTTGTTGGCTTCAAATTCAATTTTCCTTATACTTCGATCATGTTAGGTTTTCAGGAAATCGGAAAATTAATTTATAATTATCTGTTTTTCCTGATTCTCGGTTGTTAGGAATTCCCATCGTTTTCACGAAACTAAATTATAGGTGTAACGATGTTCTGTTTTGCTGATCATAAGATTGTTATAAAGCGGTTTGGGCTTATGTTTTTATTTTCAATGAGAATAAGTTCATTTTCTTATGCAAATATGGTGAAGATCTAAGCTGATTTTTTCAGTTCATCCTAACAAGAAGAATATGATAGATCATGTTTGTTTGTTGAATGATCTTTGTTTAAAGATTTTTTCCCTAGATATTATGGTTAACCAGACGTTGGGGGCTCACATTCTTTTTTTGTTCTTCACAAAAATCTTCTGCTTTAGCTACTCCTTTTTTCCAAATTTACTGTTGGTGTTTAGTTATGTGATTTATCATGGTTTAATTAATTGTGATTGATTGTTGGTTTTCTACCTGCAATAATCAGATTATCATATTTGCCAGGGATCATAGCACCTAAAAATGCAGGGAGGCAGAGGTGGAAGAGGTGGCAGAGATCCTTTCTTTGACTTCGGTGATCCCTTTGCTGGATTTGGAGGTTTTGGTGGGTTTGGGCCTCCAAGGAGTCTAACGTCTAGCCTTTTTGGGGGAAGGGATCCATTCGATGATCCTTTCTTCACACGCCCATTTGGAGGCATGTTTGAGTCAAGTCCTTTCAGTCCAAGTGTAAATCCTTTTGTGAATGGACATCCATCCTGGGTTTCTTCAGCATCAAGCCCCAGAGCCTAGACAATCTAGGGGGCCGATTATTGAGGAGTTGAACTCTGATGATGAGATAGAGGATGCAAGCAAGGAGAAGAAAACAAATCCTAGGAAGCATGGTAGGTCAAGCAATGAGCCTCTTGTGGTGGATCCCGATGATGAAGTTGAAGGTAAAGTTTGATTTATGACAAGCTGTAGGTCACTAGATGTTTGTACATCCTTATTCTTTTCAGCTGTAAGTTTGGTGTAGTTTATCATGAATTTCTAATTCCTTCTGTTACAGAGAAAAAAAGCAAGCAGTTGCAGTATAGGAATGATTACACTAGATACAACCAGGTACAATCTCAGCCCGCAACTCGTAGCTTTTCCTTTCAGAGCTCTAGCATGACATATGGTGGTGCAAATGGAGCATATTATACTTCGTCCAGGACTAAGAGGACAGGGAGTGATGGGGTAAGCAGCCTGAAGGATCAGATAGGTGAAATTTGCAGTATAGGAATTTTTGCGGTTCTGTTTCTCATGCTCTCTTTGTTGTGGCATAGGTGACATTTGAAGAATGCAAAGAGGCTGATACTACTACAGGACAAGCAGCGCACATGGTCGCTAGGGGTCTTCATGATAAGGTACTCAATTGAATTTTTCTTTCCTTGCTATTTTCTGTTTATATTTTACAATTTGTTGTGTCTTTTTGTATTTCATCTATAGATGTATTCAATTTAGTTGTATATGTAAGTAAATTATAACCCAATGATTTTTTATTTTCTTTGACAGGGACATTCCCTTTCAAGAAAGTTACATTCAGATGGCAAGGTGGACACCATGCAGACCTTGCACAATCTTAATGAAGGTATATGTCATGAGATAGTGTGTTATGATGATGTATGTTGCAGCATATCATGTGAAGCATGTATGCTGTTTTAGTTCCATCCTTGTAGGTTAGGATCTCTAATGATTGAATTCTTGAATTTGTAGACGAGCTTACTGGTTTTGAAGAAGCTTGGAAAGGAAATGCTCCCAAACATCTGCCTGGATTGAGTATAGGATTTAATGGTAGTGGCAGTTTTGGTGAGTATCTCCTTTGCTAATCTCCTGAATGTTCAGCCTTTCATGTTCTTTGAACTTGTGTGAGCAAAGAGAGTTGTTTCTCCATAGAAATGTGCTTATAGATTAAGTGATTTTAGTGTTTGTATATTGTTACACTTAGTTTGTGTCTTAGGAGGTTTACAGTCTTAATGACTTAAATCCAGCAAAAATGTGTGTTTTGGGGGCAGGGGTGACTCATGAAGATTGTAGTTGGTTATCTTTTATTTTGGGAAGCTGCCAGATTCACACTGCATTTAGTTGCTTTGATATTAAGTGTTCGGTATGCTGGGGCATAATGCTTATAATTGGGTAATTTTTTATTTAATTTACTTATCAAAAAATAATTCTTAGAATTGGACAATGTGCCTGCATTATGCAGTAATATTGCAAATTCATAAATTAGAGAATCAAGTATCACTTACTTAACCAAAGGGAAAAGAAATGCAAAATGAAACAGAGGAGAGATATTTGATTAAGATGTTGCGGGGACATATCTGCTGCTTGCTGCTCATAAATTGCTATTCTGTTGATCTTTATGTAAGCATCTTGATGCTAGATTGTTGAAACTCTTTTACTTGAATTACTTTGTTGAGAGTTATGGGCATGCTGAATGTGCATGTGGGCGGATGTTCCACTCATTTATAGTGCTGTCATGTTAAGACATGATAGACCTTTCTTGAAGCACATTATTGGGTTAGATGTGGATTTTGATCCCACGCCAGTGACTCGTGAGGACCTTATTTTGGCGCAATTATGAAATTTATTAACTTCAATTTTGTGCAATTCTGAATTGCAGGAGGTAGCAGTAGTGGGCAAAATGGGCATTTTGGTCGGGGAGGATGGGCACTCCCTTCAACTGAGCATAGGGAAAACTTAGGAAGGATGCCTGATGCCAGAGATAGAGGAGGCTCTTCTCAAGCTCAACCCTTGGGGAAGGTGAGGACAAATACCAGGGACAGAAATGCACACCACCAACGAGGGAGGGGTAGAAACTAAGGCATAAGATGACCTTCGAGTTATGAAAAGTTCTAAACCGTTTCATTACTTGGTTTGGGATATGTTAACTGAGACGTTTATTTGATATGATCCATCTAGCCTTATGGTAGCGGAACTTAAATGATGTAATTGTGTCATGCGGTCATTCCTGCTTGACCAGGGAGATCAGAGTTATTACGAGTACTATTTTACTCGCCTGCTGATTGGACTTACATATCCAAATGGCTTTCATGGCGGATCTTATAATGAAAATTTATGTTGTGGTAACAATATTTGATAGATAGTTCTCTCCTCATGGTCTTCAATTGCTTCTCTAATGAGTATGAATTTTATTAGATTCGTCGAGTTATGTTCATGATTCTCTTTAAACGGTAGGAGAAAATCTGTTGATGTCTCGTTTTCTACTTAATGCTTTAATGCATAGCGAGTCAAGAAGCAAAAGCATAGGGGTTTAATATTGATACAACAAACATGTTGCCGGCTTATTCTACAAACATTATCAATTTACAGTGTAACTTTACTAATTAATATTCTGTTTTTGGTTGAGGACATTTAGAAACTAGATAACTTTAATAATTATGACCTCGGGTAATAGGACATATAGAAACTAGATAATTTTAAATTTGAGCATATTTTAAGAAGTAAGTTTGTTATTTTTATTTTAATGGTAAAAACTATAAAGTCTACCTTTTTTGTTGTCAAGATAATTTACTAATTTCCCTGAAAAAAGATATACTAATTTGGTATATCTAATATTTGTGTAGTGTGAACCTATTCTTAAACAACAGAATATGAAACTTAATTTCGATATATTTGCTACAAATATAAGCATGTGATGAACAGCAAGTAAAATGTACGCCAGGAAAGGAAAACAGAGAAATAATAGCAGAAACATCCGCGACCGTGAAATCAAAATTCAAACGAATAAAATTTGGAAGGTTCTCTTGGAACTAGTACGTTGGTTATCAGGAGCACCACACAGACGATTCTCAGAGAAATCTTGCATTCGTCTTCCTCTTTTCCGTTATCGTCACTTCGTAGGTGTTCTATGTGCTGCGTCGGATGCCGGCGACAGTGAAAAGTAAGTGTCATCTCGGTGGTTCAGCAGCTCTCGCAAGAAGCTGAAGAGCGTGCTTTCTCAGCAGACACAGGGCTTATTCCTCAAATCACGTTACGTGCGTGTATTCGTTCAACATGCAAGGAAAAATTGTATTCATTTTTCTTTTCTTTAATGTAATACGAAAGCAACACCTTCCACTTACAATTTCCTAGTAAGTAATTACTAATTCTATTTCTTTCGTACTTATTGATTATAAGTTCATAATTGTGGTATCCAGTGACTGTTGTTGTTTCCTTAGCTTTTGTGATACGTAATTAGTCTTCTGCTTTGTGTACTTCAATTTTTCTACAGTCGAAATGTTTCAGCTTGTCCTTTGAAGACGGCAATAAAAAGCTCTGCATTTTCTTATCCTTACATGCTTTTTCAAATTTGTGGAAGATTATGCTTGAAATTTGACATACTGCTGCCGTGATATAGTGGGCTTCTCATAAATTCTCTGTTTAGTCATTTACAATCTTAAAGAGTTAATTTTGTCATTTAGATAATGTAACTGTAAGTTCACGAGAAGTGGTGGCCCTGGAGGTCAGAATGTTAACAAAGGTTTGTTTATCAATGTACATTATATCTTATATCTGATGTTTTCAGTCACACATTAAATTCAACACCCAGGTGGACATGCGTTTTAATGTTAAAATGCATATTGGCTAAGTGACAGAATCAGAGAGGATCATGCTAATGGTTTGTTACTTCCAATTTTTCTTCATGTTTTTCTTTGTAAGAATTATGAAATTTACGATTTATTCATGCTGAATACAGTATCATCATTGGTAATGATGTTATTTATTTTCTTCATGTTTCTCTACTTTGTCATCTCCTTCATTTATTTAATTTTTTTTGCCGTACGAATTATGAATCTTGTTTTATATTTTGGTAAAATACTTTGTCTTATTCAAAATCTTGAGTTGAATTACCTGGTCATTAACAGGAGAAAAATCGCATCAACAAGGATAGGGAGCTTGTGATTTCCTCAACCAAAACTAGGACACAAAAGTTTGCTTCATTCCTCTCCTTGTTTTTCTTATCAGTTTTGTGCGTGCGTGAAATTGTTTGGCCAAAAAACATTTGGTTTGATTTAATTATTACTTTTCAAGGGTAACATTGAAGATGCATTGGAGAAACTCCTGGTAATAAGAAGATACATAGTTATACGCTTCAAGTTTTCTTGATAGCTTGTTTATAAGAATGCCCGAGTTAGTTTCAGGTATACTTTGAAAGAAACATGTCATTTTGAGCTGCCACCATCCCCTCTTCCCAAAGGGGGGAAAGAATGAATACAAAGAGTTCATTATCACCTTATAAGGATAGCTGTGAAAATTTGAGGTGCAAAGAGAATTTTTGGATGGTGGTGCTAGATAGGAGGGTATTAGTTTGTGCAAAATCAGATGTTTTTCTTATTTCTTAATTGCTTCAATCTCAGGACTAGAGGTAGATAGTATGTACTTTCTCTACTGATGTCTTGCATGTTTGATGTGGGATGACAAGATCAATTGGGCTCATAAACTTTTGCTGTCAAGTTTCTGTCTAATGTTTTGAGGAGTTAGGAAAGCAACCTATGTCTAATAAAAAAACTGGCTCTGTAGAGAGGGACTGTTGCTATTGAAGGAGTTCATGCATCAAATGACCAATTGCAGATGTTATACTTTTGCTGTTCATTCTGCTCCAATCATAAAAACTACCCCCTCCCCTGATCTCAAAAAATGAAAAGGTCTCGAAACTGTGATTTTCGTATGTTTCTCATGTCCTTGTGTTACAACCTACATAATTCAACTTATTTTCAACCAAGATTGATTAACTTATAAAAAGTGAATATTTTTAAGACAGGAGAATGAACAGGCAATCAGTGATGCTGCATCTTATGTTCCACCACCTCCTTCAGAGGAGCAGAAGAAGAAGATTACAAAGTTGTAAGAGCACTTCATTGTTTATGTTCTCCAATTCTATCAAACATCTAATCATGCTGCATGTTACTTTACATATTTGTTAGTATTCATCTAGTTACTAAACTAGTATACTTCATTATTTTGTCTAAAAAGATTTCCTTGTAGACGTCCTAACACTGGATTATGAAAGGCTTGTGAGCTGTGATTGACATTATAATCAAATTTGCATTCTTGAAGGGCTGCTATAGGAGAACAGAAACCCTCAAAAGCAAACTATTATAAAACCTTGATGTCAGTTTATCTAATATGTAAGTTCTTCATCATTTTCCAGAACATGCTTTTATTAACCAAATGTGTTCTTTATCTACGAACTCAAGGTAGCCATATCATGAGGAAATATTAGGTTAGTGATTGGATAACCCAGCATTCTGAGAAGCAGAACTGCAATCTAGCTGGCTGAAAGACTCAAGTAAATATCTGGCAGCATTTAAACTGGTACCAGCTTTACAAGTTCCTCAACATATTCTTTGCAATTGGATAGTTCCAGTATCTTCTTCGTATATTACTATTGTAGATGTACTGATAATTAAATATTTCAAAGTGAACAATTGTTATTGTTGAAGTGATATGATGTTTGATCTTTCTTTTCCTCTTTCGGTCGCAGTTTAAGAATGGAAAAGTGGTTGAATTGAATTTCTCAGTTATATATGTATTCTAGTCAGCCAGCGGAAATTGTGGGCAAATATCAGATGACAATATACTGATGAAAGAATGTTTTCTGATTTTTAACAAGGAAAAAAAAAAGAAAAAAAGATAACATATGCACTCAATCATGGATCAGCTGTGGCCTATGAAGGTAGAAAGATATGTGATTGTTGAGAGACCCTGATGGAGTGATGGATTCCAATTTCTATATATATGTACAAAAGAGGTCTAAGATTTTTTCACAAAAAAGAGGGTCAAGACTTAAATCATTCATTTGACATGAAGAACTACCTTCTGATAACGTGCACTTCTCCTGATCGTTGATCAACATGTTTAATCCATTTGGCATCACCTTTGCGTGAACCGGAACTTGCTCCGCTGGTTGCAAAATGTGCGATGTCCAGCCCTTTCCCTACTGGCAGGAACACAGAGCGAACTAGCCTCCAGGTTCCATCATCAAGGATGCTCCGCCATCTGAAAGTACTGGAATCTGTTCTGGAATTTGCATTTTTGCATACCAGCACCGCACCTTTGTTGCTCAATTTTGCGAGTCTCAACACTCTGGTGAAGTCCTTGCGCTTAGAGTCCACCACCAAAAAATCTATGCCTACTAACCCATCCATAAGTTCCTCTGGTTCTCCAACGATTACTTCTGGTTCTGGCAATAGTCCAGCATCACCCATCCTCTCTGCATATTCAGTCCTTGACCGTTCATCTGGGACTATGCACACATGCCGTCCACCTGTGTGACGCCTCGCTATGCTTAGGCCAATGCTTGTGGGCATAACTCCACCCTGTGACCATGTTTCAACGATCAATTTTGCATTCCAGCCTGCAGCTGTGGCTGAAATAAGCTCTGCCACACCGGATTCATGGAAAAGCTGGCACTGCACCCAAAATCCCAGAAGAATTATCAGAGTAAGGAACAGAAATGAAAGGGCAAATTTAGATGAAAAATTCGTTTGAAGTCTTGCTTACAGATTTAACAGTATCGATGTATGCCTTTGATGCTCTCTCAGGGGACCAAACTAGTTTCATTTTCTTCCTTCTGTAAATTTGGTGGGTCTGCTGCTGAGAATTTCTCTTTGGAGGATCAGTCTATGTTGGCTCGCTCTTATTTATAAATAAATACAAAAGAGTTCTTCTGGAAGGCATATAGAGGAGCATTGACTTTTTGTCCGCGCAAATCCAACGTGTGATTCCGGATTAGTTCACCGCGTACGTAAGATAGGATTAATGAATCAGATCCAAGGTCTAATCACCAAAGCGTCACACAGGACGAAATTGGATTTGGACTATGTCGGCTTCTTCTTTCTTCTTTCTTTCTTATGTTGCAGTCTTGGGTTTTGCTTGCATTCCACGTCCACGCTGACGCCACCAAGAAAAGTAAAACCCACATCAGCCTACACCCATCAGATTTCAGCCTAAACCCACAGTTGGACAACTATTGTCCTATGTGGACCAACTCGAGCTGACTTGGACATCTGCATGCCATTTATGGGAATACCAGTGTTATATTTGCTGTTGTTATTTATTGAAGATTATAACAATGAATGGCTAGCTAACCGTAATACCAATAACCACGCAAGCACTAGGATGTATTATTAGGTTAGGTAGACCGTAGAGTACAACATAATACAGCTTATTGAGGAACAATTAATAGAATAGAATTGAATTTATGCTTTTTCCTTATACGGGGTTATCACTTCTCCAAGAAAAAACGGCTTGGAAATGAACCTAGAAAGAAATGACAACGACAGCTTGCAGACAAGATTCATAGTCATTTTCAACATAAATTAACCGCATTAATACAAATAGTGTTCGCGGAAGTGGTAATTTCAAGTGGGCAAGGGTAAATGGAATCGTTCTGTACCGTAGCCCAAGCCCGTTTTGTTAAACTGTATACAAAGCCCACGCGAATAGCTAGCTAGGGGTTTTGCTAACTCGTCTTCTCCGGATAAGAGCATCCAAAATCGACGAGCAGCAGCGCTCACCTCAATAGCCGAAAACCATGGGTCGTATGCACAGCCGTGGGTTAGTCATTCGCTCAAATTTCTCCAAATTTCGTTTCTTTTTTCGCCAATTGTTCATCTATTTGCATCTCTGATTCTCTTTTCGTGTTTTATTTATCTGTAATATTAGTTCTGATTCTGCTATTGTGGTTTGCTCACGGTAAGGGTATATCGGCCTCTGCATTGCCTTACAAGAGGACCCCACCTACCTGGCTCAAGATATCCTCTCAAGACGTATGCCCACTTTCAACCCTATTCTTTTGTCTCTGTTTGGCTGCTAAGAAAATCAAACTGATGAGATTAAACTTTTTTAGTCTTTCGCATTCTTTCGTTCATCATATAGCGCATAACTGCAATAAGAAAATATGGAAGTGCTTACTATTAGGTAGTAGAAAAATGAGTAGTATTTTTTTTTACGTTTTTGAGCAGTTAGTGCTCTACTTTCAATTGTACATAGGTTGAGGAGAATATATGCAAGTTTGCCAAAAAGGGTTTGACACCGTCTCAGATAGGTGTCATTCTCCGAGATTCTCATGGTATTGCTCAGGTCAAGAGCGTAACTGGCAGCAAAATCTTGCGGATTCTCAAAGCACACGGTCTCTCTCTCTTCCCGTTTGTATATTCTTTCTCAGGCCATAGGGTTTCGAATGTTCGTATGCATGTTGTGAATGGTATTGAAACAAAGAATTGCGTTGTCAGGACTTGCACCTGATATTCCAGAGGATCTTTACCATTTGATTAAGAAGGCAGTTTCAATTCGAAAGCATCTAGAGAGGAATAGAAAGGATAAGGATTCCAAGTTTAGGTTGATTCTTGTGGAGAGCAGAATCCACAGACTTGCTCGGTATTACAAGAAGACTAAGAAGCTCCCACCTGTTTGGAAATAGTGAGTACTTATGCAACCCATTTGTTCTTATGTGTGCTTATCTTTCATAGATTCAAGTAGGAAACTAGGTTTAAATAAAAACTAATATTTTTTTGTATTCGGGGCATTTCAGCTAGTTACTTCATAATTGTGTGGAAACCATCCAAACCTTACTAGTTGTTTTCTTTCTAACCTATTCTGCAACTAAACCATCCAAACCTTACTAGTTGCTTTCTTTCTAACCTATTCTGCAACTAAGTTATAAGTTACAACGTGTAGTACAAGAGTTTAAAACAACTTGTCCCATGCTTATACACCTTGACCTTCTGAAACTTGGATTAATTGTGACTGTTTAAACATATATGGTTCTGATTTATTTAACATCTGGGAAGGATCTTCAAGCCATGACATTTTTTTTTTGGTTTTGTTACTTTCACAAGACCCAAATTTGTTACTGATGATCATGGTGTGGTTGTCTGGTTGAGAAAGAGAAACTCCCAAACCTAATTGTTTGAAGCTTTGCGAATCTTAATTCCAGAAAAACATTAGACTTACTACTATAGTATAGGAAGAAGATTATATTTTCTTGTTTGGCAGACATTCTTTGCTCATATTGTCAGGCTTGTGTTATATGCTTGTACTGTTTTTTTTTTTTACTGAATTTCAAGCAGTTAACTTTGCTATTTCATGCATGCCTATCCGCACATGTGTGAAGCTTTTTTTCTCTTTGAAGCCTTGGCTCTTTAGGAATTGATTGCTCATGTTGGCAGGGAGCAATGTAATCATGTATTTCCGCGGTTTAATTGATGGGTTTTTCTGGATGCAGTGAATCAACTACTGCTAGTACTCTGGTTGCATAAAGAAGGGAACGAGGGTTGTTGGGATGCTTAATAGCTTCTGGAGTTTTATGCGAATTATATCAAAAGTATTTGATAGTTTTGAGTTTATATCCTATGGATAGGCAGAAAGGATAGTTTTTGTGTTTCTCCTGATTTATTATTGTTACTTTACATATTCTAGATACTTGACAGTTTCCCTATCTTTTGTTAGCTTTGACTGATGAAATTTTAAGTGATTCTATAATGGTCAAACGTATGAAAGGCATTTCCCATTTGCTGCGTGCATGCCTGACCGTTACACAAAGAATTTTAGTTTTTGGAAATTTAGAATTTTAGTATTTGGTTTAAAATGATGGCTGGAAAGTTCTATATGCTATTTGAAAATTATTGTTTATTTAATATATTTTATGGTAATAAAAGCTCTACGTTTATTATATGCTTTGTTAAAAGAGAGAAAAGAGAAAAAGAAAAAGAAAAAGATACTCTGTGATTGACTAAGATTCCCATATCACCGTATAACATAACCGTTCGCCATCTGTTTTGTAATTGGGCTTATATCTCAAACTAAGTTGAATATATAATTTTATTAGCCAAAAAAAAAAAAAAAAAAAAAAAACCTTTAGCCGACTCCGGTTCTTATATGTATTGGAATTCATTCTCACTCCTTTTGCTTCCTTTTACGATTCTAAGATTCCCATATCAACGTATACAATAAAATCAAATCGCATGTCTTCGGTTGTCTTCTCCGGCACCCTGAGTCGCATACAGGGCCGCGGGTTCGTCCTTCTCATTTTTCTCCAAATTTGCTTTCCTCTTTTCCAATTGTTCATCTATTTGCATCTCTGATTCTATTTCACGTTTTCATTGTATTGTCTAGTTCTGATTCTGCTCGTGGATCCGCCTTACAAGAGGATCCCATCTTCATACACGACTTTCGTCGAGCATGTATTAAGCAGTTGAGCCACCTATTGCTTTCTTGATTTTTATACACGTGGCTAAACAAGAAACCTCAGAGGCACGTGTCACCCAGTGACCTTTACACGACACAATCCGTAACTACATACTTCTTCTTTACCCCTCCCTACAAGCCGTCTTCAAACACTCAGACAACGGACAGCTATGTATCGTTTCAAACCCCCCTTCAATTTCCCCAGTTCCATTGCCCACGGTATCAGAACACTACATCACACAAGCTGGAAACAGCTCTCTGAGCATCAAACCCATTTCGAGAATGTTGGTCCCATGGCCTCGCTTCTCAAGTCTCGGTCCGTGATCCGATTCCGAGGCCCTGAGACCGTGAAGTTCCTTCAAGGGCTGTTGACCAACGATGTACGGAAGTTCGACGAACCAATTGGTGAAAAAACCTCAACTTTGCCCACTTCGAATTTGCCTTCTGCTTCTATTCCGCCTATGTATGCTGCGCTGTTAACCCCCCAAGGAAGGTTTTTGTACGACCTATTTCTGTATAGGCCTCCAAGGTCCGAGTTAAAGTTGGATAGGACCGGGTCCAGACCTGGGTCTTCGGGTGAGCCGTTTGAGTTGTTCGCCGATGTGGATGCTTCTGTATTAGATGAGCTTCTGGAGACATTAAAGAAGTGAGTTTTTCCTGCTAATCTTTCTATGTCATTTCAGATACTGGAGTTGAGGGGTCTTAAACAGTTCAAATTGTTTTTTCATTAGTTGTTCATGGAAATATTTTATGGTTTCTGATGATAAATTGCTTCCAGTTACTTTATGGTCAAAGATATATTTATGCGGAGAACTTCTGCTGCAAATTTTGCCGTCTCATTAATTTTCCATTTAATTGTGCAATTCTAAATACTATTGCCCCACTAACAGCTGCCATTTGTATGAGGTAATCATTAATTGGATTGAATTGATTGACGAGAATGTTTATGCTTATACCATAATGTTATGATTAAGAGCATAAGTTGAAGCTGCTTTTGGGCAGCCATTACCATTTTACCAGTTGAGCTTGAAACTGTTTCGAAGATCAGGGTCTCCTGGATCCATACTGGATAGTTCTTCCAATTTATTTTTTGCATTGACGGAGTGTAGGTTCTATAGAGAGTTATTTGGCTACTAAGGGACAACTTCTAGCCATATTTATTTTGGTGTTCCATTTGCACATATAATTTACACGGTATGTTGATTACTAGGCATATTAATGAATGTGAGCCACACGCCACCTCTTCTTACTTCTTCCTACTGTATCTTTCCCGTCCTATGGAATGAGGAAGCCCGCAATAATAGATGGAAGATCCAGTATGTGGTATTGAAATATAATCAAGTCTCTTACTTTTACTGCTGCAGATACAGGTTGAGGTCTAAAGTTGACATTGAGAATGTTGCAAACGACTTCTCTTGTTGGCAGTGCTATGATGTGGGTCTTCGTGAGAAGTCCTCACATGCAGAAGAACCAGAGGCAGCTTCAGTTGGCTGGGGCACAGGTTTAGATCGCACTGGTATGTCAGCTTCAAGTGGGGGTAATCTTGGGTGGCAATGGTTTAAAGATCCCAGGTTGGACTGTCTTGGTTTCAGAGGGATCTTCCCATCTAATACAATACGTGAGTTATCTGTTCCTGCATTGCATCTAAGGTCTCGTTTGTTTAACAATATGCTAAATTGTGTATGTGTATCAATATATTCACTAACTTGGATGAATTGCAGCACCTCTTGTTGAGGCTGATAAAGAAACTGATGATGAGAATTACCTTTTATGGAGAGTAGAGAAGGGAGTTGCAGAAGGCTCAACTGAGATTCCAAAACGTGAGGTGTTTTTCTTCTGTCTTGGTGACATATGTTCTTCACTTTTAATGTTAATGTATATATCCAATATGAAATTTCAATTTATTAGTGCAATATTTCTATGTTAAATAATTTGTATGCGTTCTGTCTGCATTACCGACTTTCTTATTCTCATTGCTGTTTACTTATCGAGCAAAATATGGATACTTACATTACTTAATTATGTTTCTTCACCCTTTTAATTTGAACTCTATGATTATGACCAGGTGACGCGATGCCTCTTGAGTATAATCTTGTGGGACTTAATGCAATTAGTTTTGACAAAGGCTGCTATGTGGGCCAAGAGCTTATAGCACGTACTCACCACCGAGGGGTGATTCGCAAGCGTTTACTTCCCTTGAGATTTCTCAGGGGTGATGGGGAAGGTTATACTCAATCCAGTTGCCTTGTTTGATATCTAATCTATTTAAATATTATAAAAAATTTGTTTCTGCTCTTTCAGCACTAGAACAGAAAGTTGCTCCAGGTTCAGAAGTAATTAACCCAGCATCTGGCAAGAAGGCTGGTACAGTGACAACTGCACTTGGGTGTCAGGGGCTGGGTCTCTTGCGGTTGGATGAAGCCTTAAAAGGGACAAGTGCTCTGACGATACAGGGGCAGGAAAATGTGAAAGTTGATGTTGTTATACCGGATTGGTGGCCTTCTGAATGGTTTGAAGAGCAGCAACACCGCACAACAGTTGGTTAGAAACAACTGTTGGTTAGAATGAAGTTTAGGAGACTAGTATTGCACTTTTCGACTTCAGTCAATCCCTGGCCTTCATGGTGGAGGTTAATGTACTCTTAATGATTTAGATGTTCCTCAAGGCTCATGGCCTCGACAAAATTTTGTAATTGATATATCGATAATGATACTGGAGACATTGTTAGTATAACAACTGGCAATAAGTGGTCATTTTTCACCACTGCCTACTTGATATAGTAGTTAACTGGCATCAAAATTGATGTATACTAAAACATCCAGACTTCTAGGATACGCTATGTTTGAAAGCTGCACTAGTCATTGGAAATAAATTTGTCATCCATTCTATCATTTACGTTTTCTCATACATGGAAGTGTGGAAGTCAGCTTTCTTTTTTTCATTCTGATTGCGTGGTTTTTGACATCAAGGTTTTTATTGCTTTGCCGTTTCTTGCAGGGCTATTTCTTGTGAAATTTACTTCTTCTTTTTTCAGTAATTTCATTGTTTCCCGCACGAAGAAAAGTAAGTGCTACGGCCTGCTTGTATGCTTCGGTATTTACTAATGTTAAATTAAGTATTTGTTTCTGGATTTAACCTTTTGAAGTACATCCACTGGATGAATTTTTGAACTGCAGCTTTCAAATGTTTACAAACTACAAAGAAAGTTCTGAACAAAAAAAGTCAGATAAAGACCCAACATGAAAAAATATATATTCTACTTATCAGTTACAAGGGTGTAATTACAATTTCAATATCCAGATTCCAGATATTGCTATACATGAATTATTACAACTCCTTCTAATTGTATTCAATTTCCTGAAGACCTCCTTCAGCAGATCTCCGAGTTACCAGTGGAATAATGTCGTGGAAACACCGGGAAGACTTATGTACTGTTGCTCATGGAACCAATAATCATGGATGAACCGGAGCAGCCAAACAGTCATGTCTCAAGAAGGGTTCACTTACTTCATCCATAGTTGGCCTCTATTAGGAAGTTCTTGAGTGCAGAATATTTTCCAGTTAGATTTTTGTCAACAATATCCTCTAATCTAGTAATCTGAATAATTCAACTGAATATTGCATTGAGTCACCCAATTTTCGCTTTCCAGATAGAACTTGGAGAGTAATAACCCCAAATGCAATATGTCACTGTTCTCTGTAAAATGGCCAGTTGTAATATACTCAGAAGCAAGGCACCCCATGGAAGCACTGATTTTTACAGCTGAGAAGACAATGTCATCAGCAAGAAGCTTAGGAAGGGCGGAGTCTGAAGTTAAGGGGTTAAACTGCTGGTCAATAAGAACCTTCTCAAATCTCAATTGATATGTTTTGGTGTACTATTGTGGGTTTGTCTGCATCACTGCTCTGCAAATATCCAGTACGTGTTTAAAGAGGATAACCAATATGAAAGTAGCCGATTGAGAGATGAGTCAACATAAAAACCAGCATAGTAGTGAATAATACAACATCAGATCCATAAATCCATATGATACTCAAATTTCCCTATTAAAAACTCAATCTTCAATGCGGACAACTTATAGAAAAACAAGTACGCAATGACTGAATCCTCAAAAAATATGTATTTTGAAATTTGAAGGAACAGCATGTTACCAAAATTCAGGAGACACGGTATCACCATTGCTGTTATGTCCCTATTTGTAAAACAAATTATACTTATTCTCCCCAACTTAAGTTGTGAAACAAACATGAAGAAGGATTTGTAGAATCTATGTTACAACTTACAATGGAGAATAGAAGATAAATTTAATAAAATATCTGTTGACGCTGCAATGAGTACAGCAGATAGAGAAATGTGGATAATAATCTTTTAAGTGGATTGTACTCTCAAATAAGTAGCCAGTACCAAACTCAGAATTAAATTAATATGATTAGAAGCAAACTAGAGGCAAATATCTATCTTTTTAATCTCTTAGACAAGTAATCCATGTGCATCCACTAGTTATTGACATAGTGTAGCAACTGGTATGAGGCTGCAGAAAATAGTTACTAGAACCTCGGTCTTCCAGAAAAGCTGACCTTTTGCATTGCCATTGATGATAGAAACCCTCTTGTACCATTCAAGTATGTGGCTGCTTACATCTTCCATGTCAAGATATTGAGACAGGTTTCCCTTGGGAGCAAAATCATAAACGAGAAAGCATTCACCCCTGCTGCTGGAGCAACAGAAACCTACAGCCTAACAAGGTTTTCATGTCTCAGTGAAGTCAATAAGTTCAAAGGTACAACAGGTTGGGAGTAAATGGTTAATTGAGCTCCAATGATCGTGGCCCAAGATTTTAATTTCCGTTCGATGGACCCTCTTTCTTTATTTGGGCCGTATTATGTGTATAATTATGGACCCCAAATTCAATGCGCGAATGTCCTTGCAGAAATACGATACGACATCGTTATATCCATTCGTTCGTTTTGCGTCCAAAATAATTAGAGTGGCTTTCTCCTCCATTTTCATCTATACGGACAGGGAGAGAACCTGTTTGAGAAAGAGAGAACATCCCAACCCAAAAACCGGTAAACAAATCAACAATGGGTAAGGATCTGAGCGACGACCAAGTTTCTTCGATGAAGGAAGCTTTCACTCTGTTCGACTCCGACGGTGACGGTAAGATTGCACCTTCCGAGCTCGGGATCCTAATGCGCTCTCTAGGTGGCAACCCAACCCAAGCCCAACTCAAATCCATCATCGCCGAAGAGGATCTCAGTGCCCCCTTCGACTTCCCACGCTTTCTTGACCTTATGGCCAAGCATATGAAGCCTGAGCCGTTCGATCGCCAGCTTTGCGATGCCTTCAAGGTCCTGGACAAGGATTCTACCGGATACGTATCCGTGACGGAGCTCCGGCACATTCTGACAAGCATTGGGGAGAAGCTAGAGCCCTCAGAGTTCGATGAGTGGATCAAGGAGGTGGACGTGGGGTCGGATGGGAAGATCCGGTACGAAGATTTCATCGCCAGAATGGTGGCCAAGTGAGATGGTTGTGGAATCGGTTTGTTTCTGTAAAATGATTTCTCAAGTAATTTGGGTAATGTTTGAGTGTTATCTTTCTCCTTTTTGTTGGGTGCTTCGGGTTTAGGTTTTTCTGGTTTTTGTTGTGACCTTTTGATGCTTGATTCTGTTCTTTTGACATTTAATTTCTACCTTTTTAGTATGTTAATCAATGAAGTAATTGTAATTGAAGTTTGAGCTTCTGGGGCTTTTCAGTTTATGATGTGTATCTAACTATGAATGATTTTAGGTAACCAAGCTCATGCGGGCAAATCAGATTTTACTGTCTCCATTATGGATTTTATTTGGATTGATTTTTTTTATTTTTTATTTCATGAGAGCACAAGTTATGATCGTATAATGGTTTCGAGCAAGTGTATTTTGTGTTGCAATAGTAGCTTTGTTTAAAAGACTAGCTTGACGTAACTCCAGCTGATGCATGTGCTATTTGAAATGTATATGATGGAAGGATGAACAATGCCATTGTCTATTCAGGCTTGTGGATACTATGACTCTTAACTAATTTACAATTTGGTGTAGTAGCTTGATATGTGGGCATTCTTGGTCCTCTTATGAGGTTTCTCTTTAAAATTTGATTTGTTTTGGATTATTAGTAATTTTTAAATAAATTTATTATTGTCAATTAGTAGTTTTGTTGGGTGGGTTTTGAATGCTTAGTGTAAGGACAGAGAGGTGAGCAAGTTAGTTTATTGTCTTGGAAGGGGAGTATTATATGTGCCATCGTGTCTGACTCTAAGCAGAAGAAAATGGTTCATTACTCAGTGGAACTCTAATATAAACCAGCTATTCCCGTCAATCAATGCATCTGGTTATAATCTTTACCCGACACAGAAAGATCATTTTTTAAACCGGAATGTAAAATTACAAAAGCTGCATTGTTTTTATGCCATTCTCTAATCCGGAGGACCAGATCATATATCAGGTATCAGGAAACAGATGCAAGACCTTGTATTATATATGAAAAAGTGGGGTTGAAACATTACCATCTCTAATCTGGAGGAACAGATCATATATCAGGTATCAGGAAACAGATGCAAGACCTTATATTCTATATGAAAATGAGGGGTTGAAATATTACAACCAGATTGTTGTCTCTCACAGAAAATCTGGGCCATGCAGATTGTTTAAAGCTATTGGGATAATATAATTGATCCAAGCTATATAGACACATTTGTCATCATGGAAAAAAAATGTAAGCAATTATTCAGTAGTTTATTATCTCGAGTTGCTGTCAATCTGTCACTTGGATTTGTTTTGGATTATTTGTATATTCTGTATTATGTAGCAAAGTCAACTACTTGATCAATATGAGCACTTGATTGGCACGTTGATTTTACAGAGTTGGTTGATCCTGTAATGTTGTTAGAGAATAATCACCTTTGTCTGGCATCATTGTAGTTCTGCGTGCAATCAAGGACATTTTGTTCACAAGTACGATAGGAGGATTTTACAGAGTTGTGAGATTATTGCTTGTTCTAAATGCTAGATTTGAGGCAGCATCTTAGTACTTCATGAAAGTTAATTATTAGTTTAGTTGCTGCTAAGTCCTTTGAAGTTCATAACTAGTTTTCTTTGTATATTACATTTCTTGCTGCCTACTTTCTCGTCATTGAACCATTTGATAACATCAGAGAAGCTTGGGAAGGAAATGGTTTGGGGACTTTGCAGAGGGGTTTTTGGTATCTTTTGTGTCAAGACTTGTTGTTCAACTTATTTCTGCCAGTTGAGGCCACAGTGAAGGTTAGGTTTATGAGGACATTGTATGTTGTTCTTTTGACTAGCGAAACTCCGATGACGTAAATGAGAATATTATACAGAGCTTCAAGCTTGACGGTTGACACTGATAGTTCCCTGAACTGCCCAACTGACATCAGACTAGCTAAAAAGAGCAGGTTGGTGCGGCCAACCACCAATTACATAACAGCACCTTGGGGATGATTATGACTCGTCTTTAGTGAGCCATGTTCCTTCTGAGGATATCCTTGTTTCTCATGTTGCAGATGCCTTCCATGAATGCGGTTCTGCTATGGTTTTGACAGTATAATTGTCTGATTTCCATCATAGATTCAGATGGATGCTGAAGTTGAAGTACCATCGATCTGCATACTTATTTATCTGCAGGCACTTGAGTGATTTACAAATTTCAGTTTTCTGATTTCTAATGATCATGGCATGATGATGAAGGTAGAATATTGGGAATCTGTTTTTTCCTCTCTTTTGGTACACGGGAAAGAAGGTTGGGAATCTTGACGATTTGGTAATTTTTAGAATGAACATGAAAATGCAATAAAGAAAGAGGAACCATCTTACCTACCAATGGAAAAAAGAAATTCTAATTAGCAACCAGATGTGGAAGCAGTCCAAAGTCTCCAAACAAATACCCAACGGCCAACGGCATCTCTTTGCCGATTAGGATGTAGTACTGAGAATCAAATAATGGTAATTTGAAAACAACTTGACACGTTAAACGGCGTCGTTTGTGGTACCTTAGCCCATCATGTCAAATCAAACCATACAAAACTCGCGCGAATAGGATTTGGCCACTCGTCTTCTCCGGCGAAGAACATCCAAAACCGACGAGAGCATCGGCAGAACCACCACTCACCTCGATAGCCGAAAACCATGAGTAGTATGCACAGCCGTGGGTTAGTCTTTCTCTCAATTTTCTCCAAATTTCTTTTCGTTTTTGTCAATTGTTCGTCTATTCGCAGCTATGATTCTCTCTTGATGTTTTCTTTGTCTATAATAATCGTTCTGGTTCTGTTTTTGTATGTTGCTCACGGTAAGGGTATATCTGCCTCTGCATTGCCTTACAAGAGGACCCCACCTACCTGGCTTAAGATCTCCTCTCAAAGACGTATGCCCACTTTCAACTCTATTATTTTATCTCCGTTTGGCTGCGAAGAAAATTAGAGTCTTTCACATTCTTTGTGCATCATATAGGCCATAGCTCCAACAAGAAAATTTTGAAGTGCTTATTATTCGCCATTATAAAATGAGTAATTTTGTTTGCTTTGACATCAAAGCTCTAATCTCAATTCTATATAGGTTGAAGAGAATCTATGTAAGTTTGCAAAAAGAGGTTTGACTCCGTCTCCGATTGGTCATTCTACGAGATTCTCATGGTATTGCTCTGGTAAAGAGTGTAACTGGCAGCAAAATCTTGCGCATTCTGAAAGCACACGGTCTCTCTCTCTCCCCTTTCTCTATCTGAGTGTGTGTAATGTGTATATTCTATCTCAGAGACCATAGGCGTTTCGAATGTGCGTGTGCATGTTTTGAATTTGTTGAAAACAATATAAAATAAGTTTGTGTTGTTAGGACTTACACCTGAAATCCCAGAGGATCTTTACCATTTGATAAAGAAGGCAGTTTCAATTCGCAAGCATCTAGAAAGGAATAGGAAGGATAAGGACTCCAAGTTCAGGTTGATTCTTATGGAGAGCAGAAACCACAGACTTGCTCGGTATTACAAAAAAACTAAGAAGCTCCCGCCTGTTTGGAAATAGTGAGTACTTCTGCAACCCATTTATTTTCGTTTGGGCTTGATCTTGTGATGCTTCACAAACTCATTCGTAGAGTCAAGTTGGAAAATGGGTTTAACTAAAAACTAATGCTTTTTGTGTATGGGCATTTCAGCTATATTTCCCAAGAGCATGGAGGAAAACATGTAAAACCTTTTCTAGTAGTTTTCATCTTAACCTATACTGCAACTAACTTACAACGTGTGGTGCAAGTGTCTAATAGAACTTGTCCGATGCAAAAACACCTTGTGAAACTCGGATGTCGCCTCTGCTTAAAAAATTATGGTTCTCATTTTTGTAACATTTGTTAAAGGTCTTCCAGCCATTATTATTACTTCATCGTGATGTCCCTCATATATTTTATTTCTATAGTTCCGTTAATTTCAAAAAGACCAATATTTTTTGTGACAATACAGTGCACTCATTGATGGTCATGGTGTGGATTTTTATGTTGCAGAAGTGGCTGTCTGGTCGAGAAAGGGCAACTCCCAACTTTTATTTGAACCTTTGCGAACCTTAATTCCAGAAAAACACAAGACTTGCTGCTATATTATTGGAAGAAGCTTATATTTTATTGTGCTCATAGTTATTAAAATTTTCTTTTTGGCTAACAGTCTTTGCCCATATGGTCAGACTTGCTTTATATGCTTATGATGATCATTACTGAATCTCCAGCATCAATGTTTGTAGAGAACAATGTAACCGTGTCTCTATGTAGTCTAATTGATGGATTTTTCTGGTTAGTGAGTCAACTACCGCTAGCACTCTGGCTTTATAAAGGACACATTGGAGTGTTTTTTTGATGCTTCATGGTTTTTGAAGTTCTATGCGAATTAAATCAAACACATTTTTTTTTCATTACTTTTCATCTTACAGTTACTTGAGTCAAATACCAAAATTATAAATTTCCAAAAATTCTTAATATAACATTCAAGCACGCAACAAATGGGAAATGCCTTCATACTTTTGATCATGTTATATATGTTTTATTATATGATTGATGGACTAGTCTGAGTTAGGTTAGTTAACTCCTTTTGCCGACTTCTATCCCAATTTACACTCGGATTTATTACATCCTCACTCCTCTATACTTCATTGTGCTATTGAGTTTCCAAAGGGTGTAGCAAGAGGAAGATCAGACCTTGATACTCAAGTATTTGGGTTAATGTACCTGTGTCTTCAAGCGCCAATAGTGGGAAAAAACTCTAATCACAGCAATCATGAACTCAACTTTAATCACCTATTAATTTGAAGAGTCAATTTACTGCTTCACGTTTTAGATGAATAAAAAATCTCATGGCACGTTTGGCCTCGAGATTGAGATGGTAGGTAAAACTTTAGGGACCTGCCTGTTATATTACATCGATTGCCTCAGAAACAAGAGGAATGTTTATAGTATTATTCAGGTTTTAATCAAAATGTTTAAGACAATTGAACCATCAACTATCAGTTCTAATTGATCGTTGCAGACAAGGGCATCAAGTTTTTCTGATACCTAGCAGATTTCTTTTACTTTGTTGGTCTCAGTAATCAGTGGTGACGAGCTTGCAGAAAATAATGAACCCGTCATCCATCTTCCCCTACCCATTTTATTTAATAGATAGATAGAATCAAAACTACTTGAAATCCATGCATAAGTAAGTAACTCTTGAATGAATACTGAACAAATTATCTTAGAATGTACAAGAATCACATTAAACTGTAAAAGAACAATTTGAAACAGCAGGTGTGCAGCAACGTCCGTAGAGAAACATGTTTAACATACACACTCGGTTCTTATAACACAATGGATGTCCAAAATTTCATCTCACACAACTTGTCTGAATCCCCAACAATAGTTTAAGGTAATGCGCGATGAATTCATATAATGAGAAAGCAAATAAAGAAATAAACTCACCCACGTGGATTGTACAAGGGTTTCAGCCGGCACCATAAGCCTTTTCTCCGTCAGTTCATGAGGAAATACGTTCATTAAAACTTCATGACCTAACTGACTATCTTCTGCACTGTTGAGGAGCTGGTTATCTAAACTATTGGATTCTGAGCTCCCTGGAGCAGGAGGTTGCGGACATTCAGGGGATGGACTTTCAGAGCCTCCCCCATCATCTTTGGGCCGTTCATCAGGGTCTTCTCTTCTCTCATTCTCTTTGCTAGGACTTCCACCATTACCTCCTTTTGAGATACCTGGAACCAAATCCGATTTAGCTTCTACACCAACACGTCTCAGGTGTAGCTGCCACCATTAAGATAAATGTTAAACATGCATTTCTGATTTACACAAAAGCTACTACAGATAGCCGACAATCAAAATCATTAAGCAAAGCTTGAAATTGAAACAATACACAACCTGAAGATGTAAGTTGACTTCATCTGGACGTGAAAGAAATGGAAAATCACCCCCTGTTTTCAAGTATGCTCGCCTAGCTCCAGGGTACCTCTCACTCACTTGATCTTTGAGTTGTTGAGGAATTGCACAGTAGTCATTTGTCTTCAAAAAGCGTGTGGATTTGGCAATAGAGCAAAGAATTCTAATCAAATATTTCAATACTATTCTTTCTTTCATAGCCGAGAGATGAACATAAAAATAATGTTTTCATATTGCAACAATAATTATTAGGAAATGAGATTATTGGTGATGCAGAATAAAGCATTAAGCATATGCAATATTAGTAATATCAAGAACATGAGATTATTGGTGATGCAGAAAATGACATAAACAACATAATTCTGAAGCTTCAACAATAATGAAAGGCATCAATAATTTTTATCTAGCTATTTTTCCATATAGCACTACAGAGCTCTTTGCATAGATTAGATTATGGCCACAGAAATTTCATGTTTAACCAATTTGTGTCATGACATGCCGTTTCTCTCTTTCAAAATGATACAGAATGATCCCATAAACCAGCAAGTAGTAACAACTAGTTCAGAGAAAGCAAGGGATAAGTTGATTGACATGTTATGTCATCATCTCTGCCGATTATGTTTAATCCATTCAATATAAATATATATTTTTTCTTTTTGCTTAGAAAAATGTCAAATCCTGTCAATGATGTTTAATCCTTTCATTAATTAGCTTGACAATTTAAGAGAACTTGCATACTAAAACCATAAGAGAATCACAAGTCAAAAACTAACGAGGGGGAAGGAGGGAGATGTTGACGTGGAGGAAGGAAAGCCAAAACTTGAACAATCTTCATAAGATAAAATAAAAGAGTATTCTCTGGGAATTTGTTAATTAGGACAAAAGTATACCATGAAAAAATAAATGTTCAAGGAACAAATGCGGAATGCCATAGAAATATGCACATTCAAGTAAGACAAGATAACGTACATCCATTATAGTGATGGATGAATCTGGAAGAAGAAGAGGTCCCACTGTAGCGGCATCAACTGTCAACGTCAACCTGGAGGCCAAATCATCTCTTGAGAGCGTTTCAACCTGAATTGAAGATCACATATGCAATTATAAAAGTAATTAAGCTAAGTTGTTTTTTTTTTTTTTTTGATAATAGCTAAGTCGTTTTCTAAAGCATATAGATATGCACTTTGAAGTGAAAACAGAGGAAATAGCTGAGAAGCTCATTGTCTAATCCCTACAATATGTAATACATATCATAAGAAGTTGACATGGAAAATATCCAAGTACAGTGCACCTTTTTTTTTTTTAGGTAGAAAGTACAATACACCTTTAACTGTATCCAATCACAACTTGGGATATTCAAAAGGGCTAACTAATTGAGTACCTGGAGAGTTCATGAAGTAGAATTTCATTTAAAGCCAACTTGTTAAAAGAGCAAAATGAAACAAATAAAATTTCAGAAACTACAAATCCTTCTACAATAAGAAAACTTTACAAGTACTAAAACTGAAACATAGGAAGACACTGGGGTCGATTACTCTGAGGATAGCAATAAGAAACATATGATGCAAACTTTTTCAGAGACTACCTGAGCAACAACAAAATCCACTGAATCCGCAATGAATGGTTCATGGGGACCATCACGAATTCCTGTTAAGACATAGCGCTTCAGCAAAAATGAAGGGGCCCAACTAACACTGCAGTAGCACAATTGGAAGAGTTAATTGAAGAAGAACAGAACATATCTGTACAATGAACTATCAGGGAATCATAAGTAATCTGCATCTGTTAGAAGGAGAATACAAAACTTACATAAACATAATTATAAGTAGAGTACACTTGTGTAAGAGTAAGACTAATAAAATTAATATGATGTGGAACTCATGTCAAGCAGAAAATCACAACAATAAATAATTCATAAATCAAACAAGAATGGCCCCAAGTGAAAGTGTATGGATAAACTCTATCCACTTGGTCTCTTGCCGAAAAACTGAAAGGTCAAAAAGCAGAGGAAGAAACAAGAAACACCCAGATGAGATTACACCTGTAATGAAATGTGCACAGTTTGTAAAAATAGATCAGGAAGTATATAGTATATACTAGGTTATCTAGGTTGGAAAACGTACCCTAAACGATCAATGTAATGTATTTCCCATTCAGAAAGCACTGCATCATCTAATGGCAGAATTTATACCATTGTAGTAGTAGGTAATAAAAATTTCTTAATCTAAACTTAAACAGAATTGCAGAGGGAAAATTCTGAAAGAAACTCAAGTACCACGTTTGGGGGAAAAAGATATCCCTATATAAGCAATAAAAGCCACTCTTTTCACTTGTACAATTCAGTAGTTCCGTGTTCTAAGCAGTTAACCCCATAAATACATTTTCACAGAAGTCCACCCCACAGTCTGTGATGGTCCAACTATTGAAGCAAACTTAACTATCTTGTGAATCTTCTTAAGAGACCAGATAACTTTCATGTCAATCCAAAGATCGTTATGTGTGTTAGTATCTCAGTTGGATGCATTTTGTAATATTTCTGTTTTGATGAATTAGACATACAACTTGTTGATTTGATTCTAGTGTATAGTTGTTACTCTGAGAAAAAAACAACACATACATGGGAGCCCATGGCATTGCAGCAGAGAAACTGCTAGTCTCCAAAAATGAGTTGGACAGTATTAATGACCGAACTCGTCTTGGACGATGCTGAGCAAAAAGTTGTGCCAGGAAGCCACCAAGGGATGTGCCATATAAATGTATCTGTCAGATATAGATCAAAACTGTCTACTCAACTTAAACTTTCCACAAATTGTCAGAAACTATTGCAGCAATTTTCAACTGCAATAGCATTCTCATAAGGAAATGGAAATATGGTGGAGTAAAAGTATACGGTGAAGAAAAAAAAAAAAAAAAAAAAAAAGCACAAAAAGTTCTTACGTGGTGAACGTCTATAGCATCCAAGAACTTTTCAAATGCTTGAATCCACTCATGATGATTCCATACCCGAGGAATATCAACAGATATCACTCGGTAACCCTGCAAAATGAGATAACTTTGGTTTCTTCTTCTAGTTGTTGCACTATATAGACAAGAGTACGGCACATTGACAATATACATCCACTGAAACATTTTGAATTGCACTCCATCATGCTAGTTGGAAATACACCCGCTTATTCAACACGTTCATTACAAACTCTGCATGCCGGCACCATATCATAAAAAAGATATAACTTCAAAGGTATTGTTAAGAGATAGCTAGGTGACTGTTGAATTAGTCAACATAGGTTTGACAATCAGATTTAGTTATACTTCATTATGCCGTTTGCAGACTTATAGGTTATAGATCTGTTGTTTAGTACTGCATGGAACTGGAAAAATCAGTTTCAAATTTACGGTGTTAAAAACATATATAATAGTTTACTTGTAGTTCATTTGTATTTGCCAAGCACAAGAAGAAAGAAGCCTTATGTAGATCGACAAATAAATAGTCATTTTAATAACATAATTTGAATGAAATAATGGCCTGAATCTGTATGTTCACATGAGGAAATGAAATGACAGGCTAACATCGAGAGTAAAGATTGGGGAATCTAATTTCTGATACTAAGATAAGGAAGATAGTTGTCCAGAAAAAGTGTGAAAACTGAGTAGTATTCTATAATATTTCCTTTTCTTTTATTTTTTTTGTCCCTGTATCTAAATTCATTCAAAAAATAAATTTTAATGGATAACAACATTGCTTATACAAAATGAAGGCCATCATCAAATTTAAGGCCCCAAAGACAGGAAGTCTCAACAAAATAAAAAAAAGTGCATCATGCTAAAGGAACAACTATGTAGCAAGGAACATGATATATATTAAATCTCCACAGCAATGAGAAATGTGAAAACATATATCCCATTCATCAATCATGACTTCAGACAAAAAAATCATTTAGATGGATAGATACTAATACAACTAATGTCAAACTTGAAGGTAAACGCAGCATTCTGTCATATGCATTACCTTTGTGGACAACGACATGATCTGTTTGTAGTAGACATCTGCTGTTCCTGCTGTTCCAGGAAGACAAATGAGTGGAGGTACATCTTTTGGACCAAAATCATAATACCGCCATTGCTTTGTGCCAATCTGCAAAGTTAGTGGAATTGACCATATAAAAGAGTCTGATTATGAACATATAATCATAACAAGAGCCTTAAAATATCAGTTTCTCATAATCATATCTTTGAAAAAGAAAAATATAATTCATTTTTTTTAGTGTTAAGTAATAAGTCACATGCATATTCTCCCACAGAAGGTTATGAACCCACAATTTCACTCTCCACCTTTCTCATTAAAGGAAAAGGAGATACCATACCACTAGATCCAAAGGTCAACCATAGCCTACAAAAAAGCAATTCATAAACAACCAACAAAAGAGTTACACCATTTCATTTTGCATCGTGTCATATATCAGCAGAAGGATGACGTACAAGAACGCCTATTAAATAGGCCACACCATATTTTCTAAATCATATAAGTATTACAGCTGCCACCCAGTTTATAGTATGATTAATATGCACAAATACTGATTTCTTGACAAGGATAAGGATGAAAAAGCCACTCCACATCGAAATTGATTTAAATAAAAGTAGATATGGAAAATTACCCACTCAGTTACATATAGATTTCAGAAGCAATCGGAACAAGGCTTTCAATTAGTAACAAAAGCTAGTTGAAGGTGTTCGTCTGTACGACCCATAAATTGACTGAGAGCTATGGTTGTTGAACAATAAAACAAAAGCCTAGCTAAATTGATTATGTAAGTAATAGATCATAGTAACATAACTTAGAAGATTAGATCAGCAACAGACAGAAAACTAGCAGCTCATCAACAGTTAATACTTATTATAGTTCATGGCAACAAAGATAATCAACCTGAACAAAGGATACCCATTACCCATAATACAACAAAGACGAAATCCATAACCAGAATCAAGGGAGTATAAAGATACGCACGTAAAAATTCCCAAACTTGTGATGAAAATGTAAACTAGTTACATGATGCGCGGGAAATATGCACAACATCGTTCAACCCAATTCTACACTACTATCACAAGAGAGAATCAAGGGAGTATGTACAAAACAAAAGCAACCCGACTAAGAAATGAAGCTAATTATAAAAGTCCCAGGTGGTAAAAGTTGTAAAACTATTTAGGGAAAGATTGAGAAAAGAAAAAGGACATACAGGGATCTTGTGAAGAGGGACCTGGGATTTGAAGTAGATGTAATCTCCGGGCGCCGAAAAGACACCTTTCATCGGTAATTGCTACGTCTTTATACGCCCATATCACAGAACCATATTGGATTTAATGGAGCACTGATTCTCTTCTATTTGATTATTCGTTCGTCCTCGCTCTTCTTACCCAATTTGAGAAGAATTGAAGATTGACGAGAAGACGAGAAGAAGAGAAGGAGAGAGACCACGTGGCTGGGGCCTCCTATTAACAGTCAATGACGAGGCCGCACTTACAACTGCTTGTCAGCGCTAAGTTTCGCTCTATATTGCTACATTTTCTTTTATTTTTCTTCCCTAACCTTTTTGCCAACTATATTTAGACATTTAGTTGTAAGTAGGTTTTTTTTTTTTTGGTAAAATTAAATTTATATTAAATTTTGGAAAACTAGTTTCCTAAATTATAAAAGATTAACATTCAGTTCCATTTTATTGTTAAAACATCTGTATAAGAATTGGCCTCACGATAAATATGTTAAATTTTGTACTTTAAAATAGATATTAACAAATATTTGAAAGTTTAATAAACTCACTATATAGATATATATAAAATTTATAATATCATTGGTCAAATGTAGTATGACCATGGCATCAATGTCAATCTGAGCTTCTGTATGCAAAGTGATCTAACAAGTAAGATGTCCTAATTAAGGCCCCATAGCTCTGAAAGAGTAATTTACCATATTCCTGCTTTTTTTTTAGTACCCAAGGAACCAGTTCCACATATCATCTTCACTAATGATACCTCCACCATCAATGGTATTTAACTTACACCAACCTAGTGGTGGGGGTTCATCAAACTGACACAATCTTTTTCTTTTGGGTGTTGGTAATAGGATCAATAGCAAGGAAACAGAACTCACTGGATTTGGCGAAAACTGATTTGTTGATACAATTAGGATTGAAGGACTCATTATGGAAGACAACACGGTTTCTAGATATAACCAAATATGCCAACAAGTACAAGCAAACAGTGTGTTCCAGAATCCAGAGAATATTATGAGAGAAAACAAGCTTAGAGGATCAATTAGAATGAAACCACAAATTAAATCACCAGTGAAGAAGTTGGACACTTGGTCAGATCAACAAGTTGATACCAAACTGCCTTATAACGCTACAACTCTTAAGAATGTGATACAATGATTCAGGGGAGGCAAGACACAAGGACCAAGTGTCAAACTATTTTCTCTCAAAGCAAGCAATTTTAGTTTGGCAAGCATCACTTTATTTCGAATTCAACATTTCTTAAGCCCCAAGCCCCCTGATTTTCTCTTCGGTGTCACTTTATCCCAAACAACTCAATGAATTTTTCTCTTGTAGTAAGTACCACTGCAAAAGAAGTCTCTATTGATTTTATCTAATTCATTACAAATGGAGGCGGGTAAAGGTGCACATTGCATATAATACGCAGGGATCACTTCATTAGCATAGGAGATAAGAGCAGAACGCCCAGCTAAAGAAAGAAACTTAGTTTTTCAACCAGACAGTCTCTCTCACCTTTTCAACAATGAAATTGAAATCTTCTTTTTTCGATCTACCTAAACCAAATCTGACGTTTGTCCTCAATAAGAGTATTCGGAGAAAACACAAGATTGGATTTGCCAGTATTAATCTTCAACCCAGAAAAATAATTGAACTCATCCAGAATCTCCTTTAAGGTCCGACAGCTAGTTAAGGTAGTGCTAATGATTTTCAATTGTTTTTGGGGCCAAATCTGCTAATGCGATTAAAATAAGACATGTTTAATATGTTACATGATGCATTTTTTTTAATTTCGAATTTTTCTTTTCTTTTTTTTTTTTGGGTGGGGAGTAAAGTAACCAACTTTTAGAAACTAAATGATGGGCCTGAATTATCTTGCTCCTCAAAGTTGGGACGGTTTCAATTGGAATTCTCGGATTTTGGATCATTTTTCATAGGGCCTCCAAAGAATGTGGAGTGATGGACTGCGAGTCATTGTTGCACAGCTGAACAAAAGATATATATTTATTACTCGTAGTTGAAGTGCAAGCTACACCATCTCTGAGAGTCGACCAAGAGGAGCCACTATAGTTCGGTAGAATTGAAAGTAAAATACCAAACAATGCTTTGGAGTTTTGGTTTGACCATTGAAAAGCTCGGATAATAGACAACCAAAGAGAAGTTAAGTAGAAAACACGATTGTGCAAAACAGAAACTTGTAGTCATTTTATAGTGAAGTCTCCAGCAATGTCCTCTTCTACATCACACTACCATACACCCTCACAGAATGTCACTAAAAGTATAGCTCAAAGGAGCTACATACAACACATTGCAAGCACACTTACCAAAAGGACGCCACAGGATCAAGCTGATCCGTGGACTCCCGATGTGCTACCAATCTAGAAAGCAGCTACCAAGTGAGGAAGCAAATGTAGCAGCCTCTGCAGATCTAAGTGCATCTTAGCTACAACAGTTGCATTATAGATAAATAGCACCCCACAACGAGAAGGAGGAATATGAAGGAAAACCCAGTTTCCATAAGCTTCTAATCGAAATCAGAAAGTAAAACAAACTACCATAAGTCCTACCTAAAACAAATTAACACATGCATAATACAACTCAAATAGGTAGAATAATCAAACACAACATTATCGAAATTGCTTGCAAATGACACAAAATCCTGCACATTAGAATTTCAAGGAAAATGATTAATAAGGAAAGAGATAAGGTCCACCAATCAGAATAACATCTCAATATCTCAGTCATGGACTGTACATTGCCTAACCTTAAAGAACATAATACAAAAACAAAATTGTAGCAACATGTGGAAAAATAATGACAATGCTTATTGTTTCTGCTACCATCATCCATGTATTCCCTGCAACTAAATGCTCAACAACGAAACGCAAACCAATTCCTTGCAGGACCAGTGTCCTCCTAATATGATATTGTCAAGGGCATATCATATGAATGAGTAAGACAGCAAAAGGGGTGCAGTTTAGGCAGCAAATGAGAACAAAGAAAAAAAAATAGCTTTGGAACTTTACGTAGAAAAGTCACCCGCCACTCTTCTTTGATCCCGGATAAAAATTGAGGTACCACCGTACGAATTTCCTCAACCCTGTCTCCAGATCAGTCGTAGGCCTATAGCCAAGCTCCTTGTGCGCTAAACTAATGTTGGCATGTGTAAACTTCACATCCCCATTTCTTGGCATTGGTAATACCTTCCTCTTAGCCTTCACCTTCAAAAGCTTTTCCAATATACTCACAAGCTCGGCCACTGGCACAGGTGACGTATTCCCCAGATTGAAAATCCTAAATTGTGCAGGTCCCTTCTTCTTACCTCCACTACCAGTGCTCTTCTTTGCCGTATCCAATGCCGCCAAACACCCTTTCACTATATCATCAATGTAGGTGAAATCTCTTGCAACGCTTCCATGATCAGAAGCTTCAAAAATTGGAATTGGCTTTCCTTTAAGGATGTCTTTTGTAAAGAAGAAGTAGGCCATATCAGGTCGACCCCAAGGGCCATAAACCGTAAAAAATCTCAACCCAGTAATTGAGAGCCCATATATATGATTATAAGTATGTGCAATTTCTTCACCAGCCTTCTTAGTAGCAGCATACAAACTTGCTGGTTGATCAGTTCGGTCTTTCTCTGAAAAGGGTACCTTAGAATTAAGCCCATAGACTGAACTAGAAGACGCCCAGACAAATGCAGGCTGAGGATCCGTTGATTTGCACACTTCAAGGAGATTAACAAATCCAGCAATGTTGCTGTTTACATATGATGACGAATTCTTCATTGCGTACCGCACGCCTGCCTGCGCCGCAAGGTGCATTACATGGGTAAATGGTACGACATCGAAGAGCTTCCGAAGAAGCGCCGAATCATTGATATCTCCCTCAACAACAAACACACCGGCTTTCTCAAGGAGCTTTTGGCGAGCGCGTTTGAGCTGGGGATCATAGTAGTGATTGAAATTATCGAGTCCAAGCACTCCATCACCGCGCCGCTTCAACGCAACCGACACATGGGTACCAACGAACCCAGCCGCACCGGTGACGAGTACAATGAGCCCAGGCTCAGAGTGCAAACGCGCCGATTTACTTACCCGCCTTTCCCAATCGGGTCCTCCCCATTGCTTCAGGGAGCCGCTCCCGAAGAAAGGACGAGATGAGAAGAAGAAGAAGAATAGGAAGAAGGCTATTAAGAAGGAGGACCAGATGGCGAGTCTTGATTGAAAGTAGTGGAATCGAAGGCGATTGACGTATGGGGATTTCTCCAGCTTGAACTTTCCAGGCGTGGAAGGTATGTCGTCGATGTGTGACACTGCCTTCAGCTGTAACATCTTCTCAATCCCAACAGAGCAAAATATTAAAAAGAAAAATCTCAATTTTATGGGTTTAATTGAGATTGAGAAGGGAAGATTAGGTTTTTAGGATTTGAGAATGGAAAATGAATTTTTCCCTAGGTTTTAAAATTCTCGATATTGTTGATAGAAAATGGAAGAGCTTGATGTGTTTGGCGGCAGAGAAAATGAGGGAGAAAAGGTTTTCTCTTTGTTGAGTACATTTCAGAAAGGGGGTGTCTTTATAATAAATAATGTTTGGTATGGTGGGAAAATCTGCAAATTTGGAAAGAGATTCTATCAAAAGAAGACACGCCAAGTAGAGGGAGATGCCAGGTATTTTGAGGATTGGCTAGGAGGGTTTTGACCTTTGACCAATCTTAGACACAATAGTTGACTTGGTCTGCGTCACTGCTCCTGTTTGTTTGTTGAATGTATAGTCCACCAAGCACTGTTCAAGTGGTAAAACAACGAACCCGAACGAACAAGATTAAATTTATATTATTGGTATTTATCAAAAACAAAAAAAGTATCATATAAGTTAATAAATTAATTAAAAATTTTGTCCAAGGAATCATTTTCTTAAAAAAATCTTCTTATTAATAAGGAAATTACTAAAACATTGGAGGAACATAAAAAATATATATAGAAACTTGTATATATTATTCGTCATTAAATTCAAGTAATGAAGCTTGGTTAACTTGTTTGCACTTGAAGCATACAATATACAATTACAGAGGTGGAGATGATAACACGAGAAACTGAGAAAGTGTCAACATTGATGATGATGGAGAGAGACGTTTAGTTGAAACAAAGTTGACAGAAGGTGACAACTTACAAGTGAAGACTTTAAAAGGAGGCAAACCAGATATCTCCGTACCAACAACAATTAATGACATGTCTTGTTTTCTAATCTAAGCTAAGTAGAGTATTCACAAAAACACACGTACGTACATATATATATATATATATATATAATATACATGCTCTTAACATTTTAGCTTCGTGTAAATAATTATCTAATAGTTTAAATGTTTGAATTAATTACTCTTTCTGAAGTTAATTTGCTTAAGGACTTTACTCACATCAAATTCATTGGGAGTAGCTAATCATGATAGCATTTGTCAACATGAGAACACGATTTATATAATAAATAAATTAGTCAATTTACGTTTAAGTTGACTCGATGTCATATAACTGTTAAATAAATATAAAAAAAACTGGCATGTGTTTGTTCAAATACAAGCTACTTCTTCATTGAGGGAAGATACGACAACACCATATTTTGAAAAAGATGTATGGGCAAATTTGAAAAGCCCAAGTCTAAAAATTGAAGATTCACTCAATGGAGGCCCTACAACAAGTTGAACAGAAGGCCCATTGAATGACAGAAATAAAGGAAGCATTCATTATAGATCCATAAACACAAGACGACAATTAAATACCAAATTTGACTTATAATCCAACGAGTAATTATTTTTGTCTTTTTTCTCCTCCATCAAGAACATCATAAAGTATTAATTATGTAGGACTCTTTTACACTTTTAAGTTCTGTAATTAAATTGACTTACTTTAATATCTCTTTTTAATGTGTTATAATATAATTTATTTACTTAAAAGTTATTTTAATTGAATTTTTATCATCCTATGGTATCAAAATTAATTTGGACGGAAGCCTTTCTATATTTTGTAAATCAAATATTAGTTTACAATACAAGATTTTTTTCTTGAGTTTATTTAAATAATGTCACGGCTCAGATTTCAGACTTCCACAATGATGTTAGAGTAACACAGAATATTTAACTCAACTCAACTTGCAATATCTACAATTGAAATTAAGTAGGATAAACTCCATATATTTTTCGGTCTTCATACAGAGGTCAGGTCAGGATTCGCGCTTATCCAAATATGATATCATGATCGGAATTTTGGGACCATAATTTTAATTAGTAAGTTATTTTCTCACTCAGACGGCCTCACCTCTGCTTATCAACAACTATCCACTTCTATATTTCTATATATAATTAGCCCGAAGCTTCTCCTTTTTGTCTTATCAACTAGCTAGCTCACTCTGAAAATAAATCAAACAGAGGAAGGGCACAAAACTCAACCATGGAACCCAGAAACTTACTGCGCTTCCTGTTTCTTTCATTCAGCTTAGCTCTGGTTCTTATCCTCACCTGGTTTCAGCTCCCTGATCAACCCAACAAGGCTGACCTTCTTGACTGCAACGACAACTCCCAGTTGTGCATCTTCAAGAACCGATTCCATCTCCTTAAAAAACCACCTTTTCCCACGCGCCGCCGTCAGCACGAACTCGACACCCCTCACCACCCACTCGACCCTCTTACCATCCAGGAACTCAACACGGTCCGTACTATCCTCTCCTCACAAGCGCTCTTCAAGTCCTCATCAGGCTACGCGCTCCACTCTTTGGTACTCCAAGAACCCGAAAAACGACTTGTCGTCAACTGGAAAAAGGGTGACCCACTCTTACCAAGAAAAGCCTCCGTGATCGCACGTGCGAACGGTATCTCGCACGTGCTGACCGTGGACTTGGCCAACCACCAGGTCACCGTACAGGAAACCGGTTCATTTTCCGGGTATCCCATCATGACACTCGAAGACATGATCACCGCCACTGGGGCACCGCTCGCCGACGCGGATTTCAACAGCACTATACTCCAGCGCGGGGTTGATCTGACGGACCTGGCTTGTTTGCCAATCTCGTCGGGTTGGTACGGGAAATCGGAGGAGAATAGGAGGCTGATTAAGGTACAGTGCTATTCCACCAAAGGTACTGCAAATTTCTACATGAGACCCATTGAAGGTTTGACCGTTCTCGTTGACTTGGATACTAAAGAAGTGGTGGAGATTTCAGATAAAGGCAGCAACATACCTTTACCGAAGGCCGCAAACACAGACTATCGCTACTCGTCCATTCAGAAGCATAACCAAGAACTGAGGCTGATAAACCCGATATCCATCGAACAACCCAAGGGTCCGAGTTTCACAATCGAAGACGACCATTTGGTTAAATGGGCAAACTGGGAATTTCATTTAAAAGCCGACCCAAGAGCTGGTATAATCATTTCTCAGGCTAAAGTACGTGACCCAGATTCAGGGGAACTTAGAAATGTTTTGTACAAAGGGTTCGCATCTGAATTGTTTGTTCCTTACATGGACCCCACCGATGCTTGGTACTTTAAGACGTACATGGATGCAGGCGAATACGGGTTTGGGTTACAATCCATGTCACTAGACCCGCTGAACGATTGCCCCCGGAATGCTTATTACATGGACGGCGTGTTTTCCGCCGCCAATGGAACACCGTACGTCCGTTCCAACATGATTTGTGTGTTCGAGAGCTATACGGGAGATGTTAGTTGGCGACATACGGAGTGTCCAATCACGGGCATGGAGGTAAGGATCCGAGAACATGAAATGAGAAGTATTTGGATCATTCTTATAATTAGTTAAAAGGCTACCAGTTTCTACTTTTCAAATCATTTCTACTTTTCAAATCATTGGCAGGTTAAGGAGGCGAGGCCAAAGGTAACGCTAGTGGTCAGAATGGCAGCATCTGTTGCAAACTATGATTATATTGTCGATTGGGAATTTCAAACAGATGGGTTGATCAAAATTAAGGTTTGTGGTTATTCTTCATTGTTTTTTGTTTTATAATAAAAAGTAATAGGTGAAATAGCTTCTTCTTTTCTATTTTTTTCCCTTGTTTTTGAGATTCCTTTTGGTATATACATATTCAATTTTCCAATCAAGTTTTGGGTTCAGGCCCTAGCTCCATAAGAAGGTTTGGTGGATATTTTTTTCAAAATAATATTACAATTTTTATGTGGATGAAATAAATACGAATGTAATTTTGATGATGAGTGGGTGAGTTTTATATCTGTTGATCATGCATACAGGTGGGGCTGAGTGGTATTTTGATGGTGAAAGCAACGAGCTTTGATAACATGAACCAAGTTGGCAATCAAGAAAGTCTCTACGGAACTCTCTTGTCTGAAAATGTAATTGGTGTTATTCATGACCATTACATCACATTCCACCTTGACATGGACATTGATGGCTCAAATAATTCATTTGTGAACGTAAATATCAAGAAGCAACAGACCGCGCCAGGGGAATCACCAAGGAGAAGTTACTTGAAAGCTGTAAGAAATGTGGCAAAGACAGAGAAAGATGCACAAGTTAAGCTTAAACTCTATGACCCATCTGAATTCCATGTGATTAACCCGTCCAAGAAGACACGGGTCGGTAACCCTGTTGGATATAAAGTGGTTCCTGGTGGAACAGCTGCTAGCCTGCTTGATCTTGAAGATCCTCCACAGAAAAGAGGTGCTTTTACTAACAACCAAATCTGGGTCACACCCTATAACCGAAGTGAGCAATGGGCTGGTGGTTTATTTGTGTATCAGAGTAAAGGTGAAGATACTCTTGCTGTATGGTCCAACAGGTTAGAGAATATTCTTAATTTGCACTATTATTTCTCTCTCACTCATAATATATAATATAATATACAGATTCAGATTCATTCAGATTCATATTTTGAAAATGATATTTGTCTTGCAGGGACCGACCAATTGAGAATAAGGATATTGTGTTGTGGTACACACTTGGATTCCATCACATACCATGTCAGGAGGACTTCCCTATAATGCCTACTGTGACATCAAGCTTTGATTTAAAACCAGTCAATTTCTTTGAGAGCAATCCCATTCTTCGGATCCCTCCCAATTTTGAGTCTGATTTACCTGTTTGCAAGCCTGCTGCTTCAGTATGATTATACCATTAATTTGTTGGTCCTAGTTCTACCTAGTTTAAAACTTTGCTTCTCTTCTCCAACTATGATGTATGATCAGAAAAATTTAGTCTTTAATATATAATAACACATGTATTATTTTTAAAAATCCAAACTAGATTTTATTGTCGATTAGTCGGGTCATCCACTACAATCCCAATAAATTATACCGATCCAAAAGATAAAGTTCCATTGATATCTTCAGCATTTTACAAACGCATCATCCATTGTGAGACGGCAACAAAAATGGCAGCACCACTACTTCCACTGTATGGGCTTTTGCCAAATAATTGGCAGCAGCACCAATGATCAGGTCAGCTGCCTCGTACTAAGTGTCAAAATTATATAAACCTTACATTAAATTAGATTTTTTGCTTGTCTTTTTCTTGACGGTGATATTCGTGCTTCTTGATATTTACGCACATCACTTTCGAGGTTCTATCGTTTTTGTTCCTTTCTTCTGGTGGAGATTCGGTCATTCTAAAAGAAAAGTGGAATCTGATCTGGGCCACTGGGTGATCAATCCCAGTTCAATATAGCTAACGCAATAAAAAATTATTATAAATTGTCTTCTTTTCTTTTTTGCTAAGAGGTAATTCATCGGATATTAGAAACAGATAAAAAGTCTCTTTTAGGGAGTTTATACTAGGCATGTGATTAGTTATACTTCCAGCAATACAAGTAGAGAAAGTCCAATTAGCCAGATTGCGGGCAACAAAATTTATAGCATGAGAGACCTTCCTTGCAACCCACGCCGTGAATGAGGAAAGAATAAGGAGTGAGTCTTGAATGACAGGTTCTATCTCCCAATTTGAGTTATCATTTGGCTTGTTTAAAGCAGCTATGATGCTTTGGCTATCACCTTCAATTATAACATAGCCTGAATCACAGTCTTTGGGATAATGATGCTGCAAGTTTACATGCTTCGGCTTTGGCAACTAGAGGACTTGTGCTGTAAATCTGGGCAGTGATCACAATGAGGATGTGTCCTGTATGATCTCTTGCAAGAGCTGCTGTCCAGGTACTGGTATTGTCAATTGCAACAATTTTAATTTGTGATAATTTAACTTGTTAAAATGATTGTTGACTATTACTTACATCTAACCAAAAAAAAAAAAAAACTGATGATGTGGCAACAATCTGGGCCAAGACGGATTAAACAAATTAGGCAAAACCAGACATATCGACTTGGGTCAAATTCGAAGATATCACTGAAACCCGACTGAGCCACGGTTGGATCAAATACGGTTTATAATTTTATTAGATCGACTCAGGTTGTATGTACATTAGGGTGGATTTGAAATAACACCTCGTATTTCAAATCCATGGAGTTACAATACATCTATGAAGTTAACCCAAATCCTATTATTTTTCCCAAAACGAAGCCCTAAGAATCCAGCTTCATCCCATAAGGAATTTCCCACCTACACACAAATGCAAGAATGTGGTCAACACAACCTTTCCCTAAGGGAAGCCCTTCAAAAGTTCTTCTTCTACCTGATCCAAAAGGAAGACAAATAAAGCTGGTTGCAAGGACATGGTGATCTAATTTGCTTGCATCACCTAAAGAAGCTCTCATGTTGAAATTCAGAGGGATTATCCCAAAGTTGAGGCTCTCTATGCATAGCCCAAACATTCAAGAAAATCGTGGTGCCTTATGATCATTGCCGTAACTCCATAAGCAATACTTCGATTGGTGCTAGTGAAATTGATTTTCCAGTGTCATGCTCTTTAAATTCCAGGAGATACTGGATGAACTCATTTCTCTATTTCTCTCCCAACCCATTGCCCTGGTAGGAGCATATCTACCCCGCTTATTGAATGCCAACCAAAGCATTCCCGGTACCAATATTAGAGCTGAAGCAGAAAAGTTGGCCTCATTTTTGTACACTTCTTTTTTTACAGGTGAATGAAATCAGAAGAATCAGAGGCCATCACTTAACAGTGATTACAAAAACCCCTTTAAAAAAACAAGAAGTTAAATTAAACTTAATGCAGTACCACTTCAATTATATCAATTATAATTCAAGAGTAAAGTTCTAATTCAATAGCCTTGGCGTTGGAATAGCAACCAGTGGCTCACACATTTCACTAGTTCCTATGTTACTTATCCCCATGATCTTCCACGTTTCTCTAGTTCCAAACCTGGTAACTTGCGTATAAAATTGGCCAAGGGCAAGTTTGGTCCAGTTCTAACTTTAGTCAGATAGATATGTAACATGGTAGAACGGAAATAGACAGAAAATGTCCGAATTTCAAACAAGGATCCTGTCACCAGACATTTATGAACAAACAAGCAGCACTCAGTTGTGAAAAGATTCAACAAAATCGCCAATGAAACACTTAGGCCGAAACGGACATGTTAATAAAGCCCGCTTGAATTGTTGTGTAGTTCATATGCACTCAGTTGTGAAACCTGAATATAATTATTTTTCCCTTTTTTTCCGGTTACTTCTCGGCTAAACTTACTTGTTGCCTACACCTGCGTGCGCACTCAGCAAAATTCTTAACCAGATGAGCGCATTTCAAAGGATCCTTTGCATTATCCTTGTAGCAGGCCAAACAGGCATCACTCTCAGCCATGCAGGGCATGGGCTTCTGGTACGGAAGCTTAAACTCTTTATCACTGTAGATCCTTGGCCCTTTGTGTTACTTCCTGTAGCATGTTCTCCTCCTGCTTCTGCAACCTCTCCACAACCTTTTCGCTGTCTTGAAGGACAGATCGAATTGCCTCTAACTCCGCATTGGCAGACTGCGCAGGAGGAGTCACAGGTAGGAACAACGGGGGCTGCATTGGCCATGGAGCAGCTGTGCCCTTGGGTGTTCCAGAATCATCTGAAATTTGCTTTTGACTTGCCTTAGTTTGCGGCCGTTGAGGCTCTAGTGCTACCTTAGCTTTAGTTCTTCTAGTTTTCTTCTTCGACTTTTCAGCATCTTCAACAAGCTTATTGACAAGGCTGCTGCTAATTTGAATTGTAAAATCACCCATAATATAGCAACTGAAAGACAAAAACCTAGAAGAATTCATTAAAGCGACTACAGATAGATGAGAAACAACACATTAGAAACTACAGATATTAGTGAAAAATCCTTTCACTAGGTGCTTAAAAAAGATCATCAAGAAAAATCCTAGACAAACACTTAAAAGCCACAAAGACAATAAAAACCAATTTAAGAACAAGCTGTTGTTCCCCTTTCTAGTGTGTTTTGTGTCTGGAAAACAGTATGCTTCTCTGTGACTTGCTAGGGTGATCAATTTAAAGGGATCTCATAATTGGGAGCAAAGCATGACCTGAGAAACGCTGTTGAAGCCTAATAGGCAAATGACAGGCAATGGAGTTATTACATGCAAAGTAGGACTACCTTTCAAAATTTGTCAGCAAAGGAAGACATGCTGTGGAGCTAATTATTGCAGGCAAAGAAGCAATTCCCCCATAAATCTCGTGTAAACTAAAATGATTGTCAGCCCAAAGGTTCTATTTTTTAGTTGGGTATCAGGAGCTCTAACTCAATGAGCAGTATAAGAACCAAATGAATGCTCATTTAGGTTATGTCTGCTTGATTTGATCAAATGTTTTTGTACCATGCTTTACTTTAAATTCCAAACACAAAAAACATATTCAGTGTTCAAAAGTAAAGAAGACAATATTAAGCTACCAACCACCCAAAAAAAAAAAAAAAAAAACAAGAAGACCCCAATAGTGATTATCCACAGTTAATCTAACAGCAGCCAAAAGAAGCTTAATTGTCAGACTTAGATGCACAACATTTCTATCATGATTCCACCAAGCACTTTGTCAAGCTTCACTAAAGATAGAAGTTCATACTTTCATGATAAAACTTCAAAAAGAGAAAACAACTGCACAGAGAAATTCCTATAGGTTTACAAAGGAGAGGGTTGTGATCATTGTTCATTCACCCAATTTTCATGAAGCAGCAAAGGAATAAAAACATACACATAAGTTAACTTTCGGAAATATTGTTATAAAGAAAATCAAACACATTTGCCAATAATGTGCAAGCTCCTCCAAGAGATAGGACTTGACAAGATGTACAATAGAGGTGGAACAATTAATTATTTTCTTCCATTTCTCTTTTAAAGATTGAAGCATGCTGGATTTATGAAGTCTTAGATGGACATAAGTGAAGGAATGAAGATGCGATCTATATGAACACAAAGCTGATTAAATAAACCTTTTTACCTGTAGGTTAAGAACTTAGAGGCAATCCTAATTTGGGGAATCGGGTTATATTTAGATGAACTGCCAATGCATATAACATATTTAAGCTCTATGTTCTTACTCAATCCCGATATTACTCTAGGGATTAAACTTCACAATGTCATGCGTTTAGAATTGGAACATAGAGAACTAGGCTGATTGAGAAGCTCAAACTGTCAAGTATACTTCCCAATAACCATCAGTATACTAGAACAATACTTGTTCACGTGCATGTGTGCACAAGCTACTATATAAAACATCTACAAAGTACAATTGCAAATGAAGTACATCTCACTTGTCATTTGAACCCAATAAACAAAAACAAAAACTCAGGACCAGTTTGCGAGTTTGTGGCAGCATAATAGAATCATTACCAATGGCACAGTCCATGTTTGTGGTGTGTGTTTGTGTTTTTTTCCATTTGCCAACAAATTCAAGAAGGTGATATTTAAACAGTCCAGCATAATAGAATCATCACCAATGGCACAGTCCATGTGTTCTTCTCTTGCCATCTCATTTAGTACTTACCGACAAATTCACAGAAATTCTGACTTTAGATTGGTGGACAATTTAGATATATTCCATTTTATAATAAAGCTAAATATTGAAACATTCCTTTATGTTGGTAAGATGTTAGTATTTCATCTAGGTATCAAAAATTTGCAATTGGGTAACAAACAAATCACCTGGAAGACCTAGATCAAACACTAAACAAACAACTCCAATGGGAAGAATTCAAAAAACCAAAATCATAATCAGCAACAAAATTATGAGGTGACGAGTGATGGTGGTTACCCTCACTTGAGATTTCTGAAGAGGAGAAAAAACAGTAAAAAAAACAAAAAAACAAAAACAGTAACAAGGTCTAGGCATAGCAAAATCATGGAAAAAATAATCATCAAGGAAAAAGAGAAGGGAGGACTCACCAGTCACAGCCTCACAGGCACCTGGGATGGAGGAAAGGCTTCAGATCCCTCGACAGTACAGTCGACGCACCCAATCTCGACGATTTGCTTGAACGAAAGGACACGGCGGCGAGTTGTTTTCCTAGGCTGAGAATGGGCCAGCCCAGGCGCAGCCCAATATGTTTTAAGATCCGAACCTCCGATGATCCGATCCAATTATCTTTAGAACCGGAGGCGAAGGCTGAAACTGGTTTTGGGCTGGAGGTTAAGATCCGATCCAATATGTTATAATCATGTTGAATATCAATAATGTTATCTAACCAATCTTCATTTATGTGTATTTGTTTACTATACATTTAATATATAAAACATTTCAATTTTCAAGTGGAACATGCATTGGCATGGAGTAAGGATTTCTATTGATAAATTTATTTGTGGGACTAGGAGCACTAGTGTTTAATATCTTCTATAGATGTTATGTGCACATCAAAAGAGATGGGCACTTGTTATATATTTGTCATTAATAATTTATATATAATATTATTTATTAATTCATGGAAATCATTTAGAATTTAAATAGAAATTCCTGAATGTATGGAAACTGGGTCCTTTAAGCTCCAAATTAACCACAGCAAGAAGAATCATGTGGTTCAATTCAATTCAATAATAATCACTGCTTTTGTGAGGCCAAATTAGAGCACCAGGCCATTAATTAAATGGGGAACTGACAATTTTGTAGGTGCAGGGTGACAGACTGACAGGGACAGGGTCCTCTTTTCCTTCATATGATCTTCAACTTGGAGGAACAAAATCCAATTTTCAATTTTTTCCAAGTAATTATTTGAATCCCATAATTATTCCTGGGAATTTATCATGGGAAATTACTACTCTATAGGATCCCCAAATGTCAAATTATTTAGGTTATTTATCTCTAAGTAAGCACCTAGGTGGTGCTTCTCTTTTAACACAATAATTAATTAGCATGTTTAGCTTGATCAACAATTTTCATTGCAATATAGATCTGTCTTTAACTTGTACCTCAAGAAATTTATCAATAATGACGTAAGCGCATATATCATCCTTATGCAACCTAATTAGTGATTAGGAAGCTTTATTTATTTATTTTGGATCTTTTTTTTCTTTTTGAAGTGAAGAATTTTTAGAGATGAGGAAACTATGAGATCATATATAATCAACTTGTTTTCTGACTAATACTTATTGTCTTATCAAAAAGTTGTTGTCTTCAATAAAAATAAAGTTGCTGTCTAATTATACTTAACCCAATGAAACCAGACCCAGTAGTGTAACTTGTGTATTTGTTATTGTCGGACATATATATTTGATGTCAATACCGTACATGCGTTAATAACTTTTGTGCAGCCAATGCATTATCTTATCGTATGTTTAGAATTTATAATATTATTAAATATTAACAAACTTCAAATTAAAATTATTTAATTTATAAGATAACAAATTTTAATTACATATATAAGGATAAGATCGAGTCTCTTTCATTTATTAGGAATGAAAAATCTATAAATTAAAAATAGAGAGAACGTTTTCCATTAAACAAAAATAGCAGGTTCCCATCGCATTCCACATAATTTGTGAATATTAAGCAGTATATGAATTAGAAGAAAAAGAGGCACACAATTAATATCATAGTGGATGTTAAGTTATGGTTTAATTGGGTATATTGCATTTAAAATGTTATTACAAATTAGCTAGGAGCAGTGGAGCACTAAGAGTAATTAATGGGGACACATCAAATCGAAAGATACCATAATTAATTAAATTAATTTCTTAAAGTGCAATTAATCTAATAAATGCAGAAGGCCTGATTAAGTAAAATCTCTTTTAAGAATACAAAAGTTATTTATGTATATTCTTATTTTGGTAAGAAAAAAATTAGTAGTGAATAAATTACTCCTTTAGGTTGAGTTTGATAATATTTTCAAGAGTGTTGTTTGATTTTTAAAAAATTACAGCACTTAAATATTGTTTTGTTAATTTTTAATTTTTTTAGGTATGCTTCTTCTACTATTTTTAAAAAGTCATAGGTGATTTTTGAAACATCACAAGTGATGATTTTCGAAATTAATTGTGGCTTTTCAAAATTAAAAGTACAAAAATTAACTTATTAAGTTGAGATAATTATCAAATATATCTTCAATTAATTTATAAATTATTAAATTTCTCTTCTTAACTATATCTTTAATTAATGAGTCTATTTTTATCATTTTATACATTCACAACAACTTCTAATTTATTTTACAAAATACCTTGTTCATTGTTTGTACTACCCACAACAACTTTTCTAAGAAAATTTACCAAACAAGATTACTATGACTTTTTAACAATAGCTTTTTTACAACATGAAAGTCACAACAACTTTTTAAAAACCATAACATTACCAAACTAAATCTTAAAATATCATATCAGTTCAACGAGATTTAAAATGACTACCAAAAAAGACAAAAGTCATATACATAACAAAATATACGTTTTCTTCCCTTTATTTCCAACTTAAATATCATTCACAGAAAGTTTTAATTTATAATCACAAAACCAACGTTATAGACCACATTGACATTGTCCCAATGTGTCCTTACCTTTGACATTAAGGGTAATTACAACATTAAATTCTAAGGAAGAAACATATGACCTATAATTTTGTATTGGTTGGTGAGGAACATCCATCATAGGAACAAAAGGTTCACTTTCTACCCCCCAAGAACATATGATATGGCGTAGTAATATAGTACAGTACTCCATATAATGCTAAGGATTTTCCTCCAACGTAACTAACGTGTTCATCAGTGCATTTGATTCAATGTTATCGTTGAGACAATTGAATCCAAAGTCATGGATACCAAAATCCTGACAATCCAATAACCAATTTCCACAATTTTCCTCCCAAGAAGGCAAGGCCATGGTGTCATGATCAGTACCATTATTTGGCAGTGTATGACTGTCATCCAACAATGCATCCACCAGGGGAATTTGGTCCAACCATAAGCTGTTCATCAATATTGAATCATCACTGCAAATGCTATCTAATAAAATGGATTCATCCCCAGAAGAATTTTCAGTTGTTAAAGGGGAGTTTGTGTTGTCCAGCTCTGAGCAGACGCTACTGCCATTATTGTTTTCCTTCAACTGATGATCATCATGATGGACAAGGTTGTGGTGATCAGAGTGTGGCAAATATGGTTCTGTTTCCTCTGCATCTGCTTGTTTGTTAAGTGGTTCATGAGTGACTGGATCAATTCCCATCCTAAGCAGCTTCTTCTTGATGTGGGTATTCCAATGATTCTTAATCTCATTGTCTGTCCTACCTGGTAATCTGGCTGCAATCTTGGACCACCTGATCATGCAGATTAATCATAATTAAAAAGAAAACTTTATCAAATCAACATGCTCCAATTAAGTTAATTGTACTGTACTGTAAGTACACAAATGCAATGCATGATATCAATCAAGTTATATAACATTAATTATACGTACATATGAAAAACCAAAATTATAACAACCTATTGCCGAGACGGGCATGAAGATCAATAACAAGTTGTTCCTCAGCCTCAGTAAGGAGGCCTCTCTTTAAGTCAGGGCGGAGATAATTGGTCCAACGAAGCCGGCAACTCTTGCCGCAACGCCGAAGCCCTGCAAGCTTGGGGACAGCTCTCCAACAGCACTGACCATTGGTGAGAATGAAATTGATGAGCTTCTTGTCTTCCTCAGCTGTCCATGGGCCTTTCTTCACCCCAAGTTTGTCACAGCATGGTTGTCTCCCCATGTCACTTAACACCCCACTACTTTTAGCTTTACCCAATACAAAATCTCAAGTCTCAAATCTCGAATCTCAAACTAGCTATTCCTACAAAGTCTCACCAACACTACTTGTAATGACCCAAAAGCCCCACACCCATCACCCTGCGTTTATACAATATATAAGGCTCTGCCTTTTACACCCTAATTATTATATCCTACAGAAAATTATACAAAGAAATTAGGGTGAGGGGAAAAGATTTGGGGTCCACCACTGGGTTTTGAAAGGGACATGCGAACTAATATGGGGTGTTCTGGTGTCTGCCTGGACAAAGTGGATGATGGTGAAATATATACATATGGGTGATCCAAGCATAGCTAAATGTAAATAGCAATTATTAGTAAAAATAAAAGAAAAACTTTCCCATTTTCCTACACAAACACACTGCCCTTATTGCACTCTTACTCAACCATTTCGTCATCCCCACGTTTACATGTCCTTACTGCAGCGGATGATAATTTAGTATTGCCAATTGCTAGAAATCTTGGCACAGGTGAACAGCATGAACCGTTTGATCATTGGAGAAGATATAACTAGTTAAACTTTGATTTTAATATAAACCTAATTACACAATTTACAAGATTGATTGTAATATCTTTATGGATTTGGAAGAAGACCGTAGTAGTAGTAGTACGTGGGGGATGAATTTCATCCTAGTTCGTCTTTGATCAAATAAAATATTTAATCATATGCCAATAAGCTTATCTCATTATTACTTAGTTAAAAATAATAACCTCATCTAGCTAACTCACATACTTGAACTTGTTTGTCGTAATTCACTCAATTACTTACCAATCAAAGCTCGCCAGAGATTTATAACTGTTTGACATCAAATTTTGATTTGCAAGATAATTTGGTTCAATGGACAATGATTACTTTTCGAATTTGGAAGACTGGAACTTTTTTCGTTCCCTTTGTAAAATAAAAGGCATTAGAAACAACCCGGCAGAAATACTTGTCAATGATGAGCTAACCTCAAAATTTAAACCTTGGTTATCTTTGTTAATCACATCTGAAATTCTTACAAGTCCCACAAGTCTTACAAATCATAAAAATGCGTGCATATCTAAATTAAAACAGACCACAAAATTAACTTTGACACGGACCACACATGTATCTGTCCAAGCTAACACGTACCGTGGCAAACTCTTGTGTCACGTATGCGTAATTCTAGATTGTTTTGAATTCTGATTCTGGGATCTTGGTTTTGTAACCTGATCAATGGGTGAGATTTTTCTATTATTTGCTTAATGTTACAAGCATTGCCAGAAAGCCCAGAAGAGAATGCAAAATAGTAATCAACAGGTCCAACAATTACACGTGTCATGCCAATCAATGTTCCAAGTCAATAATTAATTCAACAATTTGACCTTACGACGATGCATGAATATTCTTTGGATTACATTTAAAAATTAAATATGTAAAACTATACAACGCATGTAATTACATGGCATTTATATAACTTAGGTTGGGGGTAGTTGCTTAACCAAAACTCTTGGTATTTGACTTGTGTCTCTTGGCTTAGGTGGGTATTGTTAGCGTGGACCCTTCTTCCTCTTTGTCGTATATACTTGACACTGCACTAAGTACCCCTTACTAAGGGTACCAAACCCAAAAATATATATAGATTTTTTTTTAATTAATAATAATAATAAATATTCAAAATATTTATATATATTTCAATTAATATGTCTCTTGTAAAACAAATTTAAACTCGTAAGATTAATATAAAAGAAACGTTATATATTAACCAATAAACCAATCCTTCAAATATATGTATATATATATATATAGAGAGAGAGAGAGAGAGAGAGAGATAAAAGAATTCAAAATCGATGGCAAACTTCAATTTTGCTACTGTATTTTTTATAGAAAATATAGCATGCAGCTAAGTCATGTTACACTCATGATACATACACGTGCAGTGAGCTGATGAACTCCCAACAATTTGATCAATAGAAAATCAACCATAGGAGCTGGACAAGATCCAAGATTTGAAAAAAATACAAGACATACAATGAAAGTTAGGTATACGGAGAGGTAGAGTAAAATTTTGTATACATTGCTTGCAAAGATTGAAGTTGTGTGTTTAAAATCAGCCATAACTGTAGCAGTTGTCAGTTCATGATCACCACAACGACCTTTGTCCAAATATGTTCACATTTCACTTTTCTTTCCACTTTGAATTGCTTTTAAACTAGTGGTTGCCTTTTCACTGCATCCTATATATCTATATAAGTAAAGAAAATTAAAAAAAACGTGTGACAAGTACTACAAAATATAATTAAATTGAAATCGTGCTCACATTTAAAGAATAAACGAAATTAAAATTAGAGCTTAAAAGGTTCGTAAGGCCGACATGAAAGAGAAATAGAGAATAGAGAATAGTGTAGTGATTAAGCAGACATTATAGTGACTAACGAGCTACCGTTTGATAGAATCAAACAATAATGAGTTTGTCTAAGAGAATTTGGAGCGAATTAGATTAAATCAATTTGAGAGTTTAATTACGTAATTATCGAGTTATGCAGCCGTCACCCGGGACTTATAATTATATATTATTAATTAATTATAAATTACATTAGCCAAGTTGGGAAAATGACAAGTTGCGAGAGCTACGTTTTGATGATCTTGCACAACTGTATTCATATTAAAATGGTTAAAGATTCAATGGCATTTTATCAACCCCTTTGAAACGACAGAAATTTCGCATCACAAATTCAAATCTCAGGTCCTACTACATTAGCATAGACCGATTCTCTTCTCCCTTTACCACCTCCTAGGCTCCTACCTTCAAGCCACAAGTCAGAAGTTGGAATTTGTACAATCTAGAAATATGTTTATATTTTCCTATTTCTAATTTCTATTTCTCCAACATTGTCTTGGACTTGAGAGGAAAATTGGTGAGTTTGTTCAAGTGTCACAACACCATTGGAGAGTAACTCCCTAAGACCCCTCAAGTTGACTAGTTCTGCAGGGGGTGAGGTGGTAAACGATTCATGTTCTACATAACAAACATTAGATACAGAGGTCCAATTGAATAATTTGAATATCATTTCAATTTCAATCTATATATAAAATCAAATTGGAATGTGATTTAAAATATTTGAGTTCAAATAAAATTTTTAATATTTAAATTTGTGAGGGCAAATTTGGTATTGAGAAACATTACTATTTAAATTTTTAATAAAGCAAAAATAATTTCAAATGTTAATTATTGACTTGAATACTAATTCAAATTATTTTTTGGAAAATGTAATCAAATAATGTCAAATTCGAATTATTCGATCTTGAATAATTGGGTGAAAACAAATTTGTCAACTTTAATCAAACCTTCGAAGTTGAAACTAATACTTGCAAAATGTAAATATTTGAAATTCCCCAACAGAATCAACATGGTTGTCACAGTAAATATTCCAGTCTATGAACATTTTGTAAAGGGGACCTTACCAACTGCTATGGCTTGAAATTAGAATAAAAAGGAAATAACGAGCAGATTTAATACGCTGTTCCACATAAGACTAAAGCAATATACCTCAACAACATTGGGATCTACCTGCCTTAACTGAAATCTCACAAAAACATGCAACCAATATTTGAAGTTACTTTGGACCTCCAAATTTGCCCATCATCTTAGCAATTACAGGTGCCACCTTGGGATTTCCCTGATGCTTGGCCAAATTAGCAGGGTTCTTCATTACTGCAATGAAAATAATACAGCCATTATCAAATCAACCAAGCATTCATCGAGCAATCAGGAAACTTTTCAAAGAATTAGGCCTCCACATATCAGAAAAAGCGGAGTAACATTGAAGGGAAGGAACTGTTACGGTACCAAGAAGCTGTATGAATAGTATATTGAATACTTTTTCCAATCAGCATTAGCATGGAGCAAAACACATGCTGATGAGCAAATCCGAATTATTTTTCAATTACTAACAAGCTGATAGGCAGTACAATAAATTTAGGTTTTGAGTCTCTTCATCCTACACTCTACCTTGATGTATTCAACAGATATAATCCAATCTCAGCGTCAAAGCAAGTTAACCAAGAAAAACAAAAGGAAAGAAAAAGGACCGTTAGATCAATGATAATTGCTAGAGTACAGATGTTGTGCAAGTGAAAGGCTTCATTCTCTTGCATACGAAGAAACAAAGTTGGCCTTAAGTCTACATATTCTTCCTTGTCCCAGATCCAACACAGGAGCTGAACAAGAGTCCATTTTTTCCTTTCATTTATGTATTTAAAAGAATAAACCTTGAAATTATAACACATCAAATAACAGAGATGAAAATACCAGCTGAGGCAAGCAAACTGTTCTGTATCATCAGTTAACCACAAAGATTTAATTCAGAAAATGGCTACAAATTAATTCGGATGTAGGCTACCTAGTTATCTCCTTGCGCCAAGGTGTAGCATTAACCATTTGAATACAACAGGGAACTTGTGGGTAATGCAAGTCTCAACATATTTTTGGTTAAAGACTTAAAAGCTCCAACATATCAAAATTGGCAACAGATAGATAAGAGTGAAAATAAGAATGTCAGCACCGAGAAAGTACCATCTTGAAGAGCAGCCATGACTTCTGGATCACTAAATGCGGCCATCAGCTCCGGGTCCTGCGATAGACATCAACAAAAACATCAATTACATTTAGCATACACATTAGTGAAAGATAAATCAAAATGAACAAAAATAGTAAGAAAGTATCTCTTGATGCCCTACAACCATATAGTAAACAAGAAATGACACAAACAGCATAAGCATACTAATATTGTACACAGTTTATTAGAATATTTCACCCGAAAAAATAGCAGAAAAAGAGTTTTCATGCGAAAACAGTAGAAAACTATAACAAGTTCTCACTTCTTAATTTAAAATCATAAAAAATTTATACTTCCAGTCATACTTACATTTAATATTTTGCTAAAGTCAACATTCCCAGGAACTCCTCCAGGCATACCACCAGGCATGCCCCCAGGAGTTCCCCCTGGAACGCCTCCAGGCATGCCCCCCGGAAAGCCTCCAGGCATGCCCCCTGGAAAGCCTCCAGGCATGCCCCCTGGAAAGCCTCCAGGCATGCCCCCTGGAAAGCCACCAGGCATGCCCCCTGGAAAGCCACCAGGCATGCCTCCTGAATTTCTGCTGGAAGATGACTGCTCTTGTTTCTTAGCCTTCTCATAAGCAGCCTAAAACAAAGATGCACCAGCAGCAACCAATTAAATGAATACAATGAAGCAGGACAATAATACGAGGAGATGAATGTAGATATTGATACCTGAGCTTCAGCACGGCGACAGTTGTCTCTCACGCTCAACTTTTTTCTCCTCCCTCTCTTTGCGCAACCTGTCATACTTCCTACGGTGTTCCTCAATCTTGTGTACGTTTGGTTCCACCTGCAAATTCCAAAAATTTCAGAGACATGCTAAACATGTGCCACAACAACTTTTTCAGCCTTGTTCTTATTCTTGAAGTATAATTATTTCAATACATCTTCAAATGACACTGAGGCACCACCAGTCATTGTTAAAAGAATATAGAAGTTATTCTGTAGCTTCCAAACATAACACTTTGTGTTAGATTTAGTGCTCAGAGTGCTTATACGCATGAGCGTGCACACACACCACATTGACATGACATATCCCTTCCAGAAAATTCAGGCCAGTAAGGATCCAGTTAAACTAAATTGTGAACAGATGATCATGACATGCTCCCCAAGCATCTCATTAAAATCAAACAGAGGTACAGAGGAATTAGAGACTAGAGAGAGCAAACCTTCTTAAGAACAGCATTTATTTCCTCATCATAATCTATATTCGATGCCACATGAAGATCCTTTGCAGCCTCTTCCCACTGTCCAAGCAATGCTCGTGCTATCCCACGCGACTTATAGCCTTTAGCCGAATCCGGATTAATCTGATATGAAAAATATGGTTCATAATTCATACATATGACATTAACTTACTATCTTAAATAAGCGAGCTATGCATCCTGCCCATCGGAAAACAAATAACCTCCCTTGCACGATAATGTGCACCCATTTTGGGAGGTAACAAAATGAAAATTCAATAAGCATTCCATACTAATAGACAACATAAAAATAGAGACAAAACCAGAAGTGAAATAGCTACGGAGAAATAAGATAATAACCTCCAAAGCAGCATTTGCATCACGGATAGCAGCATTTGGTTTCTTCATCTTAATGTAGACACTGGCTGCTCAAAAGCCATAATAAGTCAATAGAAATAGTAAACAAATAATTATAGGATTTAAAGTGAAACTCAATCCATACCTCTTGTCCCATACATAATCGCGGAGGTGGGGTTCAGCAAAATTGCCTCCGTCAAATTCTCAATTGCTTCCTCCAACTTACCTGCATCAGAATCATACCATTGTGAAGTGGATAACATAAATACATGCATCACATATCATCATATGCACTCTACAAGTCCCTTATGCTTTACAGGGGATTTTACCATCAGAGATAGCTTCCATGGCTTTAACTTTGGCCAATTGTGAAGAATCGCGATTCTCTTCAGTGACCTCAACATTTGGGTCTCCCATCTGCAATTATGTTGGTTTAATCAGGCACCATTTGGTTGATAACTAGAACTCTTTTGGATATTTCTTTCCACATTTCAGACTATCAAAAAACACTACTTACATGATAAAAAAATGGTAATAAAAATGAATTAAAAATACAGTATGCGGAAACCTTTCCACCTAGTTTAGCATTTCTAGATTCATATTTGGCTTGTATCCTGCTTATTCTATCCAAGTAGCTCTGATTATAATTATACCATATCCTATTATTATTTTTGATTCATAGAAAAATCCATAAGAACACTAAAAAGGTAATTCGGAAATATAAACAAGTCACCAAACGATGCCCTAATGAGAGACGTGAATTAAATCCATAATTACCTTCTGTGGAGGATCATTGTCAGGCTCAACAGTCTCGCCCTCAAGCTCAATATCGGATTCGATTATCTCGTCTTCGTCTTCTTCCTCAATATTCGCTTGTCCACCTCCAAGATCCTCCATGTCATCGTCGCTCTCCACCACATAGCTCTTCTGTACTTAGCACCCGTATAAATTTACATATATTTGTAGAAATCAATAAAGCAAACATAGCAGAACAATTCAACAACAGCGTACCGCTTTGGTATCTTCGTTCTTGTAAGCAGACGGTGGAACCTTCGCACCGAGACTGAAACGAACAAAGAGATTGCAAACGTAGGTTTATTTCCAACGAAAACGAGGAGAAAGAGAGAGAGAGAGAGAGAGTATTGGATTTTTACCTCTCGAGGTATTCACGGAAGAAGGAGATAGAAGGGTCGCTGAGAATGGATGGATCGGACTTGCACTGTTCGACGAAATGCTTCAATTGATTCAACTTGGACTCGTCCATTCTGCGTTTGCTTCAGTGATGTGTGTGACAGAGAAGAGGGTCAAGGTAATTTCGAGACTTTCCACTACTTACTCCTCCTATTTAAGCAAAAGGGGAGTCTTCCACTCTTCTTTATTCGGTCATGTGTCGAAGAAATGAAAAACAGCAAGATACGAATGCCGGACTGCGCCAGACGAGGCTATTCTAGTACCTTCTAATGGATAGGATAGACTAAGCATCATTCGAGATGGGTTGTACGTTGATGGGCTTATTTTTGGGGTCTCTGAGTTTTTCCTTTTCTATCATAGGCCCATTGCACTAAATAACTATTCTACAGTAGGAGCCCGTCATGACACTTAAATTTTATTTATTTATTTTCAGTTTCAATAATGAGCTTAAAAGATCAAATCATAATATAAAATTTTATGAGGGTGTTTTACTTTTTTTTCTTTTCTTTATTGATGTTTTTCCATTTTTTTTTATTTTTTTTTAAACTTCAATATCTGTCTTCTTTTTGTTGAGTTAACTTATTAAATAATGAGTTTGTAAAAATAGTTATTGATATCTTATTTCATTTAATAGAAATAAGATTTAAATCCATTAATCTTAGTATTTTTTATTTTATTTTAAAAAAATGACATATTAGCATATGTGGAGAGGAAACATGATCAATAAGCTAATGTGCTAGCATACCCATTTATTTATTTCCAATTTAAATAGTGAGTCTGAAAAATCAAATTATAGTATAAATTTTTATGAGAATTATTTTTCCCCTAATTGGTGTTTTAGATTTTTAAATAAATTTTTTTTATGGGTAAAAAGTGTAAATAGTTAATGACATAAATAATTAAACCTAGTATTTTTTTTTCTTATTTTAATTAAAATTTAATATATGCCTATGTTTTGTATGAGATAATATATTAAATAATTAATTTACTAAAGTCATTAGTGATTTGTTAGAGTGACAATGCTCATTAACATTTTTTTTTTTTGTTAACATGATAACATATTATCTAATGTGGCACTAAAATATTAGATGCGGCAATGTGTCAAAACATTAGTTGAATCATTTGCTTAGGGGTGTGTAGAGAATATGAGAACCCTACTAACCTGAACCAACTCGACCGAGACTTGATAATCTGATTAAACTCGAGATTTAAGTTGGGTGATATTTTATCTTTATCTCATATCGGGTCACTTATCTGAATGAAATAATTTCAACTCGGGAATACTTAACCCACTCAAATTTATTTACTAATATTTTAAAATAAAAAATATAATCAAATATAATTTATAATATTTTAATACATTAAAATGATTGTACGACTCAACTCAAATTGATTTTTATCCTTTTATATTTTGCCTTGAAAAATATAAATTATAGAAGTATATTTATTTTATTTTAAACTCTTTATTAAATTTGTAATTTTAATAAACTTGAATTTATGTTTATTTCTAACTTCAGAATTATATAATTTAGATTTTTTATAATCTTATTTTAGAGATTACTATTTGTTAAAAATCGATAATATATTATTTTATAATAAAATTTAATAAATGTTCCACTTCACCCAAATCCCACCTCACATAAGTTTTTAACCAAGTGTGATTTTTTGTCACTCTATCACCCGACATTTAAATTTAGGTAAATTTTTGTAAAAATTATTTCAAACCCAACTCACCCTCGTACTAGCACACCTTTACATTTACTCAAGTGTCATCGTCTCATTCAAAACAGAAAATGATAATAATTTTATTATATATTATAAATTGTGCAACCGAAAGCACCTAAGTGAAAATAATAAGGTTTTTGCTGAAATGAGGTTTTTGCTGAAATGAATCCGGAAAAACCAAGCAAACAACATAATACCCAATGTCTGGTACCGACATATGGACACATAAATACAGACTGAAATACTGTAAAAGTTATTTACTCCATTGCAGATTTGCAGTGCAGGTAGCCATTGCCAAAGTGTAGAAGGGATGCTCAATAAAACATCATAGAACACCAAAACAAGAGTAAAAAGGAAATCCCAGTGAATGCTATTCTGTCTGCAGCTCCATCAACTTTTCGCCGTTCTAATACTGTAAGAATAATAATTAATAAATAAAAGAATTGCAATATTAATGTTAAAATTTTAATTACTGAATAAGCAGAGAGCGAGAGTCTGTTTACCTGGTTGTGTTCCCGCCGCAGGAGACGGAGCTATCCCTGAAATTATTATTACCAGCGTAAAAACGCAAACAATTCAAGATCTTTGACAAGTTGAAATTGATATATAAGAAATTTCACAATCCATAATGGAAGAGAAAGCATAAAATCTTAATTAGTATTTTTAAAATTGAGACGTACCATTGCAGTCAATGGAACCGATGTTGACACCACAATTCCGAGTGAGATTGAGAGCCTGAGTGAGATTGGTGCCGAAAGATTCAAGTAAGGCAGATCCAGTAAAAAGAATGCAGAGGCAGGGGAGCTCATTTGTCACTGTTTCTATCAATGGATTACAACAAATTGTTGGTGGGTTTGTAGAGTTCATGTAATCCAAACACGGTGCTAGCTTATCAGCGCAAGCAGGATTCTCTTGCCCCTCTGTGAAGCTTGTGACACCTACCATCAAAACCAAAATCATCATCGTCAACGTACTGTAGAAACCCATTTTCATGCTTAAATTAAATCTCAATTTCTGAAAATATTTTGGTTTGAGTTCTCTGTCTCTGTCTCTGTCTGGAGCTTCGTCTTCCTGGTTCTGCTCTATATACAAGGCTCGTTGCAGGGTTTTGATCTAGAAAATTTATGAAATAGAACAAGGAAAACTGATAACCCACCCTACGTCCTCAATAAGTATTTTCTTTTCTATTTTTTTTTTTTTTTTTGGAACAAAGATATAAAAATGGTGAAGAATACTTGGTCAAATCTGATATCTCCTAGCTAACTTCATTGAAACAGCTCCCCAAGAGGTTTACAACTCCATTTGTTTTGAGTATTAATTTAATCTATTATCAACTTGAAGGTGTCATCTAGATGTTGCAATGTGATTTCCTAACTGCCATATTATCTCATTTTTGGAAAAATTAGGAAGGAATTTCCTTAATTAATACACGATTAACAACCAATTTTATCTGTAAATTAAGTTGATTAATTTGAATGATTGTTATTATAAATGCATATTCTTTTGTGGTAAACTAGTTGACCCCTCAAATATTTAATATATCTCAATTTAAATGCAGTTTTTTACTAAAATTTAAAGCTAGCTAGTTAAATCGAAGACGTGCTGGTAAAAATATAATATTCTTTTTTTCTAACTAATAAAATAATAAATAAATAGGAGAGGATGGAGGCTATTGATTAGTTTAGGTGGTTGTCTTGTTTAGCCTATGAAAGTGGGATTGTTTTTCAGGAGAGTAGACAAGCCATCGAAGATGCTGAATATGCATAATCCTGTAGTGGAATATTTTTTTTATTTTATGTATCTTAATTATAATGTATTATAAAAGCCATGCTGCCCTTGCTCATATTTCAACTATTTGTATCCAATTTCTTAATTTGAAAATCACATTAAATAAATCCAAAGGATATTATTATCACCATAAAAATTAATTAAGAAAAAAAAAAAAAAAGAAGGTTAGAATATGGCTTGTTGATCGCCCTGAAAAATTAAGAAAGGAGTATATTAAAGTTTTCAATAACATTAGGAGTCTAGAATGGGTCGGAGTCAGTTTGATGTGAGCGTGCATTAGGTAATAAAATCTTATATGAACTTATATTTATCGAATATAGCGAGCCTTAGCAGCCCAAAATAAGAAGAATAAAGTTATTGAAACTATGCTTATAAATCGCGGGCTTGTGCACTTTAAATGGTTTAGGCTTTAAATTTGGTCCATATATTTTTTGATTTCCCTCACCCTTTTTAATAAGAAAAGAAAGATAGAAAGAATTGCATTTGAATTCCAAGCGGATAATTCAGAGCATACACCAAGTAGTAAACCTTGGAACCGGAGGCTGAGAGCTTCGTTATCTCTGAGTTGTAGACAATGGCGTCACTAAGCATAGGCATCGCAACCACAAGCCTGTCTCTCTGTACAAAGACAACTTCACACCGTTTTAGGACCAGAATTTGCTGTATTGGATGGGTACCTCTGATATTTTCTGTATTTCTTCATTTCTTTTTATTTTTCTTGTTCAATCCGATTTTCAATAAAAATTTCTGTAAGGAAAGGACCCAGAAGGCATTCTTGGCCCGCCTCAAACTGGCCACATAGCAAGGACAGAGTTTAAACGACGGCTTGAGAAAGACGCCGATGCCCGCGAAGCATTTGAGCGTCAAGTACACGAAGAAAAAGAGCGTCGACGAGCCTTTCGACAAGTATTTTGAATTTTTAATGTAATTTATATATTGAATATAGTATCTCCTTTAGTATTATAACTGAGGTTTGGTTGGTTTGTCTGTTTTAGTCTCGGGTTATTCCGGATTCACCAGCAGAGCTCATTGAGTACTTCCTCGACACTGAGGCTCAGGAAATTGAGTATGAGATTGCAAGAATGAGGCCACGGTTAGTGCTTCTTAGCTCATTGTTGCTTGTTCCACAATGTCGCGTGAAGAGAAATGCGGATTTTTTAATAATCTAAAAAGGAATGTGAAGATTGAAACTTGCATACCAGCCGTTTGAGGCTTTGTTTTCGTCATCATAGAAGCGCTTTTGCTTAAAGCATGTATATGTCAAAATATTTTGATTGGAGAATGCTTAATTTTTGGTTTAGAAATAAGATGGACATTGAGATCTGAATCAATACTGGCACTGACAATAATAAAAATATTTAGCCTAGAGCTAATAATTATCAAATAATTTCTGCATGTTTCTTATGGATAGATTATGCATGCAGTCTTAATAGTTATATAACCACGTTGTTTATGTAATCCATTCGAATATATCATCTGATTAATAAATTAATAGGGGGAAACTCTGTGATCACTCATTGGCTTTTATTTGAATGTTTGAGAAGATTGTGTAGTATTCTGCCAAGTTTTAAACTACTTTTTGGAATAGATTAACTATGAAATAAACGTGGAGTTTTATAATTCCTGTTAGCCAAGTGATAATCTGGACGTAATGCCTAACAGTAGGGGTTCCCTTGGAGGTTGTAAGTCAGGAGGAGCATAAAAACTGAAGTATTCAGTGACAGTATGGTAATGGTTTCAGCATGATGTTAGAGAACCTTGGCATTGGAAAATTTCCATTCATAGATATACTTGACAAAGAATAACATCTAATATATTTCTTAATTTATCAACTACTTAACCTTACACAGTTGGAAAAGAATAGCATCTAATAGATTTCTGAATCTCCTTATTTGGATTTGGGTATGAGGACTAAATTTTCACTAGAGGAGTTAAAGTAACTAGTGGGTCACTCTTTTGGAACATTTTATGATTGATTTTATGGTACCCATATTCTGTTCTCATTTATTATCATAATTACTAATATTTCTGCAGATTGGACGAAGACTTTTTTTCACACTTAAAATTTGAGCTAGGACAGCTTCGGTTTGCTGTTTTGAAGACACAGGTTCTTTCTTAAAAATATATATTGGGTCAAAAGAATCTGGTAGGGTTACATTATGCAAATACTGATGGTTTTTATAGGACATGGAAGATAGATTGATTGAGCTGGAGGCTTTGCAGAAAGCCCTTCTGGAAGGAACAGGTTTGTCAGGCGCCATAAATTCACTATGGGATTTTGCTTTTCTCTCAAAAACTAGAAACTCATAATCCTTTATCCCCATCAACTGCTACAGAAGCCTATGATAAAATGCAAACTGAACTCATAACAGCAAAGGCAAGCCTCACCAAAATCTTGACATCAAAGGATATTAAGGCAACTGTATGTTCTAGTCATTGATTCACCTCTAAACCTCTATCTCCCTCCTCTCACTCTCTGCTGCTTATTGTATTTATATGTGCAAATGAATCAAAATTGTCTTAATATGCAGTTACTTGATATGGTTGAGCGCAATGAACTCAACAGATCGTTGTTGACGCTTCTTGATGAAAACATAGCAAATGCACACAATGGTAATCAGGTAAAAAGCAACTGGGAATGCTTTTTTTTGGGGGGCAGTTGTCTTGTAAAAAGAGTTTACACAACGGCCAAATGGGACTTGACATAAGAGGCAATTGGTTTTTTCAGTGAAGGGACAATAGTTAGCTAAGAAGGGAAATATAGATAATTGCAGTTTCTGTCGTTGTAATACTTTAGAGAGATTAAAAGGAACCTCGATAATAGGAAAGAACAGTTACCTATGGCAAGCTTGGAACACTATTGAGTTGTTTGGATTATTGCTATGAGATTGTTACCCATTATGACATGAATGATTTTGATTTTGCACATGCAGAAGCAAGCAGCCGAATTCATGGAAAAGCTACGTGGGTCTGTTCTCAGATACATGACAGTTTAGTGCCTTGGTGGTACATATACTATGTTCTCTTAGTCCCTCTCAGGAGTTCATAATAACCATGATTTCAGAGATATCTATGATTTCAGTGTGTAAGAGAACTGTTTTATGATTTCAGAGTGTTAGTAAAATGTGGTTGAATAAGATTGATACCCAAAGCCTGCTATATTAAGTACTGTATAAGTTAACAGGATGGCGAATAAAGCTTAGACTGTTAATGTATAAACATCCCATATCCTTTTCATTCTATTGTCTAAACAAATTAAAGACATATCCTTTAACTCCTCAGACATATAAATCTATAAACAAGATTTATGAACTATTGATTAGTTAGAGCCATGTGAGACAGCAGCCAGCAAAGCCGCTAAGGATGATTATTCACGTCTTTGAAAATGTCTTTCTATGAGTGTATACAGTTATAAAAGGAAACAATGTGACCTAGGAAAGACTTTGGGCCTTGTTATCGGTTCCCCTGAATACCCCCCGAAAGATTCCAACTGGTATTTTCGAACAATGCTCTACTGACTAGAAGGGGTGAAGGTTCTGAAAGCCAAATTGCATGTGTGGTGTTGAAATTGAAAGTAAGGGTAATGGTAGGCCGGTGGGGCATGATCAGTTAAGTGACCTATCAGCTAACAAAGTTAGGTTCTTGACTAGTTGACTTGACAAGTTGGCTCACCTTAACCAAGTTAGGTCATGCTAGTATTGAAGTCAGTTCAAGTTAATAGATGAGTCTGTTTCTAAATCTTTTTGTTTTAGGACTTGGTCCTTCAAAGTCCTAATTATCTGAAAGGTAGTGGCCCAATTTGCTTTATTTTATTTTATCTTTTTTTATCTGAAATAGTGGCATTGCATTCTGGGTTAGATCTGAAGGATAGAGACACGGACTTGCTTGTCACTATCTTAGGATTGACATGTAGTCCAAGCTCTCGTTACAAGCCTCTTCATCCTCAAATACCTCATTCCTTAATTTAATTCCCTGGCCTTCGACAAGAACATCAGTTCAAATCTACAATAAGAATAGTAGAATATGTTACATGCATGTCAGTTTGCTTCTTTTTTTCTTTTTAGAAAAAGGGTAGTAGATCTTTACAGAAGGAAATTCTGTTCAATCTATTCGTCTGTAGTCTTTGTACGGCAATTCACTACTTAATGCTCGTTTGCCTAATCTCACTTTTATTATGCTTTTGCCCCAAACCATTATTCAAATTAGTCTAATGGGGAGCAGAATAGAAATTTGTATAAGCATATCTCATATTCTTTTCATTTGGTACAAGATGTGTGTGGGAATAGAATATATGAGCTTATGGGAAAGAAAGAAAAGACACTTTGCATGTGACAGTATTATTATATTTACTTATTTAATAGGGTCAGAAAGATAGAAAAACGGGCCTTTTTCTGTTCTATATATATCCTTCATTAGTCAGTAGTATCATTCATTCCTTCCATCTCAGTCTTCCATAGTCTCAAAGACATGGCAAAACTTGGCCTAATTTCCTTACTAGCGATCTTTCTTGCCCTTTACATTGCTAGCAACACAGTAGAGTCTGCTCTCGTTACACGCTCCAACCCTGTAGATTTTATCAGGGCCTCTTGCAGGGCCACTCGGTATCCTGATTTATGCGTTCAATGTCTGTCAGCCTATGCAAATGTAATTAGACAAAGCCCGCAGCAACTGGCTATGACTGCCCTGGCAGTGAGCATAACCAGGGCACGTTCAGCTGAAGCATTTGTGAACAAGATGAGTAAAGTCAGGGGGCTGAAGTCTAGGGAGTACCTAGCTGTAAAAGATTGCATAGAAAACATGGGTGATAGTGTAGATCGTTTAAGTGAATCTGCTATAGAGCTTGGTCGTTTGGGTCAGAACTTTGTGTGGCATATCAGCAATGTGCAGACTTGGGTTAGTTCTGCTCTCACTAACGTGAACACTTGTCTTGATGGATTTGGAGGTCGCGCCATAGATGGAAATGTGAAGAAGGCAATTAACCGCAGTGTCACCGGTGTTGCTCAAGTCACTAGTAATGCACTTGCTTTGGTTAATAGCTTTGCAGCAAGGCAACGTACCATTAGACACTGAAAAACCTTAAAAGCTAGAATTGGACGGTCAGTTGTTTCAAGTGTGTGTGAGGTAATTAATGTTGGAAGGTCTCAGCTTACAGATTTTATGCCCCTTTAATTGTATAATACATGAAAATGTTAGATGATTTCTTAATAAGGTCTCTTGGTGTCAGTATTAAGAATTTGATTTCGTTTTTATTTTAATTAAGATTGAAGGATTCTAATTTCTTGTCTGTAAATAAATATCACATTTTCGGAAATGTAGGCTAGGCTTTACAAAATACAATTCGACTGGGACCGTTTCCATTTCAGGAACAATGGAGCCATTATCAGGAATAAGCGTGTAAGGTTGAGATGGCCACCGTCTACTAAAAAATTTGTTTACGTGCACGATAATCTTAATCTTCGTTAAATTAAATATACAAATTAGAGAAATAGGTGCTTTTTTTTTTTTTTTTTTTTTCTGTCTCTCTAGCTAGGTACTTGTGGAGTTCAAAAGTAAGAACCAATCTCTTCAAGTTTGGTAGAGTTATGTCTAATTTGATATTCATGCAATACGATTTTATTTTTAAGATAGTGTTTAAGAGTGTAGAATAGAATGAGTCTTATTTATAATATAATTATTGAGATCTCTTTAAAAATTGATCTAGTAAGTAAGAATATATATTTAATTGATAAATTTAAATTTACATATGCATGAAATTTTATAATTTTTATTTATAAAATATATTTTTTAATCAGATCAAAGAAATTAATCAGAAGACACATATAAGAGATTGATTTAATTTAAACTCTCAACCCTTAACTTAGGAAAAGAAAAAAGGTTTATAATCGCGTCCAGAACGTTCCGAAATGTCAAATGAGGTTAGAGGTTAGCCCACAACTCACAGCACCTGTGTTATCCCTGACACGACAAGAAGAGAGGGCGCGAACAAAAGCGACATATAAACGCTCTTAGAGAAGCAAATGGCGACGGAGTCCTTGGGAGTAACGGCAGCATTAGCGCATTAGCTTCGCCCCTCTGCAATCTCAATGGCCCTCAGAGAGGGCCAACTCCACTATATCCAGTACGCTTTATGGTTCTTTGCCCTCGACCCTCTGCTTCTTTCACGTTATCTCCCTCCCAATTCTTTGGGAATACGCGTATTAGCTCAACATCTTCAAAGCTCTCTGCTTTACGTGAACGGAGCAGAATAAATTTATCTGTCTTCGCCATGACCGCTGAAGGTTTTTTCTTTCTCACTCTCTTGTTTAATTACGATTTTAGTGCTTCAAGTTTAAAACTTTGAAGTATTTCTGGCGGATTGAAGAAAAAGAAAAAGAATTATTTGTGGCGTAAGCAATTGTTAATTTACCAATTGGATGACATTGTTGGGAAAATCTACACCTCAAGTACTTAGGTAGTATGGCCGAAGCAGAACGTAATTATGTAGTGAATTAATTCAATTGCATACATTTTATAATTTATACTTCAAAAGATTTAAAATGTCCATCCGCGATAGTAACCTGTCAAACTTGTTAATTTTCACATGCAGTCTTGTATATTTTCAATGTACTTGCCCCTCTTTTTTCCCCTTACTACCAGATTTTTGGGTAATGTTTTCTGAAAGGTATAGTCTTTATCCTGATGAAATAACTCCAGGTCTCCACTTGTTATCCATAATAAAAGGGATACAAACGCTTGACTTTCTCACATCATTTCAATGGTTATTGTCTAATTTCTAAGAAAGAGCTCATAAATGACAGAATAGATCATGTGACTCTTTTGAAATGTATACAAAGTAATGCTTGATTGATATGTTGCTCAGGATTTTTTGCATTTCCTATATATTTATATATTGCGTGCCAGAAAACTGTTCGGATGTTTACCTTTGTCCTTGTGAAAATTACCATGTATCTATTGACGCAAGAGATGGCTTTTTGTTCTTTCTTGCCAGAGTCAAAGCATGCTGTTCCTTTGAAGGATTATCGCAATATTGGTATCATGGCTCACATTGATGCTGGAAAGACTACTACAACTGAACGAGTTCTGTATTATACAGGAAGAAACTATAAAATAGGAGAGGTGCACGAGGGAACAGCAACGATGGACTGGATGGAGCAAGAACAAGAAAGAGGGATTACAATAACATCTGCTGCAACCACCACATTTTGGAATAAACACCGGATCAACATAATTGATACCCCTGGTCATGTTGACTTCATCCTAGAATTGGAGCGGGCTCTCAGAGTGTTGGATGGAGCAATATGCTTGTTTGACAGTGTTGCTGGTGTGGAGCCACAATCTGAGACTGTGTGGAGGCAAGCTGATAAATATGGGGTCCCCAGAATTTGCTTTGTCAACGAGATGGACCGTCTTGGAGCAAACTTCTTCTGAACAAGAGATATGATAGTGACTAATTTGGGTGCTAAACCACTTGTTATTCAAATACCAGTTGGTTCAGAAGATGATTTTCAGGGAGTTGTTGATCTGGTGAAGATGACAGCTATTATTTGGTCAGGAGAAGAATTGGGTGCAAAGTTTGCGTATGATGATATTCATATTCCTGCAGATCTTCAGGAGCTGGCTCAAGATTACCGGTCTCAGATGATAGAAACCATAGTTGAATTAGATGATGAAGCTATGGAGAGCTACCTAGAAGGAATTGAGCCTGATGAGGAAACCATTAAGAGATTAATTAGGAAGGGAACCATATCAGGCAGTGTAGTCCCGGTATTATGTGGCTCGGCTTTCAAAAACAAGGGGGTCCAACAGTTGCTTGATGCTGTTGTGGATTATTTACCTTCACCACTTGATTTGCCACAAATGAAGGGGACTGACCCAGAAAACCCTGAAGTGACAATAGAAAGAACTGCAAGTGATGACGAACCATTTTCTGGACTAGCTTTCAAGATCATGAGTGATCCATTCGTCGATTCCCTGACATTTGTCAGAGTGTATGCGGGGAAGCTATAGGCAGGGTCTTATGTACTAAATGCAAACAAAGGGAAAAAGGAGAGAATTGGTAGACTTCTAGAAATGCATGCAAACAGCAGAGAGGATGTGAAGGTAGCTTTTGCAGGTGATATCATTGCTCTTGAAGGTCTAAAAGATACAATTACTGGTGAAACACTGTGCGATCCTGATAATCCTGTCGTGCTTGAACGTATGGACTTCCCTGAACCTGTGATTAAAGTTGCGATTGAACCCAAAACTAAAGCTGATATTGACAAGAAGTCAACTGGTTTAGTCAAGCTTGCCCAGGAAGACCCTTCTTTCCACTTCTCTCGGGATGAAGAGATCAACCAGACCGTGATAGAAGGAATGGGAGAGTTGCATCTTGAAATCATTGTTGATCGGCTCAAGAGAGAATTTAAGGTTAAATCTTCTATTCCACCTATTCCACATTAGATTTCTTTTAAAAAGTGAGGTGCTTATGTTTTCGAAGTCCTATTGTGATTTTGTTCAACCATTAATCACGCCAACTCTGATGTGCACATGATATGAATACAACTACTATTTATTTATAAACTTATGTGTAGAGAAACATGCATGTAGTTACTCATTTTATTGTTGTGTAACCAGCTTGGCATTAGTTTTCTACTACAATCATGAAAAGAGGGGCTTCAACCTTCATATTTGTGGTGGTGGTGGTGGTGTGTGTGTGTGTAGCGAGGGAGTACTATGGGAAAAATTTAATACTGTTTTAATCTGATTCCTGCTTGTTTACAAGATCTACATCTACAATACAATCACTGAACTGAGTTTTTATTTTTTCTTTTTTGAACTGTTTTGCATTATAAGTGTGCTTTTCCTTATTGTTTGAAATCTTTACAAAGAATGACATTGTTTCATCTGGTGATCGTAGGTGGAGGCTAATGTCGGTGCACCTCAAGTAAACTACCGGGAAAGTATTTCTAGATTATCAGAAGTGAAGTATGTACACAAAAAACAGTCTGGTGGACAAGGTCAGTTTGCTGATATCACCGTACGATTTGAACCCATGGAACCAGGCAGTGGATATGAATTCAAAAATGAAATCAAAGGAGGGGCAGTACCGAAAGAATACATTCCAGGTGTGATGAAAGGATTGGAGGAGTGCCTAAGTAATGGTGTGCTTGCGGGTTTTCCCGTCGTTGATGTACGTGCAGTACTTGTAGATGGTTCTTACCATGATGTTGATTCAAGTGTCCTGGCATTCCAATTGGCAGCCAGAGGTGCTTTCAGGGAGGGGATGAGGAAAGCTGGCCCAAACATGCTTGAACCCATAATGAAAGTCGAAGTTGTTACAACCGGAAGAACATTTGGGAGACGTAATAGGCGACCTCAACTCTAGAAGAGGCCAGATCAACAGCTTCGGCGACAAACCTGGTGGCCTCAAGGTATGTTAAAACACTTAATCGTTTTTTTTTTTTCTCCAAGTGTGAGGGGGTCACTTCAAACTGCTTTATCATCTCTCTTTGTCAAATCCTCTCTCCCTCCCTCCCCACCCAATCCAAGCAGAAAAAAGATTCTTTTGTGTATTAATAAGGGTTTAAAGAGTTGATTTTGGGATTTATGCAGGTGGTTGATGCATTAGTTCCTCTTGCTGAGATGTTTCAGTATGTCAGCACCCTCAGGGGCATGACAAAGGGCCGTGCATCCTACGTAATGCAATTTTATAATTTATACATCAGAGTTGGCTTGATTAATGGTTGAACAAACATCACAATGGAATTCGGAAAACATAAGAACCTACCTTTTAAAAGAAATCTTAATGTTGGAGGGAGGACACTAAACAAACAGTATGAAGCATCGAATAAATAAACTCCGAATGGCGATACTCTTGGTGTACAAACTCATTGACCTATCGAGCTCCTATGAATTAAATAAATACTTACGAGATGCAGTATAGATTAGAATGACGCCAGGGAGGGACACTAAACAACAAATAATATAAATCCACGTAATAGATAAATCAGAAAGCACCCCAATTATGAATTGTCATTTTTCAAATTAATTATCTATTTAAAATCACACCCGAAAGTACACTGTTTTCACCAAAAATTACACACTTCCAGTCACATTTATCTCATCTGGACAATCCCCGCACTAACCAACTTTTGGATTTTGTTCATCACCATCGGATTCTTTGTGTGTTCCTGTGCAGCCTTGGGATTTTCCTGGAAGTCGATCAATACCTGCATATAAATATAAAGGCTCTTCAGCTCATTGATATTATATACCAAACAAGGAATATAACACTAAAGTTCAAAGTCAGGATTGAAAGTACCTGTCTCATAACCGGGTCCTGAAGAATGTTCTGAATCTCCGGGTCCTGCATTCCCTTGGTCTGCAAGATCAAATTTTAAATGAGTCCCATATAGCACCATGAATCTATTCACCAACCCAATCTTTTGCTAAATATGAATATTACCTGTCTCTCTTTCAACTCATCTGGGCTTATATCCCCACGGCTGGCCTTGTTAATTTGTTGGACACATCTGGAATGAATTTATCATCAATAATGCATGCTACAAGTTGATGTCTACAAGAAGCTCACTTAATCAAAATTAAGATCCTGATTTACAAAAATCATGCCTCCTACCTTTTTATACCATCAAGCAATTCTTGGTTGTTACGGTCATGTTTCAAACCCTCTTGATATGTTTCCAAAGCTTTGTCATATTCTTTCATGAAAAACTGGATAGCTCCTTTTCTAGTATAACCCTTACAGAAGAATGGATCAAGCTCAATGCATTTCTCCGCATCCTTCAAACCCTCAGGTAACGCCCCCAATTTTGTATAGCATGCAGCTCTGTTGCTGTATACCTGAAAGAAATTGACTAAATCAACAGTTGTCCAACTACATAAACTTTGAAAAATGATGGTCAATATGTGTAACTAAGAAGTCATCACCTTTGGATCTTTGGGGTTCCTTCTTAAGGCTTCCGTGTAATGCCTCACAGCCTCAGGATACTTTTGCTGCTTGAAGAATTCATTACCTACACATCAATGGTTGTGGCAATCATGGAGTTAACTGTAGCTATAAATAATTTGACAGACAAATTAGTAGATAATATAAGAGAGAGATTCCAGTAACATCATGAGCAAGAAAAAAAAACAACAGACAAAGCTGACAGAAAAAATCAATAATCACTACAAAGAATCATACCTTTCTCACGCTCCTCATCAGCCAATGTTGGATCATAATATTCTTGTTGCTCTAGTTCTTTCTTTGCTTTCTCAGCATCATTTAGTTTCTTTAAGGTCTCTGGGTTCCGGTGCTCTGTAAGTGCTTTCTGGAAAGCCTCGATAGCAGGTTCATAGTCCTTTGAGCATTTTGCCATTTTCACCAGGGCAGTTCCCTTCCTTGTCAGAGCTCTTGCTATCATCTTATAGTCTGCCCTCAGCTCTCTTCCCCTTTCCACAGCCTTGTCACAATCTTTTATACATTCTTCATTCTATAAAAAAGATTTATTAGTTTACACACAGTTAATAGCATGTTAACATGAGGCGAACAGAGATGAGCAAAGTTAAGCAATAGTTTAAAGCAAGCCAGCATTGGCAAATTAAGCAATTAATTAGAAGCAAGTGTCAATAGATAAAAGATTACATCTCTTTCTCTTCTACAACTGGAGGGAAACAGAAAGTAAACATGTCAAACTCTACCATAACAATAACCCCAACAACATAGCCGAAAGATAAGAATCCTCCTTCTCTTACTTTCTAGTTATGCAGGGTTTCAGACCAATCTCAATTGTTCATGCCTATAGGGAACTCAAACAATTTCTTCCCTTCAACAATCAAATTTCAATATATCCTTTTCAGACCCTTTCCCATTCTAAATTGCATCGGACCCAAGTAAGACAACCTCAAATACTAAAATGTAAAAGCTTTTCTTTTTTTTTTTGCTTTGTCCTCTTATTTCATACCGCAATACGTTATGTGCCTAAGGAAGAAAAGCATACCTTCTCATATACTTTCCTCTGGAGCTATTAGGACAAACTAAACCAAACTACAACTACCGCTAATGAAGTAAATTACATCGGTCCAGTGCACCACACTAATGAATATATAGAAGTAACAAATAATATGTATTAAACCGAATTTCAATCTTTTACCAGATTAACATACCTTTCCCATCTCCAAGTATACAGCCGCACGATTTGTGACGAAGGATATATCCTCATCGTCCAACTCCATCGCCTTTGTATAATGCTGAATTGCAGTTTCAAAATCCTTCTTTTTATAAGCCGCATTGCCTGCTTCTTTTTCCTTCAGAGCTTGAGATTTCTTCTCCTTAGCTTCCTTATCCTTCAATTCGATTGGGTCCTTCTCTGGTTCCTTCTCTTCCTTCGCGGGCTCAGCTTCAGCAGCTCTTTTCCTCTCTGGCGGCGGGGGAGATTGTGAAGATTCCGGAATATCCATGTTGTCCGAACTTGGCGAGCTAATCTTGACGTTGAGCAACACTCCAAGGGCTTGCATGACTCTCTGATCTTTCAAATACTGGTTCAGATTGTTGGGGTTTTTCTGAATATCCTGCATCATCCTCAAGAAATCAGGTTGTTGAAGATAAGCCCTCGTTGACGGATCAGCAGTGAGCCTGGTCCACATCTCAGGTCCAGAAAAAACATCTCCGAAAGGATTATTCGTCGGCGGAGCGGCACGGGACCTGGAAGCCGCCGACTGTGCATCGGCTAAACCGGATTTGAGTGCTTCATTATTAGGGTCGATCTCGAGTCCCTTTTTATAAGCGGAAATAGCATCATCGTAATGGGCAAGACCAAGATGTGCAGCGCCGAGACGGCTGTAACCCTTGGACCAATCGGGCTTCAGCTCAACGGTTTTCTTGGCATCGGTTAAGGCTTCGCTGTACTTATGGAGGGAAGCATAAGCGGCGGATCGATTGGAATATAGAACATGGTTTTCAGACGAGAGAGCAATAGCATCAGAGAAGTGACGGATCGCGGTATTGAAATCGCTTGATGAGAAAGCGGCGTTACCTTTGGCTTTGGCTTCGTCGGCCATTGACGTCACAGAGCTAGAGAGAAAAGAAGTTCTGCGAATTGAAGAAGAAAAAGACAAGCAAACTCAGTAAAGAATATAAATGAAGAAGATGGAAAGGATGAGACTCGAGAGAGTTCTGTGTATTGGTGTAAGTAGAGTGAAGAGGGGTTCTGGAATGTTCTGTAAGGATTAGTCTCGTAGACTTCGTATCTTGTTCGGCAGCAGGAAGGAGGATGACCTCAATTTATCATCGATTTAGGTGATTCCAATTTTTTCTGCTACTAGGTCAAATACTGTATTTGGGTTTATGTTTTTATATTTTCGTAATGGGTTAATTGTGGGTTATCACTGGGCCTGAAGCCCATCATACAAATATCAGTATCCTTATCGTTTTTATTTTTTACTTTTGGATGCACAAATTGTATTAAATTATTTCAATTTAACTTGAATCATGTCAAAATTATAAATAAAAAGACTACAACTTAATTTAAACATAAAAGTATAATTATTTAACTTAAAATAAAATAAAATTTCAATTGAAATGAATAATTATTAAAATAATAAATAAATTGGAAAATTAATATTTTTCTAGATTTGACAGCATAGTAATTTAAATACTACTTTTTAATTAGTTTATTACAGTTTTAGTTTTATATACTTTTAAAAATAATTCTGATTTTATTTATTTATACTTTATTTTAAGTTCAATAATTTTATGTCATTATTAAATATTAAAATTAAATATATGATATTTTAATTTATTTTTTTAGAGTTTGGATTATATTGTAATATTTTTTCCTCATAAGACAAGTGAGCATAGGTTTTTGAAATAGAGATATCTGTATAATTGTGATAGAGAGGAAAAGAAAAATTAAGTTAGGTCATGAATAGTTAGTAAGTTTATCATTAAGTTTTGAATCGATTGGCTTGTTGACTTTAAATCTTTTTAATAAAACGATTTGAACTCATTTTCGTAAAAATTTGACTCTTAAACTTTATTTTTATATACTTTTAAAAATAATTATGACTTTATTTATTTATACTTTATTTTAAGTTCAATAATTTTATGTCATTATTAAATATTAAAATTATATATATGATATTTTAATTTGTTTTTTTGGAGTTTGGATTATATTGTAAAAAATTTTCCTCATAAGACAAGTGAGCATTGGTTTTTGAAATAGAGATATCTGTACAATTGTAGTAGATAGGAGTGAGAAAAAATTAAGTTAGGTCATGACTAGTTAGTTAGTTGATTCTTAAGTTCGATCGACTTGTTGATTTTAAATCTGTTTAATAAATAATTTGAACTCAATTTGTTAAAAACTTAGTTATGAGTGAACTATTTTAATATTATTTAATATATTCTCATTATTTATATATAGATTTATAATAAATATATTATATATGAAAATATATGAGATATAACTTTAACAAGTCGACTGTGAATTTGAATTTAGGTTAATGATCTCTTGCGAGCACGATTCGAGTTTTGTACAAACTTGGCTGGTTGCCACTTGCCACCCTTGTGTAACAGCTAGAGTAATTTATTATTATTATTATTATTATTATTAATTTTTTTTTTTCATCCGTGTTTTGTTGAATGTTGCTGGGTTTTCAGTAGCAACCAAACACTTGCTGTTCAACTAGTCAACTGGGAAACATACCGCGGACTCTCTATCTCTCTACGGGTAACTGGGTAAGCTTTCAATTTTCAATACTGGAGATCTGAAATCATATGTCTATAATTATATATTTTATAACTATTTTTTTCACATTCATGTGCATTTCTAGTTGTGATGTTTGTAGTAAAGCCTGTTACAGTGCCTGTGGGGTGTTTGATATAATTCCTCTGAGAAACATTCTTCTTCAAATGTGTATTTGAACTAATATGTTTGTTAGGTTTTGATGTAAACTTTTAGACCCCCATTAGTCTTCACTCAATTTTTTGAGTTTAACAAATCCATTGCTGATACGACCACTTCACTACATTAAAAGAGATTTACGAGAGTCGTCACTACCGCTGTTGATAAAGAAAACCGCTTCCATAAGTTATGCCGCAGTGTGCTTAGATGCTACTATTGTTTTTAATAGTATTCGTTTCTATCGTGCTATGAACTGTTTTTTCACAGTATCAGTTACTTACAGTGGCTGTTAACAACTAATAGAAGCATATACAATGGTAGCATTATGCGATAGTGAGAGTAGTTTCTTTCGTTGATGCTTGCTGCTGAGATTCCTCGGGCATGGGACGTAGTGATGTTTACACTTTGCATGGGTGGTGTAAGATCTGAGATATGGAAATTGTACAAAGTAAACAGCTGAATAGTTCTAGCCAGATATCCTTGTTCATGTTAACTATTGCATTATGGTCACGTAATTGGAATGTCAACATATCCAGATCAGTGTTTGTATCATTTAAACGCGTAGTTAATTTATTTTGGTACTAACTTCCGTAAGTGTAACATGAAACAATTAACCATCCTTACACAACAATACAAATCCTCAGAGGCTCAGAGACCGACTTTAGCATTTTGCATTATATTGGGTTCATTCATAATAATAGTGCTTAATTATTTCTATTGATTTCCTTAGAGAGTTACATACTGCACAATGCCCTTTTGACACTTCCAGATAAAAATTTTGTTGAAGCAACTTATGATAAAACAAAATTCTGAGATATAAAAAAAAAGAAAAATTAAAAATTGCACATCAAAATACTTATCTGAAAAGTAACAAGGAGTGAACAGGAACGAGAAAAAATAGCAAATGAAAACCCAGATACAGAGTTAGAAAGGATAATTTGATTGGCAAGGTGAAACTTGTGGGAATTAGGACAATAAACTACTACATTTAAGAGCAGAACCCATTAAAAGTTAAAGCTCAATACCAGAAGGAATGCATCTGAGCAGAAAGCTTCACAGATATAAAATCTCTGTTGGGAAGCATTAAGATTTCAAAATTTCATTGCCCGTAATACTTTGTATCTTTTGTCCCCCCACCTAAATTGAGTAACTAGACATAGTTGTGTGACATGCTAATTTTCATTGGCAGACAAGTATCAGTTGAGATGCTATTGTTGATATGATGATGGATAAACACTACCATACTGACCCAAAAAAATAAGATGATTGGATATATCATTCATGGATAGTTACATGATTTATCCATATTGTATGATGATGGTTTGCAACTAAAGCTTAGCCTGAACTACTAGACTTCTTGCACCACAGCACCAGGATAAATAATTTTACATCTACATCTAGTTTCAGATTTCATGCACTAAGAGAGATTTTATAGGAAATTGTTTTGTACTTTCTGTCTCTCCTCCTCTTCGCTCTCTTTCTCTTTCACTCTGACAATGGCAACTTATTGGATCTTCAATGTTATTATCTTTATTTCTTTCTCCATGTTGACTTTTGTATCACCTTTTGAGGCAGGAAAAAAAAAAATCCTAACCTTGATTTCACGATGTAATGTACTGGTTTGTTTGTTTCTTATTTTACAAACAACATGCTTTGACTATGTATATATATGTACATTATAAAGAGTGGCTATTGGGTCTTCTTTTAGCATATTTTATACTAGTATGATTGATGTAGCTTTTTTTGTCAGTGCAAGTGTGAGGATCTACCTTTGCCTTCTTGAACTGACACCAGCAATGCGGAAGGCTGCATTTGCACTCCGTGCCTTTAATGTTGAAACTGCTAGAGCCATGGATGTTGCTTCTGATCCCAGGATTGGTATTATGCGCCTTGTATGGTGGCAAGAAGCCATAGACAAGATTTACTCTAATAGTCAGTTGAACACCCAACAGCGCAGGCCCTTACACCAGGGGTAACTGAAAACAAAATTAGCAAGTCGTGTTTGAGACAATCTGTCGAAGCTCGGATCAATGACGCAAGAAGAGAGGTTACTGACATCCCGGAAAGTATAGAAGATTTGGAGAAATACGCTGAAGGTAGTATATCAACTATTCTGTACATGACACTTCAAGCTGGTGGTATCAGGTCTACTGCAGCTAATCATGCAGCATCTCATATCGGTAAGGCAAGTGGCCTTCTTTTGCTACTTGAGTCGCTGCCTTATCATGCTAGTCGCAACCGCCATTTTTCTTACATACCAGCTAAAGTAGCATCCAAGCATGGATTATTAGTTAAGCAGGGGGTCAACAAGAGATACTCTTAGAATCCCGTGAGGAGCTGTATAATCCAGTTTTTGATAGCATCAGTAGCCAATGCCCATTTGCAGAAGGCCCGAGAACTATCTAGAAGTGTGCCTGCTGAGGAGGGAATTTGGATCACTTGGGAATATTTAGAGACTTAGCATAATTCGTTAGAAGATGGGTTGAACCTTCAATCTTGTGGTTAAGGTTCACAGGCTTTGACTAACTGAACTGTTCCAGCAGCATTGTGTTTATGTAGGCAATTCTATTTTTATTTTTTTTAGTAATCAGAAAGAGAATAATCCACTATTCCTATTCAACTCAAGTACGCAACAATGATTTATTCGTACACGGAACCTTTCCATAAATTTTGCCTGTGCGCTAATTTCCCTGGTTTTGTACTGCATTAATTAAAATTATATTCTATATTATTTTTTATAACTTGTTCTGATGCTGATAATTTATAGAAATGTTATTTATGTGTTGTGGATCTGGATCCTTACATTTTCCATGAAATTATTTGTTTTCCGCTACTTGACACTTGAAAAAGCAGCTTTCAAGGTCACTTCGCTTCGGGGAATCACTTGAGCCCTAATACATTTTTTGTGCCACCTAGACCAGTGAGCTATTACGCTTTCTTCAAAGGATGGCTGCTTCCAAGCCCACCTCCTGGTTATCATTGCTCAATCACTTCCTTTTCCACTAAGCAATTGCTTAGGGACCTTAACGTGTGACCTGTGCTGTCTCCTCTCGACTTTGGAATTTAGCACCCTAAAAATCTGTCTGTACAAACAACCTAGGCCTGTATTCGGAGAATTGTGGGGGTAACTTTTTTTTTTTTTGCTCTTTCTCATAATAGAGAGCACCAGGACTCGGGCACATAACTCTATAGAAGAATTTAAATACTGTTTTAGAATGAAGAAAATTAAATTATTGATTTGGAACATAACACTTTCTCATACAGATGATCCAAAATCCACGTGTTGCCTTCTTTTCTATGAAATCTGTTGTATAATGCCATGCCAAAACAGTTTTGATTTTCACAGAAAAATTCTTGCTACCAGCCCATCGTATTCCAAAATTCCAATTAATGATGTAATATTTCAAACAGAAGCTCATAGATTTGCTGATTATCACATCCTAATATTTTTCCTAACAAAGGATATTCCTATTGATTTGATATCATTGACCTATTGTTTGCAATTAATAAATTTGGTTTAAATAAAGGTGTCCACCAGAGGTTTCTTATGTCCTCATATTCATTACCATATGTCCTCATGTTCATTAGCCACATAGCCCTAATTTTTTTTTATTATAACATTTATAATTAGTCATATTTATCAAATTCAGGATGCACCAACATCTCTCTTGGTCATCATAACAAGGACACAACAATAAACTAATAGCCAGCGATAAATATCATGCACATAAAATATATTTATATCACTATTAGTTTGGAAGATTTTATTTTCTAACCAAGTCTGAGGTTGTGTAAACAACAAAAATATTGTACAAGGACAGTTAGTATATGTCCCATGCTACTAGATCAGCTTTCTAATAAAATTCATTCTAGTATAATCCAACCAAATTTTTTTTATAAATTAACGGACCAGAATGTAAGTTTGAACTACTCTAACCGATATAAATCACAAAGCACAGGACGCGCCCTTCACAGCTCCCAAACATAAATACCCACCTGTTATGCATAAAATGATTTGGGACCCACTAATGTTCATGCGTGTCAATGCCTGGTTTTGCATGGAATCTCAAACCGCTTCATCACTCTGCTTATATATACGCTTCCGCCACCTCTCTCATTCTCTGTGTTCCCTCACCTCCATCTTCTAGCCCTTACTTCTTCACTGCTCTTGTGGTCTGTGGGGTAATCAACAAAAGGTCCTTCAATTAAAGTTGAACCGGTCGGTTCATTACCCATGGCGGTTCGTCTTAGCTTTATGTTAAGCAACAAATGTATTATCTCGGTATTTACCTTGTTAATAGTGCTTTCCCAGTATATAGACTGCAATCAAGCTGCTCGGCTGGACCGGCGGGAGTCCGGGATTCGATTACCCACTGAGAAAGATGAACCGGTAGATGTTGACCAAGAAGTCGTAACTAGATGGGCAATCCTCGTCGCTGGTTCGTCCGGTTATGGAAATTATAGACATCAGGTGGGTTTTTCTTTCCTTTCCTTTCCTAATTGTTTACGTGCTTACTTCAAATAGTTCAATTTCAACTAAAAGATAATTTTACTATTAAGAGATTTTACCAATTGTAATAATTTTAAGTTTTTTTCTTGGGGTTAAAATCAAGTGCAGGCGGATGTGTGCCACGCATATCAGCTGCTGAAGAAAGGAGGGTTGAAGGAGGAAAACATAGTGGTGTTTATGTATGATGATATAGCCATTAATGAATTGAATCCCAGACCTGGAGTTATCATCAACCATCCACAAGGAGACGATGTATATGCTGGGGTGCCTAAGGTACTTCTTTTCTTTTCTGGGCACCTGAAATTAGGAAATTAATATATTCCGTTTGCTATTATTAACTTTCCCTTGTCTGTTAAATTGCTTCCAAATGGGTTTCTGGTGTAAAGTTACTAACTTTCCCTTGGGTGTCATGTGATGTTGTTCTATTTGAAGCACCAGCTATTACACTAATATATATATGTCCCAATACGTACCTGCCTTCTTACTTTCTTATCAAACAAGCTTTATACATAAATAATGAGGACTAGTGCTTAGAATAATATTGAGTTCAATTTATACATGTGAGGTTTCTTTTTATTATTAAAAATCTTCAACATGCTCGAACACCATGTTAGCAATGCTTTTGTTATTGTTTGTCTAATGAAAAAAAAGGCTCGAAAGTGTTGCCTGTAAAAGAGCAAATTGGATTCTTGTTTGGGCTGTAAGCTTCAATATTCTTTGAAAATTGAAAAGTTTATGTCTGAACTAATTGCCTTTTTTTTTTTTCATTTTCGTTTTGTTTTGGGAAGAATTAATTTCAATAGCCTTTATTAGAAGAAATGATACTTAAATGGAGAATCCGTTGTAGCAAACTTCTGCTATGAGACTATCTTTCTTTCGTTGGCTTTTTCCCTTTTCCTTTCCTTTTGTTTGGTGGCGTGCACCATTCAAGCACTGGATTAATAACTAATGCTTCAATTAGGCCAAATATAGTTATGGTTTTCATATTAACTTTTGGGTGTTAGCTGTTAAGACACTTGGCTCCATTGAATTGATTAAAATATATTAGGTGCAAGTGATAATCACCTTAACAGTGGAAGGAGAAATCTCCCTGTTGCCAACTTTTGAAGTAACTATCTCTCTAAGGAGACCCCCGCTGGTAATTTAATCGAGTTCAGTCTCCCTGTAGCCAAATTTTGAAGTAACTATCTTTCTAAGGAGACACTCTCTGGTATTTTGGATTAATTTCTGAAATTTGCACACTTAAGTTATGTACACCTCGTGGATACCTTGCTCATAAATAACTAAATAATTACTTAAAAGTTATTATTAACTTTAAGCTGTGTGAATATACGTGTGTGCTACACTAGCTATTTATAGAAATATTCTTGAAGTAAATATCTATTTTTTATCCCTTTTATTTAAAAAATTTATTTATTCGTTGCTTTTGTTTTTGGTTTCTGTATGTAGGCAGTAGTGCTGCTAGGCATTTCCTACTAACTTGTTTTGTAGTTTCTTTTGATCACATTGGTGGCTGTATTGTCATGGTAGGACTACACTGGTGCAGACGTGACAGCTGAGAATTTCTATGCAGTAATTCTTGGGGACAAGAACAAAGTGAAAGGTGGAAGTGGGAAGGTTGTAAGCAGCAAACCCAATGATAGAATCTTCATATATTACTCTGATCATGGGGGTCCAGGAGTTCTTGGTGAGTTTTGACATGTCCTATTTGCTTTATACATATAGTGGACTAGGAATTTGTTTCACAACAAGTGAACTTATTGGTTTAGCGGCAAAGAGTTAATTCATTTGTGCAATGTTGTCAAGTATATACTCAAGAAAGGTCTATTGGTGAGAGTAATTAATTAGAGCTCACTAATTGATTGTAGGGATGCCAAATATGCCTTACCTCTATGCCATGGATTTTATTGAGGTTTTGAAGAAGAAGCATGAATCTAAGGGATACAGAGAGATGGTAAGGAAGTTTGTTCCTCGTCAATCTTGGATTCAAAATGTTTGTATCTTAGTAAAGAAGAGTCTTTATTGTGGTCTATGTAGGTTATATACGTAGAAGCATGTGAAAGTGGGAGCATTTTTGAGGGTGTAATGCCGAATGATCTAAATATTTATGTCACCACAGCATCCAATGCCCAAGAGAGTAGCTGGGGAGCATATTGTCCTGGGATGGAGCCTTCTCCACCTCCAGAGTACATAACTTGTTTGGGGGATTTGTACAGCGTTGCTTGGTTGGAGGACAGGTCTGTAGTTTTATTTGCTGGGCAATTCTAATATTTTGGGATTTGTTTTTATTTATAGTTACAGCTGAACTTGACAAAAAGAAGTGCTTTAATCTCAAAACAATCCTCCAATAGGGTGATGTTTACATACTGGAGTAGAAAAATTGAACCTTCAACTGATGTGTCTTCCTATTCTCTTATGCAGTGAGACACACAATCTAAGGAGGGAGACCGTAAATCAACAGTATCAATCGGTATAATATCATAGTGTCTACCTTAATTTAACAACATTCATTTTCAAATTGTTACAGAAAAAACCAGGAAATGAGATTTTTTTTTCGTTCTGCAGGTAAAGAAACGGACATCCAATTTCAACAACTATAATGCTGGTTCCCACGTGATGGAATATGGAAATACAAGCATCAAAGGTGAGAGGCTTTATTTGTATCAAGGTTTTGATCCTGCCTCGGTGAACTTACCCCCACACAATGGCCGGCTTGGTGCACTAATTGAAGTTGTTAATCAGAGAGATGCAGAGCTTTTCTTCCTGTGGCAAATGGTGAGCGCTAACCTCTACTCCAAACCTCGTTACAAATTAAAGTATATACGACCATTACTAGCAACTTCACCAAGTATTTGTCTCTAGAATTCTCCCAGGCATCCATACAACTAATTCTCGCACTTTGACCAAATTTTGTAATTTAATCTTTAGGAAGCTTATGAATGCTCTCTGTTGTATACATTAATGCATTGTCAAATTGATTATTTTATGCAGTACAAAAAATCAGAATATAATTCAGAGAAGAAGAGAGAAATCCTGAGGCAGATCACAGAGCTGACAAGGCAGAGGACCCATTTAGATGGTAGCGTGGAGTTAATAGGAACATTTTTGTTTGGGCCATCAAAAGGTTCTTCCAAGCTCAACATCTTGAGAGCTCCTGGTATGCCCCTGGTTGATGATTGGGGATGCTTAAAGTCAATGGTATATCTTGTCCCTCAATAATTGGTTCCCATGTACATAATTTATGTAAGTTCCATTGCATTGCATATAAATAAATTCAACTTACAAATTGCAGGTCCGGTTGTTTGAAACGCATTGTGGATCACTGACACAATATGGTATGAAACACATGCGGGCATTTGCCAACATCTGTAACACTGGTATCTCTGAGGCTACCATGGAGGGAGCTTGTATCGCAGCTTGTAGTGGACATAAAGTGGGACTATGGCATCCTTCAAACAAAGGATACAGCGCTTGATTTTTCTCTGTCTTTTATTTATTATAGTTGATGAACATGAAGTCAGGCGTTTTGGTTTATAAAATGTTGTAAAAAGCCTTGGTAGAATGTTAAAATTATGTAAAAAAATTGGCCTTTCCATAAAAGAAAGTTAAAAATCTTTCGGCAACATTGCCTTAACGTTCTTCACCTTCCAAATTTGGCACTAGGATATAATTGGGCCACCGACGTTGAACTTTAACTAAAAGGCTTTCTATGTTAATTGGGCTAGTTCCTTCATGGGCTTGTCTTTCATATCACGGCTCAGATTCATGTACTCTTTGTTATTAATAATTTTTTTTTTTGAAAAATTAAGAGTATTAATTTATTGTGCTAATTAAGCTGGTCTCTTAAAACATCAATATAGCAGTTCCATGTCCCCAGGACAGGACCTCAAATTGGTGGTCTTGTGAAAATTTATTAACTTAGGGGCTTGGGCCAATTGTAAGATACAAGGCAGGTGACTACCGCAATGTAAATATGTAATGGATTTGTGTTTTCTATCTTTTTTCTGGACAGCAATTTGCAGATGGATGATGGTGTATACCACATGATTGTGAAATTCAATGGTGACGAGGATAAAATTGAATAAGATGGTAATGATTCCAAACTCCACTACTACTCCCTAGCAGCTCACAACTTTATTTGTTCTCATTTCTTAATCTTATTATTATTGATATAATTACAAATTATTATTTTGAATGGGACGTATAAACCAAAATGCAATTATGCATACTCTCTGTTCCTATTAGCTTTATTAATTTTTTCATTTTGTATTCTTCTTTTCAAAGTTTTTTTTCATTCCTAACTTACCAATTGATCAAAGACTCACACCTCACATATTATTCTATTATAATAATAAAATAAAATAAAAGAGACATTGAGATTGTAATTATAATAATTAATCATCACGCGTTGAGAAACTACGGTTTCATGTGATTTCAATGACGGAACAGTTGACCTGTGTAGTCAACAGTCAACAACATACTCACAAGCAAAACATTAATTATAATTTTTTCAGTATTAATTTTAATAAAAAAATGTAAATTTTTATGTATTAAATAACAAAATTATTAATTTTATTATTATTTTATTAATTTTCTATTTATAAAAATTTAACAAGTATTTTTAAGATACTCAAACTTTATGAATAGTATAATTTTTTTTTTTTAACTATTGTGTAAAAGATATATATTTTAAAAAAAGTAATTAATCATAATTACTAACATTGTAAACCATTGCAAATTTCATGCTTAGCACAACTCATTCTACGCACTATTAAAATCGATTAATTATGATCGTTACTTATTACAATGCATTTTGATGATTATTTAAGTTAATTATATATGGCAACTCAATGTTGTTAGTAGAGAGATTGATCATCTCTATGCAGCTACCTACTAGATTAATATTGCCTATACATAATTAACCATGATGAAAATTCAAGATAAACCTTGTTTAGTGGGAGAAATTAGTAGTACGTTGTAATGAGTGTAATATTATTATATGTATTAACTGTGGAAATATTCATATATTTTACGTGTCTTTTTCTGTAAATAATGGTGATATATACAATATATAAACAAGTGCAGGAGGGCAGGGGTGGTGAGCTTTTCCTTTTCTGCTGGAGCCTAGAAGAAACAAACACAAAACAAAAAAGCTCAAATTTAATTCTTGATCACGTGACAAAAATTGAACGTCCTCCTCTAATCATTTTTTGAGAAGTGAGAAGAGAGTCATACATAAAATTAATGTTGTGCCTTGCGCGTGTTAATGCGAATGTATGTTCTTTCAAATAACTATATTAAACCTAAACCAACTGAAACACATGCACTCTCTGACAGTCGTCTTCCAACTTTCAAATGTCCAACAACCAGTATAACACCTTTTGAATGTGAAACTGGCAACAAGTCGTCGTCCTTCTTTGATGTACGCCAATTTCAGTTTTTTATACTTACAGAATTAGAGAAAGAGTATTTTTTTGGTCTCAAGCGTATGTCCTACTCCTACTCGTATTCATTTTGCTAAACCTTTACTTCATACCTTCATACAGATATTGTGCAGCAATAAAATTCTATGAAAGAAAAAAAATTAATTGCAGAATATTAACTACAAGTTTCATCAAATTTAAGAATCCTGTACTTTCCAAACTCTGTAAATAAATTTTTTTTTTTGGAAATTTGAAATGAAAATTAGAGATTAACAAAAGAGTGTGTAGCAGAAGCCACTGGGGGCTTTTTCTTTCTTTTCTAAAATAGTAATAGGGCACTTTTGAAGAGTTGCCCTTGCCCATCCTCAGTTGAACGTGGGGAACAGAAACAATTATTTGTCTATATCATTAATAATTAGATTAGGACCCCACACTTTGGTGACTTTTTTAGCTTCCTATTACTTCTTCCTAATTACTAATTAATTCCAGTTTCTAAAATAAATAAATTAATATTATTAGGTTCACCATACAATACTGTCCAATTCAATTAGTAAGATAATGAAGTACCAAACTCATGTAACTTATAATATCACCATTCATTTTTATTGTTTTAATCATAACCGTTGATTATCTTTAATTGGTTACCTGATGATTGTTAAATTAAAATAATTGTTTTACTTCAATTTTAGTTTTAGAATTTAATTTCACGCCACTCACATCTCTCCAACCCAACCCAAACTCCCTTAGCAAACTGGACATCTATACAAATTCGGTTGTTTCTCTTACCATTTCATCTTTATCCCATCTTCATCTTTATCTTCAGATTTGTATTTGTATTTTAAAATTCTCAAAAAAAAATTGAGCCTAGCCCTTGTTCTTAGAGGAAAGCTTAGAATGGAAAGATTGAAAGCAAATCTCTGCCTCTCCTGCGCTACTAACTTGCTTTTGTCTTGCTTTCGACCTAGAATTTGACAAGATCTAGCGCTTGCTAATATATATATATATATAAGTACGCTAATGGGTGAAGGTGAAACAATCAATCTCCCAGAAACCAAACGTTACAGCGGCACCCACAATCTCCTACTAGCATGTTGTACCCACAATAAATTTTTGGCCAAAACAACTCTGAATCGAAGGGATAAGAACCTGGAAATAATGAAGGAGATATAAGGGAGACAAGGGAGAGATTGAAAACATTTAATAAAATTATGAGCTAAAATCTTAATTACTAAATTATTTTTGCAAGTTGCTGTCAACTGATTAATGTAAAAATACTGATATTATAAGGTCTTAGAATTGAATTCCTATCTTTATAAATGTTTTTTATATAATTATCAGTTTGTGACACCTAATAATAAAATTAACATTTAATATCTCATTTTCAAGGATGGATACTAGAATTCACCATCTTATTAATATTGAATTAATTAAACAAATAATATAAATAATGATAAGATTTTTAATTCAGCTGATTAAAATAAAATTATTAGAGACATCTTGGTCATGGAGACTTAAATTTTACCATCTATAAACATATGATATTGATATAAATTATATGTAATCGGGCGAGTGGGCCATGGTAGCTTGGTGGGGACAAGATGACAATTGGATCACGTGTGTTACTTTTGCTTCACTTCTTGTTACAAACAAAACAATGGGTTTAGCTTTTATCATACCCATTTTATCTCTTTTAAGTAGTTTTTAAGCTCTTGCCTTAATTCTAGCCGACGAACCGGCCCGATACACAGGATAAAGCGATTGCCTACTGTGGCTTAACGTACCGGCACGCACAAGCACCATACCCATTATCACACGTGGCGTCCTTGTTAATACTCATTGTCTCTGGCGCACAACAGTTAAAAAATTATAAAAAATATGGGCCTGTCGGCTGTGGGACTGTGGGGCCATTAAACGGGATATCAGGGATGGGTCCCACTTGAATCATAAGTTGGATGATAATCACGTGGCTAGCTCACGCTGAACAGTTAGCCGCTTTACAATCAGCCACGACCAGTATTCCCTTTGTGGACCCCATTTCATTTCAACAAGTCACAGATACTGGCCAGTAAAAATCTAGCATTTTTTTTCTTTTAATAACAAACGTTGCCCTGATAGCTAGCTGGGATCAGCTTACTGGCTTTGAATGAGCTGACTCATATGTGGTCTTTGGGGAGGTGTCTCTGTAGTATTGTCTAGGGTCGGTTTGTGGGGTACACTCTTGAAAGCCTTTAGGAGAGGTAGAATAAATTATATGTATAAACAAATAAAAATAATTAGACAAATGCGGACCAACCAACCAGAGATCGCGTGCCATTGCTGGTGAGGTGATTAGGCCCCTGGATATTATAAACTGTAAATTGAAATATATATATATATATATATATATTTCAATTATTTCTCTAAACCTTAAAAAGGGTTTGAGAGTTTTATACAGTTGTTATGTATTAATATATATGCACTTTTTGAATTGGAATTGCTGAATTATTTTAATGGCATATTTGATTTAATGATTTTGGATATTAAAGTATATTTAATAATTACAAGTTAACATAATTATTCAAATTTAGCTATGAAATTATTATTGTTCTCCATTGTTAACCCCTCACTGTAATAGTAAAAGACAATTATGTTATATAAATTTCTGATGCATCTAGAAGGGCTATCTCACTAATTAATCTGACCATGTACATCAGTTGTTGTGGATTTTTCTAGTGATGTCTTGGTGTCAGTTGATATATATTTTTGATTAATTAATTTATCGTTAAATTGACGTCAGGACACCAATGCGGATTCAACAGGAAAGAATGAGAGAGAGAGAGAGAGAGAGAGAGAGAGAGAGAGAGAGAGAGAGATGAGAGGGGAAGGTGTAACTTTTGGCGGGAGGATGTGTTATATAAGTTATAGCCTATAAACTATAAAGGGGTCACCACCAAAAATATCCCTTCATTGATTACGTATCATCATCATTATATATTAATGTCCATTTCTCACTTTCTTTTCTTTTTTTTATAATAAAATGTGAAGATTAACACAGTAATTAAATTTCTGTTGGTCTCTTTTTAAGGAACTGTGGCTCATCCCTCGCCGTTTGATCTTAATTTCTTACATCTCTCTATCTCTATCACATCCGGCTAGCAGTAACCTGAAGAATCAGAGAAGAATCCATAAATTACACTTTGTATTAATTTTCTGGTCAGCATCAGTTGCTGGTAGGTGGTGCCAGAGGTTGACATCTATCTCTCTCTCTCTCTCTCTCTCGCCATTTCTGTAGCGCCACCCTTTTTCTGGGCTGGAAGCTTTTCCAGCAATTAATCTCTCTCTCTCTCTTTCTCCAACTTAGGAAGATAATAAGGAAAGAGAAACCATTGACAAGGATATATGTATCTCTCTTGGTTTAGTAGGGTTATGTTTTGCTAGTTTTTGCTTCCTATTTAACCCTAACTCCTTTCTGTTATCCCATTCGTCAATCTTTACTTTTTTTTTTTGAGTTTTTCTTTCTTTCCTTTCCTCTCTTGTCTTTTCCAATGAATCTCGGGATCTGATTATAGCTTTATCTCTCGACAACTAGTGGACAGTGTGTGTAACAGTGTGAGAAGAAAGAAGGGGACCGGGTTCAGTTCATTCCCGAGGTTCACTTTTCTGTTAGTTTTGTCTCTTTGTGAGTTTGATCCAACCACAGCTGCTCTTTCTTTCTTTGTTTCCGTGTTGTTTTTATTCAATTGGCTTGCAACACAGTTAAGAAAGAGATCGAGTTGGATGAAATCCAGGTTTAAGTTTCATATCTCATGTTTTTGATTAATTAGCTAGTCCCGTTTCCATTAGATCCATTTGCGCGAGGAATTTTTCATTTGGATTACGTTGTTGTATTTGTGGGCAAAGATTAGCTACCAAGTTTGCTACCGAAAGCGAGAAAGATTATATTCATATCAAGGTTGTACACGTGATCTTTTAATTAACTTCTTCTTCTTCTTCTACTTGTTTTTCCTTATTCTTTTGCAACCCTTCTTGAATCTAGTTTCGTGCCTTTCTGTTTCGTTATTGATCATTATATGAATGTTTGCGTGTGTTGAAAGCATGAGGATCGTATGGAAGCCAAGCCACAATATATATATATATGGGCACATGGAGCATTTGAATAATTAAGTCCACCACATGTAATAAAATTAATATTATTAGTAATCATGTTGGATGAAATGTATAGAATGACATGAGGTTGATCTATTTGTTATAATCTTTGTTCCTGAGATTTTTTATTTGTTTCATTAGTACTAATCTCTACATATCGATTCATGAACTACAGTATTTTTTGGTTAAATTTGCACGCATTGATTACCAAGCAGAGAATCTGCAATTTGATTTTCAAATGTTTCTGTATTTGTAAGGCATTCGCACCATTATCATTACTATTACATATATAATTGCACAATATACATATAGATAGATAGTATATCTTGTGCATTATATACAGATTTCATAGTTAATTTTTACAAAAAAATTCATGTTTCACAAAGGTAAAGTTCCCTATAGCAGTACATATATAGCTTGCAGAGCTCGAGTTGCATCGTTTGCCAGATGAAAGATAAAATGGACTTCATAAAATTTTGTTGGCTACGTTTAGATGAACTGTATTGTCAAATTTTTCACCTTAGAATCATTCTTCTCTTTACATTTAATTCTTAGCTCTTTGATGAAGCTCGCTTTGATGGATCTACTACAACGGAAAAATACTATTTTAACCTAGAATTTTTTGTTATATTTGTCCTTAAGTACCCAACTATATATCCTCTTAGTACACTAATCTTGTGATCATCCATGCACTCCATCGATTTAGCATATACTTATCAAAGAGAAATCTCATTTGTTAAGCATCCATGCAATAATTTTATACATGCATTGTTATTTCAGGATCACGATGCAGTATTTCTAACTTAAGAGATGGCCAGAATTAATGTTGTGCAAAATATGTCCCATATTTTATGTTTATTTATAGTATCATATATAGAGCTGATGTTTGTTTTTTAAAATGGATGCAGGATTTATTGTGGGGGAATATGAATACGTTTTCAGATGTTCCTCCAGGTTTCCGGTTCCATCCTACCGATGAAGAACTTGTTGACTATTACCTCAGAAAAAAGATTTCATCTAAGAGGATTGATCTAGATGTTATCAAAGATGTCGATCTCTATAGAATTGAGCCATGGGATCTTCAAGGTACTAAAGAACTTTTAAGTGTACTGGTGTATGTAGTACAAGTAATTTAAGGAAAAAAAGGAGATACATATTTTTTATATACATGCTCATAGCTAGTAATTAATAGTTCATTTCTGTCGGATTCAATAGAATTATGCAAATTAGGAACCGAAGACCAGAATGAATGGTACTTCTTTAGCCACAAAGATAAGAAGTACCCAACTGGAACTCGCACTAATAGGGCTACAAAAGCAGGATTCTGGAAAGCAACAGGAAGAGATAAGGCCATTTACTCAAGGCACTGCCTGATTGGCATGAGAAAGACACTGGTATTTTATAAAGGAAGAGCTCCAAATGGACAAAAATCTGACTGGATCATGCATGAGTATCGGTTAGAAACTAACGAAAATGGAACCCCTCAGGCAAGTTCATGAGCAACCGATCACTTCTCTAATTAGTTTCTGCTCCTCCATACCTAGCCGTAATCTTTAATTAGATATTGTTTTGAACTGATATGGTTCTTCTAATTGCTCCAGGAAGAAGGCTGGGTTGTATGTAGAGTTTTCAAGAAGCGATTGGCAACAGTGCGAAAAGTGGGCGACTATGGCTCACCATGTTGGTATGAGGACCAAGTTTCATTCATGCAAGATCTTGAATCCCCAAGGCGAATTTCTCACCCTTATGCTTCATACGTCCACCACCAGCAATATCCCTGCAAGCAGGAGTTGGATTTGCAATACAATATGTCCCATGGTGCTTTCCTCCAACTTCCTCAGCTAGAAAGCCCCAAAGTTCCTCAGTCAGACACCAGCTTGAGTTGCACCTCAGTTTTCCCAAACTATGGCACCTATGATGGGAACAACAACAATAACAACAATGCAAGCACTTTGCAGTCCTCAACTCTCTCTCAAGAAGATCACATGCAACATTGCCACCAACAAAATTTGAGCTCGCTTTTTGGTAGCAATGATCAAGCTGTGGATCAAGTGACTGACTGGCGAGTACTTGACAAATTTGTGGCTTCTCAACTCAGTCATGAACCAGATGCTTCCAAAGAAACTACTTATTCTAATGCAGTTGTCCTTCATGTGGCTGAACACAGTGATATGCTAGCCAATGATTCCAAAAGGCCAGAAATTGCACAGGAATATGCCTCCACATCCACATCCAGTTGCCAAATTGACCTGTGGAAGTGAACCATATATATTATATACTAATCTGATGCATATTAATTACAGGAAGTACAGTTCAAAGTTTCAAAAGAAAAAGAGTATATTGCTCCGAGTTGCTGTACATAGTAAACTCAAAATTGTATTGCCTTTTGGACCTCTATTGCCCTTTGTATTCATTAATACTATTGGCAATTAATTAGACCAAATATGGCTACGAATGGCAAATAAGTTCAGTGGGCGTTGAAAGTATTTGCCTTATTTCAGCTTATTATACATCTGTAAAGGTCCAAAACCTAATATGTAACATTATTTTTGTATTTGTTCTTTGAGCTGGTGTATTATTTTCGTATTTGCTCTTTGCGCTGGTGTTGCCATATGATATAAGTCTACGAAGTCAGCGTTGAAAATAGGGCAACTAACATGTCTACCTTAGAAGTGTACAATTTTCAAATAGCAAATGAAATGAGACTAAGAGAGTCCTGCAAAATTTTGAAATTAGAGTTATCAACACAACAAAATTGATCCCTGAAGTTATTATTTTAATTTTTATGTAATATATATTCCATTCTGAAAGTAGCCACTACTATAGGGCGAAGGGACGTCTGCTACATCAGATGTGAGAGACATGGTGATGATGCACCATTTCCTGGGGGAAAGTATGAGGAGGCATATCAATAGGTTTGGTCCAGTATATAACTATAGCAGTTTTCAAGTAGCAGCGCCTACATCTGAACGGAAGAACTCGGGCTTTCATGCCCATAAAACTAAAGGTGGTTATTGACATTGTTGGAAGTAAACATAATCCGGCTTCTTAATCTAGAGGTTTATCTGTTAGCAAATGTAGCTGGAATAAGTTTTCTGCTCTAATTTTCTTTCTCTTATTTCATTTCCAATGTAAAAAGGAAAATTATGTATTTCAGAATCATCAGCAACTCCCAGAGCAAGATGAATAAGAGGTTTTATACATGCATATAGTTAAGGTTCAAGGATTGACTACTGTTCATCCCATTAAAGTCATGAGTAATTCAAACAGGAAAGCTTTCTACACGAAACTTAAAGAAAAAAAAAAAAAGCACTAAACAAGTGAGTATGCCTGTTCGAGTGATGTATGCGCTCTAATAAGAATATAGGAGGAACATCTGACCGTAAGTTCTGGTGATGCCATTTATGTAGTCACCAAAAAGTTAAGCAACTGGACTAGGCGAAAAACACTGCTGAAATTACATACATTCTTTTTCTGTTTTTCCTCAGGTGGGAGGAAGTGAGTGAGGAAGCCATGCATATAGCTAGGTAAATGTCCACAACAATGAGGTGATTGATTGTAATCAAACATTCCAAAATGTAGTTCTTCGTGTTGGTGTTCATACTTCATAGATTATACTTGAGGTAACAAATAATAACATGAGGGTTCTGTTTCTTTTCACAAAGGCAAATGTACAATGAAAATCTCCCATTGTCATCTGTTTTTTATATCACAGAAAAAAAAAAAAAATAACACACGAATATTCCTATATCATTAGTTCTGAATACCTGCATGTGATTGAAGATGATAAAATGCTTTGAGAATCTTCTCCAAACTCTACCAAATAAGGTAGACTTTTTGTTGTTGTTCAGGCTTGGGCTACCAGAGCTGTCAAATATACTTTGAATACAACTCCAGAGCAGGTTAGACAATGAAGAATCTAATTTCAAAATTTGTTTAAACATACAAAGCATTTAAGCACATAACAATGGATGGATTCATGTGTACGGTAAAGAAGGTTGTTGTTTGGTTGTTATTGGAACATTGACCACAGAATGACTTGTCCAAGTCAAGCATGAAATTAGTTCCTTTAAGCAAGAAGCGACATAATGATTGGGCGTGCCCTCATGGACTCATAATGCATGCTTCAACTCTCATTCAACATCAACACAGCTAATAGAGTTTACAGAGAGAGAAGCACTGAAGCATGCTTGACCGAAGGATTCTCATGAATAAAAAAGGAAGAAGTGTTATGAAGTCAGTGCGAGCTACTTTACTTACAAAGTTTGACTTCACAACTTTGAATCACTCTGTATTAAAAGGAATAAATTTAAGAATAGCTATCTTAGTTTTCCCCAGCATAAGAGAGAACAAAGATAATTTGGTTCAGTGCAAGCCGAAACATGCAGGCACATGCGCATTGATGCAGTGTGACTGAATAATTAGGTGGGTTTAAGTATAGAAAAATGTTGTCTGAAGATTAAGATAAAATTATTGACCATGTGAAACAACCATACATGTGACTGACTAAGGCAGAATTATTCATGTGTTTCCTTTAGCTACCCAAATCCAAACCTCCACAGTTCCCGGAGTCGTAACCTTCAGATCGCTGACATGGATATTTACCAATTCTGCTCTATTTTTTCTTTCTGTAACGACGTCAGCTAGAGTACCCTTAGTTGAGTGGAATACTTCAATGAATACGTTTTGATAACGGCTGTAACCTTTGCCTTGAGCATTTTAAGTTTTCACAAATGATTGGTATGTTTTGGTAGAAACAGGGGATACGTAGATAGTAGTATAAAACAGAGTATCAGCTAGAAGCCTAGAACCAAATGATATAACAGCGAAACATTATTAATTATGTCAATGTTAAGCATGAGCTGCGCGCAAGACAGACATGAGGAAGGAGTTGTCAGGCTGTGAGGACACATTCCCTGATTGGTAATTCTTGGGGGGCAACCATAAAGGAGACAAGCAAATTCTGTTTGTTGATTGATGTCTCACTCTTTTGTGTTTGGGTGTAGTTTGTTGATCCACTTGAAAAAGGAACCCAATTCCAAATTTGTAAAGAAAAAAACACGAGGAAAGTAAAAGTAAAGAGCAAGCAACTTCATTGTTTGCTTTAATAAGTGGTTTCATAATTGACCACTTGGTTGTGTTGTGTGTGCTTTTCATGAGACTCCTGAACTTGGGAAAGCCTCTTTTTGTTAAGTGGACCTTATCTTCAAAGGATTCTCTTCTCAATTCTTTTGCGCACACACTTGCAGAGAGTGAGAGAGTGAAGGGAAAAATGATATTCAGAGAACATGTCACATGTAAACAGAAATTAAAGAAATGGGAATTCATAGTTTGTTCAGAACATTATACAGACAATTGATGGTGGGTTTTCAATATGTTTTATCTATGGCAATCGTGTCTTCACAAGTACAGAAAGGGCAAGCAGATACTTGAATTGGCAGTTTTAGTTCGATATGTACACAGATACTAGTGAATTTTTATGTAACAGTTACTGGTCCCATTAACTACTTTGCATCACAAAGCCCAGTTGCTTCATCACAGAAACCATCCCGATCAAGCAGTTTCGGTGGGGGAGCACTTAACAGAGGAGAAGATGGGGTGCCATAAGCATTTCGTCTACTGTTTCCACAACCTAAGCTTGCTCTTGTACTTACTCCTGTTGTAGGATTTGTGCCACTAGCATACTTGCAAAGTGCCTATATATGTGATTAAGTAGGAAGCTAAGTATAACAGTACAGTAGCAAATGCAAGTAAAGACCAAGCACAACATGAAAAACTTTGAAAAGTTAGGTAATTTATTTGTAAACCACCAAAGTAAACATTGCAACATTAAACAAGGGGCAGGGGTTTTACCTGCTTTTGGGGAAGGTCCAAAACAGCATCACTGAAGTCTGCACCTTCAATGAGGGCACCACCAAGGTCACTACGTGTCAGAACTGATCTAGCCAGCACGGCATTCTTGAGATTAGCTTCATTGAGAACCTAATGCATGCGATCATTGAAAAAATTAGTCAAAGAACAATAACACAATTCACAATTAAAATTAATTGGTTAAATTGCTTTACCATGCGATCCATCAATGTGTCGCTCAAATCAGCACCTGTGGCATAAGAAGGAGATTAGGAAAAGCAAAATCACCCAATTTGAAAACTTTTGGTCGCGAACAATTGGTTCTTACTGTAATTGGTAGTTTCCCGTTCTTAGAAATCTCCAAGGCTGAACAGTTACAGAACTTATCCCGCATAGCACACTCTCTAAAAGACTAAAACCCAGAGAACCCCTTTCTCTACGTTTCCCCCCTCATGATAGTCGGCCTTATTCCAACTTCCAATGGATCCGCCACCTATATACCCTATCTCTCTGAAGAAGACTGTCTAAAATACGAGAAAAAAGGGTTTGACGGATTTGGGTGGGTCTTAGAACTAGAATAGACCAAGAACAAATTTTTTAGATCTTTAGGGTAGTATTTAAGTAATCAAGGTTGGGTTTGAAAAGACCAGCATCAAAAGGTCGTTCTGATGTTCCAATGAAGTGCACGAGAGGGAAAGTTTCATCCTTTCAATTATTTTTCAATCAGAGAAGACAGCCCAGAATGCGATGATTCAATTGAACAGGATACTAAATCGGGTTAACAACAACAGCGAAAGCTGCAGCAGAAGCAAAGGCAGTTAGTATAGAAGGAAGCATGAATTATAATGATGGTTGGTAATCAGCAGTTTGGGTAACAAGATGTCTGAATTGCCAGTTGAAATAATTGTTGGCAACTGTAAACAAAATTGGAATATAAGGCCGGCAAGGGGAAGTTTCTGTAGGTCTGAAACCACCAGGGAAAAAAAAAAATGGGGTACGACATGTGCAACCATTCCAATGGGAAAAACTCTGGTTTTTCATTTATTATTTTTGGATGCGAAGCATTTTTGTTATATACTACTAGGAAGAAAACTGTTTTTTTTGTTATCTGAAGCGTTATTTTGATATCGTGTTTTAGAAGGAAAAGGTACCATGCAGGTTCTCTGGTGAGTGTCATAATCATTTGCAAAGCAAGCTTACCTGCAAAACTTGCTTTGTATGCAACAGCTTTCTCAAGGTATGCACCGTTGAAGGTTGAACCACTGAAATCGGATTCCCTCATGTCCGCAGCTGTGAAATTGGCTCGTCTGTATCAGTCATTTAGATTGATCATAAACAAATAATTGCACTAAAATTATGCATCATTAGGTTCTAATTACTTTGCAATCAAGCTAACTGTACAAATTGAAGTGGGTAAACTATTTTACAATGCTCAAGTGTGTAGTAGGCAATGGGAAAGTTTAGATTTTTAGATTCATACTACATGTGGGATAGTGTTGGTTGAGAACCTGAAATTTGGGCATATTGTTAATTTTTTTTTTCAAATCAATACAAAGAGAGAGTTCATTACCTGAAATTTTCATTCACATGAACTGCTTTCCTGCATAGTCAGAAACAAAGTATTAAGCTAGTTATCAATTCATTACCCAAGGCTGAAATGAGTTTACATACAATATACAATATTTCTGAATATTTGGAACAAATGAACAAACCTAAGGTCAGCAGAACCAAATTGGGCTGCTGATCCTATTCCAAATTCACCCCTGGTGGCTGCCTCGAATTTGTTAAGATCAGCTAGGGCAGGAAAGTTGGAGTTAAAGGCAATAATTGCAGCTGCCAATGTAGTGGAAACAAGTTTTCTCCATTTTCTCGATTCTGCATAGGCAAATTAAGTAAGTGAGGTAGGCACTACTACTGGACAGGTTGACAAAATTAAGCAACTTTCCTACTAAAAGAAGAGTTTTTACTCACCACTAATGTTATTTTTGTTTGAGCCCATATAGCAGAGGAAGGAAGAGGGCTTTGAATGAGACTGCGGAGAATTAACATTTGGGTTCTTCAGAATAGAAGAAGAAAAATGAATGGACTTAAGGGAAATTGGGTTTATAGCCATTAGAGGATGATGTTATTATGTTGCTTCTTGTTGATGCAAAAGAGAATGCTAACTGATAAGGTCGGTAAGTTATAGTTGCTTCAGCTGTTTGGTTCATCTTCTTCCACCCATTTGTTTTTAATATTTTTTCTGATTTTATTTGGAGGAGATGCGTGAATCGTGATTGGTGGGAACATGCACAGATGCATTTACTTCGTTATCTGTCTTTGGGACCTTCAATTTATTTATTTTGGACCATTTTTATAGGTCAGGCCTAAAGAAGTAAAGTGGGCTATACTGTTCAAAATACTCTAAAGAAGAAAGGCCCAGTATACTCACTTCAACAATTATTTATAGGCCATGAGCCCATAATATTCTTGTTTTTGGGCTTAATAGATTTTCGGCAATCCTGTCTATTTTATATCCCTTTATTTCATGACCAAAAATTAATTACATATCAAACAATTAGTATAGCTAAATTAAATAAAATATATGATTTTTAGTTTCAACATAAATAATTGGTTTTTAAAAAAAGATAGATTAATCGAAGTGTCTCTAAGCTAGAGTTACATCTAATTATTAGATGACCACTATTAAAATAAAATAAAAATTACAAATACATAAAGCATGCAATGGATGGTCGTCCTCTCCATGAATCTGGAGTTGAAAGAGTTATTAAAAGGCAGATTATACTGTGGCGATCTCATCCTATCTCAACCAAGGTGTCCTTTACTTTGTTGTTGTCCTATTTGTAAGTCAGTTTTGAGCAAAGGCAGGCAACTACTAGCTGATTCGTATAATTGGGGGGAGTAGGGAAGGGAGAAACTGATTGATTAAAGTAGGGAAACACTGTAGCTTCTCCCCCCAACCCCCATTCCTTTTGTGGGACATATAATTATAATTGTGATGTCCTCGTGTCCACAAACAACAAGAAATGAGAGAAATTCAACCCCTTATGCCTTTGCAAATGTAACATACAATTATAATTAGCTCCAGGACTGTAAAGCATGTAGCTGTCCTGTAGAGGAAGTTAATGAGTTTATGTACTTTGGGTTTCTATGGCTGCCAATGCCATGCCGAGCTAATGGAATTGGTTGAGCTTTGTAATTATAACTTTAAGATAATGACCACCGCCCTATATAAATATACATTTAGCTAGCTTTAAAATCAGGCATGTAAGTATGTACTTGAATTGCAGAGGAATCGGAAGGCAAGGCTGAATTGGCTCTAGACTGAAGAGCAAGCCAGCCACAGTCCACAGTCCAAAGCCACAGGTTCAGTAATCAGAAATCAGTACTGATCAGTACGTACATTGTTGGATTGTTGGAGAATGGAAAGGTAGGCCAAAAAATAAAGAAAAATTCAGTATAGCATAGGTAGCACATTCAATTACTACTACTAGTATAACTTTATCGGTTTCTGGCCAACACCCCCCATGTGAGAGAGAAAGCAGAGTGAAAGATCCTCATATCCCCCCAAACAGTAACAAATAGCTCATAGCAGGCTTTTTACAGTGAAATTAACTTTTCCATATTCGTACGTATTATCTATATATATATATATATATTATATTTATATATGTATACATGTCAAAGTAAATATTTATTCTTAACTAGGCAGCATAACATACCATGCATGCATCCATCTTATATATATATATAATGATATGCACTGAGAATCCAATTTTGAATTTTCCCATTAAATGCTTCTTTCCTTTTCTTTTTCTTTTTTGTTGGGAAGATTTCAGACTTGAGTTGAAAATAAAAGGATAAAAATAGGCTTTAATTATAATTCTGATCCCTAATTAGGTTTACATTATTTATTCTAATCCACATCCTGTTGAGCTTAATATTTTTCTTATAAGATCTTAATAAAGCCAATTAAGTTTAATTGAGAATGAATTTAATTAACGGAATTAGTTGATGCGAAAATTTGATGATTTAGGAAAAATTGGAGTCCATGTCCCCATGTGGGGAGGCAACAGCAACGGGTTGGGTTGTCCAAGAGTCCATGCAACCTCATTCCCCTTTTAAAATGTTTGCTATTTGGGTATGGTTCGAATTTTGAAATAGTCCATTTTAATGGTCTATAAAGGGAGTAACAAACTTTACAACTTTTTTCCCCATTACTAACACAAATAATAATCTTGCATACAAGTTACACAGTACCCATCATCCCATTTGTGAGTGAGTGATAATAATAAATTTTACCTTTTTGGAAAGGGTAAGAGAGGGAACCCATTGCTGCATGGGCTAATTAAATGACAGCATTGGATGTTGATGGTTCTGATGATCATTTTCACTACCATTAGAACTAGCAGGTTTGCAAAAAATGTAATGAAACCCTAGAAATTTGTGGACGAGAGAGTAGTGTGGGAATAGAATCTAACCAAATTAGCGCATATAAGCCAAAAAGAAGTAGAAATTTAGGAAAGGACAAAGGTGGTAAGAAGGAAGAGGCAAGTCTGCTCACCGAAAATGGTTTTTACTGACTTAAATACATATCTGTCTGTGTAAGACCAGCCAAATGGAGTGGTCAAATCACCAAAAGAAAAACATTTTCCTTTACTCCTTAATTTATTTTTATTAAGAAAAAGAACTTATAGTAGTAGTAGTAGTAGTAAGTAGTGTTTGCTATGATTCAGCTATAATGGGTGGGACTTGGACTTGGTGGAGAAGAGCCCTAAGGAGACGGAGGTATGGAAATACACATAGGAGATATACAGGGCTTATTGTCCGGGAGTTAAAACTTAGACTGGAGGAAATATATAAAAGCCAACAAGTAGGTTTTGTTTGAAAAAAAGAAAGAGAAAGGGCAACTGGCAAATGCTTTGAAACTATACATCACTAGCCAACACCCTCTTTAACTTGTGAAAGCAACAGGTGAGCCATGAGTGTGTGAAAGCTATATCACCCTCCATGCACACGTCCCTTTCTGGTTCCTCTCCCCCACATCTGCCGCCTCTCTCTCTAATTCATCGGGAATGCAAACCAGACATGGTTTTATCTCCATGGTCATCATGTTGATGTCAAATGAATATATACATGCATGCATGATGATGATACATACATGTAAGTTACCCATAAACAACACCAATAGTTTTAAACAGAAGGGAGAGAAGGGTTCAGTGCCTCATCGCTTCCTTCTTATATCCACTAGACTAAATAGATCACCCTCTCTCTCTCTCTCTCTCTCTTCTCTTCCCTTGTCTCTCTCTATCTCCTACAACTCATAATCAACAAACAAAAAGAAAGAAAAGCAGATCCAAGGTGCCTGGTGGTTAAGCTGTCAATCTATCAATCAATCAATCAAGAGACCAATCATCAAACAAGTGTTTTTCTTTTTCTTTTTTTTCTATAAGAGAGAAAGAGGGAACATACCCAAAAATCATGTCATCCTCTTCGTCTTCTATTACAACTACAAACTTATCTTTGGACCACCACCAGCTCCCTCCTTCCGAGCAGCTCTGTTATGTTCACTGCAACATTTGTGACACAGTCCTTGCGGTATATAGAATTATCTTTATGTAAATGGAAGTCATTTCTTAGTTTTCTTTATGTGTTTCTCTGTATATATATATGTTTATATGTTTATATGTACATAACTAGGGTTTATATGTTTCATAATTTTGTTTCTTCAGGTAAGTGTTCCTTGCAGCAGTTTATTCAAGACCGTGACAGTCCGATGCGGCCATTGCACCAATCTCCTGCCAGTGAACATGCGTGGACTACTTCTGCCTTCGGGGAATCAGTTTCATCTGGGTCACTCTTTCTTCTCTCAATCCCATAACCTTCTGGTATCCCTTTTTTCCAATTTTCTTCTAGATGATTCTGTTTTATGTGGTACTTCTCTCTATAACTTAAGAATTAAACTGCAACTTGTTTATATTACTTCATTTTTTTGGCTGTGTATATAGGAGGAGATACAAAACCAGTCCCCAAATTTCTTGATGAACCAGGGCAACACTAATGACTTCAATGTGGCAGCTAGGGCTGGAGCAGATGAGCTTCCAAGGCCACCAGTTATAAACAGACGTGAGACTATTTTACATCCACTAGCCTTTTTTTTTTCCTGTGTATATTGAATCTTACCAAGCTGATGTTTGCTTCTTCTTCTCTTTTTTTTTTTTTGGGTCACCACTTTTAATTGTCTTGAAGATGATCTGTTTGTCCGCTGGTAGCTAGATCAGGACAAGGGTCTTTACACGAAATATTGGATATATCTCCTCTCCTCTTCTTTAACTACGTACATATAGGCTTCTCAATCTGTCCTCTTAAAGAGAAACAACTTATTCTACATATGTTCAACTTAGAATGTAGTTTGTTCTTATTAGAAGTAATCCTTTGGCAAGGTAGCTTCTATATGCCTAAGTACAAAACCTTTGTTCATTTTGGTGAGAATCAGAGCTTACTAACATTCCAAAATATGATTTTCTTTTATAGAAAGAGAAACCATTCTTGGGCCATTAATTTTGGACGTTTTTAAAGAGAAGTTATCGATGATAGAGAATATGGGGTTAATTTCTACTCCCCTTGAGTTATAGTTTTAAAAGTATGTACTGGTCATGTTAGAATCATATACTCTATATAGATACAAAAGAAATGAATGGTGAAGTTATTCTACAAATTTTTAAAAAAATAGATACTACTACAGTAACTTTAATGTGTTGGTTTTGGGTGTTAATTATTTGTGTGTGCCTGCGTGCCATGTCCATCCAGCTCCGGAGAAGAGACAGAGGGTGCCCTCCGCTTACAACCGCTTCATTAAGTAAGAGCCAGTTCTTGACTTTTTATGATCAATGGAATTAATTAATTGCTACTTGCTAGGCCTAGCTAGCTACTGCAAATGAATTAAATGAAGAAATACAATCTGTGCGCGCAGGGACGAGATCCAACGCATCAAGTCTGTGAATCCTGATATAACTCACAGAGAAGCCTTTAGCGCTGCTGCCAAGAATGTATGTACATACGATCATAATCATAATATAATACATTAATACTACCTGCTTTACCAAATTAGGGTTCATTGTTGGATTAGTGTTTCTTTAATTTTCTGTATCCTGTGATGCGTGAGACCTGTTTGTTTGTTGTGTTTTTGTCAGTGGGCCCATTTCCCACACATTCACTTTGGTCTGATGCCAGATCAGGCTGGAAAGAAGACAAATGTGCGCCAGCAGGTGCCTTAATTAATCGTATTTAACATGCATTTACTATTCACTGTGTGGGTTTAACTCGTATTTACTCCCTGTGTGGGTGTTTTGTTTTTGTTTTTGTCAACTGCAGGAAGGAGAGGATATTATGATGAAAGATGGATTTTTTGCTTCTGCGGCTAATGTTGGTGTCTCTCCCTACTAATCAAGTTTAAGATCAATGGCTTGTGTTTGTAGATGTTAATTTAATTCCACCATCAGTCCTGAATTCAAGTCAAGCTCCAGGAAATCTAATTTCCTAACTTCACTTATCTATGCATCTATGTATTAATTACTGAACATCCTTTGTTAATCTTGACTTGATAACTATGTACTAAAATTCTACGTCTACTTTCTCTAGCTTCCTTAATTAGTAGACCTTTGTGTTTTGGTAGCTTTTTTGAGTAGTTATGCATGGCTGGGTCTCATGAACCAAGATTCACACACCCAAAGGCCCAATTAATATAGAAAGAGAGCCTTAATGATCTACTTGAGACCAATAATTGTCCGGACTAGAGAGAGAGAGAGAGAGACAGGGTCCAATTCCAAAACCAAGCTTTGTTGTTGACAATTAGTAGGTGAGTATGGTGTATGTGTTTCACATTGTAGGACTAGGACTAGTATTTTGTCATCACAATCCCAATTGTAATCCGCATCCGTCAGATTAGAAACATAGCAAAAAGGAGCCAACGGGAACCCCACATTCCTCTAACTCCAACATTCCAACATGCTCCTCAAATCTCTGGCTTTCCCCATCTCAGGCTTTTAGGAAAAGCATGTCCCATATGAAAAGGAGAGATCGTCATGGGGTCATTTTACCTCATAATTCCGCATGCGGGTAATGCTAATAATTACCCAAAATTTCTGTTGGGTTATAAACTTGAAAGTTAAGCAACTCAAATCACAGTGATCCTTAATACATTTGGGTTAAGTACTAAATCCAAAGGATGTTCATCAATGTCCCAGAAAGGATGGGGTTGGGTTGGGTTGGGGGATTCTTTATTTTGAAGTTTAAGCATGTGGGATTCCATGTAGCTCATGAAAATCATTACTCCATGATTTAAATATAAAAATTATTCTGATAAATGCTCCTTAGAGCTGAGGGGCCAAGGCCATTACAATCCAGCGGGGAGAGCAACAATAGAGCAAAAGACTGCACAGATGACTTTTAGGAGGGCCTGCATGTCTTAAAGCAGAAATGGCTTTAATTCCTGCTTTGAGAAATACCTTTTCTGCGTGGGTGGGTGACTTAATTCTGAGTTCAAATGATGATATTTGTTGTCCTTTAACAGAAAAATACAGCTTAAAGAATAGAGCTGAGGGGCCAAGGCCATTACAATTCAGCCGGGAGAGCAAAAATAGAGCAAACGACTGCACAGATGACTTAAAGAACACTTCCCATACAAATACGTAAGATCAATATCTTATACATGGTACAATTAGGGGGCCCTGCATATCTTAAAGCAGAAATGGCTTTAACTCCTGCTTTGAGAAATACCTTTTCTGCGTGGGTGGGTGACTTAATTCTGAGTTCAAATGATGATATTTGTTATGTTTTAACAGAAAAATACAGCTTTCAAATGATAATAGTTATACCCAGAAAATACAAATTATACAAGTTTCTTAACAGAAGAAAGGAAAAAATAATCCCCTATACACAGTAAAATCCATGTCCGAAACCACATTGTATTGATAATGGATGAATTCTGTCATAAATACATAAATTATCGGTATTAAAAGAATGTTATGTCCAACTAAATTAAACAAGCACCCCATGCACATTCAGTTTAATATGAAAAAAAATACAAAAGTTAAATTCACCGAAGATTCATATAAACAAGACTAACCTTACAAATCTACACACTCATGACTCAACCACAAACTTTGTCTATATCCTTAGTGGAAAATGGGAATCACGGCACAGACAATCATCAGCACGGTGAAGAACAGCTTCAATTTACTACTTACTGATGCTTCCGAAGAAATATCTTGTGGCCTGAAAAAGAAGAGATGAAAAACAATGAGAATTCAAAACTATCCTCTTTCAGAAAATACCAATAGGGGCAGAAATGGACGATGGATCATACTTTTGCAGTTTGTTGAGTGCACCACAGAAGAGAGCATTGTCTGGCATTGGCAACTCAGTTTTGTTAGTAGCCTCAGGATTTACAATCCTGACATACGTTTCTTGACCTAGATACCAAGAGTCAAGGTTATCCGTTCTCAGGTTCCAAACTCCAACATTATCAAGGGATATTAAGATTGCTGTCCATGCTCCAGGATAAACCTAGACAGACAATGATTATAGTTTAAGGCTTCTGTACAATCTGATAAATCTCTTTTGAGAAAGATAAAAGATTAATTTAAAATAGAAACATATGAATTTAGCAGTCTAGAATGGCCAGATTAAGCTTAAGGATATATGTGAAATAACTTCAAAAAGTTACACTTCATAAAGATCTGAAGTTTCAAAAAAAGAAGAAGGGTGATAACATGAACCAAGCAGGTTTTAGGAAGAGAAAAATGAATATCAGAATCTAAGAGCAGATAAATCTCTTTTGAGAAAGATAAAAGATTAATTTAAAATAGAAACATATGAATTTAGCAGTCTAGAATGGCCAGATTAAGCTTAAGGATATATGTGAAATAACTTCAAAAAGTTACACTTCATAAAGATCTGAAGTTTCAAAAAAAGAAGAAGGGTGATAACATGAACCAAGTAGGTTTTAGGAAGAGAAAAATGAATATCAGAATCTAAGAGCAGCACTTGGTCAGAAATGTACCTGTGTTGTAGTGCGGGCTATTCCATCCCACTTGTTATATGTGCCCCTGCTATTGTCTGTCCATTCACCGTAATCCATGCTGCAGTCAGTCATTCAAATTGCAATGTCAATAGCACCAAGTAACAAACTCATATAGACGCTAGCTACTTAAAATACAGTTCAGAGCTAGGAGATTGGGCAGTACCCAACAACAAAAAATGCATAGCCGTTCATGTGATAGCTCTGCATCTTGGTGTCATTGTTCTGCAGTATGACTTCCATAAATCCTCTAAAAGTTCCATTTATTATAGATGTCTCCAGCCGAGATGGTCCTGTGAGTGGCCTGGTGGGAAAATCAAGCTTGTATACTCCCTTCACTTTGTATTGGTCAGCAAGCCTGATTGGAGTTGAAGGATTGACAAAAGAGATCCCACTTAGTGTCATTCGCCTTTTCCCATTAATTGTCACTGGTGGTTTATTTTTCAATACATAAACTTCAGTCACATTGATTGAACCATATCTAAAAGATCCCTGTGGATTGGGGCGAGCACCACTGGCTGAAACATTCCATCTGCACAGTAAATCATTGAATTCAGTAAGGGTGACAAAAAATTTCTAAAAATAGTAAAAGATCCTCTAAAACTGACTACTCCCTGCAAAAATGGGAGAACCTCATTGGCTCAAATTACTAAGATTTCAATATTCTGAGATAATAAAATTTCACTTCGGTTATGATTCTCTTAAGATAGAAAAGGAAATCCGGAAAACTAACCTTATCAAATAGAACAACAGACATGAAGAATTCAAATTACAATACAAACAGACCTGATGGATCTTGCCTGGTTCATTGAGAAGGTTTTGTCATATTCATCATTCGGAGGGTCTGGAAGAGGACCAGTTGCCTTTCCTTTGGAATTTGTATAGTGCAAGATGGCAACTCCAGTAACTCTTTTCCAAGTAGATTCATTCACAAACCTTGCACTTGCTACAATGTAGTAATCAGTACTTGCATTCTGGTCCATGGTTACCAGAAAAGAATAAGATTGGCCAACATGTATATCTAAGCTAGTATAGTTCTGTTGCACTGTATAAGAACCCTCTGTCTCTGCTAGAAGCATATTATGATTCTGGATCCTAAAATTCAGACTTGTTGACACTCCAACGTTGTGTACACGAATCCGATAAGTTTTACCTGTCCAACATTATCACTGTCATGAAGGTTTTGAACTGCTGAATCATAATTAAATAACATTGGCTATAACAAACTCTGCAATGATGTAGGTTATAGAATTGACAACCTAGCAGACTGCATTAATTGACAATGAACACTCATGAAAAATGCAAAGGCTTTTACAACAAAATAACCAATGTCCGTGTGGTAAAAACATAGAACGAGCATCAATTTAATTTCCTGATGGAAGTATACTGACAAGCTGAAAATTATCTCAACTATTATTTTCTCAGTTAATGATAATACTAAATATAAGAAATGTAACTATAAAACACATTAGACCAGCATGACCAATTACTAACTAAATCTCAAGTCATAATATACATTGAACAGCGACTTATGCCTGCACACCAGAAGTGCAGCATTAAGGAATATTTATGGTATAATGGCAGAAACAATTTACAGCTTCTCTTTGATGGCATGTCCAAAGATTAATATGAGTAATTAAACTTAGCAATAATTACAAAATACAAGTTAGATTCTTTGCAGGGAACGCACCTGGGTGGACTTCAAATGTTTCATAGTCAATGCCATCAGGCACAACTGTATCATTATATCTATAAGGGCCTTTCCCGTTGATGAGAACACCATTTGGCATCCCAAGATCTTTCCCTGCATCAAGGGTCTTCCTTAAAGCCTACATTCCAAAACAGAACAAGCATTTAAGTACATCATCATCCCAAGTGTATGGTTAACATGTTACGGGCTTTTTAAATAATTCAACCAAAACTAACCGTGTGGTTTCGAGTGTACCAATCACCAATCAAAATGGTGATATCATCATATGGGGTTGCGAAAGGAATGGGAATTATGTCCCGATTGTTTATGATAATGCCGCCAAAACCACCAGAAGCTCTCTGGAGATTAAGAGACGGAAAATAGAAAAAACTTCCAATTTGATCTTTGACCTGGAATTGGTAAGTCCAGTTCCATTTTGGAGGAATGGGACAGTTGGTGCCAAGAACTCCATCTTGCCATGAACTTCTCCTTTGCTGAATCCCAGACCTGTCTCACCCATCAAATCCGCATACTCAGCAACGGAAATTATACATTTTCTCTTCAAATACAAGTTTTAAAATTTCAGTTAATCCTACCAATGAACGAGGAAATTCTCGTCCAATTTGTTCCGAACATTGACAACAACATGGTTGTTAGTAGTCACATTAATAGTAGGACCTGGGAACTTGCCGTTAATCGCAATAACCTGCAAAGTAATGCAGATAAGAAAACAGTTGTTCAGCCGTAATTAATTGCTCTTTCTGCATAACACCAAAGAAATTTAGCAGGTCATATATCTCTTCAACTACTAACTAAGCTCAGACTAAGAAAATACTGCAACATTGTGTAGATCTGTAACCAAAAATTTAAACTTTTGGAAATTCAAAAGTACCCCTTTTTATCCCCGAGAATTGCGCCGACCCAGATTAAGAATTGAACTAAAATATAAGTGAGAAGTATACTGATTGAGAGATCTAAGAAACAAAACCTGTTGAGGTACTCCAAGCGGAGAAGCAGTAATGTAAGAGACCTCAAAGTTGTAGAAAACAAACGGATCCTCAGCAAAACACAAGCTCACAAATAAGCAAATGTGGGCAAGACAAAGGGACAGAACCCTACTCAAAGCCATTGTATGGAACTCTTTTGAAATGCCTTTTATGATAAAGAGCCAAAAAAATTTACTAGCTTTTCTGTGTTATTACATTATCAGGAAGAAGAAGAAGAAGCAACCAGAGCCTAGAGAGTAGAAAAGAGGGAAGGAGAACTGCTCTATTCCTCTAATTTATTTGTGTTGGGTAGCGCAGTTTTATTGGGCGTAGTTAACTAAGATTTCTATGTGGGAGACAAATTTGGTTGCTTATGAGGATTTGATCCGAAGCTTTTGCCTGTCACCAGTCATCATTTATCACAGCTTGAGAGAGAAGTATAAAATAGAAAGAGGGAAAGCGTTTGAGTGAGAGACAGAGTGACAGCCATAGCCAGTTCATCTGCTCACACGCTTAGGCAAATAATTTGACTGTTATCTGCCTCCAAACTTTACATTACGACTAAAAAACAATAAAAGGGGAAGTTCTTTGTAAATTTTACGACCAAACTTTAAAGTAGGCATTAATACTATACTTTACATAAAGTTATGCATAATTTAATACCGCAATTTATGGCAATTTATATTAATAAATAAACAACAATTAAATGTTAAAACTTAATAAACTCAGAAAAAATAAATCCTCAAACAACGGTCGGATCTACAAGAAAGCGCCACTCTTGGCAAAAAAATAAAAAATAAAAAAATATACAAGAAAGCGCCACGTGATTGCCAGCCGTGAGGCAAGTCTACAAGTGTGGGTCCGAACCGTAAATTGGGAGGTAGGGGTAGGCCTCTCCAGTTGGACAACATGTGCTGCTAACCACCGATTCTATTTTATGTGTTCCAGGGTTGGTTGACTTTTATATGATCTGTTAACGTTAGTAATGGAATTGTAGAGGAAAAGAAGGAAATTGCGGAATATAAACTTGTATTTGAAAAAAAAAAAAAAAAAAAAAAAAAGAATTCCTAAGAAACTGTCCCTTTCGTACCCATCTGGCAGAAGACATTCTTCGCTTACTTAGTCAGTGTGAAATGCTAATTATTTGCACAAATTAAGCAAATGCAACAACAGCTATGATGGACCATAATCCACATAGGTAATAGAAGATTCTCCCATGTGAGGCATTATAATTTACACTCCCCACTAAGTTCATGAATATGATCATATCTAGTGTTTTTGAAGACGGATTAATCAAATTATTATTTATTAGCTTTTTATTATAAAAGAGATTTCTTATACTTGAATAATAATTGGGATTTCTCTATGCCACCGCAACAAGTAAGAGGCACACAAATCCCAATCCTTTTTAAAAGTACTCATTAAAAATTATTATGTCCTTAAAGACAAAGAAGACCTTGTCTTTGGGGCATCAATTTGCATAAAAAATTCATTGCTTTTGTAAGCTTTTGCTTGTACATTTGTATATACTTCAATCAAATCTAATTCAAGAAATGTTAGGCATATCAACTCCACATAAATCTAAAGTGTAATCTTTTAAATCTTAACTATTGATAAACTAAAAATTAGTTACCTAGTCCATGTCATTTGTTGTGTGTACAATTTTTTTGGGTGATTTAGAAAAAAAAAAATTGTTATTAATATTTTTAACATTGAAATACCACTCAATAAACAAGTACAAGTTTTGCCGCAATCTCGGCCTCAATTGGCTAACCAAACGTGGGAAACCGTTCCTATGTAATTAAACAAATATATCGTAAACAAACTAGACCAATGGGCCGACAATAGCCCAAAAAAAATAACATGGGAAGGAACCCAATCACAATTGACGCTAAGTGGACCCCTTTTTTTTTGTTATCTTAATTTTTATGTTCATTGTTGCTTTGTATTTGGGATGTATGCCAATGATCAACAGTGAAAGAGAGAGCCTTTGGATATCAAATTTGCCAATGCTGATATTTTTGATCATCAGAAGAAAAATCTACATTGATTGAGAAATGGGATGCATATAAATTTTACAAAATTGATGCATATCCATCTATTTTACAATCGGGCAAACATCAGAGACTAGAAACTCAATGCATCAGTTGTTGAAGCTGATGCATTTCCATTTACACTCTCTAGTCTCTGCTACTGATAACAAGAAGTTTCTTCAACATGTCGCCGGCTAAGAGTAAGACCGAGGTTTGGTTGATGAGAATCAATTTAGCATGCAGTTTCCGATGGATTATGCAGATTGTCAATCCTTAATGCGTTTCCTCAGGGTGGAATGGACGTATAAAAGCAGAATTCATTTGCCATATTTTAACTGAGGCACTCACACTGGCCTCAGTACCGTTGTTGAACAAAAACAGTCGAGCAGCCCCATAGATTGCCTTTGTGGGATAAACTCGTGTCGCTGTACATGTCCTTCCACCTTGAACAAAGCTTTCCAGTGTTGAATGATCCACCTAAAATCAACCATTTTCATATAATTAGTAAATTCCCATTTAAGTCAATATGTACTTAATAGAAACAAGGCTAAACTTACCAATACTCTAACAGATAGTTTTTCATCTTTTAGCACTGGAACATAACTACCGAAAATCTGCTTCGTAACGTCAGTTGCCACAGATGACCTACATTGCAGATTTAGCTAGCAATCAGCAATCAAATCCATGGTAGATTGACACAAACTTAATTACAATGGAAGGAAAGGTTGAGGTAGGAGCAGAGAACGAAGATAGGATATATCGGTACCTTGTTTGATCGGTACAATAGAAAGTCTTGAGATGTCCATTGCTTCCTTTGGTGATATAGAAGTACACTGGAGTACGTTCTGACAGGATTTCATCTGCAAGAACCAGAAGACCAAAAGGTCCCAAGGCACCACGTTGAGCAGCTCCACCACTTTCACTGCAACTAAATTCCACATTGGATTGGGTTGTCTTCTCCAAAGCTTCTTTATCTATCTCAAACTCAGCTACAATGTCCAACTGTTACATGGCCAAATTCATTCTATGACTACTATTTCTTTTGCAATTCAATGATAAATATGTACAATTAATTGAATTCACAGATTTTATAGACAGAACAACACAAACCTGTGTGGCTGTCCCAACATCTAATGGCACCACTGACCCTGGATTGACCTTCACGTTTTCAAATTCATTGCTTGTCAATCTCAAATTCTCAATCTCCTCAACCGGCCACTGAAGTAAATTAGTACCAGTCTTCCTGTCAAGCAAAATTGTTCTTGGAATAGCCTGAACTGATGCCCAACCTTTCTTGATATCAGCAAATTCACTGTCCAGCTCTCTAATCCAACCCCACAACACTCTCCTCTCCTTACTCGGATCATAAAATGTCTTAGATGCGTAGAATTTACCGTAGTCATACCTAAGTCCAATACCAACATCAATCTCAGGATTATCGGCCTCAAACTTAACCTTCTTGTCATTATAAGTGCCAACAGTGTAGTAATCAGTTTGTACATCATCAAGGCTGGTCTTCACTACATGTTTCACATCAGGTCTAATAACGGACGTGTCCAATCCAATTTCGGAAGTTGTGGATACTGGGTAAAAATCCACACACTCCCACATGCCAGTGCCAGCCACAGCACTAAGCAAACCATCATAAAGCTCGTACGTCTTGAAGTCCTTGGTGTCATAAATCAAGGAGATTCCAGTTGTGTTGAGTTTGGATCCTATGGCAATCCTCCACTTCCCTTCAGAAGTGAACCAAGCCGTGGTTGGATCACGGAAGTCCGTGTCACCAACTCCTGGTGGTGGGGCAAGAATCGGGTTGCCAGAGTATTTAACCCAATTGACAAGGAGAGGGTCATTTAGATCAGCAGGAACAGCAAGATTCTGTAACTGCACCTTGTCCCTGGTGACACCAGTGTAAAGCATGATAACTTGACCATCAGGAAGCACTGTGGCGGAACCAGTGAAGCAACCACCCTTATCATACCACTGATCCGGAGCCAATGCCACTGGAAGGTGCATCCAATGGATCATGTCCCTTGATACTGCATGCCCCCACACAATGTTGCCCCAAACAGCAGCTTCTGGATTGTACTGGTAGAAGAAGTGGTACCATCCCTTGTAATACAAAGGACCTGTAACATTCAATTTGCAGTATGTAGGAATTAGAACAAAGAAATTAAACATCTTTCCAAAAAAAAAAAAACCATTCAAAGTCTTAACCAACTCATTCCAAATTGTAATCAGATTTGGAACTGCTTCTAGCATACATTCTATCTCAGTATCTAAGTGTCTGTGAAACCATAAACAAGATCATTTCTGGACAAAATTTCATATTAAAAATAATTTATCAAACAACAGTGCTACCAATTGGAGCTGACATACTTCAAAAAGACTAGTTACTTTTCTATATTTTCTGTGATTTTGTCCAATCATTTTGTGTTATCTACGTCAGTATTAATCATGCAAGCAAAAACGGGAAATAGAAAAGCTACAAACATTTGAACTATGTTCTGTAAAACTTCCAAAACAGGAAAAAGAGACAAGAATAGCAATTGTGGCTCTTACCGTTAGGATCTGAAGAAGAACAATCCAGAATCAAGCAATGATAGTCCAACCAGCACCAAAATAAGAGAAAAATCAGCATGTAATTACACTATCATAAAGAAATCAATTGTAATAATGGTTTTGGCAATTTATATTTATATAAGCATATTACAAAATTGATTTGGAAGGAAATTTCGAATTTGCAAATAAAAAACTAGAATGTGTAAGTTGGGAGGAAAGAATTTTGGCAAATAGTTTAAACTTTAAAGCTTAAGTAACCATTTTTTTATGCAAAGAAACAAAGCAATAGAAAAAAATCCTCCTACAGTCCTACTAAATTAGTAATTACCGTTCATCCAATTCTTCTCTGGTTGAAAATGGTAGGCAGTTCTCTGCCATGACAACATGCTGTTGTTCCATGGAAAAGATTCCACATTGAATCCAACGGATAACCCATTTGTCTTTTCCGATACCCCTTCCGGTCGACCACGTGAAATGGGCTGCCTTAGCTCCGAAGGTACCGTCCCTTGATTACTGGAATCTTGAAGCATTGACAACGTCACATCTCCATCAACATTAAAATGGGCATTGGATTCTCCGTAACCAATAACAGCCACCAAAAAACCAATCAGTAAAAACCCACAAGCGACCATGACAAGCTCCTTAGTGGGTCTCCGGGGATTTGCCGGAGGACCACTGGAGTTTGATCCATCGGGAAGATGAGTGACGTAGGAACAGGGGAGGGTAGATGGGTTCTCAAGATCAGAGGAAGGAAGTAATGGTTTTGGGTCTACCATGTCGTGTTATGGTAGTTTTGGGAACGACAAAGAAAATGGTCCTAATCAATCCCGAAAAAGAAAAACAAACACAAACAGAGGATGGTATCCTGGCGGTGGTGATGGTATTGTAGATGGGTTTAAGAAACAGAGTTATGTCGCCAATATCGGGGTGTTTCTTAAATAAGATGTGTAAGAATTGGAAGATAATAATTCAATGGCAGCTCGTTGAGATTAGTTATTTTGGAATTGGTTGGATTTTTCCTGGCTGCTCAGACAGAGAGAGAAAAAAAGGAAAAAGAAAAGTTATGTCCAATGTATTTCAGACAACTGTAAGTTTAGCAAATCTTTATATACATGAATTGTTTTGTCTGATTGATCATAGATTCAAAGTGAGCCAATGCAATATAAAACCAACTTTTTATTTTATTTCTTATGATTTATCACCATGGTTGATGGGTTTTAATTAATTCTCATTCATTATATTACAATAAAACCATGCTCTATGAATTTATTTTTTATAAAAATAAAAATAAAAATGTAATTTTTATACCTTCTAATAATCAATATAAGTAATGCAGAAGTTTCAGAAATCGTGTTTGAATAGGCAATGTTTTACACGTTTACTTGTGGGGATGAGAACGCCGATCGAGTAAAAAGAAGGTTCCAAATAGTAAAAAGTGAAAATCGGAAACTGGATTATTGCTAATTTGGGCATTAGCAATAATTAATTATTAATTAATACAACAATAGTCCAACATTATGCTAGTCCGGCCACAAGTTTTTGCAGACCACAAAATTTTGCTGAGTCAGCTTTGAAAGAAGACTTCTAATTAGAAATTTACCACCCAAAATTATTTAAACGAAGATGGATTTTTAGCCACATGTAATTGATGATTAGGCTTAAGAGGCTTATTACCTTTATACTTTTCTAACCTGAGTCAGCCAATTAAGGAGACAAAAACAAAGCTAATGAAAACATAAGTGCCACCTAATTAAACCAGATGGCAACGTCTTGTGTTTTTTAATGTAGGATTGTCTGTTTGACTAGTATACCTGATTTGCCCGACTGATTTCGCATGTTCCACATGCTAGTACTCATGGTGCAGCAGACTCCACATGCATTTGCCGTCAATGGCAGAGAGGAAACATGATTGTCAAACAATGTTCTGAGCAAAAGAAAAATGATTGCCTAACAATGTTTTGCTTGTTATAGAAAAAAATAATACTTGCAATAATGCAATTCAGTGAATCCCCAATTAGTTCCCCTCCCCCAGAAAGTTGACTATTTCGTTTTTTTATTTATGCAATAATTCAATTCTATATATAAATAGGAGGAGGAGGAGTTAGGTTACCTGCATAAATAAAATTATGTACCAATCAAAACTCTGAAAACAAGACGGGAGATTTTGAATAAGAATCAATAATAATTCAACTTGTCAGAGTATTGGCTATTGGGATAAACAAAACGAACTTAATGCAATGAGAAAAGCTTGGGGCGCAGGACATTGAAAATTCTTTAGTCTGACACGGTAAGAGGAGACTCTTATTCAAAATCTTACGTTGGTTGCTTTTGCAAATCATAGTTTGAAATATTCTTTGATTACAATTCATTTTTTGGTACTGTTTAAATAATTTTAAAAAACTGTAATTATAGAGAATGGTTTGAAATACTGTTAGACTTATTTTATATGTAAATTATCAAAAAGTATATCAATAGATAATATTATAAAATTATTAAAATAGTGAAATAGTGAAAAGAAATTAAAAAAAAAAAGGATTTAATTTATAAAAAATAATTAATATTTATTTTATCAGTTAGGTTGATTTAGAAAAGAAAAAAAAAGGAAGCTGACCGTTGCATTCAATTTATATAGAATTTTACAATTATTATTTATTTGTAAATAAAAAAAATTTCTTAAGAATATATTTATAAAAAAAATAAAAAGGCAAACAGATTTGTTACTGCAATTACTTTTTGAATTTTAATGTTATTTAAATATAATTAGGAGGCAAATTGTTGATTTCGCACCAGACACCAAACCAAACGGGTGCTTGAACTAGATGACATTAAAGGAACTTGAAAGCAGAAAAGTAAATGAAAAAGGACAAAAATTCTTTGGCCATCAATTTGTAAACATTTTAGCACATGTGATATTCCTTCATGCCTTCACGGGAAAGAGAAAAACTGAAAAAGGTAAAGGAAGAAAACAACGGACCTGTACATTCCAACGCAACCCGTATTGATTGGGTTCTCCGGTGCACATGGTCCCTGTCTCTAAGGATAAAAGCCAATAGCTGCCAATTAGATTGGGAGTGGATAAAACTGCATTCGCACTTCTCAGGCTTGGTTGGCATATAGGAAAAGCAAGATTACAACAACAATCAGCTAATGACCAAGTAAATCGCAACTGCATTACTAGACTATAAACTGTCATGAACAACTTTTGCCAAAGATATGCATTATGTCCGTCACAATTTCAAAGAAAAAAATAAATAAAAAATCTGTTCCTCTATAGCCACGTTATTCCATTGCGACAAGATCTGATTAAAATGGGCAACTAATTCAGACATTCGGCGGTGGCCATATCTTCCCAAAAAACTCTTCTACTCGCTTTGCTTGATTAACATAACCATCTAGTCCAGCAGACAGAAGTTGCACAGATGCTGGCCCCATAGCTGATGCAAGGCTTATTTGGTCCCACTTAAGAAGCTGAATATCAAAGGAAGATCCAGTTAGTCAATCAATTTGCCTACATAGAATAAGAGTGTAGGTAGATGAAAGTAAGACTTCCATTTCCTTTCACATCACAGCGAAGAGGTACTACCAGTAGTTCTGGCAGCTCCAAATGAAGTTGAAGTTAACTATGCCATTCCCAAACAAAACTTGCTGTATAGAATACCGGAGACCGGTAATGTTCAAGTCAATAGAAAGTAATTTTTATTAATTTCTGACTTTCTTACAATAAGATTTAAAATTTTTATTGCTACATACAGGAGGAGCTTGACTGATATTTACAGCGACCAGCAACCCAGCTTATTTGTGAAATTTGAATTCCAGCTTTTAAAGCTAAAGGGTAAGAATCACAGCAAATGACAGTTGCTTTGTAAAGGGTAAAAAAGAAATCAACATGGGCATTTCGTTTATAGGTTGTATTTGTCATTCAACCCATCTAACTGTCAATTGAGTAACAAACATGTTGCACTCATGGCTATAAAGGTTAAGTGCCCACTGATAGATTTTAAATTAAATCTAACCCAGTCATAGTGTTTGCTTTTAAGTCAATTGAGTAGCATAACATGCAGGTATAACCATTGACCTTGAAGGAAGACTGAAAACATTTTTGGCACCACAGAACTATATCTACTGTTTTAGAACAGAGATTTCTGATTTACAAGAGGAAAAATAAAATCAAGTGGGAGAAGAAAGTCAGAAAGCAAACCTCTTCATCGCTGAAACTGTAGCTGGCAGCAGACTGAGGGGACAGCCTCCTAACAAAAGAGTACTTTTCATCAGGTGTAGTATTGGATTCCTTGAGAGACTGCAATACCTTCAATGGTGCAATGATGTAGTCAACCCTGATCATGGAAATAACACAAAAAAAAATGCCTCAAAAGAACATTCTAGATGTCAAACTTCCTGTAAATTCTTCGTCAGATATGACTGAATATAAGTCATATAATTACCCTAGAAGACTAAATAAATCCTGCTTGTTGCGAACTGCAGCTGCCATCAACTTCGACTTATGTCCGTACTTGTGAATATAATTGTAAGCTTTTGTTGCCTGTAACAATGATAATTGGTATAAGCAAATAAGGAGTGGTAGTTTTCTGTTGTCTTGTTGCTGGTCTAGACTTTGAAGTCACTTTAGTGAAACCAGGATAGCAACCCAGAAGTTAGACAAAGTAACTGATTTTAACCCATAGATCAAAGAAAAGCAATTAAGTTTGTTCTCAACACTTTTCAGCAAAGACATATGAAAATGATAAAGTAAAGTATCCGAGAAATGCAAGAGTAGTAGTAGAAGAGCAGTATTCTCTGACTTACCAATGCTAACCCAGGATCCTCTCCTCTTTTTAGAGCAGCTTCTATTTCTGGGTCACCTGATTGATTGCGTGCCCAGTCCTACAGGAGTATGTACTTTAAATAGGACATACGAGTAAAATTTTGACAACAATTTCATTACAACCAGAGATAGAAATTACCCTAATGCGACCAACAAAAATTTGAATAACAGAAGCACCAGCTTGGGCTGCAGCTGCAGCTTGAGCAAAGCTGAAGAAATAGAATTAAACCATCAAATGATTAGGAATATCAAAAGATAAACAAGCTTCCTTAAGTAGAGCATAACAGATCCTGCAAAGCAGTTTAAGGAGAAAAAGTAACAGAAAATAATATAACCATATGGCCAACTGAATCTGTGCTTCAGACAAAAGCAAACAATTTTGGATATAAGACTATTTCAATACATAGAGGTGCTACTTAATTCCATGAATTTAAGGGGATCGGAAAGTAATTTCTATATTAAATCCAGCAAGCTAATAGTACAGAACAAACTCCAAATGCACCATGCTCATGAGCATGTACCGGCTCATCAGTCAAATTTTGTGAATTGTCAGTTGTATTGAAAAACTAAGCCACATGAAGGTATGTAGAAGAGCTCAAATTCAATCTTCTAAGTGCCATAATTGATGAATAAAATCTTTACTGTATATTTCCATCTTAAGTGGTTCCTAGACACATGTTATAATCTACCTGTAAACAAAAGTCAAGTGTGTCTGAATGCCCTCAGATTCCAGCAACCTTGCAGCCTCTATTCCCTGATAAAAATTTAATTATCCATGAGCCATAAACAATGAAGAGGATCGTATTTACACATCAAGTCTACAATAAAAATTCTGAAAACAGCACCACAGATATACTTCGCTCAAGAACTCACTTGCCAAGTTGAAGGAATTTTGAACAACAGACGCTGAGGAGGAACATCAATGTCATTGTATAACTTCAACAAGTCATGCACCTGTAAAATTCGATACACTCTAGTAGCATCAGATTCAATATCAATGCCATTTTATAACTTCAACAAGTCATGCACTAGAAATATCTTTGAACTTTTAACAACCATATCACATCCTAGATGTGCAATACGACAAACATAAATACTCAAAGTATAAGAATGCTTACTTTCCTGATAATGCCATGTGTATCATAAGCAAGACGTGCATCCACTTCAGTTGAAACTCGACCAGGGACTAGGTTTGCTAAATCACCACCAACATTCACCAAAGCCTACACTCTCATAACCAATTTTAAATCATTAACATTGTCTAACATGGAAATTGTGCTTTTAATGACAAACGTGCATGATGAGATAAAGGAAAACAACCTTGTTGAAGAAACAGGACAGTCTGGTATCAGATTTTTCTAGCCCGTAACACTCTGAATCTGCTAAAGCCATTTCCACTGCATTCTACAGCCAAGGATATAAAATATACCTTAGTAACTGTGTGTTACTAGTTATCTAAACGGAAACGCATAACTTATAATTTTTTAAAATTATACCCAATTTTAGTGTGATGGAATCCTTACCCTAAAGATGGTATCAGGAAGGCTAGATATACCCAATAGGAGCGATGAGCTAACAGTAGCAGCTGTTGGGGGAAACCTATTCATCAATTAATCAGCAAACAAACATCATTAAATACTAGAAACATAGTCCACTATCCAAAAGAGACAAATGATCAAAGACGAAATGTTTTACATTATTTCAGGCTAACAATAGTACGAGCCAGTTAACTTGGAAATTCCACATCTAGCAGTACACATCAAAATAGAAGAAAATATGGGAAGAAATAGAATATTACTTCTCGAAATCATCGAAAATGACTGTGTCTGGAACGATCTCACTGAAGCTTGACACAGCATCCAATTCAGTGGTTGAACCTAAGCATCAATTATTTCGAAACATACTAAAAGTCAATATCAACTTGAAAATTTGAAAATCAGACAAAAAAACACAGAGAACCGAATTAGCGAGAGAGATGACCAGTGTCGATAGAGGAGGAGAATCCTGTAGAGGCGCGAATTCGAGGGAATGTTCTCTGAACATTGAAGAGCAAACTGGAAGTTGTGGATCCAGCTGACAACCTCAACCTTCCCTGTAATTAAACCGATATACTGCGCGTTGAGCAAGAAATACACACAGCCACATGGAATCAGAGACAGAGAAATGCAATCAGTACCTGAAGACACGAGGAAGAGGAAAGAGCTGAAGAGGGCGGAGATTGCAAGGTGAGTGACATTTCTTGATTTTCTTTATCTGAATTCTGAAAGACAAATGAATTTTTCAGTTTAAAATACAGAGAGGTTTATAGATATACTGGTCCAGTTAGAGGCTTACTAATGTAATGGATAATCTCGCTGCATAACTCTATAATTTATTAATAATAATGCCAATATTTTTTTGGGAATAATGTAAAAAATGAGGGACATATTTAATATTTAATTACGTGAATAAAATAGTTCATTATATTTACCCGGCACGTCATTGTTAAGATTTAATTTCTATTAGTAATATAGTTTAATAAAATTATTGATATAATTTAACTTTTATGAAATATGTTTATGTGAATAATAAATATATTAACGGAATCAAAATATGAAAAAAAATTCAAAATTACTCTTATTAAGCTATTTCCAATAACCTTACCAGGAGATAAAGTAGAATAAGCTACTTCTGCTATTATATTGAATACTTAAATGCATGACTCCTTTCAAATTAAATTGGTCGACTACAATTGTTTACTTTCCTAATATTTCGCAGGACACAATCTTTTATTTATTTGGCATATTTGATCTTCCAGAAATTGCATTATTTTTTATAACAATCCTTCAAATCTATTATATTAGAAGTCTATGATGGCTAAATTTACCCAATTTTATTTTCTCGAGATTATCCTATTGTTAATATTTGAAAAGAAAAAGAGATTATTAGCTAGGTAGAACCCTCTACTAGGTTGGTGTAAGCTTAACTCATACGATTATATTTTAAGTAATCCGGATGCTGTATTCTTAGAAATAACATGAAAATTTAGTTATTTTATATATTATTGTGGAGCTTTAGAGTCTCAAAAGAGGACCTCTTTTTGGCCAAAATTCTCAACATACAATGGTTAGAGATTAAGGTTGATGTGATGGTCACACTACACTTGCTTAACGATATATAATAATGATTATAATTTATATCTCATATGATGCATTCATTGAGTTTTATAGTAACTGATAACAAAGTTAAATACAAATATCACGAAACCAATAAATATGCTGAGTTTTTAGGATTCGTTTAGATATGTGTAATTTTTGTTTCACCTATAATATAAATAAATTTTTTTTCCTTCTTTGAGATAAATCTAAATAGACATTTAGATAAATATGGAGTGAAGTAAAATCTTAATATTTTAGTTATGGCCAAGTGACAGATTTTGTTATCTATAATTTCAAATTTTAAGGAAACTAATTTTTCTAGTTTGTATTAACTCTGTTTAGTTTTTTTAACAATAAATTTTAATTTCACCAAAAAATAATAATTCAATTAAAATATGTTTTGATGTTAGTATATATTTTATATAGAACATACTTACTTTAAATAAATAAAAGAAGGAAAATGTTGGAGGGAAAGAAACAATTACTTGGATATTTTCAAGAAAGAAAAAAGGAAAATGTTGAAGAGTCTCTTTCTACTAACCCTCACATTCTCCGTTACATAATAGAGATTAGTAATCTGCTCCGATTTTACAAGTTGGATAAATACGTCGGCCCATAAATCCTAGATCTCATGAAACTGGGCCTCCCAATCTTCAGGAAAAGAGGCCCAACACAAATGTCAATACATGCACGCACATAGACAAGTAAAAGCTTTACATTTTTCATTAAATTATCAAAACACAGGGTAAACATGTAAAAGTCAAAGGCGACAAACAACTAAATAAAAGAAGTAATTTGTAAACAAAATGGTAATTAGGACGTATAAAATTCAAAATAAAGCCTCTAAACAACTTTAAGACGTAGGCTTCTCTCTTCACAATTTTTTTTGTTTTTTTTTGAGAACGCTTAGATGCTTTCTTGTTGCCTCTTCCAATTTACTAGGAGCTGGAGGAATTTCATGACCTGCATAATATCATAAATAAGTTAAAAAAATTTAACTTGAACCAAACATAGCCTAAATAAAATGAAACTTTAAAGTTTGTACCTCAGTTGGCTCACGCAGAGAATAGAATGCATTGCTTTCTTTTCTTGTTGATGAAACCAGGATTCCATAACCACAATTCCTCTCCCGCAGCACCTAGTTTTGGCAATTGGAATTAATTAATTAATGAATGAATCTCAGTGATAATGTCTAGTTGAAATCCAAGTTAAAGTGATTTTAATTACTTACCTTGAATGCATCTTCATCAGTTTTATCATCTCCAATGTAAATGGGAAGCACATCATTCCTATTAGTTAACCCTGCAGCTTTTTTTTACATTTCACTACTAACGTAAACCACACTTATAATGTCCAAATCCATGTAATATATATAATAGAGATAAGAGAGGGATTCAGTACCTAAAGAATCAAGCAAAAATTCAACAGCTTTTCCCTTATTCCAGTCAATTACAGGACGAACCTCTAAAACCTGTCACACAGCAAGAACAAAAATAAACTTGCATTATTTAAGTGTGATAACTACAATCACATTTAGAGGGAGAGCTGAGAGCGGTGGGTATTAGTATCCAACAAGCTAGTTGAACGAAATACCTTGCGTCCATGAGTTAAACGTAAACGTGGGTAATTTGTTAGAACATCATGAACACACTGTGCAATAATAGTCCAATTCTACAAGAAATTCAGACGGTAAAAAACACTATACGAAACCAAATTAAGTGATGAAATACATAATTTTGCTATTCTAAATTGATGACTGCTTGATCAGTATTCCTCACCTTCTCCTCTACGTTGCGGTAATGTACAGAAACACAAAATTTGTGATTTTCTACTTTTGAACCTTTGATTTCTTTAGTATTCTCTACAAGGGTTCTAAAAACCTGCAAAATAGAAAAGTAACAAATGGGCAGTTGTAATATTGTGTGTCTAATTCTGGTATAGCTCTAATTGAGCAAGGAGAGACAATTATGAACCTCATCGATCATAGGTAAAAATTCGCGGGCAGGTTGAAAAAGATTCACATCCTTCCCCTGCCACATTCAAATCCAAATATAATAAAAGGATCAGAATATCAGGCAACAATCTGAGAGTGTGACATGAATTTGAAAGATTAAACAGAACCAACTTTCTATACTCAAAATGTGTATGTATACCCGATGGTCAGTAGATAAAATACAGTTTGGATGGTCATTGGAAACTGTCTGACTGACAGGGCCGATAATGTCCATCCCATGACTCCCAGCATAGTATAGTTCTGTTAGCCTTACTAGCTCGTAAACCTGAGAATACATAAAATCAGACCTTCATGACATACATATAAATCTAGATATGTTTCTTTTAATTGATTGTATAAGATATACCTTGTCACGGCTTCTTCCACTAATGATTGCTGTGGGGAAAAACTTTGCAACATTTTTCACCGTTGCACGCATCTAAAAAATAATGATTTGCTTTCAGTAAAACATAGAAAAGGAACAGTTAATTTAAGAAGGAACTATTAGAGCAATTAAGAGACAAACTAGGAAGCAAAGCTTACAGCTTCAGACATGAAGGCAGAATCTGGATCATCCACTATTGGCGAAAGAGTACCATCATAGTCTAAGAAGATTGCTACCTTCTTATTCTTTGCAAATACACTTATTTGCTCAAAAGAGTCAAGAGCTGATGGGTAGTCAAGCTGTGAAAAAAAGCAATATAAGAACAACAAGGGTGAGCATCAGTGGCTCTATGTACTAAAATTTTCAAACAAACCAACCTAACAAGTTAAAAATGACACAAGATCGAGGAGGTAATCATACCATCCAAGAGCGATAATCTTCACTATCAGTACTGTCATTGGAAGCAAACTCAATGTTGTATTCCTTGATTGGCTTCTTCCTTGGGGGTGAAGACGCCTTCATGGCATCAAGCCAACCGTTGGTGCGAACATCCTCAAGACTTTTTCTTGGAGCTCTAATACGCCTACTAGGAGAGACTGATGGATCTTGCTGGGAGTAACCAAAAAGACTAGAACGGATTCCAAGTCTTGACTTGTTAATTGGCACAGGATCAGTAAGAACAGGAGATGAGTGGTTCGATTTCACATCCATTGAGAACTTTGTGTGTGGTATCAAATTAAAAAAAAAAAAATGTAAAATGTAGGACAGAACAAAGCAGAAATGCAGATTTTGTTTATCCGACCATTTTGTCTATGAAAAACCACTTCTTCAACGTTTTCTTGTCACTGCTACTGGGTGAGCAGTCCATCAAGCAAAGTCCCTTTGAAACTATACATTGCACCCATTAAATAGTTATTCATAAGAAACAAAAACTGTAAATTAGCGAACAGAAAAAGATATCCAAACAAAATACCTTGTCATGTATTGCTACTGTGACAGATTGGAGGGGATGAATCTTACACCAGGAAGAACACAAGTACCTAACTCATGTCCAGAAAAATAACAAAATAGCTCAAGACAAAATATTGAACAATTTTTAATCATGAAAACGTTAGTAGCTCAATGACAAGACTACTCCATGAAGTAATAGATACAGAAACAATAATGAAAGAAGTTTGTTCAATGTGACCACACGTCCACACCACATGTTTAACAAGGAATGAGAAAGTATTTACACATGATGGTTAATATAATAATGTTATTGTATTCAATCGTTCATACACATATTTGTATATGATGAACTTCATTGGTCATAATTTTATGTCCAATATGTAATGAGGTTATGAATTTCTTGTATTAAAGTGGACCTACGCTAGCAATGTAAAAAAAAATAATGTAGGAGCTGTCAGCCTGTCAGTTCAAGATCTGATCATACATGACCTTCTCATTCGAATATGTATAAATTAGTACTGATAAAATGAGTTTTTTTTTTCCATTGAAAAGACACCACAACTACTTAACGAACATAATCTAGAGACCCTACCACAAAAACAAAAAATATAGAAGTTAGGCACCGAATGAGTTTTCTGAAAAGAAATTACATATAGTATTTTACAAATTGATATCTCACTAGCCATAAGCCTATATAATATTGTGTAGTAATGTAACACAGGGCGGCTTATAGAATCTATTCAATTTTCATGAGTTTTAATCAGTGTTAAAACAAGGAAATCGAGATTAATTAAGATATCTAACGAAATTTTGTGACATCTTTTTCAAGTGCACAGCAAGAAAAAGTTAGGAAATTTCTACTCCTATAATTGAAATAAATTAAACATATTGGTTGTCAAAATCATTACTTTAATATATATATACAACTCCCACAATATGAAATTCTTTAATTATGTGCCATTAACAATATTTAATAAATTAAAAATATAGAAGAAATATCAAAAAGGGAAAATCTACAACCAAAAGCAGGCTAAAATCAAAGCCTCCAATTCAGTCCTTAAAAGGATGCATTTTCATGTTCCTCCTCATAAAAAAGCTCCTTTTTTTTTTTAATCAGAGAAGCCTTGTACTCGTACTTCCTCATTAGAAAAAAGCTCCCCTAATTTATCAGAAAAAGCCTTAATTTGGGATGGGGAGGAGCTTGAAAGAATGCATTTTTCGTGTTCTTCGTCAAAAGCTCCTTTATTTACCAGAAAGACCACTGGGATAGAGAGGAGCTTGAAAGGATGCAATTTGCGCTTCCTAACTCATAAGGAAAAAATCTCTCTTTTCCATGTTCTTCCTCATTAAAAAAGCTCCCTTCTTTTTTTATCAGAAAAGCCTTTGAGAAGGAGAGGAGGCCCAAAATTAATCGGATTTCGGATTATATAAAAAACTATGCCTTCAAAAAAAATTCCTACAAACAGAACATTAATTTTATAAGATTTTTGACGTGAAAGTATAAAACAGCTAGCATTACATCCCATAATTTCAACGACTAATCAAATTCTAGTTTAGGCACAGCGTACCTGATTTACGAGCCAAGATTTGTTGCCGTCACTTTCCCTTGCTAACCAAATTAAGCAGAACTGGAATTCTGATTTCTGACAAACACATAAACTACATTACCAACAAAGATGACAGACATCAAAGAAAAACGAAGAGAAAAATTAAGAAAGAATGGAGAAAAATATGAGAAAATTACCTGAGAGAGGAAAAGATGAAGGGAATAAGAGAAAGAAAGGGAAAGAAAGAAGGGAAAGGAAAAAGAAGCGGAGGGTACGGGTATTTATATGTTTGAGGGCCGTTGAGATACGTGCTTAACAAGGCAGTTTGCTTGTTGGATTAAGAATAGCCCTACTAATCTTTCATAGCAATTCTCACATTAATTTTAATTAATAACTATTTTTTTAAGAAAATATATTTAGAAATCAATTGAAATATTGGAAAAATCTTCAGGAAATCTCTGAAAATATAGGATGACATGGCCATGTGTCAGCATAATTTTTTTTTTTGTTATTACTCTAACTTACAAAAATTGCTGTAAAACATATGTGACTATGAATTTTCTTTTTTCCTTTAATAAAAAAATGAGGTTGAAGCTGATATTGTAACTGAAAAAGAAAGAGAGAAGGTTGGTTCTTAATATCATTTTCATTAGAATATTTTTTAATTAGATTTTTATTACAAATACTCGTTTATTATTATTTTTAATAGAGAATTTATATTATAATAAATTTAAATATTATAAATTCATTAATACTTATTGTAATAGTTGATTTTGATTAATAAATTACGACAGAAACTTCCATTCAAGCCGTGAAACACCCACGCGGTTCACGCGTTTATCAACGAGCCAAGTATGAAAAATAGTTGGGACTTGGGTACTCGCTTGAGGTGGTTGTTGCTCCCTTTGGCGCCACAGAAGCTATGGTACCCAACTACCCATGAATACTAAAATTTCAGTGTAAATTTGGGCGGATTCATTTTCTCTAAGATTCAAGGCGTACTTAATTTCAATATATATATTTTTTTGAAAAAAGTCCACTCGCTTCCAAATTACTTTCTATAACTTAATTTTATATTTTTAGAATCAGTTTAGATTACAAACAAGATAAGAATCATGGTTTAAGATTATGATTAAAGTCTTTTCGTTACATTTTGATGGTGTATCAGAATTATTCAAAATGATCATAGTTTGAGAAATAAATGTATATATAAATTTCAAAACGTTATTATTTATTTAAATTATATTTTATTAGTTTAAGTTGATATATTTAGAGAAATAAGCAAGAAAAAAATAGACATAAAAAGAAAAAGAAGTTCGCGACAGCTTTTTAAATACACAAGGCGCAGCACAAGTGACCTATGTATCCCAAGGCATTGATACACGTACCAAACGGGGCCACAGGCTAAAAGCAAATTTCAAATATAAAAACAACTCTATTTGATTGAGTAATTTATGGAATCAATATCAATCAATCACAAATAATTTGGTTGATTACAAATTTGTTTCAAGAAAAGGTTAAATATTATTTCTGATGACATGTCGTTCTTTTATAGAATATTTAATATAATTATGTTCAGTAACTTCATATTTCTCTGTGCCATGAAATTGTTCAATGACCTTCAGTTTAGTAATTGGTAATGAATTAATGGTTAAATGTAGTTGGACTAATTTATGAATATCTTATCTAATTATTTTCTCTGCTTGATTAAAAGTAAAACATTCATACATAAAAAATTTACTTTCATAATTTATGAGAATAAAAGAAATACACATTCTTAATTATCAACAATCAATCCGTATAAATAATTGATCAACTTAGCTTATTATAACAGTACATCTGAATTTATGTTATCTTTGTAAGTTATATAAAAAAATATAACTACAAAAATACTCATCTTATTAAATGCTATGTAATTGGATGCGCAAGCAAGCTAAGTAACATTACAGGTGGATTCTAGTCCTTCCATGCATATTTATTCTTTTAGTGGCCCTCTAACTTTTCGTGCACTTGAAAAGGCAAACCTAGGTAGCTTTTAATTAACCATACTCCGATTAATCCGATTTGTTATTTAAAATATTTACACTTTCTTTATGTTTTTTATTTCTAATTCATCAGAAAATTTATTAAGTTTTGAGTTATACACAAAGAAATCATTAAAACCATCTCTTATTTTTCATGTCTTATATAATTTTGAGCATCTTTAAAAGAATCACATGCTTAATTGTTAGTTGAATAATTGATTTATCCTGCGCCTGCTATAATGCTAGCTAGGTCAAGAAAAAGAGCAAAAAGTTAATTAAAGAGGGGTAAGATCACATGTCGATTTTCTTGACATTTTAAAATTATAAAGTTTGAAAAGGTACATCCATTAGGAAGTCATATCATGCATTACAACATTAATTTGATATTAAAACTAATACCTGTAATATATGTCTTCTAATTATATTTGGTCTGTCCTCTGGGAACTAAGAATTGCCACCAAAACTAGCTATTTTGATGTGACTTCCATGAATCACTGTCGAACTTGAAGAAAAAATAAAATCCAAGTGGCATATGATATGAGACGTAGACAAAATAATTAACACCAAAATCTACTCTTTGAAAGCTGAAACTAAGGTTTGGTTTCATAAATTAAGGGACTCAAATTGTTCCAAGATTTAATTATTTTCAGAAGAAAAAAAACCCTAGGATCAAGCCAGAAACTAAAAAGAAGAAAATCACATCTAAAGATCGATACCCTACAGTTATGCAGATACACGAGGCAAAAACATGTCCTCCTTGTACACGACAAACATCCCTGGCCCCACCACCGTACATGGCTTTGGCTTACCTTTGCACCCGAAATCATTGATGCGAATGCTGACGTGGCCAGAAGCTTTTGGAAGTGCTACCCTTCGACGTGGCGGCCAGTTGTACAAGCGAAGTTGTACTTTCAGTTCTCAGCTGGGTCCCATTATACACAAACGACTAATACTACTGTATGCTGACGTGGCGGTTTCAAAGCACTGGCTTAAAGAATCAAAGTGGACGAGGAAGGTGGGCCCGTAACACTATACACCTCCGTTGCTAACCCGAACATACCTCATGAGTAGTTTAATTAACTATTTAACCTTTCCTGCGCTGTTGGTCCTTAACAGTGATCCATCTTACCAAAAAAAATAAAAAATTGATCCAGATAAGACATGATGGGAGCACAGAACATATTGGGCTGACAAAAATGAATTTAATTATTGAGGTTCATGCCAAGGATTAAATTAAGAAATTTTAAAACAAACAGAGAAAGGAACTGATACCTTTCATATTCTACATTATTATTGAACAAAAGAAACAGTTGGGACATTGTACATTAGAATATCTATTCTCTTCTGTATTGGCCGGTGGTATGAAAAACAATATCTCATCCCCATCTAACAATAGCAGAACCCCAAGTAAGACCGGCACCAAAACCTGCAGCTGCAATCGTATGGCCAGCCCTGACCTTCCCACTACGGACTGCTTCATCCAATGCCAACGGAATGGATGCGGCACTTGTGTTGCCATAATTTGCCAGATTCGATATGATCCGTTCCGAAGGGACGTCTAGACGAGTTGCCACTGCATCAATAATCCTCTGGTTTGCCTGTTGTCAGTAGGGGTAGAATGTTATACTAGAGAATCCTGGGGGTTTGTAGATTATAGATACCATCTCTCTAAGTGAAGCATTGTTATCGTGTACATTAAATTTCTAAATTTAACTCTTACCCTGTTCTCCTTGAATTAGTTTTACAATTTAAGAAATTTGATATGAAAAAAGATGAAGAGCTGGTCAAGTTAATAATGTAAATAGAATATCATTAAGCCAACTGCTCCTCATTTCTCTTTTTTCCTTCATGAGGTTGCCCAGAACTATTGCCTGCAGATGCAAATGGAAGAGAAAGTATGACTCTATTGTTTGTCTTTCCATATGGCATCATTCCAAGTTAAGACCTTCCAACTTTAATAATTTGAACTTACAGATTTACCAATTGCCCTAATCACTCTCAAGTCTCACATCTTTTGGGTGACATACCAATGACTTTAGCAAGGGTAATTCTAAGTGACAACAGAAGTAAGATTTGGTTCAACAAAGATGGATAGCTAGATATCAAATGCCATTCTAGGTTTTTGCATCCCATACCTGATGGAGAAGTAACCAATCGATACTAGATGCAGGGAGACCAGCCTTTTCAAGGGCAGACTCAATGGACTGTGGCACACATCGCACGGCAAAGCGAAACACCTCTTTGCCATTCATTTGAATGCAGGAATATGAAGAACGCCTGGGAGGGAAGTCTAAGATAGAACCATTTGAACCCAATGCTTTATCTGTTTCGTTTTCCTCGATGGAAGCATTCAGATGTCTAGATAAAGCAGGATAATTTGTTCAAACACACTCCAAGAAAGAAGTGTTTAGCTTCACAACTCAAGAATATTGAGAATATTACCTTTGACCATCACCATCACTGTGTACATCAAAACCAAATAAGCCATCCTCCTCACTGTTGCAAGCCTACAATGAAATCATAATATTCAGAATACTTGCAAGAATCCATTCCTGCTGATAACTTCACAGGGAAACAAAGAAGAAAGTATTAGTTGACTATCACTTTTAAGCACAACTGAATCATTAGTGCCACTGCCACATATAACATTACTAAGTCTCACAAGTACGGTAATCTTTGATTTAAGGGAAGTTCAATAGATTGAGAGCTTATCATCCAAATGGCGGGGGAGATTCTACTTGCTAAATCTGAAGTCCCAAATGCATAATAAACACAGTTGAATCCCCTATTTGTAGGTTGAAATCAAGTGCAAATGTAACATAGCATGCTTGGAATGCACTCCAGTTCCATTCACAATAATCTAATAAGATTTGATTTCTTCCAATGAACTGATAATAGATCAGACAATATTCTCTGCTTCTGTCATTGTTTCTATCTCAGAAATAACAAGTAGAACAATTTTCATGTTTCTATTGTTGGTCCATGAAATGTTTTATCTAGGAATCCTACCAAATGGCCAAAAGACATGATTTCTCTGGAGCATTAAAGACTTTGCCTTGCCTACAAGTCCACTTCAAGAACATCAGTAGGACATGCAATGATAATCAATTCGCAATAAGCCAAGAAGTATGATCTGAAGAGCTATGCAGAAACAAGTACTCTAACTGTTTTATATATTCTAGACCAAAGAGGCTTAAAAGGATCATTACCTGTACTACAACAGCACCAGCAGCATCCCCAAAAAGAATACAGGTCCCTCTGTCCTGTCCAATCAACATATCGTGAAAGAGAATCAGCCCCAATTACAAGGACATTTCTAAACCCGCCTCCTGTAGTTAGGTGGAGATCAATGATTCTAAACATAAAATAAATTACTAAGACCTAATTTCACCAAAGTAAACAATTCATACCCCTTATGTGACAAGCTGCCGATACTAGACCTAACACAAATCCGCTACATGCAGCTGTGATGTCATAAGCCAATGGATTTCTTTTACAGCCTAGAGCTTTTTGAATCTGACAATTATTGATATAATTAAAGAGAAATAAATATGTCCAAAAGTCATAAAGAGCATAAGCTACAGAGAATAACGTGGAACCAACTCAAGACATTCAGGTAGTAAAACCTTAAGTAATGTTGTAGCGTATTTATCAAATTTTGAAGCTCAAAATTCATCCATTTGTAAGTGAGAATTTGCAGTGCCAAAATTGATTAAATATTCACTACTCTGGCAAACACTCAAAATTTGCTGATGTAAGAACAGTACATTATGTATGGTATAGGCTTAGTTGCCACAAACTGTGTCAAACTAAATTCAGAACCAAGAATTAATTAGCTGAGCTAATTATGAACTTACTCTGAAACCATATAGTTCACAGGCTTTTAAGATAGAACTCAGGAACTGGACCATTATCTTTGTCTTTCTTTTAGGGAAAAAATAAAACTGTTACCACAATCTCTAATAAGCATCTGCACAACATCTTCCAAAGCATATGCTCATTGCACTTGGTTATTTATGCTTCCTTATGAAAAATTGTTTCCACACCATTGATATTGCTCATGGCCATTCTAGCCTTCTTAAAGGACACATGATATATTAAGCTACTCAAATATTAACTTGTACATCCTGTAACCCATACCTGAGGGAGCGCTACCAAAAAGATCTTCTGGTGTAGATGTGCACATCAATAGTAAGTCAACATCATCAGGGTCAACCTCAGCCATCTGGAGAGCTTTTCTAGATGCTTCTACTGCTAAAGTCGTCAAGTTATCCCTGCCTGAAAAACAACAGTGAAAAAGGATGTTCAGTGTTTGCAGAGATGTGATTTTTTTGCAGTGATTTGGGGAGTGTGGGTAGAATGTAATGTGAATATCACCTGCAATATTCAAGCTATCCTATTTATAGTATCTGCAACTAATTACTAACCTGATAGAACTCGTCTTTTATGAATTCCAGTTCTGACTGATATCCATTCGTCGTTAGTGTCAACTATTTTTGCAAGGTACATCATTAGAAATCTCAAGAGATGGCACAGCAGAGCCACATCCAACTAACTTGCAGCCTCTGCTGACAATCCTGTAAAATCTAAGAACTCAGTTATGCTGTAAAATCTAAGAACTTAGTTATCCTGTAAAATCTAAGAACTTAGTTATCAACTACCCTCAATGCATGTTCAAAGTAATTTGCCTCTGAACTTCATGCTGATGCAACATTTAAAATGATTTCTGGAAGCGGGTCTACAGAATTGTTTAGAATGAACTTTATATGCCAATAATGTCTAGCATCTCAGGTCACTAGCTCTAATGCATAGCAGGGCCTAAGAAGGAAAATAAAGTTGTGTCAATAAAGGCAGATCCTTTAATTATCTGATCAGAGAACCATAGGAACACAACATTAAACTCGCGTGCGTTTGTGTCTACAGTCAAACACACCAAAATTACTGTGTTGCTGAGCGATGGCTGTCAGCAGCCATCAAGGTACTATTACTATACCATATATATTATTGAAGGCATCTAAAGAATGCAAGTCGTACACTTGGTCATATAGTTACAGTCAGTGAAATTCATGACTGATAACCCATCAAGGTCCATTATTTAGGTCCAACACCCATATTCCTATAACTCAGGAGTTGTGCTACCTTTACTATTTCTTCTAAATCAATTGCAAAATGTCTTTGCAGAGCGATGTCACTGGAAACTAGGTATAAATCTCTTTCATCGAGGTAATCTCTTTCATCGCCTCAAATAGCAAGCATACATGCAAGAACACTTCACTCCAAACTCTGTAGCGTAAAATACAAATAGCCGAAGATTGAAGAGTTAAATGTGAATCACACTTAAACCAACAACACAGACACCATTTTCGCTAATGGCATGACTTAATGAGTTGGATCCGTAAACATGTCATTGCATTCTTTAAATTGCCGAGAGCTAATAGTTTCAACCGAATTCCACTCAATCCACGCTAGAAACAAATGAGACAATAAAATCATCAATTCACCAGCAGATTAAAAAAAAATTGAATATAAACACCTGGGCGTTCGAGATTCAGAAGGGGAAACTCCAGAAGCATGCTTCTTGGGTCCTTCAGTGGTGCCAGAGCAAACTACCCTTCTGGAGATTCGCACGAAGGAGCAAACCCCAGATGAATATATGCCTACAGAAGACCGAATCCTCCTTGTAGGGTTCGGAACTGATGGAGTGAAGCACCCAGATGCATTGGCCATTTACACCAATAATGTGAACAAAGAAAAAGATTAATAGAGGGGATATAAATGTAAACGTAGAGAAAGGCCTTTAGCTTATATGAGGGAGGAGAAGGATGTGACGCAGGGAGTGCACACACCCCATGAGAGGCGAAGAAAAACAAATGGTATTGACTGAGACTGAAAAAAACCAATCTTTTCCTAGTCCTTTTTGAGGGTCTTCGAAGCTCTCAAAGATGATATAGATATGAGCGATTATGGCAACCCAATTTGAGGAGACTCCAATGGCATCAACCCCTCCCTAGCTATTTTTCATCAGTGTTATAAAGCATGTCCAGGAGAGACAGGAAGCAAGTTATCTCTATTTCCAAAGACTGATTTTTTTTGATACAATCCAAGTGCAAGTCTTTGGAGCAATAGAGGAAACGAATTGCTCGTTTTTTGACACATTTAACAATGATTGATGGTTAACCTCAAATGACTGGAATACCATTGATTTTGTGTTTTGACACATATAACAATGATGATGTTAACCTCAAATGACTGGAATACCCTCACTTCATTACGTGCCAGACTACCAGTGGAGAGAGGTTAAGAACATAATGCGATTTCAGATTACAGATAATGTACTCGGGTCTCATTTTCAGTCTTTGGTTTCTACAATGTCCTAGTGTCATACTCATACCTATGTTTTTACTTTTTACACTACAATCTTTTTTCTTTCGGGATTTCTAGCGAAGAAAGTAAAGAGTTGGTTTGGCAGTTCATCTGTAATTTTCTTTATGATTCTCCATGGACCTTCCCCATATTTTCAAAGGGAAATTTCTACTATTTTTATTATTTATTATTATCATCAAGGATTGTTAGATGGAACTTTTTGTCAAATATGTTATTTTTCTCTTGATGTGTGGCCAAGTTTTAAAAAGCTTTTAAGTTTGTGGCTGGTTGGACTGTTAATTCAATTGGTAGGTTCAGGTTGGTGCATTGATTCTAGGAGGTAAGTAAGTTACAAGCTCTTGAATAAAAACTAGAACAGGTTGGCGTTTGGCTAAATAAAAGGTCAATAATACCTTTGAGGATAATGATTTTCTACTTAATGCCCTTTATTCTTATATTGGAGAGAATACAAAAATGTCATATTCCAATAAAGGTCCATATCGGTCCGCAAAAAACTACAATGGCCCAATTTCTCCATTTTCCTCATTAGGTCTTGTAATTTTCTGGCTGTGGCGCTCTGCTAACTGAAACGCACAGTGAAGGCCTTAGGCATCCACTGTTCCAAATTCAGACCAAGAGCCATTGAGAAGGAAGCTGAGGAAGGAACTCGTACGCTTACCTTATCTTTCGGCTCAGTCATAGGCTGTCAGGGTCAACACCATGTGGAGATCACCTGCAATTTCTTATCTTGTGAGTCTCTCCTCTGCTTGACTTGCACCTACCAATTCTTTCCTAAGTTCTTTGTTCTACTGCTGCTGGACTAGTTTATTTTGATTTATTGTAAGAACCCCATAAAGATTGGGACACCCAAACCACATGCCTTCTACCGATTTTATGTATTTGTTATAGAAATAAATTTTTGAATTTTGAGTTTATTGTTGCAATTTTTGCAAAGCAATCTCAAATTGTAGCTGCCCCGTTGAGCAATATGTAGTACTTAAAGTTTGGTACTTCTTACAGGTTGGTAGGATTGCTCCACTTGGACTACTTAGGGTCCAAATTCTTGATTCCTGTTTGTTACAGTACTTTGATGCAAGTTCAAGTCTCCAACCAAAACGCAGCCAGGGATTTGGCATCGACGGAGGTATCCTGGATTAAGTTAGCCAATTGTTTTTGCAAATACTAAGGTTCCTTATTTTGTATTATTCCACGCTGGTAATCTTCAGCTTATTCTAGGTGGTTGAATATCTATTTCAAGGTATCCGAAAAAATGGTTGCTTTACAATTTCTAGATAATGTTCATAATTAATCAACCCGACAAGTATTGGGATAGAATCATAGAATATTATTTACCATGAGAAGTTTAAGCCAAGAGAGAGAGAGAGAGAGAAAGATGATAGTTTTTATTCCTACTATCATCTAGGATAGGAACTAACAGTTTTGTATTTTGCGAGGAAAACATTATTAACTATAAGTAGGGATGTTCTACTATGGTAAATTATCTTCAATTTCTTTTGATCTTCTATTTCTACATGTGTCTGTTCATATTCATCATGCTAGGATGACCTGCTCAAGTGTGCTAGAGGTGAAACGACTTACCTACTTTAGTTCTAATTATCACAAATATGACTTGCCTTAGTTCTTGTAAAACCGGCCAGCTCATAAATTATAAATCAATATATCCATTCTCATATTCCATCATTTGGATGGTCTTTATAAATTTTTAATAATTATATAAACAATATCATTTTTTTTTCTAGGATCAATTTGTCAGTAAGGCTAAATTTCATTCTCATGAGCAGAATGCTGGAGGTATAGAGAAGCACCATATTGAGGAAAATGTGTCTAGAAAGGATAGGTTCAAATTTCTTGTGAACACTGTAAGTATATGTCTATAAACTTATTTTCTCTACTCAATATGTATGACAGTGCAAAAACATGGGTTTTACTTTGATTAGCATGATGAAATTTTATTGCTGCAAATTTAAGATGGCTTATAATTGAATAATTCACACCTAGCCATCATTCTTCTTATTCAAATCTATGAGAGGAAATGGAATGAGCATCTGCAAAAGGTATTTCTCTGTATAACACTATTATAAATGCTGTCTTGTCAAGCATTGTCTGTATAATGGTTATGATGATAAAATCAGCTCAGCTCAGCTCAACATTGTTTGAGAAGCTATTTATCTCTCGGTGTCCATCTTCATTTTGGTTTAACTTAACCCTATATATCACTATAAAAATCTTAGGAGCCTTATTATTATTTTATTCATTGTATGATCTTTTGGTTACACATTCTTTTGCTACTAGGACAAATTTAAGCAAAGCCCTTATTTCTTTAACAGCTCTAGTGTTGCTTTTTCCCCATTAAAACTTCATAAAGAAGATCATAGCGTTTATGCTGGCTAATTCATTGATCATGTTATGTACGTAATTGGTGCATCTCCAGGGCCCCAAACTACATAGGTTGTATAGGATGCAGAAGATTCTGATGGAGAATCTTGACTCGAATCAGTTTGATTGACCCAGTTTGAAAAGCATGCACTCAATCAACTTTGTTAGTTTACTCAAATCCAGTCAGATGTAATTCCTGGGTGAATTTGGTGGAAGATATAAAAAATTTCCTTAACTCCAATGGTAACTAAAACAACTGATTTTCAGATATATTTTTTTTTCTAGAAGTCCTGTACGACTTTTGTGTGTGTGTGTGGGCGGGGTGATCAGTTCATCTTGGCTCCTGGGACCTTATTATATGAAGCTCAAGAGCCCATTATAAAGAGTTGACATTAACAGCAGATCTGATCTTGCTTCAAAACTTGTCTTTCAGGTAGCTTCAACATGATCCGAAAGCCAGGTACTTTTGATGAGCACCAGAATTTATGCTGTAGGCTTCATTAGAGGCCCGTGAATCTTCACTGTCCTGCTGATCAATACAATGTGAGAAGAGTGTGTTTATCACTTAAAATATAACCATGGAATTCAAGCACTGACATGTTATGGTAATGGTTCAGATCCAGAGGAGTTGAAGCTTTCCTTGAAGCATTGGGGGTGAAAGGGGAAAGAAAGGTGCCAAGACAACCGGGTTTGAACAAAAGGATCATTCTTGCACATGAGGTATTATCAGTTTAGACTTTAGACCAGTCAGTTGATTTGAAAAGGAGTTGGAACATGTATGCTTTCTTACCTATGATCCTCTGTCCAAATACGAGTCTCAAATTTCTGTCGTTTCTGACCAAATCATCTCAAAGTAGTATGAAGAAGGATATGTCGCATTGGACTGCAGAGAGTAGCTCCCCTTTCTGTGACAGCGAATGCCATCTTGAGCAAAATTCTTCAGGTGGTGTCAAAGGTGTCATGGAGGCATTGAAATTGAGAATTCATCAATGGAGAAGCAACCCTACATTCCGGATTAAGCAGGAGAATTGGATCTAAACAAAGTTCCACTTGATGGTTCATCTTGTTACTCAAATGACTCTATTCCTTCCCTTCCACAGTTAGCCCATCTCATAATTCTAGTCACCCAGTAGGCAGGTTCGGGAAACCACTTATCCCACCATAAATTGGTGGAAAGAAAAAAGTTATGAAACTTTTGACGTTCTTAATTGGGATGACGCAGAACATTTTTCTCTGATAATTCCCAGAAAAAAAATACGAGCACGGATACTTGGAAGCAAAATCTGAAATCTAATGAAGTTGACATTATTGGAGTTGCAGCTGTCTCAAAGACCCTGTTAGGTGCTCACAAAGAACTTGGCTACATCAGTACTGATCTATGACTGGAAATATAATATCCACATTGAGTCTTTCAGATGGTCAACATACTGGTCCAGATGCTGCATGTTTGGTTACTGAACTGGACTGTAATAATAGCATAGCAAATGGATTTTTATTTGCATACCAAACTCCGAATAAGGTTCCAGATGGAGATGGGAATGAATATTCCCGCTGCTTTGTTGCATGACCGCAACAGCATAAACACCATGCCATGTGGGGATCAACTTGGGAACTCTTTTGGCTTTTGATCAGCATTTTGAAACTCATATAGGTTCTCAAGTTACAGAAGATTCATCTGGTGACCGCTAAAATCTTCTGAACTCAATGAGCTAGGACATGCATGCATCAGAAAGGTGGTCAAATTGTCTGAAGTGGATATGTTTGTCCCAAAGGCAGCCCCATCAGTTATCCATATGAGCAGAAAGGAGAGGGAGAAACTAGTGTTCTGATTCTTTCGAGGTAATTGCTCCTAATCTCACAGAAAGCAATGTGGAATGACTGCCCTGAAACATCATATCCTTATGTATTGAATGGCAAGGAGGAAAAACATTTTGGTTTTAAACTAAGACAGGGGAGGAGATTGAAAGATTTTTGGAGGGAGATACCTCTGGTCTGGCATCTCTCTCTAGACACGAAATCCTGGATGATGTAAACATTCTAGAGGGAGTTTTAAGATCAGGAGAATACCGGAGGATCAGAGCCAGCCTAGGTAATAACAGAGCTGGTGTACACCTGTGAGAAGTAGATGGTCTAGACGTAATTATGTTCAGCGAAAATACTCTTAGCATGGTTCATTGTAGTTTATAATAGCAGGGTACTGGTCATGAGTCTCTCCTGGCTTCTGAAATTAAAGGTTCTACAAATTACTTATGAGAAATAATTACAAAGTTAAAATCAGAACTTCCTTTGTTGTTACGGACTTTTTCATCACAATCTCATCCAGTCATCTTGCTGAAGCTGCATCAGGTGATGGTATCTACGATCTTCTGCAGCAAGACTTGCAAGATTGGATATTCTTTAAATTTTGTTTTCCCTACTTGTGGAAATTTCCACGTGATTTTTCCTTTTCTTGAAATAGTTGAGTAAACTGCTTTGTAGCTAATACAGATTACTGTGCAACACTGATAAAGCTATTTACCTCTCGGGCTTTCATCCCGTAGATATAATTGTTAAGATTTTTCCATCAAGAGGTGTTGTTGCAAGTTGCACCACTATAACCAAGCAGAACTCAAACTAATGTCACCCTGGAATTTAGACCTCTTTCTACAGGAAAAATGTTAACAGCAAGAGTAAAAAAAATAAAAATTGTAATTCTTGCGTGCTTTAATTAAATCTTTTACGCAAACCTTCAGTCCATATTTTTCTCGTACTCTCATCCCATGAACGCTTTACCAGCTTCTATAAACGTCTCTATTTCTGGCTGCATGTGAACAAAAAATGAAGAAATTAAAAATTAAGAGGATTGCATAATACAAAATGTTTGCTCCACTGAAACTATTCTATCAGTCTCATTAAAGATTTTTTGTACGTAATTTTTTAGAAAAATGAAGTATATTTGCTTGTGATAAGCTTTTAAGTCTTTAACATCTCTTAAAAAAAACACAGAATAATCCAAGAGGAAGGTAGTGGACTTCAACTTTAATTGAGATTATAAGGGCTGTTAATTAAAGATTAAACGAACAACATGGCCGACCATTACCAACTCCAAAGAGGACAAAATTGAGGTATGCTCCACTATGCTGGTCTGCTAGCTATCTCTAGATTTCTAATTAGATTTGATTAAACAGATATGCTGTTTTACATTATATATGCCAAGGTCAGTCTGGCCAACTTTTGAGGGCATAATAGCTTATTAATCCCTCATATATTAGTGGCAGTTCTATTTATACTGCCCCGACAGGCAGTCATCTTTTCTTTTGTCTTCAAAGTCGGGCCCTTCAAAATGAAAGCAAATCCACTTTTCATTAACTCTGTTTGCAATTTGGCAACTGGCATTCCCTCCTTCCAAAGAAGAAGAAAAGAAAAGAAAAAGTAGCACCTGTTGTTGATCCAACAATTTGATGAATAGTTTTTAATTATTTAATGAACTATTTTATTTTATCCATCAATGATCAATCGCATCAAACACGACCTAAATAGAGAGAGAAGGATTGGGAAAATAATTAGTGGGTTTTTAATTTTCAAGTAAGTATACATTTCTTTTGAAAAAACAATGAATTCTTTGAGTATGCTCCGACTCTTACCGAATGATGATGATGGGTTCAGATTGATCCATGAGTGGGTGATGAGTACTAGCAGTAGCAAATCAAGGAGGGTAGTAATTTGTGAAGTTGGGCACAATACTCAGGGCCCCATTGAATCCCTCCCATCAATTATGGTGGATGGAGAATATTTTCAAGGCTGAGAATTTTCTTGGGAAAAAAACTACCCAATTTAAATCTCATGCATGATTGTTCCTTGAATTTTTCTTTCCTCCATCATTGCCTTTCTTTGAGATTTTTCAGATATATTGAAGTATTGAAGAAACACATGAATATAAAAAGATATACAAAAAACAATTCTTTAAGATATGAAGGGGGAAAAAAAAATCATATAAAGGATATTAATTAATTCGTAAATTAATATAACCGATTTCAATAATTTAAAAGCTTATATGAATGTCACTGTGCAGACATTATTGTAGAAGAGAGAAAAAGAGAAATATATATAAACAGAGTCGTAGATTAAATTGATAAATTATGTTATATATTATGGTAGTTAATTGTGATGTCCAAATAAACAAAAAAAAAAAGAACAAAAAGAAGAGAAACTCTTAATGTAATTAAGTACTGTCATCATTATCTATAACAATGGTTTAGGGTCAATATGTAATTAAAATCTACGTGACTCATATTTCATTATGAGAAGGTAGTTTATAATTAGACAATGCATACACTAATTATATTATATTTCTAATTTCTTACTGCTAATCATTTTGTATTAGACATGCAAAGCAATTAATCTCGTTTCGTCAACAATCTCTGAGATAGTTTTCAATCTTTCAATCATAATTAGAAGAAAAGTTTATCCTTTAAAAAGAAAATTAAACACAGTTTGTTGGCTGATTAAACAAAAATCTTAGAGAGAAATTCACAGTGGCAGAAAACATTTTTACCCTTCTTTAATTTCATCATAGTGACAAAGAAAATCTGATTTGTTGTACTTGTATATTTATAACTCAAAAATTAACCCATATATATCACTTGGTTGAGAGAGTTGAAGCGTTTGTGAGTCAATTTTATATTATATATGCACATTGTTAAATAAATATTTTTCTATATATCAGATGTACGTAAATTAGAAAAATATTTGAATGTGTGAGATGACGGATTTAAATTATCTCTTGTTCTAAAAAGATTTGTTCTTTGATCCAAGGCCGTGAGAAAAATAAAAACTCTTGAATTAGAACAGATCCTTTTTTTTTTGCCGGAGATAATCCAAATCCGTGAAACGAGAGACATGGAAACTGAAACATAAACCATGAAAGGAAGCTGTCAGTTGGGTTAAAAAAATATGTCTAAGTGTTAGTATTGTTTTTTGCTAAAGATAAAAGTAGCCAATGTGAATAGTTAGACAACATTATAATTTTCTTATGGACAAAACAAAATATATTTTTGTTTGTTATATATGATTTTTTTTTAGTAGTTGTTATGATCTAATTTAATATAAAAAATAGGAAAAACAATAATTATTAATTATAAAAAATGTGACGAAATTAATAAGAAAGGAACAAAATGGTAATGAAGTAAAGTAGACCCCAACTATATATAAGCGCCTGTCAGAGTTGTCGACGGTTGGAGGAAAATTATTGCATCCCATAATTAACAAAGCAATTGAAGGAAGATCTTACCGTTCAAAAAAGTTAGAACTAACCAACAAACTAATGCATCAATCTTATTCACAGAATTAACCAAGCAGTCGAACAGAAGAAAATTAATGCATCCCATCATATTATTCAATAACCATGCAATTAATTGCACCAAAGGATTAGAGTTGTGCCACGTAAAACAATTGGCCACCAACATGTAGTTGTGAGCGATTCTAGAGAATTAAATTAGAATAGTAATTCCTTATTTGGAGATCAAATATGTAAAGATTTGTAAGTATAGAAGTAAATACTTGTGGAGTAGTGAAAGGGTCGATTCTAAATTAACCTTTTTTGGCAAGGTGGGGACAGATTCCTTGTAGCTTTCCCAACTTTTAATAACACACCAGCTCTGGGAGCAGAAAGAAAATAACACACCAGCTTCTATATAAAAAGACAGTCCTTTCTGCTTAGGTTACTGCGTAATTACAAAAGCACAACGAATTAGCTAGTATCAAAAAAGAGAAAAAAGGTTAAATTTTTGTCAGTATAATATACTAGTTGCATTTAATAGGTTCAAGTTATCAGGTATACAGATTTGAGAATATCCACAAGATTCGACTAATTTTGGTCCATAAGTCTAAATCGTAGATTCGTAGTCCTGCAAATTAAAGTGCAAATCACCCAGTAAGATCTTTCTTGGAAAGTATTTCATGGCTAAAATATTAGAGCACCCCTTTTGTTTATTGGCGAAGTTGAAAAAACAGGGCAAGCCCCATGTAACATGGTGACGGAGTAAAACCGTGGAGTCCCAGTCCCAAGTCATTGTCTTTCAATTTAAGTCACGCAAATAAGTTCCAAACTGTACACGGTACTTAATTTTCCATCCGCTACAGCTTCATAAGTTGTTACAGTTAGGCGCATGCTCTGTTGCTATTAATTTATTGCTGCATGCAATTGAAAAAGATATTTGGGTTAATGTGAAAGGGATAAGAGTTGCCCACAGAATATTTCTATATAGATTTGAAAGCAACCCCAGATACACATAGATAGAGATGGACAGATTGTCAGCAAGCTGTAAATTTGTTGTTTTTGGCTTTAAACATTAGTTGCAAGTGCTGTGTTGGCCAGCTTTCACTGACAAAGCACTGGGTTAATGCACGCCAATTTGTTTGGTGATTGGTTTCTGGGACACCAACAATATCTTTCCTACTGCAAAAGTAATTGTCTCGTTGCTATTTGCTATGCTATTAAAATTGTGGCTTATAGGGGAGGCAAAAGATTTGTACCATAGTCACAAAGATCTCAAACTTTAGTAGCAAACAGAAACTACTCTCCCTAATGGAAATCCAGTATGAATGAGAACTAGGATTTGGTTGCAGGGCTGCCTCTGAAACTGATTGGAAAGCCATTTGAGCAAGCAATGTTTTTTTATGGCGCGCATACAAAAAGAGCAATGTGAATCACAAACAAATCAAGTTTAGTTTGATTATAATCGAGGCTTCAACTCTTTGTTTGGAGCCCAACTAAGCTATTAAACAACCATATGTGCCTAAAGCATGGTGTATATAATTCTTGCACGCACTGTCAAGTCTTAACTAGGCGACAAGCGTTTCCGGCATGAGCTAATAATACCAAATCCTTCACGGCTTTACCTCTTCTCTGTTGGGAGCAAACTGTAATTGTCACAAGTTACAACATGGCTTATTTTGGAATTGGGAGATGAAAAACAAAACAGATATGGGGATAAAATTTTGGGGGTAAAAGCCAAGAAGGACGTAAGAATACATGTTGCTCTCTTCAATACCAATTCAGCGCGCGAAATCCTCTGAGCGAGCCAGCCGGGGATGTCGTATTGCCAGGGGAGAGAGGGGGAGATGGAGAGGGAGGGGGCCTCGTGATTCCTCTTTTTGTTTTTTTAACCTTTTATGATCCTCTCTCTGTTTCTTACTTAACGTAAAGATTTCCCATCTCTCTAACGTTCTTGTGCAGAGAGCCTAAGCTCTACTTCTCACTCTTCACCCATTCACACACTCCCTCCCTATAAATATACCCTCACACAAACCGTTTTATCCCCTCTTGTCTCTTTCTCTCATTACTTCACACGACATTTTCATTCTCTCTCTCTCCATTTATTTGGCTTCTCACTCTGTTTTAGTATCCATAGCCAGTGAACTGCTTCTTGTGAGGGAAAGGAACAAAGAGCGCAAAGGGGGAATTTTTCTTTTTTGTGGATTGTGACGAATATACAATGTCGGCTTACAGAGATGAAGATCCTCGTATTCATGGAATCAAAACAAAGATTCGTGTCGTTCCCAATTTCCCCAAACCGGGTTTGTTTTTTTCCCCCCTTACTGTTTTTGTTAGCCCCTGCATTAGTGTTTCTTGTGCCATGTCAAAATGTAGGAAATGTAATTTTAGTTTGTGTTTCGCTAAGAACCCTTGACATGCCAGCCACTGATATGCTATATTTTGGATTTTTTTTAATAGAGTTAGATGGGTTTATTTATTCCTTTCTACAAGGAACAACCATGTCTACTTGGGCTTCAGAATTTGTGTTTCTTTAAGTTTTGTATCTAAATTTCTTAACTTCCATGTCTAAGAATGAAAGTTTCTTACCTTTCTCTGTGGTCTTCCAGTTTTCGCTTACCAATGGCCTCAATGGCAGGTATTATGTTCCAAGACATAACTACGCTATTACTGGATCCCAAAGCTTTCAAAGACACAATTGATTTGTTCGTAGAGCGGTACAAAGGCAAAAACATTTCTGTTGTTGCAGGTGAAGGAAACAAAGATATTTTTTTTTTCCTCTATATGAAAATAAAATTTCGAATTTGGGCTTAAATGTTGATTCAGAGCTTTCCAAGGGCTTTCACTACTGTCCTTAGCTTCTAGTGGTGGGTCATGGTTACGAGAAAGTTGGGTTTGAATATGCAGAAATGCTCTCTATTGCATAAGTTTCTGGTTGTCTTTCTGAATGCTTTTAAGGGACACTATTGTGTGGAAGTGACTGTGCGTTTTTTGTGAATGATTTTTTGTTTGATTATGATCTTTTTGTTAGTGGGTTGTGCCATTGATTGCTTTCTGAAGTTTCTTTGAGAGGCCCTCATTTTCTCTCCTCCTCTTCCTCTCTCGCTCGCATGTGCTGTGATCCAATTTGCATGGACTATGGATGGGGATGGCTGCCAGCTTGTTAATAGTGGACCCCCTGATGCGAGTTTAATTTGAGCCCTTCTTTTCCTCCATTGTAATTTGCAATGTTGGTTTCCCAGCTATATTGTTGGGTGACTTGATTTCTATGCCTTATTTATTCTGGATGTCATGCCCTCGTCCCTTTACTGTTAGTTTTAAATTTCCTTTAAAATTTTGAAAGTCATTGGGTTCGGATGAAGAAATTGACGGGCCTTTAGAATATCTCTGGTGATCAATCTTCTACAAAATAACAAATATGCTTGTCTTTCACTATCTTTTTTTGTAATAAAGTATATGTTTGCTCATTAAAATTCTTGTGGCAACAGAAGATGCTGGCAATTTTATTTTTTAGATGATTTTGACTTCTTTTTTTGCCTTTGGTTTCCATTTCTTTATTTTTTTCACATTTTACCGAGGAGGGGAGGGGAAATAAATCCCACGTAGACTTCCACAGGAGTCAAACCCTAGATCTGTGGATAGCAGGGAAGGGAGGTGGTGCTCTAAGCCAAGAGGCCATTGGCTGGTTTCCATATCACCATCCTATATATGTCTGATTTGTTTCATTATATTTTGTATATGTATCTTGTACTTATTTTTGTCAGTTAGAATCAGTCCGTCAGTTTGCTATGTAGACTTTTGCAATACTGTTGTATTGTGAGATCCTTTTTGAACTTTTCTTTGTAGCATTCATAGTCCAACAAGGATAACTATGTGGGATTTCCCCTCGTAGAAAGAATTAACCTATCCTTATAGGTTTGCGTTTAGTTGATTTGGAGTGTTTCCAGTTGTAGGTCTTGTATGTAAGAAATGTTGTCGTGCTGACTGAGACCATGTTGCATTGCTCTATTGTGAGTACAGATGAGCAGTTACTAAACCTTGCAACTTTAGATTTGACTTTAATATTGATGCAGAGCTTTTGTATTTGTATCGAGTAGAATGCGTAATTTCAAGTATTCTTTACCAAATATCCGCTTCAGCATTCTGCTTTAGAAAACCATATATGCAGCTAATTGTCAATTGACATTCTCTTTTGTTTTCTTCTACATGTTTAGCATGTGTTTTGACACTTTTGACCTCTTATACTTGTACTGTATACACCTTATTTTACCATATTCTTTATAAAGTCAGCATTGATGTTCTAAAATATAAGTACCTCTCTCTCCAGGAATTGAAGCTAGGGGTTTTATTTTTGGTCCTCCCATTGCACTGGCAATAGGAGCCAAGTTTGTACCTTTAAGGAAACCGAGGAAGTTGCCTGGTATGTTTTGATTTTTCCTGCTATTATGCAGTCTATAACATGGTGATAGCAGTAGCAGTAGTCAGTTTCTTTTCACGTCTTTTGTTTCCCCTGTTAGTTGCTATTCGATCTCTTTCCAATCAGTTTGCATTAATTCTTTCCTCAATAATTAATGATACAAAGTTCTATTAACCTTTGGCCTCATTTTCCTTGCTTATGTAATAGATTCATTATTTTCTGTCACATTATTGCAGGTCTGACTGATTTATTGTTTTTGTATACGAACTCAACAATTTTCGAAGTTCTGATGTTTAAACTGTCATATTTAACATAAAAAAATTTCTTCTTTCTTTTCTACTATAAATTTGTAATAAACAAAGTAGTTCCTGTAATGGCAGGTAAAGTTATTTCTGAAGAGTATGTTTTGGAATATGGAAGGGACTGCCTTGAGATGCATGTTGGAGCAGTTGAACCTGGTGAATGTGCATTAGTGGTTGATGATTTGATTGCTACTGGTGGAACGCTTTGTGCTGCCATGAACTTACTAGGTAGATGCTAGTTAAAATACAAACTGTGTTTGTAGAGTGGACTTAAAAAGTTATTAGCTCAGGAGGATCACTTTGCTTCGCCAAACTCATGCTTGCTGACATTAAGTTAGTCTAGGAATGTGTGTCCATACCTATTGTTTTTAGTCAAATCTGTAGAAGTTTTATATAATATGTCTATATGTCTGTTTTCAGAACGTGTTGGAGCAGAAGTAGTTGAATGTGCATGTGTAATTGAGTTGCCAGAATTAAAGGTACGGGAACTCTTTTATCTCTCTTTATCTCACTATTGATTATCTGCATGGTAAATGATCGTATTTGCTACTTTTGCCTTGTGTTTATTACGAACCTCCTCCTATTCCCCCAACACACTTCTCTGGTAGTCAGACTCAGCTGTATTTTATCTTGTTTAGGTATTGAATATGATGGATTTGATATATTTTTGGATGAACAGAAAAGGAGAAACAAGTTGAGAATTGAAGTTGATGTTGGATGTTTTAGTCATTTCAGATTATTATATTCAATACTATGTGGTGAATGCATGCAATGTATAACGTGACCGCAATGCATTATTTGACACTCCTGATACGAACAAGTTATCCTAATATTCGATAGAGTAAGGATATTTTTTTTATATCTTTTGATTTAGCAGTTACACGTCTCCAGGTAGAGCAAGGATCATTTTTACATACTCTAGATTCTTGGTTGAACAGAAAATATATTTCAATAATAAAACTAAAGCCAGAGTTGGCTGCCTAATGATGCAGAGAGAGAGGCAGCTGCTTCTGTCCATAAATGTACTTTGGTAAACTCATTAGTAGCTAGTGCTTTTTGTGATGTTTGTATACCTATTTATGGATCATTTTGCTGTGTTCTTCACAGTGATTAATTGAAGGGATCTCATTGATAAACTACGTGGGTATGTCTGAATGTTGCAGGGTCGTGAGCGTTTGAATGAGAAGCCATTGTTTGTCTTAGTGGAGTATTACTAATTCTGGCAAAAAAAGATCTTCCCCTGGAATGTTTCAATGACAAAGTGTACATTAGAGGGATAGTACTGGTGATACCTCATTCGAAATACTATTTTACTTTCCACTCCTCTCCCCCTCCTTTTCTCATTCTTTTCCCTCGGTTATTGAATTTCAGAAACTTGGTGGAGACCCATTGCTTCACCAAGTTGCATAGAATATTGGAATGGAAGGGGTAGTGGGAATGGAAAATGCTTGTAGTAGGACTCATTATTTTGATATTAGTGAATTTATATAACCAGTTCTTGAATCTATATAACCTGTTATTGGCTCTCTTTGCCTGTATTTTTCAAATTTGTGTTGAATGGAAAAGAAAATAGGAAAGGTCTTACGCTTACCAACTTTTGTGGAAAGAAGGAAAAGAAAAAAATGGAATTCAAATGCATTTAGGTGCAAAGACCGTCAAAAGATTGTGACCGTATACCATCTCATTGCCTTTGATTTTCCTAGCAAGACAAGTTAAGGCTGGGACCCGATGGCGTGACTTGCGCTATACTTTGGCAAAATTAACCAAAAGATTCAAGGTCCTTCAGCAGTTAGCGAGCAAGCTGGACCCACAATCTTCTTAACGAATAACGACCCCTTTTGGTTCTTAGTTTCGTCATTTTCAAAGGCTTCTAAAGACAAAATTATGTAATAAATAAAGTCAGTATGTAAGCAAGCAAGTTTGTTTGTGTACATAGCATATATCCTTTTTCAAAAACAAAAAAATTGACTGTCACTCGTACATTCCCATCTCAACAACAGTCAACGAGCTTCGTTCAAATCTTGTAAGTAATTCTTAAATGATAATAACGCTATAGCCAGTTTGCCACACCAAAGATGAATAATCCCAAATTTCTCACTAGAAATACAACCTGCAATGGTATTTTTCTTTTTTAGGTGCACAAAAATATTAAACCTAAAAAAGTAGAAGTATGCATTTAGTCAGCCAAGGGGAACAAACCAAATTAAAAGGAAAAAAAAAAAGGTAAAAGTAAACAGTGGGATTTTCATTTAATTTTTACAATTTATAGACGACAAGAAAGCAAGGCAAAACGGCACGCGAATCAAACACTAGAACCTCGCCGTTTTCCCCACTAACTGAGTCGAATCCGACTCGTCCATCAAAAAATGAGTCAATTCCGGGTTGCTTCGAGACTCGACCCGCAATGACCCGGCAAACCAGCATGGCTTTCCTACCCTTGCCTCCACCAGAGCTCTCATGAGCCCGACCGGCTACCAGAGTGCGTGCAGATCGCTGATCCTTTGCCTCCAGGGAACAACCATACGCAACTGCCTCCTCCCTCTCCGGCGTCATAGGAAGCACCGACGGTTGTGGGACCCAAACAATGAAACCGCATGAGCTCATTCCCATCCGCTACGCACCGTGCATTTTCCTCCCAACTGCTCCCGTCAGTGGGACTACCCGCACCGGCACGAGACTTTACCATCTCACGGTACTCCTCGAATCGGGATACCATTTTAGAGACATTTTGCACCTTAAAAATAATATCAATCCGACCCGAAAATGCTTTCGGACTCCAGCTAGTGTGGAAGATAATCTCAACCACATTACGCGATGGATGTCCCTCGGGAAGTTCGGTAAGGGCTGGGAAGAAAGGGTCTGGTGCACGGGTACGCGACGGGTTTGTAGATGTACAACCTGCTTCGGGTTTATTGGGTCGTAAATGTCTGGAACTGAGTTCTTTGGCTGGTGGGGATTTGGGTTGTCGGGGCTTCGGCTTGGTTGTATCGATCACGTCTTTGATGCTTTGAACACCTTTTCTGCAACTCGCACTGTTTATGAGGGTGTTCTTGTTTTGGATAGGTTGGTATACGTCTTCAAACGCTCGCGACTTACACTGCCACGACTTGACCCACCCCCTCGCCATTATCGGACCTAACCGGAGAACCCCTCTTTCCGATGACTGTTTGTCTCTCTCCAACTATTTTGCGGCGTTTGGCTTTTGTTGCGTGGGGAAGAACAAAATAGAACTAGGGGAGTGGAAGAGACATGGCGCGATAATTAAATGGGGATTACTAGGTAATTTCAATTACAAAATTACCCTTCTTGTTTTGTTTTGTTTTGTTCTTAATGACATGGCTCCGAAGAAGAGAAAAAAAACAACAAACTCAACTAATTAGGCAAATCAAAATTTCATGATCTATAAACCCTTCGCCTTCTCATACATTATAACCTTCGTTTTTTTTTTTTTAAATCTGTAATTATGGAAAAGAAAACTTTCGTAGCTAATCAATTAATGCCTTTAATTTGGCAGTTTAAAATATTAAATGTGTAGTCCTAACAATTTATATTCATCTATACGGTGTACATTGTAACTTAGCTTGCTATTAGGTGGAAATTTCAATGTGCTTGTAATTTAGTTAATTTAATTCTTCCATTTTATAGATAGTCACCAAATTTTAAGTGTCACAAATAAAATCACCACTCAAAATAAAATTAATCATTTCATACATAGTAATCAGATTAAGTTTTCTATGTGTCCAATCAAACATAAGAGTCTATATATTATTTAAAAAATAAATAAATAATACCATACTATTATTTGTCCATTGAATAAAAATTAGATAAATCTCATAAAATTGTAAATATCGTTAATAATAATTTTGTTGTAATTAACAAGGTTGAATCATGAATAAAGACTAACAATAATTTTAATTTTATCTCTAAAATTAAATTCTATATATAATTTCTAGCTCTGTACTCAAAATCTAGCTACTATATACAATTTGCTTTGCTTTGAATGACATGTAGCCATGTGTGTATCATCTTCAGTACTCATGATATTATAGAGGCTAGGTCAGGTTTAATAGAGACAAGGCACTCAAAATCAGTTGTGGCAAGTAAGCAATTAATCTAGTCTAGTCACTTCTTCTTTTTCTATTAAAAGCTTGGCCTGAATCTAACTTCCTCTGTGAAATCAGTAACAATTACTAACATATACAGTATTATGCGTCAGGTTGAAGCTTGCTTCAATGAAACAAGAAACACTAGGATGGTTGGACCATTTTGTATACTACTGTTCTCCTTCAACCCTTTAATTTTCAGTAACAATTACTAACATATACAGTATTATGCGTCAGGTTGAAGCTTGCTTCAATGAAACAAGAAACACTAGGATGGTTGGACCATTTTGTATACATACTGTTCTCCTTCAACCGTTTAATTTTTTTATTTTTTTTTCCATACAAGGAAATATAAAAAATAGGTTTAACTGTTCCAACCCCAGCATGAAATAAATAAGGGTATTTTCGTCAATGCAAAAGAGTCTTTCCCTTTTACCTTGTGGCACTTGGCAGGAGAAGGAAAGAGAAGAGAAGGGACTGTCATGGGGTGGAGAATCTTTTATAGGAGTTTGATTTGAAGGGGAACAAAGTGGAGGGAGGGCAATAGAAGAATTTGAAGGGAATAGAAACTAGCAGAGAATGCATCTAAAAAGGCACTGAAATTTAAACTAGTAAAACGACAGGTTTTCTTTCATTTTAAAAGGCGACTAATAATTAAGTTTCTGTTCACATAGCTACTTAATTAGGGCTCTCATTGGGATAATGAGCATTAGTTGCATTTGAAGGAGACAAATACGTTGTGATAATCAACCATTATCTATAATTATGTGACTAATTAATTTACAGAACCAATTGGTCCAAAACGTCAGGATTTGCGCTATATCCGAAATTTGAATTTTATCATAGCTTAGGATTTGTTTAATGTGTGTTCTTATACCCTGTAACACTTGTTAAGTATTATAATAAAAATTTCATAATATTTATTATGATTAATTTGTCATAGTATTTTTGATATTCTTTAATTCATAAGTTTTGACATGTAGAATATTTTGATAAGTACCTAAAAACACAGGATAAAATACTGTTTGTGTTATGGTGTGCCCTCTATTATATGATTCTTAAACTTGGTCCATTAATAAAAAGAAGTGCAAAACGTTTAGCTTTTGTGTAATTGCTGCTGGTGGAGTTTTGCCAGCCTTTGCTCTCACGCCTGCAGAATCTAGCTTAAGCTATTTCAGCTCCGGGAACTGCGTGTAAATTATGGGGCGTGCAAGCTTCCATTCCACACCTAAGAGATGTATACCTTTTACCTAATATTTTTTATTTTTGTTGTAGCATACTCAATATTTTTATCACATATATATATATATTAAATTTATTATTTTAAAACAAATATTAGTTCAAGAAACGGAATATCTGAAAAAAGTTATTTATTTATTTAATTTTTTAACATAGATAGTATTTACATTCATTAATTACATTAGAACATAGCTTTCAATTTAGTAATTATCAAAGAATCACATAAAAATGAAGTACTAATTTATAATATAGAGAAAATATCTATCATATCAACAGATAAAAGAGTTGAACATGAAAAAAATTTGTTTATTACCACAAACTCATGAACGAGATATTTCACTTGATTTCTACTCTGCTATTACCATTTGCCAATTAATTTGATTTTTAACTCTTGTTTTGAACTTTGAATTTTGAATTGAGAATACCAGATGTTGAATCTCATTTTAACAGAGATTAATTAAACTTCGTATCACTTGTTAGATTAAATTTTGCTTGCTAATCACATAATTGGTCTTTCATGTATGAAACCAAAAAAAAAAAAAAAGGTACAGAAGTGGCAGTTAGGATTTGGAAGTTAAATTATACAAGAGCTAACAACCTAACATGGAAGACATTATAAGTAGTTTTCTTTTTTGTCCAAAGAAAAGATGAATGCTCATCTTTCCTTCTGATAATCATATTGTCTTCTTCAATGGGGATTTGCAAATCCATAATCCTTAACTAAGGGGATTCAGTTTCCATGATGACAAATATCTCACCAAACATGGGTCCCTTGGCAAAAGAGAATCTTTTTTTTTTTTTTTTTAAAAGAAGGGAAAAGAAGTAGAAAAAATCAGACTATTGGATCAGTGTAGCCAAAATAGATTGCGGGCCTCTACCTTCTTTGTAGGTCGAATGGCTCAGTGTATTGGGCCTAGAAGCCATTTATTGGGCCTTGTTATCTGTAAGTGTAAGAGGCTAAACTCTAAAGCGCCTTCTTCTAGTCCTAGTTATTTTGCTTCGGTTACACACGCATCCTATCCCCAGGAAAAACGACGTCGTTCATCCCGCAGCCTTTGTTGTTACTTTTGGTGCACACCAAACTGCCAATTGCCAAGTTACAGGGTTACTGGTTGTCTAACAGTCGGACCTTCAACTACCTAAGTAGCAAGCCTCATCGTTTCTCATGGACCCACCACCAACCTCCAAACCCGCAACCGACAGCCACCGCAGCCCACTTTTCCTCCGGCACATAATCTCTTTAGATACCAGTCTCTCCCACAGCCTCCATACACTGACAAAACCGATCCTCCCTCAATTTCTCCTTCATCTCCTTGAACTATCCGCCGACTTCCGATTCTTCTTCCCGGTTACTCTCTCAACTTTCCTTGCCACTCCTTCTTCCTCTCCACTCCGTACTCAATTCCTATCTCCTCTAATCATCTGCTCCCTTCTCGATCTCTTTGTCATTGCACTGGTCAAATTCCTCGTCGGCCGATCTCGCCCTATCTACAACAACCACGGTAAGTACAAAGCAGTGGTTTCAGTGGACAACTTTTCATTTCCCAGTGGACACTCTTCTAGGGTTTGCTCTATCGCCTCGCTTTTTTACCTCTCCGAATCCGCGATCATTGACGCCGTGGCTGGTTTGAAGGCTGAGGGGCGTGGTGGTGTTGGTTTGGTTATTGATGGATGGATTGGTGGGGATGAGGTTAGGGCTGTCAATTTTTTGATTTTGTTTGTTTGGATGTGGGCGATTGTGACTTCTTTGTCTAGGGTTTTTCTCGGAAGGCATTTTGTTCTCGATGTCTTCGTAGGGGCCGCTTTGGGTGTGCTTGAAGCTCTATTCACCTTCCACTTCCTCAGATATTAAGAATTGAGTTCAGGTAAGGATTCCTTTAATTTTGAGGATATCATTCTTTATTTATTTATTTTGTTAGAGGAGGGGTCCAATGCGAATGCTTCTTTGAATGTGAGGAAAATTGTTTGTATTTTCGATTTCTGCTTTCTGATTTGTTTCATAATTTTCCAAACTGGAAATGATGGATTTGGGGTTACACTGCTGTGCCATCACGATTCTAGCCTTTATCGACGTTGGCAGTTTGATTATTAGCTTATAGACTATATGGCATTAAGTAGTTCTTTAACAATAGGATGCACTTTTTGCATTTAGGCCTGGTGATCAAACAATGGACTTATCAACAATGCCTTTTTCGAGCTAGCAAGCTCTCTGAACATTATCACGATGGTATAACTGATACCACTTGCGTATATATGACTAGAAATGCTTTCTGAATGTGTTGTGGTTACCAATCATGGAGGGGAACCAACTCTAATAAATCTCTCCTGATCTAAAGGCCTTTGAACATGTCCATATAAGTGGTTCAAAGGAGAGCCCCGGCATTGAGGCTATTGTGCTGATACCACCTAGTTCACCACCTAAACAAAAGATCAATTTTTGGCGAAAATAAGAAAACCCCTCTAGAAGGACATTTATTTTCCCCTTTGGCTCTTTAAACCATAATCATGCATGATCCGAGTAGAGAAATGCCTCTCTTGTAAAGTTGGACTTTACTTAAATTCACTATTGGGTTTACAAGAAATGCCTCTCTTGTAAAGTTGGACGGTTAATCACTTAACTGGGTCGCATGGGAGAAATAGGATAGATTTTTAGACCGTATCAAGGGCTGCGAACATTACCCACTTGAACAGTACCAGACACAGAGACAGATAAGAGGATAGAGATAGGTGTTTCCTAGTTGACAAGGAAACTGCATCATTACTACACTCACCAAGACAAGACACTGAATACTCATTAGTAATACCCAATTAGAATACGTTATCGAGTGTCAACTGCACATAACCAAATAACTCATACATTATGAGTCCATGTAATAAATGATTTATACTTCTATTACTTAGTTACTTGAACTTTAAATCCTGCTAAAGTTGCCTAAAGTGAAACTAATATTGAAGAAAAAGACTAAAGTTGCCTAAACTAATAAATACTTCGGAGAACTACCAATTAGTTGAGTAATATGATCTAAGGTCTGGACTCTGGAGCTGCCTACAGGGAGACATATCTCTACCTCAATTCTGTCCATTGTTCAGAAGACAAAACCAACGGGCCTTAATCCAAATATCTGAGGTTGGCTACAAGGAATCCATAATAAGAACTAGTTAGAATGCTCCGAATTTCTTTCTAATAGGAATGTTCCGGTTTTCCATTCTCTTGTTTAGTGCAATATTTTTCTCTTGGACTTTCGCCTGCATAGCTTGTCATATCACTTCCAGAACTTTCTATCCCTCTTACCCTCTTCAATCTCTCTACTTGAACTTTCATACTCTTCCTTCATTGTCATCTCTATATTGTACATTTCCAAACCATCTTGTAATATTCTTTTAATCCCTGGGATGCATTTTTCACATGCACAAAACGAGGATGAGAGACATAAGAGAGGGAAAGGGTAGAACAACCAAAATATCATTTTTTCAGTTGCTGCAGGCAGATGCCTTGTTAAAGTTTTTATTGGATTTCTCTTGGATTCATGCTTATATAAATTCATGTTTCTAGGTGAAGATTTATCAATGTCAGATGTTGATTATTTATATGACCTTTTAGCTAATTCATTCAATTAACGTGTGCAACCAAAACCAACGAAATTCTCTATCCTGTGTGTGAACCTGCTTCTGTCAGTGTTCGACTGTGGTGACGATGCTAAGACAACTTGGTGTACATGAATCTCTTTACTGACAGTCTCTACCAGGATTTGGAGTTGCTTTATCCTTTTACTGTCTTTTATTAATTGTGCCCTGCCAGGTCAGCTTGATTCATCGTGCTGTATTTTAAATTAAATTATAATCAGCACAAAGAAATTCTAGAAATTCTTTGATAAATAAGGGTGTATCTCCTCGAAGAATGCACTGAAGCATTGGGGAGCTTTTTATCCATATTGCATACTGTATTTAATGTGTCTGTTTTTGTTTGATGAATCCCATCTTTGTTAGGTGTATTGACTATGGAGTCTTATTGATGCCTGTAGACTAAGATTTTGGGAATCCCATATTGAAAGATAGATAGATAAGAAGTTGTGAGCCAATCACTTGTACATGTGCGTTACTCACTGTGCTGTAAGCTTTATTTGATAAAAGTGTTTTTGGATGACTGATTGATTGATTGTTCTTCTCTTTCTTTTCTGTAATGAAAAAGATACATAAACTTGCTAGATTAGTGCCAACAGTTATTGTCATAGTTGTCTGCAGCATCATTTCTGTGACTTTTATTGTGATGGAAATGTGAAAAGCACAAGTTCAAATTAGAGTCTACAAAGATTCATATTTAAATTTATTGATTCGACATGTGTGGGGCTTATGCTTCTTGGCACTAAGTGAACTCAAAAGATCTTAACTTGGAAATTGCCTTCAGTCTCTTTCTATTGATGTGCCTAATAGTGGCACTTCTCCTAGTTGTTTCATGCCTATTTCTTAATTCTCTTTTAGAAAATAGTTGCGTCCGCATTTTAGCTTAAACTTTATTCGCTGTGGTTTGGAATTGCATTTGCTGACCATGAGGAAAGCCATTGTCGCTGGCACTGGTTGATTATAATGATTTAGGCCACTGCAGTCTGCAGTCAAAGGGTCCTACCATGTTAAGCTGTGTGTAACTAGCTTTTACCAAGAGACTTAAAAGTCACTGCCCAAACTTTGGAAATGTAGTTGGAAACTCTCTTTTTGTGTGTTACCTGCTTTAATATTCTTTGTTCTCTTTATGATTGTTTTCTGAATACAGAAATACAGCATCCTGCTGGCTATAAGCTACTTATTTGTGTTGGGCTGGGGGATAAGCCTATTGGAGCTGAGCTATGCTGGATTGGCTTCAAATATATCAAGAAAATCTCAAGCATGTGAAATTTAGATAACTTTTGTAAATGTCTTATCGGCTAACTTTATATAGAAGATGAATGTTTCAGCTTTGTGAGATACCCTAGAAGCCTGACAGTTAACCTAGAAAACGTCTATCAAAAGTGAATCCTGTTAGATCCAGTGCCATGGAACAAAGACTCTACTGTTATTTTCCTCGTAAAAAAGAACGACTTTGAATTGATTGGAGTAGTTGTGGTTATATTTCATGATGCTTTGATAAAGATCAAACTTTATGTTTCTAGAGGATTCTTTTTTTTTTTGTCGGTTCTTTTTTAATTCTTACCTTAGACAAGAAAGGAAGAAAGTGAAAAAACTGGAGCAGAACTGAACCCAAAACGTATTACAATCCCCCTTTTCGCCACTACAAAGTTCAAACTGATTAATTTTTTTACTTATTACTCAAAATTCTTTTGAAACTAATAGTAGTTTGATTGACCGTACCCCCTCCTATTCGGCTCACAGAAATACGCCTTCTTTCTTCCTTTTGTTGCTACATTCTTCGGATTTCAAACAAATCACGTAACGTGATGTTTTTGTTTTCTGCTGTTATGCATATCTCATATTTGTGAAGTGTCAGTCTTCTTGTATTTGAGCTTAACACCAAGCCACCAAGATACCGGGTTTAACCCTGGGTTACTCGAAAATGTTCAACAAGCATAGCTCTGTTTGATCGTAGCATAGGTTGTAGCATGAGCATCTAGCGTGGTCTTTATCATCAAGTTGTGGTTGTTGCATTTAATTGTACAGCTCCAATGTGGGGTGTGTAATTTGTACTATGTGCTTCAAAAAATGTCCAAGAGGATCTAAGGCTAAGCTTTCTGAAACGTTAATTTAGACCAGTCACAGCCGTATTGATATGATAATGGACAATAATGATCATAACAGCTGCTCAGGGTTCGTATACTTTTTCACAAGCATGTGACTCCTAGATATTCATGCAAGCGTGAGGATTTTCCGAGTTTCGCACAGATTTATTTTGGAAGGTTCTGGCATTTGTCATTGCAAACAATGAAATAATAAATTTGATATTTGGACCCATTATTGCTCATGGGGCTAGCTTGGATACTCAGAATCCAGTACATTGTTTGAAGAAGTTAACAGGACCACTTAACCAAATTGGAAATTGAAGGCAAAGCCTTGGATTTACATGTATTTCTATGCTACATGTTTATACAGTTCATCACTGTCAGAATTACAGAGGACCTGGGCAGAGAGATATTCAGGTAAGACTGACAACTTCCTGGAAATAAAAACTTTACAGGAGAGTTTGAAGAGACGAAGACAATAGGAAACATTTGAATTCAGGCTCTGTTGCCTTACCCCACTTCTCAAGATACCTCCTTATCTTGAGGGTATCGATTATTTGTTTGTAACTTTGTTGTGATGATTTTGAAGATCCTTTGATTTTTTTTACCCCTACAATTAGAGATCCTTTGGTTTGGTATACTATTCTTCACTTTTGTCATTTGTCATATAATAATTCTCACATATACATATCGCACTTACTATTAGTATTGGAAACTTGACACCAGATAAGATTTCCCCAAACTAGGACACAATCATGTAGCAAACTAGTATTACTGCTGAGAAGTACTATTATTCTCAGATATCCTATTGTTGATCTTATGAAAAATCTTTACCATACATAAACTACTACTAATGATTTGGGGTCTGAGTCATACATACATAAGGTATGCAGAGAGAGAGAGAGAGAGAGAGACATGACACCAATATTCAAAGCACCCAAAAGAAAAAGAAGAGGAGGCAGGGTGTAGTAGGGGTGGGTCATGGGTATTGAAGAATTATGGAAGGCAATGCATCTCAACTTTTTGCTATATCCATGTCTTCTGTTATCTATTAAACAAAGAACATGATTATTGTCATGCTGAGAACGATTATTTTCATGCAATTATGTTACACATATGGTAAAGTATATAAGAGATAGGTTGCATGAAAAAGTTTTTCTCAATCTAAGAATGGCATCTCCCTCAAATGAATCTCTCACTATGGCCTGTGGTTAAACCATATTTGATATTGGCCTTGTACATAATTGCAAAATAAAACAGAGCATAAGTAAACAGTATCTTACAGTTTGGAAAAGGCAATAGAGAACGGTCATCATAAAAACCCGCATGCCAGTATGCAACAGAGTACCGTCTTGCCTCAATGTGTGGTACACAAACATAATTACAATTAAATAAAAAAACCCCAAGCTTTAATGCAATTGTATCTGCACCCCACCTTATATTAGATAAGTCAAAGACAGTTGATTATTTCACTGTGTTGCTTCAGCTCGTCAAATTAATCATCATCTTAGACCATAAATCAAGAGGAACACAGCAGTGTCCAAGATTTTCCGCACAATTGAAGAAGAAGAAAAAAAACTGCCTGAATACCCCATGGTTATAGTTTCAATTAAAGGTTTAAATTTAAATTATTAAAAAGCATTAGCAAGATCTTGCTTTGAAATATTCAAGAAACCCTATGTGACATTGTAATATTGGATCTGGTGGTGTGCAAAAGAGGTAGCATCTAAGCCACATTGAAAACTTTGCCTCGAAAGACTGACAGTATGGGCAGGCACATGTGCTCTGCTGTTGGTGAGACACATTTTTAATTTTGTATGGTGTATGATATATATAATCTTGAAATGATAGGGGAAGCAAAACAATGTTGGTCTATGCATAGAAGACATAAGTAGCTGTGGAGGTGGGGGGACCTGTGTTAATGTTGTGTTACTCGTTATACTATATACCAGTTGTTAGTGCTTGAATGAGTTGTTCCCAACTGGAAGTTTGGTGTTCTTCCATGGCGGAAAGTTTTTCATTGTTTAGTACTTTAGAAACATGGATTTGATTGTTATTTGTTGGTTTCTCATGTTTTTAATTTCAAATTCTTCATCACAACTTGTTTTGCAGTACAATAGCTTTGTTGGATGGAAGGGTTTTGAGGACCTCTCCTATTCATTAATATACCCCACTCTTTGAAAAAATATCGGAAACATTGCGTGTAAAGCATAGATATAAGTGTGAATGTGATACTTTTTTCCCCTTGATTTTGTTTGTAAAAATGCTTGGTTGATCTGCATGTTAGAGGTGAGGGACATGGTATTAATTAATTGAGAAGAAAGAAACTCGAATATTTCAAACAAGTCCTCTCACTCAAGGTCAAGGACATGGGTGATGAAGCTATCTATCTATCTGTCTGTCCAAATTACAACCAGTTGTTTGGACATTTTTCTATAACACGCACTCACTCACCTACCATATCATGCATAATTAAAAAAAAAACAAAAAAGAAAATCGAAGATTACACCATGTTGATGCTCCCATATAGCTTGGAAATGATGCTCCCACACTCTTTGCCTCCAAATACACAAACAAAAGCTTATTTATAACAGAAAGCATTAAATAAATAACACACCCATCCCTATTCACTTTATCAAAGCTCATATACAACTCAGAGAACAAATTAATTAATGAAAGTATTAATTTATTTAATTGCCTTATTTCGAAGTAACTAAATCTTATATCAAATCATTACACCCGCTAAGAAAATTTCATTGGATACAAATTTCAAGTTATTGCACCTGACTTAGTAGTCTTTAACTGTTAAGAGCTTAAGATATAATCTCTCACTTATGATTGAAATAGTTTCTAATGCATCACAGAAAAGAGAAAGACCTTCGCACAGAACTCTTTTAAAATATGGATGGATTCTTTTCTATATTGAGAAAGTGGATATTAAATAAAGAAATTTGGGTTTTCAGTCCTAGAACTATTTGTTTGCTAGCTCCTTTCAAATTTCATAAATATTTCCACTAATTTATGAAAGAAAAAAAAATACAAAACATAGAGAAAGAATTTTTTTTTTTTTTTCAATTTATGAGATATCTTTTGTTTTGTTATAATAACATTGTATATTATATCTACTGAAAGTATAATTTTTAAACATGAATTAATAATTTATAAGGGTTTTATTCCTTATAGTTATTTTTAAATATATTTATATATATAAAGTTAACAAAGAGATAGCACTTTCCTAATCAGCAAGTCAACTTTAGAATAACATATATTTTATTTTCATATTTTTAAAGATATTAATTATGTTCATATGGTTGCAAATTAAGTGAGATTATGCAGGTCCTCCAATATTGTGACAATTGCAGCTTGTGATTGGGACTAACTAAACTATCTTAAGCTTGTGTGGAGGAGGGGCCATGAAGCCACTCAACCATGGCACTTACACATCCTCAATAAGACACATGGGTTAGAGATAAACAGATATTTTTTGTCTCACAAAGAGTTGACACTATTATTTTTGGGGGTTAGTGTTTTTGATTTGATTTGTTCTCCCAATTCAGTTCATATATATTATTATATATTAATGTGATTCAACAGCATTATTGATTTGATTTTTTTTATTTAACCAATTGTTTGTATTTGATTATTATAATCTGGTTAAATTTAATTTTGATTAACTAATTTAAATGTTGATGACTTGGTTATAATTTTCCACGCAATTAATTTTTTAATTATATTCAAAAAAAAAGAAAAACAAGAATTTTATGTTTATTTTTTTATATCAAATTTATTAATAATCAAGTTTGACCAAATAAATAACTATGATATTCTTATCAATTTTATAAAAATAAACAATATCCTTAACATATCACTCACATGCCACAACTTAGTTCTAATTTCCATTTTAGATAATTTTAATATAAAATAATTAACTAAACAATTATTTATCAAATACATATATAATTTTAGTTAGTAATTTCATAAATTATGAGTAATGTTCAATACAAATATTACATAATTTAAAATGCAATTACAATCTTTAAATAATTAATAATCTGATTGCCAATTATAATAATTTTAAATAAAAATAAGCTGGTTTTTAGTCTTAAATTTGAATTGCAATAATTATTACATTGCTTGAAGGTCATTTTACAATTAATTAAAATAGTTATTTTATATGTATATATCTATCTTTGAATATAAAATTTTGGATTATTTTATTTACTCTTTAAATTTTTTATACCTTATTATACTAATTAATTATGATATTTTTGTTTTATTATACAAGACTTACTTGGTCTATGAGGTATATTACAAAAAAAAATAAAAAAGATATTCATCTCTAATTAATTTCATGAATCATTCATGATGAGGATGAAATTAATTATATATAATTTATTTTATAAATTAAACTAATTAACTAACACTTTCTACTCAAAATATTTCTTTATTGAAGAAAAAACAAACAAACCTAGAGAGGTGTTTCTATGCAATTTTTAAAAAAAAAAAAATCTTAAATAGGTCTTGGGCCTATTACACTACGTTTATAATAGGCATGAAATCAAATTTTTTTTTTGACACTTTTATAAATTTCATAATTTGAATGTAAATAATTTATTTTTAATCAGAATAAAAAATAAATTAGGTGAGAGGTACATAAATTAGTTTGAATATTATGTGATTACTAAAAAAATAAACTAAATGATAAATATGAGATATTCTCTTAAACTATTAATGAATAAACTAGCAAATACTTAGGAAGTGAAAATAAAATGGATTGTGATTGAAATGAAACAAATTTTATAAAAGTGAACATCAAGAAATAAAAATGAAAGGAACAGTAAAACTCGAACTCCCACGTGTTTCGTTTGCTTGAGATGCAAACAAATTGTGATTTACAGACAACACACGCTAGCTAAACCTGAAATTAAAAGAGTGAAAATTTGTAGACCTCGATTGTAAAAAACAATTGAGAGCCACATCCCACATGTGCCTACTTGGATTTGGGTTCACTAAAACACTGCTACAACATCAGAAATATAATATTGGATAGTTTTAAATATGAATGAGGCTTTAATCTTAATCTTAATTTAAAAATCAAATTGAATTAGACTAAATTTTGATCAATCTAATTATTTGATTCCATCATACCCAGCTTTAATTTTTGTATGAACTATGAATACTCACAATAAAAAAGAAAAGAAATTCATGATTACGGCATTAAATAACATTAACAAGGTTTCTCAGTTTCCGACTACTAATCGGTCATCCTCATTCCTCACTCACTCAGAGTCACAGAAGCAGAGTCACTCCTCTTCATCAAACTTTAAAACCCGCCATCGCCTCTGATTCTACTCCCACGATATTTTACAATCTCATTATTATATAACTCGTGATAAATTGCTCCCAAATTCTCACCTTCTCTCCCTCCATCCTGGCTCCTACACCAGATTAAGCACTCTGATTCTACTGCCACCACCTTAATTACACCTCAACGTCTCTTTCACTCACCACCATTGCCATATACAAAATAGAAATTCAAAATCTTTAACGCTTTGCCAACAATTTACGCTATACAAAATTAATTTTAATTTTATATAAATATTTACATAAATATATATATATGTATCTTCCGGGTCCGCCCCTGTTATTAATTAACCTTCCTCGATCTGTTCCTTTCTCTGGAATCTCTCTTCAGTTTCAGAGATCAGCTTTATGCTCGAGTCGCTCATAATCTTATATGGATTAAGGTCTTCTCCACCGCCACTTTCTTTTTCTCCGCAAACCTAAATTTCTCTTTTTTTATTTATTTATTATTTTTTTTTTTTTGTCGTTGTTGCAGTTGGTGTTTGGATGGAGAATTGAGAAATTCAATAGCATTTGATTTTTGAAGATATATAAAATTTGAGGAAAAAAAAAAATGCGAGTCAAAGAAATGCACCCCTTGTGCTGCATCACGCTAGAGAGTCCCGGAATCGGGGACCAATCACCGGAGGCTTCGCTTTCCAGGACTAGGAGTTTGCCGGTGACTTTAGCTGCGGTACGATGTAGTGGATCTGATGGCAATGCCGTTGGACGGTCACAGGGATCGGAAGCCACTGTTGCCGGGGTACTTTATAAATGGACCAATTATGGAAAAGGATGGAGATCGAGGTGGTTCTTGTTGAAGAATGGCGTTCTCTCCTACTCCAAGATCCGTTGGCCAGAGAATCTGAATCTACTACCACCGACCGACGAAATCAGATTGATTGGAGAAATCTCGACCAATCGGCTTGCGAGGATGGACAACGGGAGCACCATGAGACGGAAGCACCAGAAAACTACCCCTGGCGTAGTTCATCTCAAGGTACGTAGGGGCAAAATATATTTTTTTCTCCTTCCTTCCTAAAATTTGATGCCAATGGTTGATCTGAGAGTGGTAAATTGCATACATGAGTTTGCGAGCAAGAAGTTACATCTGGGTTTGCTTCCCGTCTGGGCATCCAAACCATTTTGGCGCTACTTCCCCAAGAAATTTCCCGCAAGGGCAACATTTTGATTTCAATACATACTTTACAATCAGCTGTTTACCCAAACCGTGCCAGCAATTTACTTAAATTCTCACTCCCTCCCTAGAGTAAAAGCAAAAAGAGCTTTAATGTCTGATCTAATAAAGTGTATAAACCATAGGTTCCTGGCATTGTTCGCCATGTTCTACACAGCTATCTCTCAGTTTTTCTCACTCTTATGACTTTCTCTCTCTTCTTTTCAACTTTTTATCTCTGTATTTACAGTTTTTACTTGTTGTTAATGTATAGTAGGTCACATCAACAGGTGGCTTAAAGGGAAGTGGTAGTCTACATCATAGCAGGCATGCATTTAACTTGCGGTCACATCATTTGTTCATCGGCATTCGTTGAATTTCAGGAGCTCTCTAAAATTTTGCATCTTCAATGTTCTACGTTGATAGTTTGGCCTTTTTTATTTTTTTAATAAATTCTTCACGCCATTCTTTTCCCAATCCTAGTAGTTTTTTCTTTGATTTACTGGCAACGCCTTGCTCTCCGTTCCAGAGCGTCTGAGAGTCTGAGGCCTTAAATATATATATATATATATTTTTTTTTTTTCCAGTAACAAAAATTAAAAGAATCCTCTGGGGTCATGGTCGTGCCAAAGTATTATATTGCTTTTGTTTGTCTGTATGCGTGTGTTCCTTTCGTTTAAAAAAAATATAATGGTAAGTAGGACAACTTGATGGTCTATATGTTTTGGGGTGGGGGAGACAAACAAAAAGGGACAGTGCGGTGATCGGAAGGTAGACATTGTGATTTTAGGTGTTTGCTTTTTTGGCTTCGTTTGGGGATGATACTTAGATATTGCCTCGACTAATAATGGCATTGACTGGGTTCAAGTGCAATGGGTTTGCTAATTAAACGAAAACAAATTTGAGACGTCAGAGATGGGTTATACTTGTTGTAGTCTGTAGAATGAATAGACATGGAAAAATGTGGGGTATCATCCATCTGAATAATTGTATTTTAATCTACTAGCCACTTACTTTTGAGGTGTCGGAGAAAACAAAATAAACAAACCAAAGAAGAAATATACCTTGTAATACATTAAGCATATTCTCACACCGCAGATCCTGAGGCAACCGAGCGGTCCTTTCTTCCCGATGATCATTTGAGGTTACTGGTGACATGCTAATAGTTTGAGAGTGCAAATCCTGGCGGGCCTATATGTTTCCTGCTCAATTTGTTGTTTGTGTCGTTCATTTCTTAGAATCCATATTTCCCTTTGCTTGCTTAGAATTTTATGTGACATTGGAAGCTTGACAATTTTGTTTGATTCTCTAGGTAACGCTATGTTTTGTCATGATGGGGTTGCTTTTCACTTAATTATTTTCTAATTTTAAGATGAAAGTACTGAATCTTATCAACAAAAAAAAATGACAGTTCTTTTTGGTTGCTCTGGGTTTGCCTTTTTTTAAGTAGTACTAGGCATTCCTGTTTGTTTGACTTTTAAAGTTTATATCTTATATTATGATGAAAATTAACATGTTCATTAGTTTATTTTCTTGTTAGGAAGTTGTCCAAATTGTTTGCTAGAGTTTGCATTCAGTAGTTTTACTTTTTCTTAAATCCCTCTATTTCTTTTGATACTTATCCATTTATTTGGCAGATCTCGTCATTTAGGGAGAGCAAATCAGATGATAGGCGGTTTTACATATTTACTGCAACAAAGACTCTTCATCTGAGAACTGATTCAAGGAGAGATCGGGTGGCATGGATACAAGCTTTGGTCTCAACTCGTAGCCAATATCCACTTAGACAACTGAATGATAATCTCTCCCTTGTGCCCAATGATTTGTCTATTTCAACAGAAAGGCTTAAAAAACGCTTAGTTGAAGATGGAACCAGTGACAGCCTTATAAAAGACTGCGAGCAGATCATGCTCTCAGAGTTCTCGGAAATGCAAGGACAACTTCAAATTCTTTGTGAAGAACGATCCAATTTGCTTGACACACTGAGGCAGTTAGAGGTAATGCGAATTTGTGAAATTTATATATTTGGACATGGTTTCAATGTCTGGCTGATAATCTCTACGTTCTTCAAATTCAATTTTGTTTTTTAGATGTCTAATTTATTTTTTTTGTAGATCATAGCCCTGCAGTAGTTTTGACATGTCGTTTTCTTTTTAAAATATTCTTTCCAGACTTCCAGTTTCCACTGATTCTTAGTTTGTGGCATATATATCTTTTACTGAATTAATCTTCCTGTTTTGTTAATCCTTCCATTTCCTTTTGCATACATAGGCAGCTAATATTGAAGCTGAGGCCTCTGGTATCCATGATGGTGAATATCAATTAACAAAGCATGACTTTTCCAGTCTAAGGCGTGGAAAATATAGTGGTATGACAATATATGTTTATTGATCTGATTTATATAAATAGGCTAAACCTTTATTTTCTGTTTATTATTTAAATTAATATACTATATACTATTATGTATGTTCTCATACAAGAAATCTTTTCCATAGAAAGTTGTCAGAGGGGACTGTGGTCTTCTAATGAGAATTGTTTGAATTTTCCTATTAGAACATGATGAGCACTGCTAACACCATATTGTACATAAAAAGACTTCGTAAGTTTAGTAGAGTATTTGGTAAAAGTCCATTAGGATGTAAACCTTTTCTTTATAATCTTGTATTAGATGTTATAGTTGGAAGTCCACCTCCCATGAATCTTCCCACGAGCAGCTTTCACACTAGAATATCTCTATAGAATTTGGTCTTTGGTTTTTCTGATTCATTATGTTGATAAAATATGTAAGCATATAGTTTGCCTCTATATTGGCTATGTAATCACCGCCTCATAGTGATCCCTCTTCACGTGCCTCTAATTGTTTTCATTCCTCTTCTTTTCGTAAGTCCTATTTTTAAGCTTGGTGATTCACATGCCCACTAGGTCCATGAGGTAGTCTTATTCCTAGTAATCATCTGCAAATATGAGTCAATATTGTAAAGATACGAGAACAGGGTAATCTTTTGTAAAGTACAAACGGATTTATATTTCCCAACAGCTATGGTCTGCGCAATATGTTACGTTAATTACACTATGTAGAGTTTTACTTTTGTTTCTCTTCTCCAATATGTTAATTGTATTGGGAATTTTGACAAACCCCAAGGCTTTCTCATTTTAACTCTTATAATTTAAAAGTACCTTTATGGTTTTGAGTATCAAAGGAGAGATTAATTGATCGTCAAGGATAATGAAGTCCCTATGGATAAATTTGTTTAATGTGTGGATCAGAATTTTTCTTTGAATTACTTTATTTGTTGTTTGGCTCTGTCTGCATATTTTATAATTATGTTCTCAGCTTTTCAGCATGTCTGGCCAAAAAGAAAACCCCCCTTAGCATGTAGTGACTCTTTTACAATATTATTCTGTAATCAGAATGCAGTACGACTGAATCATCTGATGATATTGAGAAACATGATATGGAGGAAGTTTCTGATGAAGATGACGCTCTGTATCATGATACGAACGAGCATTTTTCAGAACCTGCTACTAGATATGGGTCCTTACCTGGAATTCTGGACCAGGCACTTAAGTTTACTGGAGAGAACAAGCAGTTTGATAATGTGGGGAAAATTCAAGCTGAGAAGTGTGTTACAAGTTCTGCAAACACATGCATAGAAAGGCGGAGAAAGCTTCCTGATCCAATCGAGAAAGAGAAGGGGGTCAGTCTTTGGTCGATGATAAAAGACAATGTGGGAAAGGATCTGACACGAGTTTGTCTTCCTGTATACTTCAATGAACCAATATCATCCCTTGAGAAATGTTGTGAGGACTTAGAGTACTCATATCTTTTGGATCGAGCTTATGAGTATGGAAAATCGGTAAGATATACATTTTGCTTCTTAGAATGCTATTCGCTTGTATTAAATACATACAGTTGAGATATTTTTGGAAGTTGGTTACATCATCGCATGTTCTAATAAGTTTATTAGTGGCTTTTTTATAGACACTATATATGAATATCCTGTGGACTGGGCCAATTAATTGACGTGATGCATTTCAAATTGCAATCAAGCTTAGTCATTCATTTCATAGGCTGGAATGAAACTTAACATTGTCCACCATTAGTGTGATACTAGCTTAGTAAAGAATGTCATCTTTCTTGTGAGTTGTGGTTACCAGAGACTAGGAGTTATTGAATTTCGGTACGTTTTCCACCAAGAAGGAAAAAAAGAGAGAAAAGAATCATACTCCTGCTCAGCAATTGTAACACATATAAAAATGTTGTTGATTCTTATTATATTCATTTATAATACATGTATGTAGATCATGAAAGTGAGTGGTTTGAAACAAATACTTAAAACTTGTGATCTTTTTCACGATGGGCCCACCTAGCCAAATGATGCTATTCTGCTTCCAAATGGACCTCCAATTGTTTGGCAACAAAATCATCTATAAATATTTTTTTCCCTCGTATTTCCATGGATTGGTAGATGCTGGTTAAGTGACATATTCCTCCGCAATTTCTATTTTCAGGGGAACAGTCTACTTAGGATTCTGAATGTTGCTGCTTTTGCAGTTTCTGGCTATGCATCATCTGAAGGTCGACACTGTAAGCCATTCAATCCTTTGTTAGGGGAAACTTATGAAGCTGATTATACTGAGAAAGGAATCCGCTTCTTTTCTGAGAAGGTTAGTATCTAAGGATGTTATGATTCAAAGTCACTGTCCAAAAAGCCTACAATTAAGACACAGCTGTATTATCAACAGAAAAAAGAAAAAATTAAAGTGCGGAGGTAAAATAAAAATTTGCTTTAGGAATAGACTGATAAATGACTTGAGGCTCAGTTATGCATTTTACTTCCACCTGTCTTCTGTGTTGTGGAAGTCAGGTGGTGACTCCTTAATTATTTTTCAGGAATAATTGAAATGTCACACGACTTTTTTTTTTTTTTTTACTTTTTATTTGTTTGCTGGGATATGTATAAGCATTTCTGAAGCATATCTATGTAATTTTTTTTAAAAAGTAAGAGAAATAAAATGAATGAAAAATGTGAGAGAGTGAGCCAAGTGTATTTTATCTACATATGAATAATTTTCTATAGATATGAATTTATATTTAATCTTATATTATAATGCTACTATTGACCAACCAATGTCATTCTCAATATATACTCTATTAACATATCAGTTGGAACAGGTCAGCCACCATCCAACAGTTATTGCATGCCACTGTGAAGGTAGAGGTTGGAAGTTTTGGGGTGACAGCAATCTCCGCACGAAATTTTGGGGACGCTCGATTCAGCTTGACCCTGTAGGAGTCCTAACCTTAGAGTTTGATGATGGTGAAATATTTCAGTGGTGCAAGGTATGTTGCTGAGCAATTCAGTTTGTGCAGATAAAGGCTGCCTAGTAGTTCTCATCTGTTTTCTCTGCTCGTGTTAAATAAATTTTCTAATACTTATGTTTTTCTGTTGTTAGGTCACAACAACTATCTATAATCTTATACTCGGTAAAGTGTATTGTGATCATCACGGGACCATGAATATTCGTGGTAATCGCCAATATTCATGCAGACTCAAGTTCAAAGAGCAATCAATCCTTGATCGAAATCCTCACCAGGTAAGTTGTGCTGTTATACTAGTAGCTAGTAACAATTTCCACTTTACTTTTGCCACACTGATCTTTTCTACTCTAACCTAGCGACTTAGCTTAGTATTGTTTACTGGCATAATCAATTTACAACGGATCTCTTTCTCAGTTTTTTTTACTTATTAGACGATGTTTAATAATATGACACCTTCATCTAATAGGTTCATGGATATGTTGAAGATTTAGTAGGAGACAAGGTAGCCACTTTGTTTGGGAAGTGGGATGACAGCATGTATTATACTAACGGCGATGGGTGCAGCAAGCCAAAAAGTTTTACTGCTTCCTCAGATGCATCATTGTTGTGGAAAAGGACTAAGCCTCCTTTGGATCGCACTCGGTACAACTTGACATCATTTGCAATCACACTGAATGAGCTAACACCTGGACTGCAGGTAGCGATGATGTATTGCATCATTATGTGCATTTTCTTTTTCCTCTGTGTATCTCTAATTGCTTTTTATAGCTTTGTCTGATTCCCGATATTTGATAACGGATTAAAGGAGAAGCTCCCACCCACAGATTCCCGGCTCAGACCAGATCAGAGGCATTTAGAGAATGGGGAATATGAGAAGGCAAATGTGGAGAAACAAAGGTTGGAGAGAAGGCAAAGAATTGTAAGTTTGGGACCTCTTTCTATATTTTCTCTTCAAGAAAGCATTGATACCACTTATTATATTTCTTTAATAAATATGGATGTAATTGTGCTTCTCATCTCGACAGTCAAGGAAACTACAAGAAAATGGTTGGAAGCCCAGGTGGTTTCAGAGAGAAGGTGAAAATGGTTCCTTCCGTTTTGTAGGCGGGTATTGGGAAGCAAGAGAGCAAGGGCATTGGGATGACTGTCCAAATATATTTGGTGAATGCAATGAAGACCTCGTGGATCCATTAGAATCATCTTCATTGTAATCAAGGTAGCATAATTTGATCTGACAAAGTAGTCTTTCGAAAGTCCACTACCTTTTCAACCAAATGAATAGCAGCTGCATTCTGAATTTATGAGTATTTAAAAAAAAATTCCTTTAAAAGGCAAAATCATATTAAGGGCGACCAATTTTTAGAAAGAACGAGTTTACTTCTACATCCCACAATTGCTTTCTGAAATTAAACTGATTTCATTTGCCTATTTCAGGACAAACTAAAATTCTTCTTCAAGTACAGAGCAAGCTTTGCACATATATAGAGCGGTTCCTGATGTATTATAGTCATGAGCATTTGAGCAGAAATTTCAGCTGTCAAAAGAAAATTAGTTCGATCAGGGTCTCCTGTGTATTGTAAGTTTGTAACCTTATCACGTTTCGGGAGGGTAGACTAGTTTATGTAACGAAATTTGTCTCTCATATATGCAACTGAGCTGGCCTTCAGCTCTCAATCCGTTTCATACTTAATTGTATTTTCCATTGAAATAAATGAAGGAAAAAAAAATGTATTTTCAATGTGATTTTCTCTTAAAGTCAATAATTGTTCTAGTTTGAACATTAGTTGGCAATTATACTGCTTTACTTGGACTTCCAGTGATTTGTTTATTCTGCGTGATTGGTTTTAGTGCATCAAATATGGCCCTCCATCCTCCTGCTTCCTGAATTATAAATGAGGGATTTAAGTTGGAAATTTGTGGATGGAATATTACAAAATGCATTTTAAACCAAAAAGAACCAAATGACAATTATGTCCCAATTTACTATATGTACTTGACATACCTAACCTATGCATGGCAAGTTGGCTCAGCTGGTTCCTCCAATTCTATGCCCTCCTCAGCAAGCCTCTTGTCCTTGTACACATACCACTTTGCACAAACCAGATATATAACCAAATTCAAACCACTTAAAATTGCCAAAAGCCAATAAAAATCATAGAGCTTCCCTTGGTTAAGATTGTCAGCCAGCCATGGCTTCCCATGCTCAGTCACCTTGTGAACTATAGTGACCAATAGAGAGCTAAGGAAAAACCCTAATGACACAGTGCTCAAAAACAGCCCGGTGCTCATAGTCTTCATTCCTTTAGGGCACTCCCTCAGGAAGAAATCAAGCTGTCCTATGTACGTGAAGGCCTCCCCGGACCCCACAAGGAAAAACTGTGGGACCAGCCAAAACACGCTTAAGGGGATCACAGCCGTTGGATCATCTGTGAGGCCATGTGAACGTGCGGCTCTCAAGCGCTTTAATTCAGTGAGAGCTGCTGCCACCATTGCAAAAATTGAGAAAACTAGACCAACACCAATTCGTTGTAAAGGGGTCAAACCTTGTGGATTCTTAAGTAAATTTCTCGCAATGGGAGTGATAATTCGGTCGTAAACTGGAACAGTGAGTAGGATACTGCCGACGAAGAAGACGGTAAGCGAGGCGGCCGGAATTTGAAATGATTTTCCAATATGACGGTCCATGGTGGCTGCTTGTGACACAGAGAATGTGGTCATTTGTGCATAGATGGTCCAAAATATGATGGTAGTGGCCCATATGGGTAACATTCTTAGTACCATTTTCACTTCTTCAACATCTGTTAGGGTTGATAAGCACCATTTATTTACCACACCAACATTGCTAGTACTTTCTGAATCCTTTATTGCAGCCTTGTCCAAGAAACTGTACAGTAAAGTAAAATAAATAATTACTGCAACGTATATATTTTTCTAAGCCTTACCGAAAGAAAAAAAAAACTGAAGAATATATATAACAGCTAATGTATCCGTGAAGATTTTTTTTATTGGATAAGATAAATAGAGCGTGAAGATCGATTGGATTACAGGCTTGCCTCTGCTATGTACATCCCCTCGTGATTGGTTTTTTTTTTTTTGTTTGAAAATACAAAACCTAGCCAGTGATGATCAGCCAGCAAAATGTGCAATTTGGGTGTCCATTTCATTCCCAACTTTCTGCTGCCCAATAATTAATCAAGGGACTAATTTATTCAACATAAATGGATTGCCATGCACCTACTATAATTTGGATTGGCACGTGGCAAAGAGTTTTTTAATGCAAGAATTTTCTTCTTCATAGTTATTGTATTGGTTAACCTCATTCATTACTTGGAGCGACTACTCTTTACTAAGTGATCAATTTCCCACCTAATGAAATTGACGTCCCGAAATAGCTTCTTTTTATTCAAAGATTCAGGGTATATTCATTCCCCCCACCATTATAAAAAAGAATCAAAGTTTATCCTAAAAGTTCAAGTAATTATTAAAATATGATCTTAATTTTAAAGGTTCAAAATTTATAAGAGATAAATTCTTACCAACTTTAACACTTTAATAATATGATATTTTTAATTTAATTTAATTAAAAACATGTCATTTATATCAACATTAAAATATCAAATTCCAATTACGACAAATTTTAAATATAAATTTTTTTAACGGGTATTCATACAATATTTGTTAAAATAATAAATATGAAAATTTTATATTATTAATTGTAATAGTTAATCATGATTTCAGTGTTGCGTATTAAATAATTTTTTATTTTAAAATATTTAAAATTTTAAAATTTATATTTATTATAACTTATCAAGTGTCTATTTGAACACTAGTTAAAAATCTTTTAAATATTACAACCATATAGCTTCTTAAGACTTATTCGAACTTTACAATGTAAACTTTGCAAGTTTTTCCTAGGAATAACTATAAAATCATTATCTTAAAATATGGCAAATTTTCTCTTTGGACCCATTAATTAGGAAACACAAACAATTAAGTAAAAGCATGTTAAAGAAACTTTTAGTGGAGGTAGATACGAAAAAGTAACAAATAATTATTTCAATATCCTAGAAAGGGATCTCTATGATAAGAAAGATATGTGACAAATGATTTATTTGTATAGGTGTGCAAAAAATATTTGTTAAATTTATAAATAAAAGTTATAATATTTGTTATGATAATTAATTATAATTTTATTATTATTTATTATATAAATTATTATTTATAAATTATTTTAATTTTTAATAATTATATTTATTATATTTAATAAATACACTTTACACACCAGATAAAAAAATATTTTCACTAAAAACAAAAGTACTACTACCATGTTACTTCATTAATTCTTAATTTATTAGTAAGAGATAAAGTTCGGAATGCTAACTCACCGGAATTGCTTGCTGTGAGGCAGCTTTTGCTTCTTCCTCTGCTCTTCATCCCCAATGTAATCCACATTGAAAAGCAAGGACGGATCGGACGGCAATTCCAAACGCCGTTTTCTCCAAGCAGCTACAAATACCGTCGCAATCTGAGTTAACGGGCTACCCACAAGATTCTTGAACCGGTACCGCTTTGTACCCGACTAAAAACACTGACCAGGCCGAGAACAATGGCACAGGCACATATACCATAACCCCAATCTCTGCCCAGATTATCTTGAATGTACACGAGAATTGTCACTGCTCCCAAAGATCCTATGCTTATGAAGAAGAAGAACCAGTTGAAGAAATTTGTCATCTGGGTTTTCTCTGTTTTATCCGACTCATCAAATTGATCCGACCCAAATCCGGAGACACTTGATTTCAGACCACCAGTGCCAAGGGCGGTGAGGTACAGAGCTATATAGAGTACCATTAATTGTGTACTGCTTGCAGGTTTACAAGGTTGGGCTGTATTTGGAGTGCACTTTGCAGGACGAAGGCTTGGGATTATAGTTGAAATCGTCAATATTGTCACCCCCTATTCATTACCAATCAAAGCAATCAAATTTATTAGTTACCACAAACAAATTAAGTTGTGGTGCTCTGTTTTCAATTTTAGAGAGCAAAACCTCAGAAAAAAATAAAATTTGATAGTCTTACAGTTGCTTGGACGATGGCGAAGATGGCGATAGTGAGGTATCTGTCAAAGAAGGAAGTAAAATTTATAATAAATATTAACAGAATTAGTAAGTTTGAATATTTTTGATTATGAAGGAAAATAGGAATTATTTTAGACCTGCCAAGAAAGGTGTCGGCGACAAAGCCACCAAGTAAACAGAGCATGAAAGAGGTGCCCAAAAAGTTGGTGACAGTGTTGGCGGAGGTAGCATTGCCCAAATGCATAACACCAGTCAAATAGGTCACCAAGTTAACAGCGATGCCTAGTGTTGTAAGCCTTTCACATGCTTCTCCACCTGAAATCATGGCGGCTGCTGTCCAGCCACCGGTTTTGGACCTCTCTGCAGGGCGGCCTTTGTAATCCCAGGCATCTGGGATGGTTTTGGCTTGTGTTTGAGGCAGAATATTGGTCATTTTAATTTGTCTTGGGAGGCGAGTTGGGTAGCAGTGTGGTGTGTGGCATGATTGGTGCCAAGCTTGTGGCCTTTATATACTGAGCCTGTGACTCTTTTAACTCTCTAAGCCTATCTATCATACATACTATTTTTTTAATACACTAATAATATCAAAGACATGTTCATATAAAGACAAAATAATGATTCCACCCCGGCCCAAAACCATGGCCCAGCTAGAAATAGAAAAAATAATACTTATATTAACTTCAAACAATTTTAACTTTTCCAAAGTGAAAATTTTCCAATAAAATATATATTTCTGAATTTTTAGACAACGTAAGTAATGTTTACCTGTAAAATCAATTACCCACTTTGGTTGGTAAAACTTTTTCACATTGAATTTTACATAACACGCATTGCAAAACAATTTTTACAAAGAAGTAACATTAATTACTAATCAATCTTTCATTTATTCACAATAGTAGGTGGGAGAGGAGAGGTCACATTTGACAGGTGCCCTAGCTACTCTTCAATGACACAGTGACATACATCCATAATTTAGTTTCATACAACAAATATGTATCACTGTTTATAGGAATTGATTTCCACCACAAATTCTCTCCTCAAAAATTATCATCGACTTTCCTCTGATTGTTGACTGTCTTTCTCGAGCTCAGTTATTAATTAATGAGTAAAATAATAAAAATGAAACAGAGACATCATAACTACCTCAATGGTCGATTCGGCAGTGGGCCGCCTCTAACACAGTGGCCCTTACAAAACATTTTTTTTTCTTTTTTTCATTGAACAAATTCTTGATTTAGCAAATAAAAGACGATCCTATTATAGTTGTATGTTTCACTTAATTTACACCCCTTGAATCCATCATGATGTCAATAAAAACTAAAAATGAAGCATAATAGAAGAGAGAGACACAGAGAGCCGTCAAAGACACGTGTCAACTACCCATAATTCGGCTATGTATATAGCCACTTCAATAAAGTCATAGTAAATAAATCTTGTCTATCCATTCATCTATCAAAATGATATCCTACAAACTTAAAACTCAATCAGCTCACGCATGCATGGCCGGTGAGAAACAAACCATATACATTAATTATGTAGCAGATAATGTGATTAGAATATATAAATATATATAGCTCATGGCTAGCTATCTAATAATCACTAATTATAATAAGAATAAAACTGAGAGAGAACATACAAATAATTAATTTAATAAAACTAAGACTGATTATTAATTCTGTTTCATATTTAAGTATATGAGTCACTATTCAAGTCTGAATCTTTTTGAGTGATAATTTGTCTTTGTCGGATTGTTAAAATAAAAAATTTGTTTATTTATTGAAATATTCATAAGTGGGCCCAACTGATTTTCTCTGGTAAGTGTGAAGACCAGTGATGCATACATGATCATTATTAAAAGTTTATAATTGAACTTGTGTTCGAACTCCCGATTTATGCGGGCTGAATTTCATCACTGGACTATCAATTTCTACATATGGACAATATCTATTGTGGGCCTGTATAATGTGGGTCCTATTGTATAGAGCTTTCTATCTGGCCCATTTTCTAGATCCATTAGTAAAACTATGAAACATACCATATTTATTTATAGTCCAATTACGAAAGTAGGAACTCCTTCAAATTCATGTGGGCCAGCGCCACTAGGAATTACAATTACATTTGCAAATTCAGTTTAAGAGATTCGACACTGACCATGCTTAATTTACTTGCTAGATTTTATGTTACAAAAAAATATAGAAAATGAGTAAGCTGCAGAGTTTAATTGATAATATATATATATATATATATATATAAAATAGCTGATAAAGTCTTAATTCAATTTACTAAGATAAATATAATTAATATTTGAGCTATGTGATTATTTTTTATAATTTTAATTATTTGTCCCATTTTATATATAAAATTAAAAGATACCATTAGTATAAAATTTCTAGTCATCTTATATTATATTTATATTCTATAAAAATCCAAATTCACTTTTTAGTTTTTTTTTTTTTGGATACTTTTGGATTTCAAGATTGGCCAATTGCTACCTAACTAGCTAAAAGGTACTCTCGTGAACATCACCCCCCTTCCATAACGGTGTGTGCCTATTCTAATTAAGGGTACCGTGATTATAAATTGCTTGATGATGGAAATGGCCAAATTAATGGGCTGCAAAATTTTAAGTTGTTACTATTGTTTGATTGGCAAGCAGTACTGTGTTTGAAGTTCATGTTAGGGAGTACATCCAACCCCAACCTCATATGTCCCATTGAATGTGTAAATATTTGAAATTATAATATTCTTACTTATTGTGGATCGTTGTGAGATATAAAAAATATTACTTTTATTTTATTTAAAAAAATGTTAAATATTAAAATTATTAAAAAGACTTTTTTGATAAATATTATAGTTATGTTTGACTAAATAAAGAGTTTCTCTTGTTTTATATTTGAAAAACGCAAAAAAAAAAAAACTATTACCAAAAATTCATTTTTCTAACTTTAGCTTTTAGTAGATTTTAGACTATAAAAACTTACAAATACTTTTTCGTAAAGCTTAAAAATAAAACTTTTATTATCAAATAGCTTTTAGAAAAACTAAAAACTAAAACCCAAAAACTGTTTTACAACCCACACCAAACAGGAACATAATATAGAATTGTTTTTGTTGTTTTCATTATAAAAAAATTGTCAATAAATTCAATAACTCAACCTCTTTGATCTCCATGATGAAATCAGAGATTTGGTTTTACATTTTACTTTTTAAGTTTTGATCTCATTAAAACTAATTTTTAATATTTCTAATTCTGTCTAATAAATCTCTACTTCTGAAACAGTTGTAAATTACTATGCAGAAAAATTGCCCGACAAATTACTGTGAAAAAATTATAACATATTTTTCAAAGTTTATAAGTAAATCGGTGAAATATTAACGATTTACTTCCAAATGAATAATCTTAATAAATGAATTTGTTGGCTATAACGGCTTGCAAATAGATATTTTTAACCAAAAGAATATATGATTGATATATATTATAAGATTTGTGTAATAAGTGTATTTATTACGATAATTGATTATAATTTGATTAATGTTGTTTAATTCATAAATTACTAATTTTAGAATATTAAAATTTTAAATATCATATTTATTGTACATTAACATAACAAGTATCCTAAGAAGAACAAGTATTTTAAAAAGAACCATTAAAAGAATTTTATATTATATCATATCAAATGTAAATTGAGTTAGAGAGTAGCCCAACTCCATTAATTAGTTTAAAATCTAAAATTCAGTTTAGTTTTTATTTTGCCTTTAATAATGTCAACGGGGACTAGTAATTAATTAAAAGATAATTGGGAAAATTGCCCAAATCTATGGAACAACCAACACCTTTGAAGAAATGCAAGAAAGTTGGAAATTTGGAATGATTTCTTTAAGTTAATGGAATCTTTCAAATTTTCCTTCAAAACTGAAGATATCTATCGAACTTTTCGATGTCTACAATAGATGAAGACAACAAGCTGAGGCTATTGTCAACCCGAGAGATATTCCATGAAAGCAACTCATGCACTAATTCCTACCCTCTTTATCAAATATAAATCTTTGACATGATATGCAACCAAAGAAAAATAAAATTAAAAAAAAAGAAAAAAAAAGAGATTAAATCCTATCATTGGTTAATTTTGGTTGTCAAGCTCCCCAAGATGTGAATGTAAGAAAAATTAAATGGTATCCAAAAGTTTGGCAGGACATTCCCTTTGTAGATTTGAAAATTGAAAGAAAGCTCCACTTGAGCCCTTAATTCATGGGGTTTAACATGCCCGTGACACTTCTTCAACACCTTAATTAATTAATTAACTAATAGAAATTTAAGTTATTAACTTTATTTGGTCTTTAATTATTTTTCTATTTTCTTTATATTTTTTCTACGTTTTACTTATCTTTTTCAAAATAAAAATAAAAATAAAAATGAAGGTGGCCTCACATTGTAATTATTTGTTAATCATTCACCAAAAAAAAAAAAAAAAGACTTATTAATCATATTCTTAATCTTCGCAGTAAGATGGTGCCTGACTTGAAAGAAATGCGCAATAACAAGTCAAATTTGAAATCAATCAAAAACGATGACATCCAGCAGTGCTGTAATTGTGGACTTTGTACGCCGAAATACTTAACCGACATATTGATATCATGGGAACTTTGGAAAACAATCCGGAAATGTGTTCTCAAAGCAATTGTATGACTGTACAGCAAAAAAAAACTCTTTTATATTAATAAGATAGTCCAATTTAAATTATCTTTCAAAGAGTTTCATTATTCTTATGATGTTCTTTTTGTTCATGATCTAGACATGCATGCAGTTTTCGTTTGTTTTGTTTACGAAATGCTATATATCTATAAAAATGTTGCTCAAAATAAATTTTTTGAGATTTTAACTGACTTGGGACATTCTCATGTTAATTTTTGCACTTTTATTAAAAATTAATTTTGAAAGAATTTTAAACTTCAGCCTAAACATAAATGAAGTGAAAATTCTTACAAATACAGGAGAGTGTGACATGAACATACCTCAATTCATTATTGTAACGTCTCTTAAAAATTAGGCGTACCGCAACTTATTGAGAAATATAACTTATTGTAGTGGTACTATTGAGATATATACTTGAACGTGTACACATTTTCCTATAATTCCATAATAAATTTATATAAACCAGTAGTCTTGAGAGTTGAGGCTACCACATATATATATATAAATAATGAACTGTCCGTGACAAATTATGGAGAAGATGGATTAATTTCTCACCACAATAAGTGATTATCTGGGACCACTCCTTCCATCATTAGAGCTGCAAATTGCAATTTGCACAAGTCTTCGATTTTATTATAGCTTGAACTTGCTGGATTTGGATCCAGGACACCTATATAGCTCACAAGTCACAAGCATACAAAACTGATACCTAACGTACTTGTGTCACACTGGCTATATATAATATTTAAAATTGATTTAATCTAATTTCAAACTTTGTGTTATTATTTTGTTTACATGAACTTTACCCTCCCTTGGACACTATATAAACCACTCCTAGGTAGCTCATAACTCATTCCTCAAATTCAATCAATTAACTACTCTCTAGATCTTGTATTAGTTAGCAACATTCTACTAGTTAGCTAGCTAGCTAACAAGGGTTTGGTAATGGCTTCAAAATCCTCAGCCTCACTTTCCCTCTTTTTCTCACTCAACCTTCTCTTCTTTGCATTGGTCTCTGCATGTTCAACATGCCCAAATCCAAATCCAAATCCAAATCCAAATCCAAACCCCAGCCCAAGAACCCCTTCATCTTCAGCTGGTTCTTGCCCAAGGGATGCACTGAAATTAGGCGTATGCGCTAATGTGCTTAGCGGCTTGCTTAATCTCAACTTAGGGAACCCTCCTGTAAAACCTTGCTGCTCCCTCATCCAAGGCCTCGTCGACCTTGAGGCAGCAGTTTGCCTTTGCACTGCGATTAGAGCAAACATATTGGGCATCAACCTCAACATCCCACTCTCACTTAGCTTGCTCCTCAATGTTTGTGGTTCCAGTGTTCCACCAGGTTTCAAGTGCGCTTGACAAACTACAATATTTTCATGGCTTTCTTTAATTATTATATGTATTCGCTTTAATTTAAGTACAACTTTTTAGTTTAAGTGTGTGGTTTATGTGTTTTTTTTTTTATTCCCTTTTTGATGAACAAGGGGTAACTCTTTGTTTCCCTTCTTTAAGTTTATACTGGTTGAATTTGTGGGTGATAGTGGAATAATTTTCCCAAGGTTATATTAATCTATATAATTGTTTGGAAAATCAGGTTTCATTTTCTTTATAAATTGGCAATTGGCAACACAAGAACAGTATGTCCCGTGATTGACTTCATAATAACGTTGCTTTCTACGGAAAAAGCAAGATTCCATGTCGAATAATATCATTGGAGATTTGGAGTATATATCCATGCATTTGATATATAGGCGTTAGACGACGACGTCCCCACGCAGGTCATCAAGCACCATATGTTGCATTTGAACAGTTCGACCCCGTGAACTTTATTTGGCACATACATGCCCATATACATATAATTTGTAACCTAGCTAATTAATATAGAAACAACAATTAAATGACTTTTTAAGTGGTTTCTACAGGTAGATATAATTAATTATAAACAAAGAAAGCACACATATATAAATGCCTTCATGTGGAGTTGGCAATTAATGCGTGACAATTCAGAGAATGTATATATAAGATAGCATGGGAAGACAAAAATACATGTAGATAAATTTTTGAGATTGATATTTTGGTCTCCTTTTATTGGTCACATGATATGGGGATCATAACTAACACAAATTTCAAGGCCTAGAAATTACTTATTACTAAAATCTCTTCAAAAGAAACTTAAATCGATCTTAATTATAAAGTGAACAAATAAACTTCAGTACAACTTACAAATTAAAGAAACTTGAACATCGATCTTAAAAGCCCAGATGCGAGTTGCATCAAGGCCGTAAAACCCTAGCTAGTTAACACAAAACAAAGAACGTGATCTAGCCTACCCTTATAACCAGCTTATTAATAAAAAAAAATACCAATTAAGCAAATGTTTCTTAAGCGAGAGGTGGACACACAAAACCGGGAGGAGGAGTCAACCCACATGTTATTAGGGCTTGAAGTGCAAGAGGAATAAATATGTTGAGGTTGAGAAGCTTAAGCCTTATAACTGTGCAAAGACAAATTGCTGCTTCTAGCTCAAGCAACCCTCCAAGCACTGGACAGCAAGCATTCTCCACTGGGTTACCTAATCCAATATGCACCAAACCTCCAAGTACATCCACACAAAGCCCTAGCTTAAGCGCGCCAATTGGACAAGTCTTTGGTGCCGGAGTAGTTGGTGGTGGACTAATCCCTGGGGCACCTCCTCCTCCTCCTCCACCACCACCTTTCCCACCTCCACCACCACCACCTCCAGTAGGAGGACCCGGAGTATATGGTGGGGGGCAAATCACTGACGGGGGTACCACTGGAGGAGGGTTAATTATAATTGGTGGGAGAACAATTGGCGGCAGTGGCACTGCCGGAGGGTTTCTTGAGGGAGGGGATACTTTAGGACTACCATGCCCACCTCCGCCATGCCCACCTCCTCCATGTCCACCTCCTCCATGGTGAGGTGGGGGCCTTGTGGATGGTGGCTTCGGGTGGGGAATCTTGGGATGGCCATGGCCTGGATGGGAATGGGAAGGTGGATGTGGCTTAGTACAAGGAGCACAAGCATAGATGGGTGGCAGAGCATTCAACATGAAAATCATGGAGATGAAGAACATGGCTGTAACCTTAGAACCCATGATTTTGGGCTCCTTCATGTAGTAAGTAATTCTTCTTGAGCCGAGCTATAGCTAGTTAGGGTTTTAGGTATATATATAGAAGCTTTGTTTTATGAGTAACCCGTGACTGTTCCATAACTCTGACATGAAGCAGAAAAAACACAAGCTTAATAAGAGCTAATTGATAAGGTTTGGTGAAGTTATATTAGAACAACAAGTTTTGTAGAAATTGCGGTACGAAAAATTCAAGGCTTCTAGTGTGTAGTATAATTGGAGAGTTTGGATCGTTGTTTGTGATTTACAGATTCCAAGACTGAATCCGTGACTACAATCCGTGAACTTGTTCGATTTCAGAAACCAGTTCAGTTTTCACAGATATCTATGGCACCATCCCTTTGTTTCTTTCTTATAATTAATTTCCCTTTTTTCTCTTTCTGGGTTTGTCTGATTATCTTCTATGGGCTGTTCCTGACTACTATTTTGCATGGTTTTGACCACGCCTCAGAAATTACTAGTTAATAAATTACGCTACATATATTTCTTGATTTTTTTAGAAATTTTCTAAGACATCGCTCATAGTCAGTAAATTTTTATAAATATTTTAGTTTTTGATGAGTTACTTTTTTTTTTTATAGTCTGAGTTACTAGATAATAGAAATGGTCGGTGGTATTTTTTCATTTTTTTTAGTTTTATAGAAATGGTTTAAATCATTGACAGACACTAGACACTAGAGTCTAATTCGAATTATATATTACCCAATCATAAAATTGAGGTTTTAAGTATTCAATTTTATCATCAGTTGTTAATCACCTCTTGAATTGTTGAATATCTTTTAAAGGAAGACGTGACAGAACATGAATTAAATTAATTATTCATATTAGCAGTTTTTGATTACCTGTGTTGACTGTTGATAGGAACAAGGACAAACAGCGGTATTATTTATATTATCATCCCATTAAAAGAAATTCTATTACTATATTAAATTTTTATTCAACAATCACTTTTGAAGAATTATGAAGCCCTCTCCACATTCCAGAGTAATATGGGATACCTATTAGTTGTGGGCCTAGTTTTGATATCATGTTAGAGTCTCATTCTTGAAACCAATCAATTGATAATAAAAAGAGATGTCCTTTTACTTATGGATTATAAAACTCTCTAACCTTAGTAATATAGGAGTTGATCAGAAAATAAAGAAATGATATCCCAAGAGAGCCTTGTGGGCATGCACGTTGGATCTGAATAAATATTGGAATTACCAGCAAAAATTAGATGTACGTTAACATGCAAGAGAATACTAATTACCGAAGCCAATATGATCAACAGGTCATGCTTAATATATAGTTACCGAAGCTAATTCTCTTCCCATAATTTCAACTTTGGACAAACAATTCTTAGCTAGCGAGCAATGCTTGTTGAGAAAGTAAGTTTTGACCACACACCAAAAGAATTAATAATTCTTGTGTATATTTATAGATCAAATGAATGAATTAATATAGTTTACACTAATTTGTAAAAATTGTAAATATTTGTGTTTGTCAATGTGTGAACTCTGGCATTGTTAAAGTTAGAGAGTTTCATAATTCTTATAAGTAAATTAGCATATTATCTTGTTATTAATTGATTGGTTTTTAAGAGTGAGATTCTAACATGTTATCAGAGTTAGGCCCACGATTGATGGGTCGCTCCGGTAATTTTATACCTATATATGAATTCTTTTAACGGAAAATTTTCAATACCCATTATATAAGTAATAAATTATCATTATCATTATCATTTGATCATTCTTCTTTGAATAACTAGCTTGCTCTATGATTGAAAGTAAAATATAAAAATACGATGGTTGTTAGAATATAAAGGTGATATTTTATCATTTGGTCTAAAAGTATAATCATTTATATCTATATTTCATTAATAGTATCCCTAATTGGATAATAAAAATTTAGTGAACATACAGTCTGCTATAATAGTCAGAGGAAATTAAACACGTTTGCTTAACTTACATGTTAATTTGGTTTAAGTTTCAATTAACTTATATATTTTAATAATTGTATCCGTAACATGCTTTGAAGAATTAAAGAAATTCAAACAAAGAAATAAAAACTAATACGTGACAATATTTATTCATTTCATAATTCTGATACATTGAAATACAGAGCATGGATGATCAAGATGGTAAGTTTACTTCCATGCATGACCATCGAATAAGAGTAATCAAACTGTGAATCAATGATATGAACGTTCATTGGCAATTTCCAATAAACAATCCAAGAGTCCAAATTAAAACACTAGAATGAAAATGGAGTAAATTAATTAAGAAAGGAAAGTACTTGTGATGTGAACGGAACATATATAATATATGTGGTAGTAGCTAAGATTAATTAATTAAGAGCACTGAAAGCCAGAGGGGATCCCCTTTCCACAGTGGTTAAGCAACAAGCTCAAGTCAATTGGAATGTTAAGCTTGACTATACCAAGGACATTAGCTTTAAGGGCCGTGCAAAGGCAAACTGCAGCTTCAAGATCAACAAGACCACTAATGAGGCTGCAGCATTCTTTCTTTGGTGGCACTCCAAGCACAATGTTCAGCAAACCCTTCAACACATTGGCACACACACCCAACTTAAGGGTGTCTATAGGACAAGTTCTTGGATTATTAGTGGCAGGGGTAGGGGTGGCTGGTGGGCTAGGGGGAGGCCGGGTGGCTGGTGGGCTAGGGGGAGGGGTGGCTGGTGGATAAGGGGCAGGGGTGGTAGGGGTGGCCGGTTCGTTGCAAGAGGCAACCATGGTTAAGAAGAGGAGGTTCAGAGAGAGGAGAAGGGCAGCGGATACAAGAGTCTTTGAAGCCATTTGTGAACTACTTAATGGCTTAAAGTGGTTTAACTAGAGAGAAATGTTGTGAGTTATGGAAAATGAAGGAGTTTGGTAAGGTATTTATAGATGGGGATTGTGGATGGTTTATTAAACATTTAATTAAATAATAAAATTAGAAATAATTAGAACAAAACCCAAGTGGGGCACTTTGAATAGTAGTTTTACAACCTAGAATTTCAACGTGCATGGAGGATATATGGCTTCGGGGTATATGGAATTTGGAGTGATCTGCAGTTGTTAGATATATGTCAATTCCCTCTAAGATTGACAAAAATAATATCCTCATGTATATTGCTGTAAATATTTAGTAATACATATAGTTGGCACTTTATTAAACTTTTAAAATTGAAAGTTCTACATTATCTTTTTCATTTACATGCAAGTTGCAACACTGTGTTAAACTGATCCACCTTGACTTACTCTATGAACCTATTCAATTTCTATCACAAATTAACAGTAAAAAGAGCTGTAAATATATAGATATAGATGCTTATAATATTTGTTTAACTAGCTTTAAAATTATTGATTAACTGTCACAAAATTAATTAGGGTTTCAAAAGGAAAAATCTCAAATCATTTTAGGTAGAAATCGTAAACAGTATATTAACACTGTTTTAGGTAAGGCATACAAAACCAAAAGGATCGCCTTGCCTTGTACTCGGGATCCATGGTTGTTGTTGGCAACAAAAGTTGACTTGTTTTAATTAATTTGTTTTTATGTTTGGTTATAGAAAAAAAAAATGCATTTCATGATTACTGAACGAGTGGTGCACCAATCACGATGATCAAGTATCCACTTGTCTAAGGAATAAACCCACGAATAGCATGCACAATACTTCATATTTGACTAGCTAATATTTCTTTGTGAGCTTCTAGATCCAATTTTGATATGGAAAGCATATAATTAATAGCATTTGGAAAACACAGAACCACTCATTTATCAAATGTGGGTGTTTATTAGTGGAATATTTCTTTATGTCGACGAGTCCTTCCTTTTTTTGGTTCAAATTTGGTGGCGGGGAGAGTGAGACTTTATTAGTGAAATATGACCAGCAACATCATATATCATATATACATAGATTTCGATTGTGATGTGTTAATATGATACTTAATTATTAGTATGCTAATAAATTAATAGATTAAATTGCTACTTATGATAATGAATTTTATGCTTATTTATTTCTCATAAAATTTAGTTAAGAAAATGTTTAAATAATTTTTTTATATTCCATTTTTAACATATTTTTAATCATTAATTTCTCAATCATTCCATTTACAATTCTCATGTTTTGTTCACCTTCTGATATTCTTTTTACATATCGTATTTTAAGTGGTTATTATAATGATGATGGTGCTTATTTATTTTTCAAAATTTAATGACAGTTGGAAAAAAAAATTCATCTCTTCCATTTTAAACATATTTTCTAGCAATTAATTTTGCATTCTTTTAATCTAATTTCATATTCTCTCAATGTTTCATCTTTTAAACTCTACTATATAAGTGTTGGTCTTTTTTTAAGTTGTATTGTGTTTTCTTAGTTTTTAAGTGGAAAATGTTATTTTATTGGTTTTATCACTTATGACAACAAGAAATCGATATTCTCATTTAACATTTCATATTTCATAACACAACATAAAAAAGAATAAGTCACGTTAAACTACAAGATATATCGTATTTAATTATATATATTTTTCTAGATTTATTTTTGAACAATATAATTTTATTACTATATTGTAGTTTTTAATGAATTTTAAGAACTTAAAAACACATAAAATTTATTATTTTTGAACAAAAACCTGTAACTTTAATCTCACATCACCTCCACTCGGTACAGTAGTCCTCTAACTAGAAAGAAAAAAAAAAATTAACAGATACAATCCTATTTATCAGCTATCACACATGACCATTCTAAACATTGAACAAATAATTGAAATATCCATTGAGGCAAGCATAGGATGGTAGTCGGTAGAAAATGTCAATTCAAATTGTATGTAGCCATTGAGGTTCTTTTCCATGTAAGATAAAAGCCGAAAGAAGCTTGTAGGATCAGAACAAGAAGAATAAATCAAACAAGATAGCAAAAGCACCTTCTATTAACATTCTTCATCAACGTTAGGTTAAAGGTTTCACAACTTTGGACTTTGAATAACTATGAAGGTCCCCATTGGGAAAGGCATAGAAAAACTTTCACACTTCCAAACTTACCCTTTTAAGAAACTTATAAAAAAAGGTTAAAAAGCAAACCTGATAGACCTACTACATGTCAGCTCTATATACTAAGAGTCCGGACAAATTTCAATTTCCTCTTGTCATGTCAGCTCTATATACTGAGCTCTATTATTTTGTTTTTTTTTTCAAATTGCAATACCCAGTCTCAATTATATCCACAACTTCAAAAAAGGACGCAGAGCATAATCACCAATTGCCTTTATTCATTGTAATCCAACATGCATTGCTTGACGATTATCCGGATACATCCCAAAAAAGAGAAAACTATCCTTCGGAGAAGAAACATATGATCAGAACAACGAATTTGACAATTCTTTCAAGGATACATTATTTTGAACCATCTCAACTCTAACAGAGCAATACACAAAGGAAACAAAACAAACATGAAAACAACTCTTGATTCCATTATCCTCAAGATACCTATGGTTCACCGCCAAGCTCCACTTGTAGATTGTCATATGGATAAACTTTGGGTGCCTGTCCAAAATAAAATATAACAAGACAAGCTAACACATGAAAGAAGTTGTAAATGGAGAATATACAGACTGGATTTAATACATGGCGAAGACATATGTAAATTCCCAGACAAAATATGTATTTAGAAATAGCTTCTCACTACATATCAGTAGCCCTACATTCTAATGCTGCAACTGCATAGGAGTAAGATTAATTTCAAGAAGGAACCTGTGAGATTTGTTATTCTTTAAGGGTGTAAGAAAACTTAGTTAAGACATTCACCATAGTTGGCTCCCTACCATTTACCCTTCCAAATGTTTCCTTTAGTAAAAGGTTCACAAGAAAACACAATCTCTACTAGCAAAAAAAATTTCAACTGCTCTGACTCGGTTATCTTTACTTCTAGTAGCATCTCCTCTTAAAAAAGGATGAAGTGCCTTTCTGAGTGATTTAGAGTGCCATTGCTACTGGTGAAAAGTGAACACAGTATGGAATGAAGTAAAATGAGGCAAGAACTTATGACAAATATTTTATAGTCATCCCATTGTAACTCAATTCCCTCAATTTTTTTCAGCTCCCCCAAGGATAGCCTTCAGTAAACTATGAGAGAGTAACAGAATTTCCCAATTCAGCTCCAAAAAGCACCTAACCATTCTAGGTCATTTACTTTCTTTATATGTATTGTGTGATAAAGTGGCTGGAAGACCTTCCGATATAAAGCTCCATACACAAATTGAAGCATAAGTTAGTATATATATATGTGTGTGTGTGTGTGGTGTCGGCGAACCAATCAACATCTGCATTTCCACCTACTCATGAAGTTATGGGTTCCTAGATTAGAAACAACGAGAGGCCTAAATTCTAATAAGCACGGGAATGCACAAACAACTACAACTTTGCTACAGGCATGCTCTCAAATCTTCCAAGAGAGACGAGAAACTCAAGTCAAAATCATTAAATTTGAGCTTAGCTATACGAATACTAGTAATTATTCAATTAGACAATAAAAAGTTACCAATGCACCTCAAATATAGAGCAGGCAAGAAATAAAAGCAAAATGTATCGCAGCAAACCAAAAAAAAAAAAAAGAGGCATAAAAGAATTCCCAATGTTATATCAGGAGCTCAATCAAAGTTTTCAAGAAAAAAAGGTTCCCAGTTTAGGGCTTACAAATGGTATCTTAGAGGCTTTATCGTTCCACACTGCCAATAGGCCGAGAGAAGCAAAACACCCCAACCCACCACATAGCCAAGCTAAAGCTTCATACTGTAAAGAAATTTACACCAAAAAAGTATAAACAATTTTAATAAGGAGGAAAAGATTGAACTTTACATACTCTCTTAAATTTTAAACAAGAAGAATTGTTACCTTCCCAACAGTATCTGCAATCCGATCTATACATGGTTCGGGAAATGAAGTTCCGTTATCCCAAACCAGCTCATCATTCACCGGAAGCTGAAGCAGAAAAATAAAATTGAATATATTTTTCAGATAACTTGAAGATCAAACCATAAAAATTAATCGAGTGTGGACTTTAAAAGTGTCTATGTTAGAAAATTATACTGACGGGTTTGTCGGGGACGATGTGTTTGCCGACGGGGAGGCCCAACCCAGAGCGGAGGCGAAGAGAGGAAGCTACGGAGCGACAAACGACTCCGTTTCCACCAAGGATTCTGGACGCTGCGTTGCTCAATCTCCCTGCCATGATTTTCTCTGATTCCTCGTTTTTGAACTCTTCTATGCCTCACGAGTGATGACTGGAGAAGAATAACCACGGGAGTCATTATAAACGACATCGTTTCATTGGGAAATATGTCATTTTCCGGGAAGCTATTGGGTCTATTGTATACTCAATGGTGAATGACTTCACAAATTCAAAGGCTGTAAGCAGAGACACTGCGAGAGGACCCAAGCCCATGCATATTAGATATAGTCACATGGCTGGTTGGGCCCATATTTTTAACAATGTGATTGAGATGAGAATGTTTATCAGTGCCCGTGTAAATTGGTGTAGGATAAATATTTGTTTGGTATACAAATAAGTCAACATGTGTGTAGTATGCAGATTACATCATAATTATTATTATAGATATGTATCATAGTATATTTGATTTACAAATTATATAATTCAGTTTTGTTAAATATTATTTTATTTAATTAATAATTCAATAATTTATAAAACACACTATGTAAACGAACTAATTAAGCCATACAATTATAATTCCAAAAGTCTGTTAAAAATAAAAGATACAAATGAATCTATTGACATACCATTGAAATAAGCAATAGAATCATCTAATAAAAATTCAAACATTATTACTAATTTATGTACCAATTTTTATTTTTATTATGCTTGCCTATTTTCTAAGTTGTAATAGACCTTGCAAACACTCCCTTGTCCTTTCACTCGTCTGCAACAATTTTAATTTTCAATTAGTTCCCCGTTGTGCTGGCTTTAGTTCATTTTTTTTTATTTTTTTTACAATTTCCCCAACTTGAATTTGTTCTTTTTTTTTTTTTTGTGAATTTGTGACAGGCAATTTAGGCAAAAGTTTCGGCACCTTCAAATGTTCTGTAAATCAGGCTAAGAGAACCGAGGAGGAAGAAGAAGAAGTCTGTAAATGAGGTTGGTGTGGCGAATGACGATAGATCAGGGCTTGATTCAAGCAACCTAGGCCGATAGACCAAAAATTATAGATCGAGCCCGATTGAGTTGGGCTCAATCTGCCGATTGTGGTGCCCAGATTGAGAGCCCAAAAAAGGATAATTGACCATTGTTCTGGTCATAAAAATTTACAAAAAAAAATGATTATATCAACTAAAAAGTAAACTTTCCCATAAATATTCCAACTTGATATTTATATAATGTTCCAAAACTTAAAGATATAAAATTATACTGCTTAAACTAATACCACTACTAAGTAAGTATTAATTGAGGAGTCCCAGTGAATGACAGTCCCCAGAGCAAACATACCATTATATCATAAAACATAGCAGGAAGTATAGTAAAGTAAGCATGGTGGTGCGTAAATTAGATGAATCAAACTCCCAACTGGTTCTGCACCTCCAGGATGGTCTTGGCGGAGTCCCTGAGACTCTGAGCCTCCTCTTGAGTGAGGTGGACATTAGTGACACCCAAGACTCCTCCTCTCCCAAGCTGTGCCGGCAAACTCAAGAACACGTCTCCACCATCAATACCATGGAAGCCTTTAGCCAAAACTGAGACAGGGTGGATCTTCCTTTGGTCTCTAAGTATGGATCGAGCCAGATTGGCTGCCGAATACCCAATTGCCCAAGAAGTATAGCCTTTAAGACTTATAACTTCATCGGCGCTGTTTACAACGTCTTTGTGTATGTTCTCCAATGTTTCTTTCTCATAATCAATTTGTTGAGCCTTTAAGAAGCTCAGCACCGGCACACCACCCACGCTAATGCTAGACCACAGCGCCACCGAGCTATCACCGTGTTCTCCAACAATGTAAGCCTACAGAAACCAGTACTCTAATTTTTTATATGAAAATAAATGATGAAAATGAATTCCATAAATCTTTGCGGAAGCCTTGCAAATTTCAGTAATGTTTTTGCTAATGATATGAAATTAATTAAATTAAAGTTAGATTATAAATCTAATTAGTAATTACCTGTACGTCCTGAGCGTTGACGTCCAGATGGTCAGCAATGAGGAACCGAAACCTGGATGAATCCAGATTCGTACCCGAACCAATCACCCGATTCGAAGGGAACCGGGACAACTTCCACGCCACGTAGGTCAACACGTCTACTGGATTTGAAACGATCAGAAGGATGGTTTCCGGTGAGTACTGAGCGAGCGGTGGTATTATTTTTCGGAACAGAGCCACGTTCCTCTGCAGGAGGTTCAGCCTAGATTCCCCAGCAATCTGACGGGCACCAGCAGTTACGATACAGAGATCGGATCCGACGGTCACGGAGTAATCAACGGAGGCTATGATTTTCGTGCGAGGGGAGGAAGGCGGCAGCGTGCTGCAAGTCCAGCATCTCGCCTCGCAACTTATTGGGTATGGCGTCGACGAGGACGAGCTCGTCAGTTAGATCTTGAGTGAGGATAGTTTGGGCAATAGCCATGCCCACATTTCCGGCTCCAATGACAGAGATCTTGGTGTGGCGCTTGGTTGGGGAGGGAGGGGCAGTTTTCTTGAATGGGTTTGAAAAAGACTTGGCTTAGGTCCAATCCTCCTGGACCCAATGAACCTGAAGGACTCTTATGCATCGTATTTTCAATTTTCTGTGTCTTACCACTTGGGTGAATTTGTTTGCAGGGAAGAATGAGACAGAGGTTGAAGATTTATACTAATTTTCTTTGTAAAGTTGGGACCACTTTTTTCTTGTTCGCTTGGAGTGGGGAGAAAGTACAAGATTTTCAACGGTCAATGTTTCTGCTTTCTAGAAGGAAATAAATTATATGAAAGATTTTTCTAAGTGCTTTATTGTTTTTAATTTATTTTTAAAACATTTATCTGACGAGTGCCGTCATGTGTCAAAGATTATTTAAATAAAAAATTTATATAATTTATTTCACTATAATTTATTATTTCAAAACAAAAAAATTTAACGCTTGTCTTTTAATTACTTAAAAGTTATAAATTTTAAAATTTTGTATTAAATATTAAAATAATTAATTATAATTAATAAATAATTTATTATTTTTAAAATATTATAAATTTTAAAACTTTTTCAAAACATTTATCTTACGAGTGTCGTCATGTGTTAAAGATTGTTTAAATAAAAAATGTATATAATTTATCTCAACATAATTTATTATTATTTTGAAAAATAATTTAGTCGAGTGTTTTAAAATACTTTTTTAAGATAATAAATGTAAAAAATTTATATTATATATTAGAGTGATTGACTATCATCGTATAATAAATAATTTATTATTTTTAAAATATTTTTAAATTTTAAAATTTATATTTATTGTTCTTTATTTATTAAAAATATTTTTTTTTTAAAGTTTTAATTTTTAGAAATTTATATTTATTACAACTTAAATAGCATAAATCATGACTAATAAATTTTATATTATATATTAGAGTGATTGGCTATAATTATATTTATTAAGTGTACTTAGGACACTAGTTAGAAATATTTCTTTTGAAAAGCTTTTATTTTTAAAAATTATATTTATTACAACTTAATAAATTTCTTTATGATATGATTTTATTTTATTTTTTAAAAAAAAAACTAATTGAGTGTTGTGAGGATGCTATAAAAATGTTTTGTAAAATTAAAATTTTTTTTTAAAACAATAATAATTGTTACATTAAATAGCATAAATCATGACTAATTGTCATAAATTTTTTACCTATATAATATTAACGTGTGTTAACTATTTTAAATTAAATACTAGTTTTGCTCTAATATTTATTATGAGAATTAAGGTTTAAAAATATTACACTTCAAGCTTAAAAGGAAAAAAAAATTAAAGTCAATGCCGGAGGATCTAAATGGTAAAATCAATTCAAATTCAAATAATGGTACGGTAAATGATAAAAATCTTAAACTAAAGTCTGCAATCTCGAGATAGTCGTTAATGCGTGCTCTTTTTTGGTAATGAGATGAGAGATACCAGTAAGTAATCTGCCTTTGTTTTCTTGGTGCCAAATCCAATCTATGGGCAGAAATTTAAAACCTACATTTCCTCTGTCGCTTTTTCAATGTTCTTCTCGATTGAGTTTACCCTTTGTAATCCCACACATTACCAAAGTACCACTTTTTTACTTTTATTTTTAGATTAAAATTCAAAGGGAGAAAACTCTTCTTTTGATTTTACACACCAGGCTATTGACCGTTTGTTTTGTGTTGCTTATAATTATTGGATAAAGCCCAATAGCTTATTTTCAGTTTTAGAACGTATATAAAGCCCACTATATTTTGTACTTAAACATATTGAATAGCATTTTACTTTCAGCTTGAGTGAACTTCAAAATACAGCATGGGCAAAGTTGAGACTTGACTGGATGGAAGACGAAAAACGTCAAGCCCATTACTCTAATTATTTTGGTAGCATGTCCATTAGTCTCTTCACGTGAAGGGTCTAGACAAGAGGCACAAAATAAGAAAAATGAAAAACCACAAATTCTCTGCATTAATTAACAGAAAAATGCCACTACTTACTGAACCGTCTAGTGAATCGTATAGTACCGTCACACTCATAGGGAGATGCACAATGCAGCAGAACCAACAAAACAATTGATGAGAGACTGAAAAGTAGCAAGTTTTGGAATAAAATAGTTCCTTCAATGTATATACAATATGCAACTGTACATGATATCAGTAGCAAGGTTCATGGCATTATCAGCTCAAGGCAGTTACGCCAATAAGAGACCAGACAGGGTAAATCATTGAGGGCTACTTGGAGTTCAAGATCCTATTGCCGAACGTGTTTTCTCCGCTATAAGTAACATACAGAAATCCATCTTCATCCTTCTTCTCCTCATATATGGCTGACATAATTGCACCTACAAATATCGTGCAAAACATCATGGTGATAGGCTATTTTTGAAGTATAAGGGTGGATGATAGTCATGTTAAATGTGCAGGACCATGTGTTTGCAAATGTATACCTGTAGGGGGGAGGACATTGTCTACAAATATAAAGATGGCCTTTTCTGCACTTAATTTAATCCTTTTGCGGATAACGTAGACAAATTGACCAACAGTCAGGTCAGCAGGGACAAGGTACCTGCAATTCAATCATCCAGTTTAAAACTTTGAACAATGGATATGAGGCCTCTTAATTTCCCCTACTTTTTGTTTATGCCAACTACCATTTGGCTAAAGGACTGTAATCATATAGGCTATTACCCTAATTCCACCTTGGCATTAAGAACTTGAAGTTAATAAGAAACAGAAGCAACAAATCCAGACCAAAAGAAAATTATACGTTAAATCTTACTTCTTCTTGTCAATGCTTGGGATATCACTTCTTTCGGCCTTCTCAACAATCACCTTCATACGATACAATCATATCCAGAGAAGTCAGTATGAAGCACAATGCATTGTTATCACATACAATGCTATACAGATTAAAATTTCACCACAAAAGCATAACTAAAAAGAGTAATGTCCTTGATTGATCTAATATTGTAATTGTGTGATAAGGGAAACAAATAACCAAATTCTAGAGTTATAAATCTGGAATTTGACTTAAACTAACACCAAAACCATAGGCCATAACAAGATTGTGAATAATTGATGGAATGACCCCTGTCTCCTCCCTAGGGATGTCAAAGGGCCCTATCCAGAAGATTGTTTAATTACGTAAGGAGAAATTAAGAGGCATTATGAACACAATCACAAACACATGGAAACATATATATGCACACAATCACAGACACGTGGAAACATAAACATGCACACAGGAAAGAGAAGAGCATATTAAAGATTATAAAAGAAGTATCAAGTACTTGTTTTTTCTTTTTTTCACTGCACAGCCATAATAAGTTACTCTACAAGGGGTAGGTATGACAATTCTAAAACTAACATCAAATGACTATAATACTAGCTTGTTCTGTTAAAACTTTGATTGACGTGTATTGATAATCCTTAACCAAGCTTCCCTCAGCAAAAGTAGTTACTATACTTAAGGAAGCATCAGGAAAGTAGAAGACAAATAATAGATGATAAAATTCAAACAGCTCAAAATATTTGAGGATCATACTGAAGCTTTAAATACAAAAATAGTCATATTCAAATGCATAAAAAGTTTTAACTAGTTAATTGACAAAACAGATAAAAAGAATAATTAGAGTTCTTCTGCAAGCATATCATAAAATTTAAACTGCGGAACATATACACCAGATTACATACAAGCTCTAAATACAACAATAATCATATTCATCATAGACAGGACCATCAAAGGGAAATCGAGATTCAAAACTACAAAAACTAATACTCACGGGAATCCTATCTGGGTATTTCTCCCTGATCCTAGCAGCTTCTGCCCTTCTCTTCTCTGGAAACAGAAGAACCAACTTAAGTATAAAATACTCAGCTTTACACCCGCAAAACACACTAAAAATTAGATTTCTGACACAATAGTATACCAAGATCATGCTCTTGTTTGAAGTAACTCTTTGCCATTCCCCCTGAAATACCACCAAACTATAGTCAATTTCCATGGAAAAAACGCAAATTATCTGAAAAGGTATTCAACTCCTCTATTCCCCACAAACGGCTAACAAGATTTTTCAATGAAGAAAAGAACTGTAAAAACTGCCCAAGCCCTAGTAACATGCAAGGCATGTAGATGAACGATCACATGCCCAATATAAAACACCACGCACCCAAAACATAATTATTGACAAATAAACACAAACAATCACGAACAAGCAAGTAGACAAAACATCAAAAAATTACGATAAACAGATAAGTACCCTTTGGCGTAAAAACCTTAAAAAGAAGGGAAAGGAAACCCCTAATTCAGCTGAATTTGCTTTCTCAAATGCCCACAAACTGTCACTAAACAATGAAATATAGAGGGAATAAAATCTAATTTACAGAAAAATTCAATAGCAACTTTGGGAAATCAGAAGATGGCTCGATGACAAGCTTCTTATTGAAAAGATCCTTCTTTATAAAGAAATTGTTTACAAAAATGAAGACAAAATTATAACAGATGAAGAATTAATTAGAAGAGAAGCTGAACCTTGTGAAGACGACCCAGAAAAGGGTGAGAAGGAAACCTTTTGATCACAAGTCACAACTACAAGAAACCCGTGTTCCGTTGAAGATAATAATATGTCGTTAGCTTTGTTTATCAGCTATTTATATTTATTCATTCTTTTATCAATTTATCGAATAATTATTTAATTAAATATCATTTAAATGAGGTAGCTCATACTTTCTTTGCATAATCACCACATGAATCACCATTGATCGGCTCAAATTGTCAGATCATTGGGCTTTAATGGGCTGGAAAAAGATAGATGATCACTCGGTTATGGGCCTGACACTTAAAATCTTTTGGGCCAGGAAGCTTGCGAAGTAAGAAAAAGAAATGTACAGACAAAAACATAAATCTTTCGCTCTCAAGGAGTCAGAGATCCAAACGGAAAACCTAAAGACGAACAGAAATTTCAGTAACTGGTTGTCGTTTTGAACAAGAAAACTTGGTAATGGGTTTGATCAGAAGCAGCTTTTCGTTCCTCACGGGCACAATGTTCGGAGTCTACGTAGCTCAGAGCTACAACGTCCCCAACATTAAGAAGCTTGCTGATACCGGGCTTCTTATTGCGAAGCACATGGAACAGACTTACCGGAAGCCCAAGAAGAGGGACGATGACGAGTAGTTTCTTGTTTACGGCGTTGCCTTGCTGCCAGGTTTTCCAAAAATTTCCTGTGATTTTTGTTCTGGTTGGAGTGTAGGCTTATATGACAGAAATGGTCATTGTTGGTTTGAGAATCGGAATTTTCAGATTTCAGTTTAGATTTGTTAGGGAATTTTTACAATAGCTGAGTCAACTGGGCTTTGAATTATGATTCAAGTAAATCTTTTTCTGCGTTTGGATTTCATATAAATGAGAATTATAGTTTTCTCTTATTTTTATTGTAGTTGATCATAAATGTTGTTACAGAACAAAGCTGTGGTATGCGTCAAGAAAATAGCTAACACCGTTAATTTTGCGAGGGCTGCATGACAATATTGTTATGCAGTTCACTTTGTTTGGGTGTGTCTAAATGTCCGTCAGAGCTGAAGTCCATTGTATCATTAGCTTAGAAAAATGGAGAATTATCCTGTCAGTGTGATAACTATAGATGTTTGAAATGTTTAAAACAGTTATTACTCCTAGAATTCTAGTTGAAGGGAATATGTGAAGTTTGTTGTTTATGTAGTACATGAAAGCTGCTTTTCCCACAGATATTTTTTTCATACAAAATGTTTAAGGGGTAGTTTTTAAGAATCACTTTTAGTCTGTGGTATAGGTTTTTTAATCAAGAAAGCATCATATTTAGTCATGAAAAAAAAAAAAAAAGCATTTGCAGGGATTACATGGCAGATTGCTATAAGATATGTGAGTACTCTAATCATGGACCTTAAATTTCCTTGAAATTAGATGCTATAATAGAAATTCATCAATCGTGTTGGGAATTGAAAGATTTTGAAAATTTCAGCTGAGGTCTATTTCTCTTTAATACCCTCCTTCTGAACTCCTAGTTGCTGTTGGTGTGTTCAAGGACAAAGAATCAAGTTGCTGGAAGTAGCTTGAGATTGAAACTGAGAGACAAGATGACTTCTCAGTCCTTGATAATTGCATTAGACTATTTTTTATTGTTCCCCCATGGTACTTTTGATTTGGTTTGTGGTTCTTTTCTGCGCCTCTACTTGAAATAAAAAGTAATCTTCTTTTCCTTTATTCAGCTTGCTATGTAATTATACATTCAGTGCTAACTCATTATAAATCATAAAATGAAACAGTAAAGCAAGACTGCATTGTTGAAGTTGATATACTGATACTTATTCTACTTTTAATCAATTTAATGCATCTAGCACAGTGAGATTTTGCTTTACTCTCTTGATATTCTTCATCACCCCATAAATTGCCAAATCATCACTGGCAGTTGAGCAGTATACTTTTATATCAATAGATTCATAACCATTCACATTTGTTGTTAAATGGTTTATTGTCCCGAGGACAATTTGATTGTCAACAAATTAAGCTCCAGGCATTATCATAGATAGGTAATGATGGTGATTTGACTTGAATAAGATTTGTCATTTGAAGGGTGACTGTTAAGCATTAACAAATCTGCATGTAACATGATTATGTTTCTGTTTGTTGTAGATTCTCCATTAGAATATCCATAACAAGGAGAGGGGAGTAAGAGGCAAAACTGTTTATAATTTTCTTAATATACTACTGTTGGAAAAAAAGAAGAAAGAGTTGATGAATATTGTACTAAGACAAGTCATAAATAGCTTGATGTACTTCTTTAGTGTAGCATAATTTACACACATTGGCATTAGTGGAAAACATTTGCATAACCTTACACATCAAGAAAGATGGAAGCATTTTCAACAAGCATTGTATCAACATGTAATTAACTGCCTGCATTTGCTTGTCAAATCCGAGTTTGTCCATTTTACTCAATGGTCAGGCTCAATTCACTTGATGCGGAAGCAGCTTTTTCAGTCTCATTCTCGGGTGAACATGAATCAAAGGATAAGGGATTCTTCTGCATATGTACTGAGCGCCACTCATCAATACATGCCATTTGGTGAGTCTCCAAATTGGGAAATGATCTCTTGTCTAGCATATTTATAATTTTTTTTGTTTTTCCAAGAGTGGAAACTGCAAGCCTGATACTGTCTTCTCTCTCTTCAATGGTACTGTTCAAACACTTTATGGATATAACATGGGGTAAGTTAGTTAGACATGCACCCAGTATATCAGAGATGGTGATTGTTAGTGCCTCAAATAATTTCTCACTTGTATGGCTGTTTCTGCATCCATAATTTAGCAGAACGCTATGACTTATCCTGTACATAGGAATTAGCAACCAATACTTTGACAGGCCACTTTGAAGGGATTTCCTTTAAGCATACATTTACATATTTCTTTTTATATTCCTCGTACCTGATTTTTGCAGCATCAGCAAGTCTTTCAAGTGTCTCCTTTGGATTCTTTTCCTCGAGGGACAGCTTATGGAGATTCACGTCTAGCCAGTTTTGGTATAGATCAACTCCTAGCCACACAATGTCTGCAGCCTGTCTGATGTTGATCAAATTTCCTTCTCTGTCCAGGTCATTTTCTATCAGTTTTACGTATGGGAGGCCTTCATTTAGAGTACATATCAACTCTTTGATTAAACAAGTATTGGTGTTTGGAAGTGCAACTGCAATACTTGCCAGTGTTACCACAGCAAGGGACCAACAATTTGGAGGTTCTTCAGCATCCAGAGGAGGAACTTGGTTGCTGTCAAACTCTCCAACTCCCTTAAATCCTTGTAAAATTGTTGATTTCTCCAACAGCTTTATTAAGCGCATAGGTTGTTGCTTTTCTCCCACCTGAATCCAGTGGATAGTGGCATCTCGATTGCTTTTCATCATCAACTCGACAAGTTCATCCTCACCTTCAAGATACAGAACAAAACGGCTAAGATCCAGTTTTGAGCCAAGCTGTGGCTCTGCTCCAGATTTAAAGCTTGAGACACTATTGTTGAATTTGGACTTCAACTCCTTACAGTAGTTACTGCAGAACAAGATCGGAATTTACAAATGATATTGAGATCAGGCAGATAACTTTGCTCATTAGCACAATACCATTTTGTATTTGGATGCAGTATTTCAAACAAAGAACTTCAGCATCATGGGATATCCTCCGGTAATGCCGATCACGAATTTGTATAGGATAATGGGCACTCTTTCATCTGTACCAGGGTCTTAATCCAGTAGCGTTCTACTTCAAATTCTTCTTTGCAGCTTTTCTTTCGTCTTTTTGGGCACCTGAAATTTATGGCAATGAACCATCTAAATGCAGGGCCAATAGTACCCACTCCTACAGCAATGGTCTGAATAACAAGAATCAAGATGGTTGCCCATTTATAGTCAGACTCGCCACTGCAAAATTTAAATGACCAGGGCATCAAGTAAGATCGAAGCATGGCTTCTGCTAATATCATGGCACTAAGAAGACAGAATGCTCCAGAGGCAGTGCATGTTACTGACCTACCCATCACAAACTGGGGACAACTGGTATAAGCCATCATCCAATATTTCATAAGATCCTCTCGAAGTTTGTCTACGACCAGTCTCACCAATTTCATGTGATTCTTCTTTCAGTGCTAGTTCATACCTTTTGTTGTATTTGAGTTCCAAATAGCTTTTAGTAGCTGGAACTGTTAGAGCTGAGGAACTCATCAGAACAAGCAAAACGAGCATCAGGAACATGACAGAAGCATGTTCTACCCAGAAGACATAGATTACTCCAGTTCCTAATTGAATGCAGATATTTACTATACTTGTAATAACAAGTATCCCTAGGGCCACAACATTCATAAAGATTTCTTTGTTCTGCATGGTCCCAAGAGAAGGCAGAGAATTACCTATCATTGTGCACATCAAGACACTGCTACTGAGTTTTGCTAGCTGTTCCCGGCGGAGAGGCATCGGGGTATTGAGGTCCACAGACAACTTAACTGCAATAGCTATCAAGGTCAAAGAAGTGGCATTTAGAGAAAAGACTTTGCTGGGAAACCAAAATTTGCGATGCCGGATTGCATTTACGGCATCTGTAGCCATTGCAATGAGGCAGGCTACAGATGCTGCTGCTACATAGATGCCAATCCATGGAATTGGCACGCTGAACTTGGAGTCATCCAAGTTTCCATCAATATTGCATCCGATTTTACCCATTCTTTCTGTTCCTGTTTTGGGTTGTGATATCTCGCCTGGAGTGATTGTTGAATGTTGTGCTAACTTGTGATATTTGGTGTTTCTTTCATACAATGCAAAGTTCTGACTGTGAAACGTTATCTTGTACTAAAAATTTTATAAAATCGATTTAATTTGAAGACCTACAAGTAAAATATAGCCATCTTATGTACAAATGACCCTTGTCAATGACTACCCACTCCTTCCAGCAGGAAAAGAAATTTACAATAAAGTTAAAAATTAACCAACTGCTCCTATCACAAAATGCCAAATTGTCATGTCAACAATTGTTCGTTTCCCTGAAACTACACATTTTATTCTTTTATTTTTTTTTCCGTGTATCGTAGAGGGGTCTTCCTTCCGTTTTTCTTAGCAATTGGTAACTTAGAAAGAAGGCTAACTAATGATAAAATAAAAAATAAAAGGTCGGCTTATATTCTTTTTTTCTTTTCCTGCAACTTCTTGCTTTTTATCATAAACACTAGGACAACACCATGGAGGAAAGGCCTATGGACAAAAACCATAGAACATAAAATTAACAGATTCCTATCTTTAACTACGAAATAGAGCTCAGCCTATCTTTACTTGAAAGACGTGCCTTCCTTTCTTCCTCCTACACCTTTGGTACCATTAGTATGAGAACCCCAATCTTCATCTCTGCCTTAATCGAATCCAGCTCGTAAAGATTAGGAGGAAGATCAAGTCCGCTAGAGAATCTTCTTCCACCCTCCTCGTCTTCTGATTCCTGCTGTCCATCACCTCTCACTGTAAGAGTGTTCTGTTCAACTGAAACCTTGACATCATCTTTGGCCAATCCAGGCATATCCATTCGTAAAAACAAAGCATCATTGTCCTCCTTCACATCCTACCCTCTTCTCGACCTGGCACCAATACCACGTTCCATGAATTGGTCTATACGATTCAACATGTGGCTCAAGCTCCTCGGTGGGTAAAACGGTTAAAAAACTGCTGGGTCCACAAATCACAAAAACAAACAGAGTTATCTACACGGTCTTAAAAAATTATTAAGCTTATACTGTTAAAAAATTAATATATATGAACCTTAAATTACTGTTTAAATAACAATTGTGATCAGCAAAAGTAAAGATATCATTGTTGTGAGATTTAATTAAATGAATAGAGAACAACTTATTGTATTAGGTTGCTTAATTAGTATTAGATTCCTATCCGTAAAGTGTTAGATTCCTATCTGTAAAAGAAAAATAAACATTTTATTAGATATCACCATCACCAATTTATTAATGTAATATAAAGATAATTGCTATGATAAATAATAATAGATATCTTATCATTATTATGTAATTTTTAATTATTCAAATAGTATCATATTCATTATTCTTCCTTCAATAATGTAAACAAATTATATGCTTTTTTTATTATTATTATCCCTCTTTTTCTTTATGAAAACATGTGTGATCTATATTTTTTGTCTTTTATCTTTAACTCAAATTAATTACATACCATTTATATATTTTATCATGTTTTACTAATTTCATTATTCATTCTCTCTTCTTTAATCTATTTTTTTCTCTTGTTCAACACTACAACAGATAATTTCATACTCTTTTATTCAATCTACAATTATTATCATTCGTAAATAAATATCTGATTTCGTTTCATAATTATTTTGTCAGTATTAAATTCATATCTATGGCATCACAATTTAATTTTACAATTCTTCTGTCTCATCTTACTCGGCAAATTTTCAATGATACTATAGTTACAAGGGAAATTTTTTAATTCATTCATATAAGAAGTGCTACAATAACAAATATGGATTCGAATCCCAATTGATAATTTCCTTTTTCACCCTAATTTTTCATTTTTCAACTTATTTAAAATAACAATAAGACAAAATAACTATCGTAGATTTTCGAAAAAAGCATATTGTTTGTTATAGGAACTGACATCTTTATATCATATTGATATCGTCGTAAAAGTAAGCTATATGAAGGCACTTATGATTCACGATCAGTATGAGACCGTATTTTCATTAAGTTATGAAGGTTTGTTTACTAAATAGTTACTTTTATTTAAGCCATGTGCATATTGGATATCTCTTTTTTTAATTGTGAATTCCAATGATTATGTATCATATTTAAAATTATTCATGATCTGGAACTAGAAATATCAAACAAAATAGATTTAACAACATATACTAAAGTAATATCTACGTTCGAGAGCGATATTCAATTTAGAACATACATATGAGATATCACAAGCAATTATGATGTAATCCCATCCATATAGAATATGTGTCAATTAAATGGTATTGATACATATATGGTCTCAACAAACGTGCTTCTTTCACCTACATCCAGATGAAGGGAAGTTTTTCCACTAGAGTACAAGAATGAAATTGAGAATGCATTTTGTTAGTACATTTTGAAACTAAATATTTTTGTTATCCCTTAACTAGAATAATTCAATTGGTCAGATTCAAACACCAGTAGTCAGTAGTGATGATGAGTAACTAATTTCAAATAAATAGTAAAAGAATTGTTTTGTTTATGCAACTATAGTATATTTTTATTTTAATCTTCTTTGTAATGTATGTTGATAAATATTTTGTTAGAAATATAATATTATAAATATAATTTTGTTGTTATGCAATTCAGGTATAATATAATATATATATATATATATTATTTAATTCATATTGATAGATTGATTTTATTTATTAAAGGACGATAACTCATTTAAAAATATTAAAAAATGTATAAATTGAGCTATGATAATATCATTTGGCTTTTACATAGTTGATACATCTAATAATATTAGTATTATGATAAAATTTATTTTGTTATATTATTTTTTTGTAAAAGTAATATTTATGTGAAATTAACTTATATATAATAATAAATATTATCACTTTAATATTTTTCACGTTAAAAGATATACATAGACAATAATAAGAAAAATAAATATATTTCAATAAATGTGTAATTACTCGACCAGTTTCCACTACTTACACTTTCCTCAACAATCCTAGCTTTTATATTTATTTCATGTTAAAAGATATAAATACAAAATAATAAGAAAAACAAAAAAATTTCAATAAATGTATAATTGCTCAACCAATTTTCAGTACTTACTTTTTCTTGCAAAATCTTAATTTTAATATTTATCACCCGAGCCTTTTCTATTTTTTAGTATCGTTTTATCTTTCTCCAATTTTTTTTCTTATATCCTCTCCCTCACCAACCCCTTTTTTACTACTACTTTATTATTTTCCAATTTTTCTCCTAAATTCTTCTCTCTCGCTTACCTGTATTATCTCCATGTTCTAATTTATTTTTCTTCGTTGCTTGAATACCAACAACAAGTTATCAGAATCGCTGCTTAATTTTTGAATTAAAAATAAATTTTAGTTAAATGATTTGAATTATTTCATCTACACAAAATATCTTTTATCGAAGACTTACAAACTAACTTTTTCTCTATAAAATTAATTTTTATCATAGAAAATGCATTATTTTTTTTAAGTTAGATTTTGCAATCAATAAATCTTGCTATTTGTTTCATATAAAATTACAATTGTCATTGTACAACTATTCATTTCACTTTGTAGTGATGGGTATAGAATTGAGTATGAGTGTGTTATCTTCAATAATGATGACCAATAATAGAACATCCTAATAAAAAATAAATGAACGGGTCATATTCAATTAGAATAGATACAAATTATGCCCAAATTTTATATTATACACTTCTATCAGTCCAAAAAAATTATATCTGTATGTTTTGTTCTTATTTTTGTTGTTGGTTCAGTTTTTCTTTCTTTTTATTAATTTTTAACTTACATGCACGACTACATACTTATTCTTTAAAAAAATGTATAAAACGATAATTGCCATCCAAAAATCATTCATTTCACTTGTGCATAAAATTGAGCATGACTATGTCATCATCAATAATGGTCACTAATAAGAGAAATGTTATTGTTATGGGATCAAATTAAATAAAAAAATAATTGAAGTTGATACGTGGATTGATTAATGTTGTGTTCTTACGGGTGAAAGACACATATGTCATCAAGATAAGCCCACTATGACATCGCCTATATTCTTAATATCTGTTACATATTTAATAAAATTTAAAATAACATTTAAAAACTTTCATTCAATTGAAATAGAAATTATAAATGCCCCGTATAAAGACAAATTCAATTTTTTATTTTATATTTTTTGACATATTTGTTCTTTGATAATAATTTTAAAATATAATTTTGTTTGTATGCATCATTCAATTATATAAAGAGTATGATATTCGTTTTGTAGACTTTAATCATATAAACAAACTATAATATATAAACAGTATAATATTTATTTTGTCTTTGTCTTTTTATCCTATTTTTCTTTACTTGACAACACATCTCATCTCTACTTTTGTAAATAAAATTAAAATGTTAAGTGTATTTAAAATGTCATTAATAATTAATCATAATCTAATAAGTATGAGTGACAAATAAATTATTGATGCAAGTTAAACAATTACAATAAATTTAATTTCTCTTATTAATCTTTGATATTTTATTATAAAAATATTAATTAACATTTAATATTATCTTTACATTTGAAAATATACATATGTTTTAATATTGAATTTTTCTAACAAGTGTCTCTAAAACACTTGTTAAGTGATAAATATAAAAATTTTGTATTATTATAATGGTTGATCATGATTTCAATGCTAAATAATAAATAATTTTATATTTATAAAATATTTCAAAATTTATATTTATTGTACCTTATCAACTATTTTTTAGATACTCGTTAAAAAACTTTTTAATATTTATATTAAAAATATTAACCACTTTATTTGAGAAAAAAATTCTTACATAATAATGTATTTGTTATATTTTTAATATTTATTTATTTGTAAATATATAAAACTTAATATTTGTTTTTACATTTATTGTTTTCTTTTTTAAGTGAAAAGAAAAAAAGAATAAATAATAGAAAAATAATAATAAATAATATTTAAATATTTGTAAAAAATAATATTACAACAAAACCATAAATCAAAAAAGGTCAACCAAATTCAAATATTATACAATCTGTTCAAAAGAAAAAAAAATATATCAGATTTTTATAATTTTTCTTTTCTTTATCCTCTGTTTCCCATGAATCGCAAATCGAAGGCTGAGATGAAAAGCCAGCTGAGAAAAAACCTGGGACCGTATCACGACGACAAGAGATGAAACGGTTGGATCCACCATCAACGTCGATGTCCCTGTCATCGCCATCGTCATCGTAGTTTGTAACCTGGATGTTGGTGTTGAAGGAACGAAAAACAGAGGCTCAGCCTAGCGGATGTCAGTTATGGGGTTTTTGATAAGCCCGGAGAGAAGAATCGTGCCGTTGCTGGTACATCTTCGGAGAATAATTGACATTGAAGACGACATTGCTGTTTCCTTGGTTTCAAGTTAAGGATAGTGATCAGTAAGATCAGTTATTTATGTCCAGTATATGAGTTAGTTGTCACCTGGGTTAAGGGCTTATATGCGAGACAGGGTAGTAAGATCACAAATAAGCTAGCTGAAAAAGAAAATCAAACTTGGAAAGACATGGAAGAAAGGAAACATGGAGAAATTTCTAGAGGAATAACACACGGTGAAAGAAGATTCTAGAATTACGGAATGCCCGTGCTTATTGCTTAACCAATTGGACTGCAGCGGCTTATTTCGAAAATCCGCTAAAAGGCCTAAACCCGTATTGCCAAAATTTGACCCTCCTAATTATATAATTCGTAGCAGCTATCTTGTATTAAGACAAACATGATGCATGGCCAAGGGTGATTAGAATTTAAATGGGCTGTTAAAGAAGCTGAAGAATGATGGAGAGGAATGCTCTGGATGCAAATGCCGTTGGGGTTTGACATAATTTGACAACTGCAAAGCTCAAAGGGAGAAATGGAACTATATAACCATAGTTGCTACTTGCTTTGCCAAAAATGCAACTTCCATACCATTCCGTTCTGAATCGAGTGAGTTTCATGGAGTGCCAAAAGTCAAGGAACCATGTAAAATACTAAGCTACGAAAAAATGTTGGGGCAACCTATACTTTATAACAGCTCCCACAAATTATAACATGAAATAACATCAAACATGTTTCCACACACTGAAGATGTATGTGATTATTCAGTCACAGGTGACAACACCAGATACTCCCTAGCTAGTTGAATCCACATTAGAAAGAGAACAACATCCTCTATTAAGTTACAAAAAGAATGCAAGTTACCAACAACGTGAAAAACTTCCCGAATACTCCAGGACTTCCAGCTACCACAGACCCACGAGGGACCATTACCCCACCTAATAACAAAGTCATCTAAAAGAGAGACAGAGGCACCCCTGCTGATAAATCTTTTCCCCTTTATCATCATTCTTCGATGATCAGGAATAATAAAGGAAACTAAGACGAAAACATATGGTGAAAGATCAATCGCAGGAAAACACTTATGTCTTCTTCAAGACATACCCCATAATTATGCCAAGCAAGCCAACTAAGATGACAAACACTGAGTGAGACACCACCACGATTTTTGTTGCTTTCGCGCCTCAGGAGTTCCTTACAAATTATAATATTGTCAGAGTGCTTCCCATGATCCAAAAATAACAAAATGTTACAATAGCAAGGCATAATACATGATCCATAGGCAAGAGACCGAATTTTCTCAATTTGACTAAGTTATCTAAATTGAAAGTCAAAAAAGGATAGTAGAACACTTACATTTCTAATGTAGGTAACTATCCCATTTTAGTAGTCCTTTCCCCAGCTAAAACCAAAAATGATATAGCTAAAATCCTACAAGATTATGTTATCTATAAATCCATTACCAGTTCCTGGCGGAGCTTGCTATTTTGTTGAATTGCACTATTCTTTTCCTCAGTCAACTTTGAAATGAGAGATCTTGCCTGCAACTGTAGCGAATATTATTTATTAAAAGAAGGCCATAAGTAAAAAGAGTAGAATTAGATATCAAATGAAATTACAACCTAATATAGTCAAATAAAATACAAATTCTCACTCCACAGATTGGGAGGTCGTGTCACACACAAGCCTGGTGACTTCTGAACCCATTACCCAAGTTCTTAAATGGGAAAGAGGTGACATCACAGAGGTGAACCATCTAGATTCAGTAACTTCACTTTGTAATTGACTCCTCCTTGTCTTCAAAAAATTCAGTACATATACTAATACTCAAGAGATTAGGGTACTCTTCCTAAGAAAACACCTTATTGAAAGGGGGGAAAACTTCGAATCATGTGAGGTTCTAACATGTTGAAGCCATGGTAAGTCTGTGATAAAATATAAGATATGACATTCACACAGAACTGACATGTTAGCTTTCAGATATTTACGTTCTCTTCAAGAAAGTTACGTTTGTAAACACTGAACAGTGTAAATATAACCTACAATTACAGACTACTAATATAAGAAACTGCCACAGTTTTCCACTCATGAGGCAAGAGACTTTTGGCAGTATACAAACAAAAGAATCTAATGGCAGTCTTAACATCTAACACATTTCACATTCCATTTTAACACGTCAAAGAAGCAAACTAACATGCCAAGCTGTAGTAAATTTAAAAGAACGATAAGCTAAACTGCTATGTTACCCACCTTGAATGTAGCACTACAAGATAAAGGTTTCTAACAGGGTAACCAAAATTCAATATACAATATCCCAAATTAAAGAAAAGTCTTTTTTTTCTTTTTCCAAATTGGTTTCTATAAGGTTACCTAACCAAACTAAATTTCTACTTTTTGTTTAGTGTTTACACACTTTTGACCCCTGTAAACTAACATCTCGTGAACACTTAATGCCATCCAACTAACAAGCAGACTGTCGATATATAGATCAGTGCACTGACATATAAGAGTACACACGCACACAGGGAAAAATAATAGTTTTCTTCTCACCTCTGCAGATTTGTCTTGTGGCTCAAATGATCTCGTTGCCTGTGATATCCCACAAATGACATGCTAATTAATGATGCCTAGAGCTAAACAAAAATATCATTACAATAATGAAAAGTTAAGTGCTCACATTCAAGAATTCAGAACCATTGACATTTCCATTCTCCGAAAGAGAACCTCTAGGTGATGACCCTTCTTCTGATCCTTCTGCAACTGGAGAAGGTGGTTGAGGTGGAGAAACGTACACTACCCTCAATTTGCAGTCCTCAACCACATGCCCAGCCTCCTTGTTGAACTGGACAAGCCCAATCACATAAATCTTACTGTTTGGGACAAACACCACAAGCTCAAAATAATTAGTCTTAACCATTAACTTGTTCTATTTACCATTTCTGCAGTTATATCTTTGGGGGTGGCACCATCATTTGTTTTTACACTTTGAAGGAGAAACTTATCCTTGCATTGCATGTCAGGTGGAGCCTCTTTCTGTGCTTGCATAGTAACTAAACAAGCACCAAACATATAGAAATCACTAATTAAGGATAATATTTAATGAAAAAGAATATAAATTATATAATGTAAAGATTCGTATCAACACCTATAACATCACATGTAGATCGTGGCAAGACGATTCCAGTGTTTGGACGAACACAGTACTTTTTTGGATTTGTTGTTTTCACCTGAACATGCTCAAATCAACATTCACACGTCGAAAAAACCAAGAAGTACCCAAATCTGGATTCAATTGTATAATAACCATTTGTACATTGCTTCTTAAGCTTATTGTTTAGGATAGCAGTAAATAAAACTAAGAATCATGTCGGTACACCACAAAATTAATAGGTTGTGGCCAAATTTGAGTGGATCTCGTTCCAAGAAACAATTTTTTTTAATAAAAAAATACAAATTCAGAATCTTATTCTCTTCCATATCTATACATTTCCATAGAAACCAAACAAAATAGAGAAGCTCAATCAAACATTGAAAGAAAAAGCAAGAAAGTGATAACGTTACCTTGAAAGCTACAAAATTGTCAGTCTTATTTAACAATTGAAGAGAGCATGAGATCTGCTTCTTCAACTCAACTAAAAAAACATGAAGAAAAATATAAAAAACAAATTAATCCAAATAGAAACATGTCAAGCCCTAAGGAATGACGAACAGATCCACATGCAAAAAGCCAAAAACTGCGGCAGACAGAAGGACTCACATGGAAATTTGAGTTCGAGAGGTTCGATGCTGAGGAGCTCCCCAGTACTCATCTTGGACCAATGGCTTTAAAAATGAGATCTCCAACAAAAAGTGGTTTCAGGTGGGATAGAGTGAACGCTAGGGCCTACGGGGACCAAGATTTGCAGAATCTGGTTATCTCAGTGTCCTCCGTAACACGTTTTATTGTAATTTGAAGGAAAAGTGTGGAAATTGGAATATAAGGATGGTTGTGTTATTGGTGTTGTTTCTTCATTTGTTGTGCGGATTCAGTTCCCTTTTCTCTGGTTTTTATTTGCGGGTGCGTAGAAACAACGGAACGGAAGTCTAATTTTAGTATTTTAAAAATGTAAATACCAAATATTTTGTCTTCAATTTCAACTATTTATATAAAAAGTTACTTATAATATTAAACTTTTAATGTAATTATTATAATTTAATACTTCAAAACCCATTAAAAAATTAAATAAAATCTTACAATGGCTTAATCCATGAAAAGTTCCCAAATCAATAACCCAAATTATCCCACAAACCCCAATAGCTCCTCCCTTATTCCTCAATCCTCAGGTACCATATGGTTGTTGTGACCATGCCAACCCTTTGGTCAACTAGACAATATGACAATGGCAGCAACTACGACCTGCACAATTTGGTAACTTTTAATATGAAACTCATTCCATACTACATAAAAAATTATTAGTTTTAGGTCAATAATCACAACTTAAAAGTTCAAAGTCCAAAAACCACAACTATCATGCCTTATTACTTATTACTGGATGATAAAAATGTTCTTCATCTTATGTTCATATGCCACATTCCTCTTCTAGATGCTGTGCCAGTCCTTTCAAGACCTGAGAGGAGCAAAACCAAAACAGAACAGAAGGTCATCAACATTGCTCTAGCAGCAACTATAATGAATATTTTGGAGAATGGAGACTCACCATCTTAGTTTCCTCAAGTGCAGCTTCCAGTGCCTCGATTTTCTGCTACACAGAAAGTATGCATGGAAATCTTTTAAGGACTTGGACCATTAGGATAATGAAGTATAAACAGAAGTGCCACTCACATTCTTCGTGTCTCTGAGAGCAGCTTCCAGTCCTTTGATTTTAATTGATGCAAGCTTATAAGCATTTTCTGATCCAACAAGTGCTGGCTCTTCATGTCTTGAGGTGCTTTTCGTAGAAGAATCTTTATTTTCAATGTCAGCCTGCATTATTATTAATCCTTGATCAAATCAATCCATTTTTCCAAGTCTATAACTTTCTCCACTCTTCCTATATCTGATTTTGAGGAAGAAATTGATTATCAAATTGTGATCAAGTGTTGCGCAAGTGGCTTAATTCCCTTTCTTCTATCTTTTGTCAAGAACCTCCAAGGGGCAGGATCTTCTATACAGGAGAACTCAACTATAAATACTTAGAGACTACTTGCACCAAAAGGTTTAAGTCATTAGTAATCCCTAGTGGGTCAAATTATTCAAATCCATCTATGTAAGTCTATTTTCTTCGGTAGAACTTCAATCACACACAAGGATCCAAACAAGTGGTGACATGAGGTCCTGGTGTTGAGCTTAGGCCTAACAATTTCAAATATTTTCCAAGAATACAAAATGGATAATTCAAGTCATTACTTACCATATTAAGCACTGGGGCATCTTCTGAAGCCTTATTTCCATTTCCTCCATTGCTATACATCTCTTCTGCTGCATATTTAGTCTGCAAGGAATTAAGGAAACATCTGTTGCAATTATTCTAGGAAAGAGGAGTATGAATTAATTTGCCAAATCATAATGCAGGTAAATGGTCTGCTGATGACATTCAGAGTTCAAATTAACCTGTAGTAATTCTAGAATTTCCGGATTCTTCCAGGGCCCTTTGTCACTCAACAGACAACCTCCATAGTCAGAACATGTGCAGTTCCCACCCAAAAAAATAGGCAAATTACTGCAAAATCAAATAATCTGGGAACTCAAATTATATGCAGTCCATTTAGGGATATCCATATCTAGAAACCATAGCGGACAGATCATACATAAGCAGAAAGACATGTAACCTTGGATCAATGATTTCAAGCAAGGCACGAAGGTAATCATAACCCAGCACCTGAAATAGTTAAGAGTTGTAATCAACACTGGCTTTTAGAAAATAATGCAGCAAAAACATATACTGCTCAATCCCAACATATGTGAATCAAAGTTTATGGGTAAGAATTCCTACTCGAATTTTTGCTACTGTCCGTGCATCTAGAAATGCTTTCAGCGCTTTCCATAGCATCTTAAATCCAGATCCAGCATTGATGATGAACAGTCGATGTAGAGTCTGTAACATCATCATAAGCAAATACTAATTGACTAATACATTAGCGCAGATAAACTGACATCAAGTGAGCTCTAATCAGTACCATGGTATATGGTCCACTGGTATGCCTATCCACCTAGACGAAGACTTAAAGGATGAACGAATGTAGTTTCACCAACTAAAGAAAACAGATAAAGCTAAGCAACACACACATAACCAAAAGAGATTCCACCAATACAGATTATTGGAGTTGCAAAAATCAAACATATGCATGAAAGTAATTCAAAAGTGATAGTCATCTTCCCCATTTTTCCAGTATTAATGCTATATGTACCGAATACCAAGCAATTTGGATGAATAACCTGAAACTACATAGCATAAATTATCTAAAAGTGACTCATTTTTTATTTTGGACTAACTGTTTAAGTAGTCTCCCAAAAAATCTCTCATAACCACAGGCATTCAAACAGGAGTCAGCATGGCTGCATGGAACCAGATCTTATTTTCAGGTTCATGTCTCCTAGAACTCTAGTTCATAAGCTACCATTGACCCACCAATCATTACCTTAAACCATCATTTATCAATGAAGCCTTAATACAAATTCATACCTCTGGGTAGTAATTGCTATCAATCTTCTGAATTTCCAGAAATAGGGATCTTGCTTGCTTGGAAAAATTAGACATTCCCTAGCAAGATACAACAATCAAATAATTTAGCATCTAATACAGGCAACCATTGGGATATTGAAAAGCCCTATATTGGTTTAATGAAGATTGCATCGAAGGCCTCTACACAAAATAAAACTCTGTTCACACATAAAAGTATAAACGGTGCAATTTTCAATCTATCTGCAGCAATATTGCAGACCAATTTGACAGGAAATGAACGTAAAGAATGCTAATGAGGCAGCATGATAAAATAAAAAATCTACTCACCACTCCATTAACATCTACAATGCTTGTGGTGGATGATATATGCCTCTTTGCTGCAACTGAACATGCAGGGTATCTTAGATTTATTGTTTTCTCTTGCTCTGACACGTGGTACTTAACAAATCTTTCTATTGTAGTTAATTGGAACAGTTTGTTAAGGTCTACCATCCCGACTCTTTCAATATATACAGGTCTACCAAGTCTATCAACTCCATGATAGCCATGATGATAGCATTTCTTTACATCTTCAAACTCCTCAAACTTGAATTCCTGCTTATGCTCCAAAGAAATCAATCCCACAAAATTATTACAATCAATAGTGAACAGCAACATGGTCATTCCTATGATAAACTGCCAACCTTATTATATTAGAAGCATTTGATACAAATTGCAACGTAAAGTATTCTAATGGTTTGGATTCACCTTGGGAATCATATCAACCCGGAAATTCCTACGCCACTTGAGATAATTCAGAAATGTTTCTTTTGCTTTCGAAAAATCAAAATCCCTCTTTCGCAGAAACCTGAAATTACGTTCAAGCATTGTAATACCATACAGTTACAAATCCCCAATTATGCAGTCCTCTATAATCATAATACAATGAATTAAATACCTTAGAAGAGTATGATAGTCACTGTACTTTCCTGGTAATTGACCCTCAATAAAAAGCAATTCACGAAAAGACTCAACAAGTTGTTCATCTTTTGGATCATGAGCTCCTTCAAGAACAAGTTGCATACTTTTACTCCTTCCAAGTTTCTTCAATGAGTCTCGCAATTTGGCCGGGTAAGACAACATTGTTTTAATTCCTGAATTGAATGACGACGAAGTCCCCCAAGGAACAAATGGAAGTCTCTCCTCACCCTCTCCAAAACCTCTGGAAATAGTTATCTCCTTGTATATGTCTTTTGATTTATGCATGTGTGGACTATGGAAATATCAACACCAAAAAATCACACGTTTTTGTATTCCCTCCCCGAATGAACGAGTTATTGAATTCAAATAGATTTTGGAAAAATAATAGTCAAGAATTCGCAGTAAAAGCAATGTAACAAAATGTCTTGAAGGAAGTTACAAACATTAGGCCTGTTTTTCACAGTAATACATTAAAGAAAATATAAATTGAATAAATAATATGAAGTTCGGAGTGATGTAATCTAGAGTAGTAAATGATTCAACTAAAAAACAATGCAGGGCCACTGTTATATACGCAGTTCTTTAATAGGAAGAAATCCTAAACAGACTCGTAGTTCGTAAAGTTGAACACAGAACGGTTAAGTACTAAAGAATTTTCAAATGAAAACCCATATCATATTCAAACGAGAAACAATGTCAGATTCTTGTCCAAATTTTGTGGGCTTAATGGCAATTCGAAGTTGGAATAGGAAGAAACCCTGAAATCGCAGAAAATTGAGAGGTTTTAAGAAACCAACTTTGTACGAAGAGAAAGGAAAGGCCAACTTCGGGACAATGCCATTTTAGACAATAATAAAGGCGAATCGAATACCAATAATACCATACTGTTTTTGCATTTTTCGAATGTCTCCGTTCCAAGGAACCGCCAAAAGTTACCTTATCTCAATAGAAAAACTCGTGTTTACCACCTGTTTTTGTGTTTTTTAGCAAAACTTGTTTTGATTTATTGGCCCAATTGGGATTTTTCCTAAAGATCACATAATTAAAGGACCCTTTAAAATACATATATACAACATTGCCACATCTATTTTTTTAAATCATATTAATTGACATGAGATTTATTTTTAGAAAAAAAATCTATTATTTACTTTTTTTTAATGTTGAAATTCTTATTTAATGTCTTTCCTTCTTACATTATATTTTTATTAGACTTTTTAATTTTTTTTAATTATTTTATTTTCCAGACTCAATTTTTTCTAACTCTATAAATTCTTTTTATTAGTACTTGTAAGTCTTCTCTCTTTAGAACTTAAATTTAAAAGTTTTACAATACTCGATGGCCTTCTCATCGGACTTGTATAATTGTAAATCGCCTAAGTATGTGCTTATGTTAGTTAAGATCATACAAACATATATATACATCTAAATGTGAATTCCCATAGCTTCTGATTATTTTTAAAATTAAGCAATATATGTATGATCCTACATTTTGGACGTAAATAGTGAGAGGCTCCAAGAAATTACATTTAGATGTATTTATATGTTTGTATAAACTTAACTAATATCGGCACATACTCAAGCGATTCACAATTATACAAGTCTATTGTTGAATATTATAATTATTGTGAAATAACTTTAAAATAAAATACTAATTTCTTTAACAATTTTGTATATCATCAAAATCAATACCAGCTATGCCAAAAGTTTCTAAAAACATATATACACCTTATAAAACCCATAACAATATAATACAGTTCATGCATACAAAGATATATTTATTAAAAACAAAGAAAATTAATGGTATAGTTATTTTATAAAAGTGTAATAATAAAGGAAAAATTAATACGATGAAATTAATTAAGTAATAAATCTGTGCTATATTGGTAATATGTATCACTAATTAAACATTAATAAGATTCATTAGAACCTACTCATTACCAATATAGCTAAATTATCCATAAATCATAAGGATCCAAAAATTCTTACCACGACAGAATGAATCCAGAAAATCTCATCAGATACTCACACATGCATCTTTGTCATTTCTGTTTGCTTACTAAGAAACTAATTTGGAAAATTTTTGAACTTGGGATGAGCAAATAATGAAGGAAAACAAATTTCCCAAACGCGTATAAAATCATACCAATCCCCTAGTCTCTTTCACTCCCAAATTCACCATTAAATTGCATTACAAAGATTTAACAAACCAGTGATCACATGGAGTACCAAAATACTAATCCAAAAAGCCAAGGTCGGAAAAAGATTCCGGTCAAGAGAAGCAACAAGAACGGCACCATTTCAAAGCGTCGTTCTGCAAAAAAAGCAGCAACCGAGCCAAACCTTATATCTGGTGCTGAACTTGCAGTTGTCGTTTTCCCTACTCCAACACAGGATTCTCAGACTTTCTCATTTGGCCAACCATCAGCAGACGACGTTATCAACCGTTACCTACAACAAAATGTTGCGTCTTCTTCAAATACTAATATTAATAACAGCCCGAGTCATATGCTGTTACAGTTTTATAAACAGCGTGAACAAGAGGCTCTTGTGAAACTTGAAGAGGAAAAGAAGATCAGGGAAATGATAGAAGCTAATCTCGAAGCCGAACGCGGAGTATTTGATAGCTTGTGTTGGAAAAAACCAGTAGAAGAGATTCAGCCAAATGAGCTTGACCAATATGTGGAAGCTTTGAAGAAACTAAGGAAAGTCCTAGATGGTCGTCTAACTGAGATGGAGAATGCAAGGGCATCGTTTATGTTTTCGAATCAGGCGGCGGCATTGAGTTCGTATGGGTTATTTGAAGGTGATTATTACGGCGGTGCTAAGGCTGCTGCCGCTGCCGATGTTCAGATCATATGCGCTTGTGGTCTTCCTAAGTTCCTTGTTCATGACCATGTTGGGGAGTACTAGTACTTAGTATTTAGTGTTTAGGGCAATAATTAATTTGGGTGTGGTTTATTATTAATTTATTATTTCTTTGGGGGAGTAATTACCTATTTTATCAAATTTTCTGATTGGAATTTTTTTGTAATAAAATAATTTAAAGGTTGTTTTGAAATTAATCTACATTTCTTTCTTAGTCTTTCTAAATTTAAATATTCTGTTGAGATTTAGTCGATTGAATTAAATAGAAAAAATATTGTATCTTTCTCTTTAGAATTAAATCTATTAATTCCATAAAATCATGATAGGATTCAAATCTATAGTTATGACTAGATGAAATCAGCCACTGTGCCTCCACAACTATAACTTTTATTGGCTGATTAGGGTTTTCTCTTATTTGGTGGAAAGGGTGGTCGTTTTCAGCAGTTTGGGCCAAAATTAAGATCGCCTTTAACATTGTTGTAATAATCCCAAGCAAATATCGACAAAGTGAGCCTAGCCGCCTAGGCTATGGTAGCATAGGAGGATAAAAAAGGGTGGCTTTTTAGACATGAGCATGAAATTGAATGACAAAAATTCTCATGTAGATTATTAAGTTTAAAATTTGAACATCGGTTATCAATATTAAATTACTATGCTATGAACAATTATTACTATCAATTAATACATTTATTATTTAATTTGAATATTATAATAGCACTTATTAGGATAGAGTTTTATTAATAAATGCTTTAGAACATTTATTAAGGTAAAATAAATATAATTATTAAAAAATTTAAATAAGAACTTCATTAATTAAATAAATATCACTGAAATAAGAAATACTATAAAATTTATATTAATTATTACCTTAACAAGTTTGTTAAAAAAGTCCTTAAATTTTGTTTTCTGCAAATTAATACTAGTAGTAATTGTTAAGAAGCAAAAACCGTTTAAGCTTTTGTAGAATGCATGAAATTCACGCGTCCAAGTAGAGGAAAGGAGGAGAGCGTGGTCAATGGGAAGCAGGAGGAAGTGGACCCCAATAGAGAAAACGTGGAGAAGTAAAATGAATATAGAAGCAAACGTGTGGCGACAGCTAGCTGTATCCAGACAAGCAAACAGCATAAAGAGTCTAAGGCTCGTCGTAGTCGTCGTCGGGACTTGAACAGTTGAACGCCTGTTGACGTCATATAAATATTTTTTTATTTTGTCCGTGGCGGCGTCCTTGCTTTACTTGGCCTCGATCATACGTGCCATAACTTTTTTTTCTTTTTCCATAAAGTACAAAAATGTAGAATTGAGCTTCAAGTTTGGAACCACTGTTCAATGAAATCAAATTTGAAGATTTGTAGAAGAGCTTAAAAAAAAAACAAAAACCTACGAAACACAAACACTAGAGGTTCGTGAATATCACCAAAAGTAGGACGAGTGGAAAGATGGGTCAGTCTGTACAGCTGGATTACAGTTTCACTTTTCACGACTGCCAGCAAGAAAGAGACTTTTTTTTTAATTAATATTAATCCTTCTAACTATTAAATATTTGTAATTTAATCTGACTAAATATATCACTAAAAAAAATTTAATCGAGTTGAACTTGTCCAGTTTTCTGTATATTATCTTCAATGGGTTAATTTAATCCATAAAGGATGTAATATATCGTTCCAATATGTCAATGCCAATGTTACCTCTAAGCCTCTACTCTAGTATATATATAACATTCACATTCACATTCATTTTCAATTACTCAACACTAAACACTATATTTTGTTACAGTACAGCGTTGCTCACAGATGCTGATATATAATAAGGTTTCGTACCAAATTGGATAGAAGTATAGATAATGTCCCGTGATTGTAAATTCTGAATTCCCTGCAGATATGTAAAATTTAAAAGCTTAGTCTTGTCAGAGAAAATAATCCATATTCTTGTCTCTCTGCCAAAGTCAACCCCTTTTATTCATTACTTGGCTGAGGGTGTACGTTATGCCTTATTATTTATTAGGTTCCATGCATCATCCCAAACTTACTTTCTTTAATTCATTTGTCATAAATCCCCATTAATATCTAGCCAGAAACTATGTCTAAGAACCAAATGGTCCCAACAGCCACCTCTATTTCCTAGCTGCTTTTTTTTTTTTTTTTGTAATTGTCAGTAACAAAGAGTCACTTATTTTAATATATTTTAATGATTTTTGTTGAATAATCTAAATATATTTGATAAAGAATAATAAATTTAAATTTTAAAATATTTTTAAAATAATAAATTATTTATCATATATTTAAATTATGACAAATTACTATAATAAATAATATATATCTTCAATATCCGTTAAGAATATTATTTTAATTAATTCATCATAGATCTAATTCTAGATCAAGGGCCAATTAATTATTGGATGTAGGTGTAATGGGCTATTCATCAATCATGGACCTAATATTGACACTACATTAAAGTCTCAATCTTACAAACTAATCAATTGATGATAAAAAAAAAAATACTAATTTAGTAATAAAAATTATAAAATCCTATAATTTTAATAATATTAAAATTTATACATTGACAATCTTTAAAGAAATAAAAATTCAAATTCACGTTTGACTGACCATAAGGATTAGCCATCCTATTTTTCTAAACTGTCATAACCCTGCTTAAAATACTTCACCTTAATTATCAACAAAATACTTATTTAGATCCAGATATATCATATTCAATTAATATTAATTTATAATTAAGTTTTCAAAAACTTAAATAATTTTTTTCAAAGTCCGAATCATCCTTATCATTCTCTTTAATTAGTCAAGACAAATAATCCATCAATCTTAAGTTTATTAAAGTTAAGTTTCGGGACCCATGATTGATGATTGAACTACATATTAGAAAATAATTAAAACATTCTTATCCTCAAAGGCTCAATAATTTATAAATTGCTATCAAAGACTCAAAACAACACAACCATCATCACAGTCAGATTTTTTATTTTCTATAGAAAATTATGATCTCCAACTCTAAATCAATTTAAGTAGTTGACCACTCCATTACTAAACATTATATCAATACCAATCAAATATGTATCAAATTGTTAAACTTACGTCCGCTCTGTAAATTTCATTCTAAAATGTTGTCCGAGATTTTTTTTTTAAATTTTGGGTTAATTATAATAATTTTATTTTACTTACAAATAACTATCTACAGTACAATTTCTGCTCGGCGGACCCACTTCAAAAAGTAACATAGGAGAAAAATATTTACATGTGAGTACAAGAAGCAGAAATTGAAGTGGAGACTGCTGGCCCTACCATAGAAGAATACAAACCTAATTAAAAGTACACCTTATTTCCCAGAATTCACTCCACTTTACAGAAATGCCAGCCTGGTCCTCAGAGTCAATGACATTCAATCCCAGTAAAAATTATAAGAAGTCAACCATGAATCCTCACTCGCACGCGCTCTAGTTCTTGTTCAGATTATCCCAAAACGTTGCGCATTGTCTTTTCGCAAACCCGACTCTACGTTTCTCCAAATCATAGACCACTTCAAAACCCTGTTGTTGATAATTTCCGAGCGTGGCGCCGGGTCCACCGTTCAATTCTGCTTCACTTCCACCGTTCATTAACATCAAACATCCCACTTTCTTTTTCTTTCCAAATCCATCACCACCGTCTATAAACTCGTAAAAATAATTATTCCTAGGCAGTACCACACTGGATTTATGCCCCACGAAATGTAATGTCATTACAGGCACTTCCACTAGCTTGTCAAAGTAATAACACGGGCTGAGTCCAGTTTTGTCCTCAATCCCGCTCGCTCGCTCGTGAAATTTGCCAACTCGGTGATCAAACTCGGTCACCACCGAGTCATACAAACTCGACGGTAACATGGTAAATGTGGTCCCAGAATCAACAACCATACCCCCATTACCTCTATTGTCAACCCTCTTCAGTATCTCCGGCGCCGGAATAGTTTTCTTCCCGATGGAGATTCCAACGAGCCCGATACAGTAGAAATATGGGTGCTTCGGATTTTCAAGCATGGATGTATATACAAATTCAGGCGCTTCATTGCCAAATTTCATTTCTTCCTCATCATATCGACCTATAATCAGAGGACTCAGACGACGAACTCGGTCTTTATTAAAGGAGTGAGAGACCAAACAGTAGGAAAATTGGTTGCCAAGATGAGGAGAGAAGCGGGCTAGCTGTGCCGGCATGGATAATAAACCGCGACCGAAGCCAGCGACACCAATGGGCTCGCCCAGGGTGGTGTGGGCGCAACCAAAGGTGAAATTTTTTAGAATTAGAGAAGGGGAGGACATGGGCAACGAGAGGCTATCACGATAAAGGCGAGCAATTAAACTTCCGTCACCATAAGCGTAATAGAAAGGTGGGCAAGAGAAAGAAGAGCAATCAGAGGTCTCAATTAATTCCAAGGGGCATTGAGCAATGGCACAGAGGTCGGAGGATGAGTGAGAGGAGTGAGCTGCAGAGCAAGCAGAGGATTTGCACGTGACGGCGGCAGTTTTGGGAATTTTGGGTGGGGTGCTATTGGTGGTGGGTTTCCCTTCACAGAGGATGCATTCGAAAGGGGAGCAAGGGAACCAGACAAGGTCACTTCCAGTATCCATGTAGAGAGAAATGGGTTGGGGATGTTCTCTGCCGATGGTGAATGAAAGGGTATAGTCACTTCCAGGGGAGAGCGGCAAAGATAGTTGATGGTGTTGTTGGTGATGGTGGTGGCGGTGGAAGCGGATGGTGGAGCGGGTGGAGGCTGATTTGAGAAGGTGGTGGGTACTATTGAATTGGGTTTTGGAAAGTGCGTGGGTTAGAGGCAACAATACAATTTCAAATGATGAAACAGCAGATAAGTATGAAAAACAGAGCATGAAGTACAGCAAAAACAAAGAGGAACTCATAGTTGAAAATTTTAACAGAGTAATTGTTATGAAACAGGGCAATGGATTGGGGAGACAGAGGACAATAGAAATACTGAAAGAGAAAGTGAGGAAGTAGTGTTTATAAAGACAATAGAGGACGAAGCTTCTGGTAGAGCAGTGGCTTGGGTTTAGGTGGGTTTTGTATTTGCTGGGTGGGCGTATTTGGTACAAGGATTTATATATATTATGATTTTAACGCTGTCTGCTGCTACTAATTAATACAGAGTGAATAATAATCATTGCAATTTCAAAATAATTAATAATATATAAAGATTAACTGCTGCTATATGTTAGTCTCCGGTGCAACAATGAGTAATTGATTTGTCCAATTAGACGTCGTGCCTTGTCAGGCAGTCCTGTACAAAACCTTAGCACTCTCACCTTATGTGGTGATCGAGGATTAGAAGGGAAGTAAGCATTTTGGTTTTGAAATTATTTTAAGTTGAGCAACAAGTGAATCTTTCCCTCAGATTTCGTCATATTGATTATCCATTTCGCAAAGTAAATGGTTAATTAGGACAAATAATTTACATCAACGTTAATTGTTGCAGAAGTTATGAAATAGTAGTTTAATTTTTCAAGGAAGAAGAGCGTTGCAGAATGGGTTTATGTATGGAAATAAATTGTGAAAAATAATATTTTAACTTCAAAAAAAATCAGTCGTTTTAAGTGTTTAAGGCTTGTATTTCGTGCCTAGGTGGCAGTTAATTCTGAACCAGCCACACGTGGGCCCCAAGATTTAGGTCTCGGCCTTTGTTCTTTACTTCCAGATTCACGTGACCCCGCCACAGGTAGCCAATGATAACTAAGGCCCTGCTTACTAGTCCCAGTCCCACGCGCTAGAGTAAAATTATTCTGCCATTTCGCCTAGTTTCCACAATATAACAACTTTTTTTTATCTCAGAAAACGATATAACTTGTTTTCGATTTGTTTACACTAACTTGGTATAAAGAAGCCTAACGAACTAAGAATAAAGAAGGTTGAGAAAGTAACATTATTGTATGTGTCTTGTAACTAAATTTGTCATTCGACTTTTCATTACCTGCCTTACAAATTTAGCATGAAGTAATTTGAGGGAAAATCTAAAACGTTCAGCTTAAAACAAGTATCTATTCTGATCCTTCAAATTAGATATCAAAAAAGAAGAAATTACAGTGTACACCTATACTGTTAAAATTTAGCATAAACCTCTGTGGAAAGCCTATCCTGTATATTCCAATAGTTAAGATAGCAGTGAAATTGAAAAATGCAGTTACTAGAAGTCTAGAACAAGGAAAGAAGAAAATAGGCTCCCACTCAGTTGTCACATTCCATGATTAAGTTAGTTTTAAGAATAGCAGTGATGCAAAAAGATTTGGTCCACGTAATTAAAATGTAAGGCAGACTGAAGAACATTAGGGTTGCTAAATAAATAAACACCCCAAAGTTGGTCCACATATAATTAAGCTCTGAATTGCCAATTTATCTATGTCTTTGCCGATGAAGTCATGGCCAACTAGACTACTAAGGTATGAAATGTAATAATTGCACAACGTCATGGGGTCCTCGTCTCTTTATAAAACCATCACACCTAACCTAAGCACCTAAGCACCTAAGCAGACTTGTCTATCCGACTGCCGATTGGTGTACCTAGCTTTAGGTAAATAATCATTGGGCAAATTTTATATAACAAATAATGTCTCCGTACCCGATTCAAATAAAGCAACCAATTCATAGTTTTCGGCTTTTGTTGACCATGAAAAAGAAAAGGTTCTGTACAGCAACTGGACGGCAAATTCAACATAGAAGGGAAATATAAGAACGTAATCTTACTAAGATAAACATTAAAGGGAGCAGGCACATAATCATTTTGAAGAAAATCTTATTTCTTTGACTAAAGACTGAGTGGCAATGATTGGTGACCCGTATGAGTAGCTGGCTCTTACCAATAGCTTGAAAGTGACTTAACTAGGACGAAGCCAGTATGGACTTCTGCTTTAAGTTTGGGGCCATGGTTTTTCTATATAAAAGTGCCACTTATTGCTGTGAGCAATGTCTTTTTCTATGTAAGTTTGGGGCCATGGGTTTCGTGGTTATAGGTTGACAGACACACACGGCTACATACCTAAAAGTGAAACATCAGTTCAGGAAAAACTGGACTTGTTAAACAAATCTAACAACTATACGATAAAAGTGCTTCTCTCTTTCTTTTTTGGGAGGGGGCACCCTGCTGCCAGATCCTCTAAAGGTTTAAAACATATATGCTTACATACCTTATTAACTTCTTCCTAGTATGCGTGTTCAAATATTTTCCATCAGCAGTAATACACCAGACAAAGTAGTAAGTGGAACTCAATCATCCTACTCTGCTCTAGAAGAGAAATTAAACATGACACACATTTAGATGAACCATGTTAAGAGTATAACGAGTGATGCAAGTCTTGCTCACAAATTTCCATAGACACAAGAAACTGATATGAAGTTAATGATATACATTATTGAGTGGAATCTCACATCCACTAGAGATTCAGAAGTTATTTCCAGCATTGTTTCCCCTATAATTGCTAAGCCCTTTCAAGAAATCCATAACTGAGTTTTTATTAATGTATTTCATTTTTTTGATTGGGGGGAAGGGTCATGCTACAAACTGCTACAGTGGAATTGCACACAAATGATCCTAAGCATCTCAGATGTATAACATATATCAATTGTCATATTATCTGAATCAAGTTTGCAAATAACATTGAAATGCAATTTCTGTGTGGAATATTTTTGGTGTTATAAATAAAATAATATTTGCTGAGATTCTTAAGTTAGCCGCAACTGCATGCATCACTCATCAGGACGCAAAACAATTAAACACAAGGTAAACTTGCATGTGATGAGGCATACCAAGCGTCCTGTGGAAAGATCAAAGATCCAAATCTAGGTCCCTTTGTAATAGAATTATACTTTAGACTGAACCGTAGGCTTTATCTTTTCCAACAACTTCTCAGCTTCAACAAATCCAATTGATCCCAGTGACAAATATTTTATACATCTCCATCTGTTCAAGCTCTTGAACAATAAATTCAGGTATATGGTACAGCACACAGGACAAGCACAACCATAAAGTAAATGTAGATATGAAGCTTACCGGGGTGTATAGGGTAATGCCAAACAATGAAGATGCAAGTGATTTACAGAGTTCAACGGAGGCTGATGGAAACCAAATCTGCCAACACAAATAAGATAAGAGAAACAATATCATCAACTTCAAAGTACATATATCTAATTGATCAACTACTACTCTGCAGTCTGCACACTTCTCTATTGTGTACCAGTAAACCACACTTCTTAAGTTGTTACATATTAACAAAAGCACAAAATCTAATAAAAGACATGTAAACGATCATCAGTAATAAATGGAAACGGAGGCTGATGGAAACCAAATCTTCCAACACAAATAAGATAAGAGAAACAATCTCATCAACTTCAAAGTACATATATCTAATTGATCAACTACTACTCTGCAGTCTGCACACTCCTCTATTGTGTACCAGTAAACCACACTTCTTAAGTTGTTACATATTAACAAAAGCACAAAATCTAATAAAAGACATGTAAACGATCATCAGTAATAAATGGAATAATGCAGGCCAACCAGCAGGGATATTCAAATCTTCATTCTATTTCTGCAATTTCAAGAAAAACATTTATAGAACATGGGAGACATGGAGAGGAGAACCATTAACATCGATAATCTGGAGCTGCCCAAATATGGAGTTCCAAGAACGTTTCCAGTGCCAACTTTGCCCATCTGATGAAGCAGGCTTTGATGTACAGAGTGATGCAGTAAAAGTGGAAGTAGAAAGGGGGCACCAGAAAAAGAAGACATGATTGACTGCTACAATGGAATTTAGACTTTCCTTACTTCATGCTACTATGATTAGCAGAACATGCACCCAAGTTAAACTTAGAAACATGTAAGGAGATGTAACGTAACTGAGCACATAATAAAGTACTTTTCAATGACCAAGAGCTAGTGGATGCTTCAAGAATTAGTGGAAACAAATGCAATGGACAGCGGCATACTAGAATAAATCTAATAGTGCAAAGAAGACAATACCTGTATAGCTTGGCCTGAGGTGCATCTTGACATAACAATGTTTTGCCCACCTCTAACATGTGATTTACTGTATAAAATTACATCATAATATTAGGCCAACAAAATAAAAAAGGCAAAATGAAGATGAAAAATATAGATAATAAGTTCTATCTTCCAAGATGGTTTAAATAGGTAGCTGCTACAGCTACCGCTTTCTTTACCCAAAGTGTAATCTTCAGCTTTCCTCTTGAGATCTTTAACAGTTGAAATGTGCTCCACAGGAATTACTAAGTAATGCCTACATAGTTTTTATCAAGCTCAAAAAGGTCATATTGATGAACATCATAAACGGAATAAGAAGAAAGATAACTGGTGATAAACACAGCCAACATCTTAAATGGTGTTTGTAAGTATAAATATGATAGATTAGGCAAGAAATAGTTCTTTCTTCAGTAATAGTTCTTTCTTGAGTGTATAAAAATGTCATATTATGAGTTTCCTAATGACATGCCTTATGGAAGTTATACTAAAGTACTACTTTATTTATTTAGAAATGAATTTATTAAAAGAACAACACTAAGAGTTGTATGTCTAACACTTATTTTGTAAATTAGCTTGAGTTTTAAGGGATTGAATGGAAAAAGGAATTTATACTGATAGTCCAAATTAGCTCTTAGTAAGCCATAAATGGTAGGTTCTCCAAACATTTGGGACAACAGTTGGCTATTATTGCAGTCAAGGAATTAAAATTCGTTTCAAGGTACCGTTTCGACAAGCTCAGAAACGGAAACGATTAGAGAAACAGTATGAAAACGGCGTGGAAACGCTAATTTTTGTGAAAACACATGAAAATATATAATAAAACACATATTATAATAATTGTAGGTATCTAACATTATTAATTTAATACATAAAATAATATTAAATATATAACAAATAAAATTCTAAACATAGATATACAAATTGAAGAAAAATATCAAATTGCAATTACATCCAACTAAAAGTGGAGTGGCTAGCAAGTGTTCAACCCATATTTAATGAATTTTTTAATTTGAACCAACATATATATGCTTTGAAAATTTAATATTATCCATCACTAAGTTAAACTAAATTAATACAAAATATTTGTATAAAATAATAATAATAAATAAATAAAAGACTAGAAACTTAACATAAGTGAAATCTTAAAAAAAATTATCCTCGCTAAATTATATAATATGAATATGCATTAAATAAGATAAAAAAAATTGAAATCCTAAAATATGAAGAAAACTAGTGCCAAAACTTTATATTTTTAAATTCTAAAAATGTCCTTTTGTGTCGACCAATTTCTTGTGAAAACGATAGAAACAATCCCGTTTTGTGTGGAAACGCCTCTGCTTCGTGTGAAAACTTTCTCGTTTCACGTGGAAACAATGTTGCATTTCTATAAGTGAGTTTCATTTCGTGTAGTATAAAAACGGAAACATTTCACACGTTTCAACCATTTCGACACCAATTTTTAAACCTTGGTTGTATTATCTTTACATTTTTCATGTTCAATTTCTAACACTGTTGTTCTCCTTATTAATATATTTTCCTTTACAAAATATTCTTAACAGTCTCTAATTATAATTAACAGGTCCCGATCTAGCTTTGTTACTTACCTTCTTTTTTTCTTTTTCTTTTTCCCTTTACATCAATTGAAAGACGTCTTCTATGAATATATTTATATATATATAACGCATAAAAATAATAATCAAAATACAATCCATTACGGTGTTCGATTCAATATAACAAGTCTAATTTTCAATTCGCATGACAAGAAATGGAGGATCATAATTTGACAGAAAAATTGGGAATCAGAAGTATATATAGTGAATTAGTGAGAAAGAAATCCTCAAAACCTGGAAGCAGATGGCCTGATGTCTTCGAAGGCAACTACCTCTTCATCCTGCATATCCGAAACTGGATCAGCAGCTCATAAGTTCGAACTCCCTTGTTTGATTGCCGACGGGAAAATACACATAGATCCAGTTCAATCATTCTCATGCTTTTCATTTTCTCAGCAACCAAACAGAGGAGAAGAAATTTAGGAAATGAGAAAAAGAGAAAGAGATACAGACACAGTGGAGGAGAATAGTGGATGTGGATTTGCTAGCTATCTGACAGAAGATACACGAAGGCGGAATTGCTCCCGCCATTTCCTGTGTTTGCCCTAACGGACCTTGCGCTCATTTTTCCATTTTTATAGAGTTCGTTTGATGAAGTGCGCCAATCCTGGCCTTGAAAAGATAATTCAACGGTTTAGATTTCATATATCTGTCGTAATCAATATCTGTGAATTCACATACTCTTTAATCGCCTGAGTGTTAGGCGATTAACGTTTAGATTTACTTGTTCACATAAATCTAACTAAAAGTCACCTGAAGTTCAGCGGATTTAGTTTTAATATTTTGGACTTAACTCGCTAAAGGTTTAGGCGATTCCGTATAGTAGTATATGTAAATTTTACTATAATTAAATCAAATTCACTAGGTTGATTTATACTTGGTTTAATAATACTTTAACTACAAAAACTACTTTAAAAAGTTACAGTAATAATATTTGATAAATTCATTATAAAGATAGATAATTAATTTACTGTATTAATTAATAAAGAATAAATACTAATTGTTATTAACACTTGATGTTATATTAGTTTTTCAAAATTTTGATAATAGAAACTAGATTTTAAAAACATTCTTAGCTTTTAAAAGCCCATACTAGAAGTACTCCACTTTTTTTTGTTATCAAACATTAAAAATTGACTTATACTCTTGATAAGCATAAACATCTTCTAAACAAGTATTATCAAAACAAGTCTTACAAAATTATCCATTTTTATTAGCCATGAATAAATTGATAAGAATGATTTACTTTAATTTGTACAGTGTTCAGATAATTCTAACTAAAATCGGCACCTACTAAACCAATTTTTACCGAAATGTGCATGTTTATAAAATTTAAATTTAAATCACAATATAGCCAGCCAATTTATTATGAACTGCCCATGTTCATATAATATACTAAAATCATAACATAACCAACCAATTTATATTGAATTGTGAATGTAATCATAATTTGATCTAAAGTTGTCCTATACTACACAATTTATTTTGAATTGTCCACGTTTATATATAGTTTAGAATTAACACCGCGATATACTCTATTTATCAGCTGCCAATCCAATATACTAATAATTTTCACATACTAAACTAATTTATTTTGAACTGTCCAATTTCATACCATAAAAAGAAAGAATTGTTTAGGTATATCCCATTTTAAATAATGTTATTTAATAAATCAAAAGCCTAATTGTTTTTAAAAAGTTTAATAATTCATATATCTATATTATTTTAATAGCATAAATTTTTTATTTTCTTGAATATCCATATGAGTTTTTACTATTACATAGATACCATTTAGTTGTTATCTTATAATATTAAATTATTATACTTAAAAAAGATTTTTTTTTCTATTTATATTTAAGAAAATAATATTATAATAAAATAAAAGTTATACTATTCATATTTATTTTAAGACTTAGCTCCTCTCTAATATATATTTAATTAGAATAAAAATTATAATTAACTTAAAACTCATTCACTGAACTTGCCGGCACTCTTTCCATCTTCTTTCTATTGAGAAGCCATTCTCAATCCACAACTACATGAGCCTCTAACAAGAAGCCAAAAAATTCCGGCAAAGGTATACTTTACTCAACAAGGAAGATGAAAACGAAACAATAATCAATGATGGATGTTTTTTGGGCTGATTTTCCTTTTTTGTGTTAGAAGAATCTTAGCAAGTTCTATAGAGATGTAACATTGGCCTGAGAGACAAATGGTGTAGACAAGATATTTCTTTTTAATCAAGCCTTAATTGCGTACAAAGAATGGGGTACCAATTGGTCTGCAATTGGAGGTACAAGGCAACGAGCTCACTGGGTCACTACCGAGTCTTTCCGGGTTGAGCTACAACTTGAGAATATTTTTAGACTATGAAAACAATTTTACTTCAACACATCCCGATTTCTTCACCGGATTCTCGTCTTTGGAAGCAGTGGAAATTGACCACAATCCCTTTGGAAGATTCCTAACAATCTCCAAGATGCTACTGCTCTCCAGAATTTCTCTGCCAACAATGCCAGAGTTTTTCAATTAGAAGTGGCCCATTCCCAAGATTAATTCATTTGCATTTTGCTGAGAATAATCTAGAAGGTGAATTGCCCACAAGCTTGCTGGTTCATCTCTTCAAACCATTTGGTTGCGGGACTCAATGGTTACAGTAAGCTCACTGGTACAATATCGGTATTACAGTACACGACATCCTTGACTGATATTGTATTAAATTTAAACAATTTTACTAGTCCTATACCAGATGTCACAAACCTTTCACATATGGAGTGCTTATGGAGTTGTGGACATGAGAATGACTTCTGTTTGCAGCTCTTGGAGGCCACTGGGTTTCCATTAAGTTAATTAGAGTTTTAATTCTAATTAAATCCTAACCATTAAATATTAGTAATACACATATCACCTATCCAGATTGTACTTGAGAGAATTGGGAGAAATGTATAATGGAGACTAGGTGAGTCCTAAAATAAATATGAAGAGTATAACTTTTATTTTATTAGAATATTATTTTCTTAATTCATCTTATATATCAAGAATTAAAGAAAAAGTTTACAAATTTATATTGTGAATTTTATGTTTAATTACATTAATAAAAAGTAACATTCAGTTATTAATTAATTTATAGTATTAAAATATTGTGTTTCAAATAAAGTACTATTTTTTCTAACTCTTTCCATTTCAATACTAACATGATTGTAATTCTTTTTTTACTATTAATTTATTTTTTAATTATTCTCAATTTCATGGATTAAAACTTAAAGAACACTATAAATTAAAAGTATAGATTTTATGATTATAATAATATTTTCTTAATTATTATTCTATCTAAGAACAAAAAAAAAATTATAGATTTATGTTGTGAATTTTATTTTGTACTAGATTTACTTATCATAAATATCATTTACAAGCAACACGTATGCTTCTTTATAAAAATAATATCCACTAATTCATTTTAGTGTGGAAGAGTTCAGTCATAAATCGTCTAAATCTTAGACGATTCATGTTTAGATTTACATCTTTACTATATACACATATCTGCCAATTTACTTTAACTTGTGCACTTTCCCTTGGTGTCAAAGTACCGTGTTAAGGAATATAATGAGAAAAATGTGTGATCCAATGAATAAAATAGGATCTCATAAAAAAAAAAATGAAAGATATATCTTTTTTATCAAAGATGGCCAATTTTAAGTACTGCAAGGAGAAAATATTGAAAAGGATAAATCTCTCAGCAATCACAAGAAATCAGTTTATGATGAATTAAATTTTTTAAGTTTAAGCTGCATGAAAACAGCACCATGTGGCTCAATCGCTAGATAGCAATATGTGTACATTCTAGTAATAATCTAGCTAGGAATATTTGTGCAGATTGCATGTTTTTGTAACATACCACGTTTTTTTTTTTTTATAGATGCATAATATGTGTACATACTAGTAATAATCATGTGTGAATTAGCATTGAACATAACCAAAATACTTTTCTTTTAAAAAAAAGAGGAAGAATTAATTCAAATCTTAAGATGTATAATATTATTTCATTAATAGGTGATACAATGAAGTAGAGAGGATTAGTAGGAAGGTGAGGAACCTTCCATCCATCAAAACAAAAAGAAATGACACTTGAATTTTTTTTGATCAAATGATAAATATTTGGCAAGCGCCAATAAACAAAATGCTACAAAGGAATTGGATTTAGCATTGGAAGCCAAAGGGGACCCCCTTTCCAAAGTAGTTCAACAACAGGGTCAAATCAACTGGAACTTTAAGCTTGATACCTAAAACCTTAGCTTTAAGGGCAGTGCAAAGGCAAACAGCCACTTCAGCATTAGGCACACCATTAATGAGGCTGCAGCATGGTTCCTTTGGGGGCTTCCCAAGCACAACATTAAGCAAACCACCCAACACATTGGCGCACACACCAAACTTGAGTGTCTTTAGGACAAGTAGGTGGGTGTTTGGGAACTTGTTTTGGGCTTGATGGGCAAGGCACATTGGCGGAGCTAACCATTGTGAAGAAGATGAGGTTTAAGGATAGGAGGAGGGCAGTGGATGCAAAGGTCTTGGAGCCCATTTTCGAATACACTTAATTAAGATGGATCTGAGTACTCAAATTTATGCTCGAGATTGATTGTGAGCTCTCAATGCCGATGAGCAAGTTTTGATTAGGTATTTGTAGGTGCTGATTTGTGATATTTTTACATTTGTAAATCTTTGAAAGAGGGCTATGTGGGCACGTTGGAGCAGAATAATTGGAATATCCAGCACAAATTAGATGTACAACTACTTGAGGGATACAATAGGTTTGTATCCGTTTGATGGTTTACAATATATTTCCCAATAACTAGTTACAGAGCAAGAAACGTGAAATGATTAAGAGAACTGTTTCAAGCGTAGGATAGACAACTTTCATTTTTGACCAAAAACAAGGCTGCTGTATTTCCTTATTAGATAATACAAGGAGCAATAAATAGTGCATTAATTTGAAAAAAGAAGTAATCAAATAGTAGTATCTCCTTGATTCAAATGAAAAAACAAAACAAGACAAAAAAGTGGAGACGCCTAAAGGGCAAAACTGGGAGGGGAAAAAATGTTCCCATCAATGTGTAAATGTTTTTAGATTCTGTGCGAGCCCTGGGGTAGTAGTAACTCCTCATAATCATCAACCACCACCTGTTAGGAAGTTTTGAATTAGCCAAACAATAACATTTCAGGAAATTTAGTTTGGGCAAGGGCAGACTATTTGTACCTTGTATTCTTGGCCAGCATGAGTGTACTCCACATGCAACTGTTTAGGTTCTCCAGGACATGGATCACAAAAACCCATGATGCCCGACTTTTTTACACCCTCGTGAAGCTACAACAACAATTTGAAAAATTAAAAATTAAAAAATTAAAAGAGTAAAATGATAATAGTGCACTTCATTATGGATCCCAAAAACTGCTAATTCTTCTGGCCAGCAGTTGGAATTTGATTCATCTACATCTGTACGACCAGCTTTATGACCTCAAATATTTTTGTCAAGGGTTGAATAAAATCAAACAATTTGTTCTGTCAAATGCTAAAAGCTAAGGACTCTCGCTACCTAGAATGATTGTTGATGAGCAGGCAAAGTTATAAATGTTAAAGATTTTGATCTTATAAATGGAAACTCTCCTGCTAACATAATAATCTATATTCGAAGATATGCTCCATTATATGCTCAGAGATGCTATTTTAAATGCAGTAATTCTTGATTCTGTATACTAAAAAACGGAATGTTAATTGGCAACTTGTTCAGCACAGAAGAACAGCAAACAGAGGAAACTGCATTGCCATTAAAGTAGAAACAAACCTTGAGTTGGCCAGAATCATTAACCAGGAAATTTAGAGGTATGGTAACATCCATGACCTTTAAACTTGATTCATCATTTATTTCCCTTGATTTGTCTATCTTCGTCAAAGCTTCATGACTACCATAAAGTGCTCTGGTAATTACCAATCCACCTGTTTCTAATTGCCTATTTCTTTTTCTGTTTGCCACATTCTGTAGTAATTTCTGAGCTTTCTCTGCTGCAGCCCGCGCTTCTCGAACCTACACTAAAAACATCACACTCTTAAATAACTCAGACTATTGCACTGACTATATCTGGATCTTAATGATAATTCATAATAAGGTTTGATAAGACATACCTGTGCAGAAGTTTGTTCTGTATTCTCTAAAGCCTTCAGCCTTTTCTTCTTAAGGTAATAAGGTTTCACAACAAATTTCTGCAGGCACATAACCCAGAATGTGAGGTATAGTTTTATTGAACATTTCAATATTTCAATCTACCAAAAAACCCTCTATAGTTAGTTTTGAACATTCGAGAAATACACTAGTTGATAAACAAAGTTGTTTTCTTACTACCTCTAGTAGATCCAGACCTGTCATTTACATTCAAAATTTAAATATTGCATGAAGCTCTTAGTTTTTTAACTTGTGCTGAAGCTTTAATCCAAATATAGTCATTATTGACTAGCTTTGGAAAGTTCCTTTCCAAACTTCATATATCCACCATTTTTCTACTTAACTGAAAATCTTATACATATCTTAAACTGAATATATGTAATTTTAGGCCAACTATAATAGATAGTGGAGACTACTGATACGCATATATAACTAACAAGTCAGTCAAACGAAAAATTGATATCACCATAACCTTCAATAGAAAGTAAATCGATGATGGAATTATCAATGCTCCAGTAGCAAATATAGGATTCAAATGCCGTGTAAGCAAAATCTGCATGTAACAGACCATTGGTAACAGGTGAGAAGCTGAACGACATAAAGAAAGTAATGGAAGCAGATTAAGTTTTTGCTTATTATAATAAGATTTGATAACCAAAATACAGTCCAAAAAGTCATCTGAAAAAAAAGAAGACATAATTAAGTCCATTAGGAACTATATTGTGATCCAGATTCCCACATGCAACTAAGTATAATATGAGCATGACATGAGTTTTCTCTCTCTTTTTTTTTTTTATTCAAATTCCTTGGTGCAATCAAAAAGCCAATTATATGCGTATACATACTATCCTATTTCTAAACATCAAAAAGCTATCATGAAAAGGCTTGCATAATCATTTAGAAAGTCTCAGTAAATAAAATGATATAGCAACTTCTACTCTGCAATATCAATATAGATCAGTTTTTTTTTATAACATTCTATGAACCACAAGGAGTTCTTCAAAGCAGTTTCATGTTGCTGTAAACTAGTATTCTTTCCCCACCCCCTGGTTTAATTGAACAAGATGGTAGTCATGCATGACATTAAATGCTTGAAAAGAAAGAAGAAATGAAGAACACATGGAAGTTCAAATGTACAGCATGTAAGTAGCAAAACATTTTTGCATGCTTAAATCTGCAAATGCATAGTCAGAAATAATTTATTTTTGGAAGCTTAAAGTAGAGCCATGAGCACCCACAAGGATAAAGAATTTTGGTTTAAGAATAAATGTTGACTGAAGATTAATTTCATACTTCACTTATCAGATTTTAATCTTGGACATTTTTGGGGGACTGGACAGTAATCACCCAGATAACCTCTTGGGCTTTTAGATGTACTCTTCCAACTCATCCTTCTTCTTGCTCTGTGTGGAAGTTAAAGCACATATTTGTGGTGGAAATTTGTTATAGTAGACTCTATCCAAAACCAATATATATCTTCATAGCACCACAAAATTCAACCAAAGCATAGCAAGATACACCATCATACATAGAAATTTTTTAATGAAGGTCATAGTTGCGTCCCAAAACATTTATAATGCTGAAACTGCTGGAAATGTGACAGTCCTTACTGGTATAATTAACTTTTGTCCACCACGGTTCAGTTCAAATTTCCAAGAAATTCCCTGATTAGAAGAAAGAATGAAAAATAGTGTAAGATAATAGAAACAAAAAAATATAAGACCGGGAATCAATACCCAACGAAAAAAATGAAGCACCATTCACTTGAACTTCTGATAATGGCAATAATATACGGAATGCTTTACTTACAAGACTATTATGAAACAAAGAGATGCTTACAATATCATAGCCTCTTATTCCATTATCAATGCTCCCAATCAGAAGTTTGCATAGATGAGAAACAAATTAATGCAATAATAGCAACCCAGCAAGTGAAGAACATAACCTTATCCACCAATACAGCTATAGGTGCAAAGATTCATTTTGTTCTAATGAATCTAGCTTTAGTAACAAGAAACAAGAAAATCTTATCAATTCACTTTGACAGCTGAATTACCTGAACTCCTATTGAATACATCCAGCGGACAGTGCTGAATCTAGATAATCTCCTCCCACCGCCAACTTCAATCTCTAGGGCAGTGCTAAAACAATTACATATTAATGTCAAAAAAGAGAGTAACATGGTGCACCACTGCAATCATAATTCACAAGTAGATCAAAAATCCAAACTAGTACATGAATTTAATCATAGGAAACATCAAGTGCTAAATAAAAATTATGATTAGCAAAAAAGTAAGAAAAAATAAACAAGTCCCAGTTATGCTTCACAACATAGCATATATATCTTGCAATAAATAGTGAGGACTTAGGAACATTTAAAAAAAGAAAAAGCATAGCAGTAGAATAGCTTTAAGAAAAACCACTCTTATTGAAGACCTCAAAAATTAGTTCTAACATCTCCTCAACTTTCCTATTGGCTCAAAGATGAAAAGATTCTTCTTCAAGCACAAATTTAGCATGCCATAATCTACGTTTTTACAGAACCATATCAAACACTCAAAAGTGGGTATTAGAGTCAAGATGCTGAAATAAAATTAGCAAAGCCAATTTTTTTTGTTAAAGTTTCATAGGGCCATCTATATACTGAAACTCATCAAGATTGTTAGTTGGCTCCAATCATATAAGAGAGTATGTGAATGAGCTACTCAACTGCCAGTTGCTATTTAAAATAAATAGTATGCGCATTAGCCACCTCTCATGGTATTCCAGAGCAAGAGGAAAATTGAGAACAACACTTTATTAAGCTACTAATTTTGTGCACCTAGTATGTCTAACTGAGAAGCCATTGTAGAGCCCTACAGAGTTGTATCTGCAACCTCACTTGCTCTTTCTTTCTAAATTTATAAGCTATCATACACAACCCACTGGATAATTCTACATAAGTTTATGTTTGTCAGCACATATATATAAAAATGCAAACATAAACACATAACACGGAATAATCACGTAACATTGTTTCTGTTCAAAAAACTGATTTTTCAATTTACTATTATGAAATATAAGCAGAAAAAATCACTTCCACTTTTTTTAATAAAATTTTGAGCACTACCTCCCAACTCTTCCCACAATACGGCCATGTGATTTTGAAGAAAAGCGATGAGTATAATTTGCTGTTGCACCGAAAGAACTTGTCCCAAACTGCAGAAGTAGAGAAATAAGTTAATGATCGGATATATGATCAAAGTTTTGATTTTCAAAGAAATTTACAAAATCTTGCACTATTTTGGAAATATGGAAGTTGACCAACATAACTTAAGTACATTTGAAGATTTTACAACCATTGCCTTGTGATTTCTGAAACATCTTCTACAAATTTGAATTTTAAGACCAAAGTCAATTTTGATACTCCATAAATTTGGTTCCAGGTAGTTGGCTTGGCTCAGCTTGTTTCTAGCCTTATCACTTACCAGTAAATAATGTTCTCATAACTAAGAGCCAATGTTATACATATAAGTCAATATCATAACAGCAGTAGACATAGGGTTGACCTATTGCGCACTTCAAGTGTAGAATAGAAACCAATAGCTTGAAGACATTGCTGACCAAAAGTTTAACTAAGGCAGTGCTTCTCTACTTAGAGGATTGCTGATGTAATGTTCATCCCAAATAACGTCCTTTCTCACAAATTATATCACGGTTCACTGAAAAAAGTTCAACTTGCTTAAACAGAAAAGGTGGATGTACCTTCAGTTCTCCAGTGGCAGACATGTTTTCATCTTTCTTTTGCCATCCAGCAGCTATAGATGACTCAGAACCTAGAGCAAGTACTATCTGTAAAACAGAAGATGAAAAAGTAAAAAAATACTCAAAACCTGTTAGCATCCAAACAAGTAACAAAAAATTGTATATCTATTAAGTCATCTATCTTCTCCATACTAGAGAAAAACACACATCAAAAACTTTATGTTTTGACTTCAACAAATTTTATTGAATCACAAAAATCTTGAAAGTCAATCAGGAATGTAATTAAACTCGTGCATCCCCATACCATTGATAGAATAAGATCACTAAAAATGTTAGGATCCTAGACACAGTAACGTTACGGATACAGGTGAAATTCATGGAGCTCCAAAAGACATACATTTCCAACTGTTGTTTCTGAAAGTTGACGAACCCAAGAGTTTGAAAGATTCAATGAACCATCATTCAAAGATAATGTGAGGCCCATTGTTGCAGTTGAGTGCAACGATAAGTTCCTGCAAGAAGAAAGTCAAGAAACACATAAGATATGAATAAAAATAGAAAACGAGCCCCAAATCTAGACGGACTTACAAAAGAAAATTCCCTACCTAGTTGTGTGCACCCCAACAAGTGACTGTAAACCAGCACCAGCCATAAATTCTACTGAAGAAGCAGGAGAAACTTGATGCCTAAATACTGCTGTAGCAGCTCCGCCGCCAGAATTTCCATCCACATGCAAATTTCCACCAATCTCAACATTATTGCTTTTTGATAACTGAGACTGAACTTTGCTTGTCATAGCCATTCTGACAGTCAGGAACATGATAAAATCCAGGGTTAGGAGTAGTCAAGTATTTAAATGTGCCAACAATAACAGGCCATTGATTACTAACTGCCAATTTGTTAAAACTTAATTCAGTTGGAATAACAAGCCCATAAGAGATAAAGATATAGAAAATGTAACTGAGATCTTTTCCAAAGTTTAAAACAAATTTTCCTAAAAATTGACAATCTCGTTCAAGATGGCAGATAAAATGCACCAATAAAAGCTGATTATAGTAAACTGAACTGTACCCTCTCATAAAGCCATCACCGTCTAGAAAGTGTGGGAAAGACATATTGGCCAGAATTGCACCAGAAGGTAGAAAATGTGCTACTACTTTTTCCTGTTCCCGCTTCCGCCGTAGCTTCTCCAGTTCTGCCTTTAACTCTTCCGCTTTATTTAGCTTTGCACCAAGTTCTAAACCAGAGTTCAATCCTTCCATACCATATATATCATATATAGTCCGTTTATTTACATCTGACAAAATTTCGTATGCTTCACATATGCGTTGGAAATTTTCTGTGGCAATATCTTTCATCTGAAATAAAGCATTGAAAGAAACTTAATAAATATCTATAAATTAAATCAAAAACCATGAACAAGAATTGCAAAAATCCCAGATGCAATTATTCGATTATGTTGGAGAAAATGTTCTAAATCAGGAAATTACACCAAGCTTTTATTCAGATTAAGAGCAAGTGTATTGAGAAAGTAACATACATGGGGAGCTTGGTATTTATCAGGGTGATAGACTTGTGCCCATTGCCGATAAGCTTTTCGAATTTCTTCGTCGGATGCTTCAGGGGATATGTGTAAGAGTGCGTAGAGTTCTCTATTAGGTTGTCCTTCGCCCCCCTCTTTCATTTTGCTGTGCTCCTTTTACTGGATCAGTTAGGGTTTTGCAGAGAACGACATGAACACAGGGTTTTAGGCCTTTAGGGGTTTTTCAATTGGGTGACCCTTTTGAACGTTGGTTATACTGGAGAAGTTTTGTGACAGCGGCCGTAGCCAAATCTAACTCCAACAGTGAGCTGACTTCTTGTCTAAACGACATGTCTTGTGTGAACTACGAAATCTTTTGGCCGATTAGAAAATCCATAGAGGACCTCCTTTTTATTTTATTTTTCTTTTCCGATGAAATTTTCTTAGACACAATTATTACCATGAACGAACGTGGGATATTATTAAAGTTAATCACATATTCACGTGTTTGTTTGTTTTGGCATAGGGGAGTTCCTGCCTTTTACTGTGGCAAGTGAAAAGAAACAACCTATAAAGAAAATTGGGCCTGCAACGTGTTCTGTTCATTTTGTAAAGGCCGAAGTTGGTCTTTTTTAGCCCACTTTTTTTTTTGACCGTTTTCCTAACTAATTCGACACAAATAAAATGTTAAATTGGAGATTTTTTTTATTTTTTATTTAGAACAAACAAGAATATTAAACAAAAAAAATATTAATTATTTTTTCATGAAAAGCCCATTGGACTTGTGAATTATACAGTTAGAAGTAGTTTTCTCCCATCTCAAATGAAAATACGTTTCAATCTCAAATTTTTGGAGCAATGCCAAACTAGTAAAATATCATTTAAAAATTTAAACTTTAACTCGTATTTTCTTTGAAGAATTAAACTTCTGTTTGTGTTTTTTATATGACACATGTAATGAAGTTGTTTATATGACAATTTTTTAACATACCATCTTCATTTTTCATTTCTCTCTCTCTGCATAATGTATTAATAATGTTAAATTTATAACCTAATTTCTCACCTTTTAGTGTCAATTTTTTTTGACCAACCAAACATGAAAGATAAACACAGAAAAAAAAAATAAAAGAAATGTAAAATAGAAAAAAATACTTATTTACTGTTTTGGTTGCTAAAAATTATACAAATTTATATTTTGGTCTTGAAGAATTATTTTTCTAATCAGGCCCTTTAATATTCAATTTTTTCTATTTAGTCTTTCAAGATTTATTTACTTTTTAAATTAGATTTTTAGTCAATTCAAAATTATTATATTTATATGGAACACAATATAATTACTTGATCTGACTAAAAATACCATAAACTAATTTCATGAAATATATAAATATATACATATATATATATATATGGAAGAAAAAAAAAAGTCAGTGTAACATTTAATATAAAGAAGTAAATTTTTTTAATGATTGAATTAATATTCATGTATTTTGCCTGTCACATATTAATATTTAGTTTGATATCATCTCCTAAAAAACATATTAATTAATTTCGTTGACATTTTAACTAGGGTTGTGCAAAGAATCCAAGATAACTGAATAGCCGAACTAAACCGGTAAGTTGATTTGCTAAAATTCAGATTTTTTTTTTTTTGGTTCAGTTACAGATAGTGAGGTACAATATACATGGGTACCTGTGATTACCCAAAAATCAAAATATATAATTAAAAAAAATTATTATTTTTAATGTATTATTGTGTTAATTTATAATTTTATATTTTTATTTGTGTTGAATATGTTGATATATTATGTTTTTTGTATTTTTATTTTATAATAACTTATGAATTTAAAAAGTACGAGGCTCAAAAATAAAAAATATATAATTTTTAAATTAATTTTAATAAAATATTAATAAATTTTAGATAACTGAAGACTCGAGAACTAGTAATATTTTTTTGGTTCAGATAATTTCAAATAATACTTATTTTTGGTTCGATTCTTTAATTTTATTACTCAAAAGTTTGAGTTCAATTTACAATTTATCACTATCTGGATCGGTTCTATCCGGATCGAACCGATCCGTACACACTCTAATTCTAACAGTAATTACGCATGGACTTCAGAGTTGAGAGTGACACAACAAAGATCAGCTATTTCTTTGCACCGACGTGTAGAATAAATATTTGGTATTATCACCAATATGAGCGTGCTATATAATGTGCCGTCCATAATAAATTGTGAGAAAGAGGTGGATTAGGCCCACACTGAAAATGGACCATAAAATTTCGTTGGTTGAAATTTAAACCCCGTTTGGGGTGAGTATGACCTTTGACATCATCTCATTGAAGGTTTTCTATAATTAATTATTCAAATTTATCTGTCCAAATTTGTTTTTCAATGGAATAAAGTGGAAAGAGTTCAAACCATAATGCATGTTGCTCCATTATTCTGGTGAATAAGTGCACTACCAATTTTAGGTAAGCTATTTTTCTTTACTTCATTTGAGCATTGTTTTAAATTAGAGAAACTTGATTTATTCAACTCAATTTATTTTATATTATTAGGCTGAGGTTAATAGATTAAATTTGGTAATACTTTGATTTCAAAAATTGTTGTGACTGTTAATTACAGAAAACAACAATCAAAAATCATAATCAAGTTTTAAAAATATGTAGACTATGGTACTTTTTAAAAACACCTATTACTTTGAAAAACATCTCTAAAAGAAAATTAATCAAATAATTTTGTAAATGTTGTAACTTAAAAGTTACATAACCTTCTTGAAAAATAGTATCAAAGAAATATATAATGCAATAAAAATTAATGGTTAATCACAAAAATGTGGGATATTACGAAAGTTAATCCATGTTTGTTTGTTTTGGAGTACGTGAGTTCGTGCCGTTTACGGTGGGAAGCTGAAAGAGACAACCTCTAAAGAAGATTGGGCTTGTCACGTGGCCTGTTCATTTTGTAAAGGCCGAAGTTGGTCGTGGAAAAGCCCACTTTTATTTTGGTCGCTTTCCTAAATAATTCGGAACAAATAAATTGTTAAATTGGAGATTTTTTTTTTTTGTTTGTTTTTTCTGAGAGCAAACGAATAATATTAAACATGAAAAACATGGACTTTTTAGTAGTTCTCTCTCATCTCATAGCTTCTCATGTCAAGTGGAAATATGATTCAATCACAAGTTAAGTATCTTTTACAAACTTAAACTTTAACCCATATTTTATTTGAGGAATTAAATATCTTTTGGTGTTTTTTATATCACTCATTGCCTATATAACAAATTTTTTTTTTCTTACATATCTTCATTTCATTTCTCTCTCTCTACGTAATGTATTAATGATGTTAAATTTAAAACCTACACCTTTTAGTGTCAATTTTCTTGACCAACCAAACATGAAATATAATCAAAGAAAAAAATTTATCTTATTTTCTGTTTTGATTGCTTAGAATTACACCATTTTTTATTTTAATTCTTGAATTTTTTTTTTCTAATTGGGTCCTTTAATATTCCATTTTTTTCTTCTCTATTTTAGTCCTTCAAGATTTTTTTTTTTAAATCTGATTTTTAGTCAATTCAAAACTTTTAAATTTAGATGGAACACAATATAATTAGTTTATATGATTAAAAATACCATAAAATAATTTGGTGAAATATAAAAATAAAGAAAAATTTAGGGAAAAATATTTGAGTGTAACATTTGAAATAATGAAATAATTTTTTATAATGATTGAGTCAATATTCATGTGTTTTTTCTTTTCATGCATTGGTATTTATTTTTACATTATCTCATGACAAACATGTCAACTAATTTTGTTAGTTTGAAATTTCTCAATTTAATAATTTTGATCTAATTAAGTAAAATTAAATTATGAAGGATCAAAATAAAAAAATTGAATCATAAAAAATAAAAATAAGAAAAATTAAATTATAAATGACTTGATTAGAAAACATAATTCTTGACAAAAAAAAAATTAAATGAATTTGTTGAAACGGTCTCATGTATTCAAATATATTGTAATTATCAATTTTCTTATGCTACTAAAATAATTTAATAATTAAAGCTTATAACAATTTGAAATACTAATTTTCATGGTATATGATCTAACAAGAAAAGAAGAAAAAAATCCCTCCTATCATAAAAGGGAGGCGCAATTGTGGAAAAATTAAACTAAATGGATGGAATAAATTTTCATGCTATTCTAGTAAAATTGATATCGAAATTATCATTATTTATTATAGAATTTATATATATATAGATCAAAATGCTACGTGTACAAAAACTCAAAACAAAAAAGTGATTTCCATATATGGGTAAATATATTTTTTCTGTATTCGGTACATACATAGAGTCTTTTGGCTTGTAAGCATTACAATTTCCTAAATATTTTAATTTCGAAATTTAGAATCATCCCACCTTTTTTGTCCTGTTCATGAATCATCAATTTTTGATAGACAAAGTTTGTTATAATAATAGGTGAGCAATACTTTTAATTACATCACACACGCATAAATTAATTTATTAGAGATAATTTAATTACAAGAAATCATTCTTAAGTAGGTACCCATGCGCAACTCAACTTATTGGTCACTCTCTTTCTCCACTGAGGACAGCAATGATAAGATATTAAATTGGGAATAGAAAGAGGGGATATTTAATTATTTTGACTGATAAAGCATGAGATCCCATAAGCAAGTTAAAGGATAGGATATACCCAAACCCAAAGGCAGAGCATTGTCTTGCACTAGTTGTTTTTTTGTGGCAAAGCGATGGGCAGCGCCAAATGCGCTGCTTATAAGGGCATCTTTTGTAATGCTTTTTAATTTTCATACAGACATTGACTTAAACGCATTGATACAATATCTTTATTATTTAAAATAACATATCAATATTCCAAACTTCGTACATTTATATAAACTTTTGACTTATCTATTGTTTTGATCCTTCAAGTATTATATTAATTTTCAATTTGATCTTACAATAATTTTTTTCAATCAAATTTATCATTCAATAATTAAAATTTCTCAAAATCTCATTATTCAATTTACATGTTATGAATTAACAAAATAACCACGCTTGACATAAAGATAATAACATTCATAAATTATTTTTATATCTTGCAAAAAAAAATATTAGTCATTTTATAATTAAATTATATAATATTACTTTATTTATGCATAACATAAGAATAATAGAATACAACTTGATTGTAAAATTTTGAATTTTAGATGATGAAATTGACAGTAAAACACTTATAGAGGACTAAGCTAAAAACAAAGACAATCCTAAGATACTAAAATAGTAGTTAAGCCTAATTTATTTGATAGGTGTAGTATATAGAAAAAGTTTTAACATTTATTGCTTTAGTTGATAATAATTTTAATATTATATAAATAAGAAAGTATTAATTTTTAGTAAACTAAATTTGTTATATCTTAACAAGTATTTAAAAAAAAAAATTATATTCAAAGATTCTTAACTTTTGTAGGTTAAGATTTAATAAATATGTTGAATTAAGTAAAAAGTAACTGCAATTAAAACACTTAATAATAATGTTAAATACTAATAAATTTAGGTTATGGCATAAATGTAAATAGCACTCTGAATCTTACCGAAAAAGGGGAAAGCAGGAAACACGACTACAATTTTCAAGGTCAGCCTATTGAGATACGGAAAGGCCGGGCATATTCGTTGCACTAGACAGTAGACAGATAAGTCTTTGGGGCGATGACTTTAAGTTAGCAGGGAAGGAGTGGGAACCGACATAATGGAATTATTATTTTCTAATATTATCTACTTCATTGTTTAGGAGAAAAGAAGAAGAACACCGTATTTACTTGAATCAAATTATTCACCTTTCAAGTTGGACGTCTCAAGAAAAAAATTAATTAAATTATGTCTAAAAGTGATATCCTGTTTTTTACTTAATTAATTTGTTAATTATTTTATTGTAGATTTTTTATTTTTGTCTTTTATTTACAATAATTTATATTTTTTAGAAGTTATTAAAAAACAGATTTGCTTTTTGATAGAGTAAAGTTTTGTCCAAATAACCACCAAAAACTTAATTTAAGTTATTGGTATTTGTATTTTTACTCTTTAGTAGCATAGTTCAAACTCTCTTAATATATTACAAACTAAAAATAAAAAACTTGTTACTTAGTGTTGCCTATAAGCCAATGGCTTAAAAATACATTTATCTAAAAATGATTTATAGTAGTGATAAGTAAAATAATTATAAGATAAGATTAAAAATTGTGCATAGTTCAAACACTCTTAATATATAAAAATAAATAAATTTTGTTACTTAATGTTACTATAAGCCTATGACTCGAAAATATCTGTATCTAAAAGTGATTGATAATAGTAATAAGTAAAATAATTGTAAGAGAAATTTAAAAGTTTAAATTTTAGAGTTGTGTAATTAGAGAGAGTTAATAACTGTATTATATGAGGATTATTTCTAAAAAAAACAGAAAAGAGAGGGAAAAATAAAAACTTCTTCGGGCAATAAAGAAATGTTAAAAAAAATAAAAATTTCTTCGTGACTAGATCCAGTTACATCTAAATCATCCTGTCCTGGCAAGGCAAGGAAAGCAACGACATTGTCCATCTTATCTTTCGATATTTCTCTCCTCTACGCGCTGCCGATAAATCTTCTATTGGGGTGTGATTCGTAATTACAACGTTATTACCTAAAAAAAGATTAGCTATTAAAATCACACCAGTAGTAATAGTATAAAGATCTAAAGATCTACGGCTGAGATCTTAGCATCTCTTTTCTTCTTTCTTTTAGGTTTAAGATCTACGGCTGAGATCTTAACCAACTAGCTATTCCCTCAAACTCTCCATTTCTGAACTAGTCTTCCCATAGTGTGTAGCCAATTAAGTATATAAAATTAAGGCGTCCGTATCCTAGCCGTTTAAAGGATCTAGTCCTTCCCAGTCCCCTTCCTCTCTCTGCGTTTTACATCCTCAAAAATCAAAAGCCTGTAAAGTCCAAACTCACCAGCCTCCTTCCCCTTTTTCATAAAGCGAGCTTCTACGACATTGCCGTTTTTTCTGTAAATTGTAAAGCAATAGACGCAGTCCACCCTCAGAGATATTGGTCCATAAGCCCCAAAACTTATAAATGCTCGTTAGCAAAGTAATTGTTAACTACAAATTTGCAAAACACTGATTGATTATAGCGAACTTAGAGAGAAGAGAGGGTATGGGTTCGACTGGTTTTCTTAGATGGTTATTGTTGTTGTCGTTGTTTCTTGTTGGGTGTAAGCATACGACTGCGTTTGGTGATACGAGGACGACGGCAACGCAGCAGTACAAGAATGCTTACGCGACGATGATGTATATGGGGACGCCGAGGGACTATGAGTTCTACATCGCGACACGTGTACTTCTCAAATCGCTTAATACACTTAAAGTTGAAGCCGATCTCGTCGTCATTGCTTCTATCGACGTCCCTCTCCGATGGATCCGAGCTCTGTAAGTTCTACTTTTTCAATTAATTACTCCTCCAATTTTATTTTATTTTTCTTGCTAATGTGCGCCGTCGCCCACGGCGTAATTTTTTAAATTTATGCTAGTATTATTATATTAGCTGAGTTAGAATCAGGTGCTACCCCGTTAGTATGGTCTATAGGTAAACCCAGCCGGCCAATTCAGTTTTTTTTGCCAAATGGAACTCTGGTCGTAGTTTGACTGGTTAAGACTTTTTAAGACCATCTAATTTTAGCTTAGCTAGTTTCGGAAACGCGTCAATATTTCTCGTTTCTATGAAGAAAAGTAAAAAAACATTGAGGACCAGGTTAGTGGAAATAGAATGTGCTTATTTGATCAGAAGGAACCATCTTCTTTGTTTTGTCTAGTCACAACGCACTAATCTAAATTCTAAAAGGGTGCCACATATATGTCATGTAAGTATGGATTGAAAATGAAATCCTATCTATTCTGGGAGAGAGAGCTGTTTGAGATAATCTAAGATTTTTGTTTATTTATTAATCTAATAGTCCGTGTCGATTCACGTTTCGGTGTAAAATCCAAGAGTTTCTAGGCGACGGTTTCAAACCAAATTTGTCTGTCCTTGTGACTTACTATGTTGTCGGTTGTTTCTTGTTGATCCTCGAGTTTCTTTTATCCCTCTAATTGAGCTGCCTGTTGTTATTAATTTATAATGCTTTATTTTAGTTTAATCATGGAATCATTTTTCTGAAAGAAGTTATTTTCCTAAACGACGCTAATGGTCTTAACCAAAAAAACAAAAAAAACGATGTTACTTCCCGTTTTAATTATATGTTCTTAATACGAAGCAAATGGTTTGAGAATGTCTTAGTTACAATAGGGTTGACTAGTCCTGAATAAGGGGTTTCGTTGGTGATCAGACTGGTTGGTGAACGCGTGATATTTTAGCATTTACCAAATCTAGTTTTTTTGCTAAGAATTTACTAAATCTAGTTAGATGACGCGTTTTGTCTTTTGTCCATTTTTTGTTCGTTCTAGTTGAGACTTTCTGCTACTTACTTTTTTAAATGGTTGATAAGCTGATAAGGAATAAGGGGTAAATGTACGCATATAATTAGTAGTTTTCCTAACTAAATGGTGTCCAACGTTCAATGGCCAGTTGACCTTTTCAGTTTCGTGTGCCAACTCTAACAGTAACGCGTAAACCACGTCAAACTAGTCAGCAAAATGGGTACTTCTCTTAATCTAATTCTTTGACCGATTTAAGTCATCTGACCATTACTAGTCACCTTTCCAGTTATGAGAGCAACTAGCCATTCTACTTGAATTCTAATAAGGGATTAACCTTTGTGATAACTGCAACTAGGCTAGGCTCATTAAATTGCTGTAGTTCTAACATGTCCTACAATCATAATTTGATGAGTTTGCAGGAAGGGTCATATATTTGAAATTAGAAACTACTAAATCATATTATCAAAAAAAAACAAAAAACTACTAAATCAACTTTTTTTAGGAGGAACGCATGTTTATGTGGGACCTATAACAAAGAGGTTGGGTGGATCAATGTAGCCTTCCCTCGCGTGGATATAGCAGCTCTCTTTTGCAATTTTGTTTCCCTTAATTTCTCTGGTCACATTTTGGGGACCGACCAGCATTTCATAGGGTTTTGTTTTTGGGTTTGACATACTAACATGCATATATATGTAACATAACAAGTTGGAGGTTGATGACATGTTTTTTTCCTTTTTGGGTGGTTTAGTGAGGAGGAAGATGGGGCGAAGGTTCTGAGGGTGGAAAATATGGACAATCCATACAAGAAGCAGTCTAACTTTGACAGGAGATTCAAATTGACATTGAACAAACTCTATGCTTGGAGCCTTGTGGACTATGACAGAGTGGTCATGCTCGATGCTGACAACCTCTTCCTCCAAAAAAACCGATGAGTTGTTTCAATGTGGCCGGTTCTGTGCTGTTTTTATCAATCCTTGTATCTTTCACACTGGCCTCTTTGTGTTGCAGGTAAGTTGATAAAAATTTCCAATAGAACATATACCTGTTTCATAACTTATCAAGTCAGAAATCAGAGAAACCTACCCTAGTAACTCATCAAGTTTTTGAAGCCACCTGCGACTGATTACGTTTCCTTATTTGTAATATTGCAGCCATCGATGAAAGTGTTCAAGGACATGGTTCATGAATTGGAGATTGGGAGAGAAAACCCAGATGGTGCAGACCAGGGTTTTATTAGTGGCTACTTCCCAGACTTACTTGATCAGCCAATGTTTCATCCACCCCCAAATGGAACCAAGCTGGATGGAACATACAGGCTTCCTTTAGGCTACCAAATGGATGCTTCTTATTATTGTAAGTAATCAGACTGTATGGAAAATTTTGTATGATTTCAATTGCATTTGTTGATGCTAATTACATTCAATCGTTGCGTCCTTCAGATCTCAGACTTCGCTGGAGCATACCCTGTGGACCCAATAGTGTGATCACATTCCCAGGTGCACCGTGGTTGAAGCCATGGTATTGGTGGTCATGGCCTGTTCTCCCATTAGGCATCCAGTGGCATGAACAACGTCGTCAAACTCTAGGGTACGACCATCAATGAACATTATTAATCTGTTATGCTTTTCGAATTCTAATCAAAATATAAAGACGTCATTACTTAGAAAAACTTATAGAACTTGAAAAAGAAAACAGAGGAGTTTCTATATAACAACTTTTAGCTTCTTTTGCAAAGAAATGCTCCTTTTCTTAGTTATTCTCTTAGTTATTTCTTGAATAACTTAATTGACAACGCACACAATACCTGTGCAGGTATGCTGCAGAGATGCCTCTGGCATTCATCCAATCTGTAATATACTTAGGAATAATAGCAATGGCACGTTTAGCACGTCCAAATCTCTCAAAGCTGTGCTACCGGCGCTCTGACAAGAGCATTACCATATTGCAAAACAGCCTCAAATTAGTAGCTTTGTGGTGTATTTTTGCTGCTTATATCCTACCAGTCTTCATTATTCCTCATACGATTCATCCACTATTAGGCTGGACCCTGTATTTACTTGGTGCTTTTGCATTTTCCTCTATAGCAATTAATGCTTTTCTCCTGCCAATGCTACCGGTATTGGTTCCTTGGCTTGGCATTTTCGGGGTCCTCTTGGTCATGGCATTTCCTTGGTATCCGGATGGGGTGATAAGAGCTCTAACTGTGTTTGGCTATGCATTTTGTTCTGCACCAATTTTGTGGGTATCTATAGCTAAGATCATGACAGGTCTTCAACTCTCCCTGGAAAGGGAAGCTTTCTTACCAAGACTTGTAGAATCTTTGCCGCCCTCGGTGTTTAACAAATTGTATTGAGGAATTACAAGCCCAACTCTGCATAATTCAGTGTCTGGAAATGAGAAGCAACTTCATGACAATTTTGTCAGAAATTGAAGATGCATAACATTTTGTTCTGCATGCATGAATGCTATATTTCATGGAGTGCCGTTGATTTAGCACCTTGAAGCTCGAAGGTACTAATACTCTGTTGAATGTGAGAGATGGTGCCCATGTCAACCCCTGAAGGACCCGAAAAAAAAAGGAATGTGGATTTGTGTAAGATTGCTGATCTGCCATTATGTGTCACGGCGTAGATTCAGTTTTGTGAAATGCTGTAAAATTGTTGAGTTTTGAGACTAAATGGGGCGTAGGATTCAACCCATTAGACATTGTTATAGACACTACTGCAATTGCTTTTTCTGTTACGTAATACTTCCCTAGAGAGTCCTACCAAAACCAGAGCTCATCCTTGTTTATATTTTACTCTGGAAAATCCTTAGTTCTGTAAATACACTTCTCATGCATAACAAAAGCAGTGATGCACATCCATCGGTTAGCCTCGTGGTCAACAAAGTATGTTTTTTTCATTGACTTCCTAGTTTTGAATTTTTATGGAATGTTATGAAGAATAAAATTTTCATAAATTTTCTAATTCTGGTGTAAATAGTTTGTCTTTGATCAGATTAGAGAAATGATTAGTCAAGATATACATAAATTAGTTTCAAATAACCTTTTTTGGATAAATTTAAAATAAAAAAAATGAGTATGTGACACATTAATATTGACCCATCAATAACGTAGCATATGTGTGTGTAGTTTTTTCAATTTTTACATCTTCTATACGAAGCATAAGGTATCCTGGATCTGTTAAGGTTCTATGTGCTCGTAATTTTCAGATGAAAAAAAAAGTTTAGGTAGCCAGGTAGGGCACAGTTTTAATAGAAGAATTTGAATGTAACAAACAAAGTGCATTGTACACTTAGACTACTCTATCGACATGTGGTTCTTTTATAAAGATTGTTATTTTTGTTTTATTTTTAATTATATATTTAATAAGGACGAAACTATTTTCAGACTGGAGTGGAAATATTTCTAAACCACTATCTATGAGACAGAGAATAACAAAGTGAGTCCCACAAGACAAAGGCCATATATACATAATCATACAATGATCCTAGTTTGAGGACACCCTCGACGGACTACATGCAATTCTCAATAATTTGCTGACTTTGAAGCCGAATTTTAGATTCCCAAAGAGAGGTATTGACTAGCCCAGACATATTTGATCATTTCAAACATCATTAATCACTTTTGTGTGTCATGGATTACTATTCCACTTCAGCTTCAGGGGTGTTTTCGTCATAGCGGTCAATCTATTTACGAGTTTGGGTAAATTTTGTCTCAATTCCCATGTAGGACTCCCCATGGAAGGAGTTTGTGGTCACAAATCATAAGCGACAGGACTCCCCCAACGTTCGAAAAATTTGGCGGTTTTCATTAATATTTTATAAGTGGGGTCAACTTGTTCGGAACCAAAAAAAAAAAAAAAGTGGTAACTGAAACTTTTGAGCAAACACTACAAAATACAATTTATCCATGCTTGGACCATCATTTATGATTTATGAAGCAGAGCAGTACCACTACTACCACCAGGATGACCGTTATAATTAAGCAATGGATGCGCAATACAAATTAAGATAACAGTTAAAATTTAATTAATGGGAACCCACATGCTAAAAATAAAAAATACAAATATTATATATATATATATATGAACTGATCTTCAATTAAGTGTCTGGCGATTAGAATATTTTACATTTTATTACATACATATTAGTTGGGTATATATCTAGCTAGTTATGTACTAAGTGGTGAATTTGATTATTGAATTAAAATAAAAACTCTTACTTATATGGAGTCAAATATTAGAAATTTTTTTTTTGGGCTACATTTAGGAATTCTCTAAACCAATCTCTGAATTTATTAGATTTTTTCACGAGAATCTTGAGTGAATGACATATTTTTTGAAAAGGCTTTAGAGACAAATTGCTTCCTCCATGTAATCATTTTCATTTCACAATCATAATGGCCCATGAAATTTTCATTTATAATATATTCATTAACTTTTTATTGTAATTTGATTGCATTCTTACCTTTCACACAGATTGTATTCATTAGTCGATCTCAATCATAATGGCCATGTCCTTCTTGATTATTAATTTGATTAAGGTAATCCTCATTTGTCATTAAAAAATAAATATAGTGCAAATGATTAGAGTGAGAAGCTGAAGTAATTAAGTCAATGAATTACAGACATACTCCTATGTTCTACTAGACAATAGTAACTTAGAGGTATCTTACCTGGAGATGCAAAAGCCAAAAGGAAATGACCCACATAGAGACTTGTGTGCCATACTATCCAAATTTTTTTTCTTCCCAAAAGGCTATACCTTGTCCCTAACAGCCAGGCACTGTTAGGCACGATGGATGGTAGCCCAAAAAATGACCGTTGGAAAGACTAACACTTCTATATTCATTACAATTTTTTTAATAAAATAAATAATAAATCATTAAGACTCAGACAGTATCAAACTATAAATGCATGCTTCTATGACTATCAAACCTGCTTTGTACTTACATTTTTGGACATTCCCTCTTTGACACTATTTTTTTTACTTACATTCAATGCTATTCTAATGGCTTCTCTCAATCCTTTGATCTTCCTGGCCCTGATAACTACTTTAATATTTCATGCACTACCCGTAACAAGTTATCGCCACCGACACTACACTACCCTCCGCCCATCATCAGTCACTAATTACACAACTTCGACCACCAACTCAACCAAGCACCATCATACGTGGGTCGGACCCGTTGGCAACCGTATGATCACGGTGGATGTTCACGGTTCCGCTGAGTTCCAGTCCGTTCAAGCGGCCGTTGATTCAATCCCAGCGAACAATAGAGTGAATGTCCTCATTCAAATTGGCGCCGGATACTACATGTATTATATATAATATTCTTAATTGTTCCATAAAGCTTTAATAGTTAATTAGCTTTGTTAATTTGCATGCTTTAAAAAAAATGCTTAGTGTGTTTTTTTCCCACATTATATGATAGTAGCTTCATTTTGGTGCAGAGAGAAAGTAGTAGTGCCAGTAGCGAAACCATACATTACGTTTCAAGGAGCTGGGAGGGACGTAACTGTAATAGAATGGCATGATCGAGCCAGTGACCGTGGTGCCAATGGACAACAACTTCGAACTTACAGAACAGCTTCTGTCACTGTTTTTGCTCCCTATTTCTCTGCTAGGAACATCAGCTTCAAGGTAACAATAAAAACTGTTGGCCAATTAGCAAATAATATGTTCAAGTTAGATTTTTATAATTATGTTCGAAAAATGGTGCAGAACACAGCGCCAGCACCAATGCCGGGAATGCAGGGCTGGCAAGCGGCTGCGTTTCGAATATCCGGGGACAAAGCGTACTTCTCTGGTTGTGGATTTTATGGTGCACAAGATACTCTCTGCGACGATGCTGGACGGCATTATTTCAAGGAGTGTTACATTGAAGGTTCCATTGATTTCATCTTTGGGAATGGCAGGTCCATGTACAAAGTAAATACTCCTACTTATATACAATTTATTAATATATTAATTATGCATGCACCTCATAATTAGTTCACTATGTAATTTTTCCTTATGAGCTTTAGCATTAACAACTGATTTTGTTTTGCCACTGATCATTTTCCTCTCTCATTTGTTTTTTTTTTCCCTAAATTTCATTAACTTGTATTTTCTGTGAAATGGGCATGGAAAAGGATGTTGCATTTTCTGCTTCAAGCGGTGCCTGAGAAAAGTAATCACACTTTTCTTTTTTTTTGGTTGCTAAATGACACCTTTTGTGTCAGCAAGATGTTGCATCTCTTGCCAAAAGACAAAAAGACACTTAATAGAGAGTGACCACATAATGAGGTGGACCCCACGCACACACACACACATATATATATATATATATGTGTGTGTGTGTGTGTGAAGAAGCTACCATTTTAAACCAAAACTTAACATTTTGTTTAATGCAATATTTGATTTATAGTTCATGATCAATTGTCATATCCAAAGTAGACCAATTATTATGTTTAACATGTTAATTAAGAAGGCATAATTATAAAATCAGTTCATGATCAATCTCTTTTGACTAATGATCATGTCCTCTATTTTGGTTGACTTTCTGTTGGAAATGAGTTGACTGTTGGTTTGTTGGTACAGGATTGCGAACTACACTCCATAGCCACCAGGTTCGGCTCCATAGCTGCCCAAGATAGAAATTCACCGTATGAGAAAACGGGTTTTGCTTTCGTAAACTGTAGGGTGACGGGCACAGGCTCATTATATGTTGGCCGTGCTATGGGCAAATACTCAAGGATCGTCTATGCCTATACATACTTCGATAATTTAGTGGCTCATGGTGGTTGGGATGACTGGGACCACGCCGATAATAAGAACAAGTAAGCCCTATCATTTCTTTCACTCAAAGACAACTTTATTCATTTTCAATTTCAAATGAGCTGAATCTACTCTTTCTCCCTACAGGACTGCTTTTCTTTGGGGTTTACAGGTGCTGGGGCCCAGGATCTTCAGCAGTCCGTGGGGTGTCATGGGCCAGAGAGCTGGATTACGAGACGGCACATCCATTTCTCGCCAAGAGTTTTGTTAATGGTAGACACTGGATTTTACCCTCAGATGCTTAGCTATTGGGCAGCCAGGATCATCACCTTCACTATCATCTTCAATTTTGGTCAACCTAGGAAATATTCATTCATTTTTTCTTCTGATATTAAAAAATTTCATTCATTCAATTTGTAGTAAAATCGTGCTTGCAGCTACACTGTTAAGTTGCACAATCAATGTGTAATAAATCCTCTATGATTACAGAAATAATTTCTTTCACAAACAAGATGGAAATGCGAAAAAACTATGGGAGAATCTGCAAGCAAATTTCATTCTGATTTCAGCAGTAGTCATTCCCTTCAAAATTTTACTTCTGCACAAGCCCTCAGATCGTATACAACCTTGACATGATAAAATCATAAACCTGGGGGACTCTGAAATGAGTTTTTGAACCTTAGAATAGGTTATAGAAGCAACATTGATGTGTAAAACCTATTTATTCTCACAAAAGTAAATTAGAACTACGAATAAATATCCATGGGAATCATGAAACCAACAAGGGGGCACCAGTAGGAGATGATACTGTTTCACATTACAGAACAATTTGACTGAGACTCAAGCATTTCTGGAGATCTGCAAGAGAAAACACAATGGGTCCGTTTATTCTCTGATATGTACAAGTAATGTAAATTGCAGAAGACCTATACTAGCAATCGCTACATAAACTATGAAAGGGAAAAGAATAAATGACAATGCCAGGTCAACAAGAAACAATCAGAAATTTATGCATTCAAGTCCACAATTTTGAAAATTATATAGTTCCTTGTTTGTCTAGAAACTCGGAAACTCCCCATGCCCCTTCTCTCTATCTCTTCCTCTCTCCCCTACTCCTCTCCCGCCAAAAGAAAAAAGAGAAAAAGGAAAGCACAGTTACAAGGGCAGACAGCCAGAAGAGGTGGAGACTTCAATATCGAACCAGTCCCCAACATAACATAAATTATCTTGTCCTCAAAGAGAGATTCCCTGTAATCAGCTTATACATAATATACGGTCCATGAATCATAAATTGAGAAATAACAAGAGTATAAGAAGAAGAAGCAAATAATAATTATGAGCTGATCAAAGAGATCTATGCATGAGTACACATGGATATGCAATACGGTATGAAAAGAGAAAATAAACCATTACTTTCAGATTTTCATAAGCAACACAATTAGATCAAACTTACAACTGGCCGAGACTAGCTAAATCAAATTCAGGAGCAAGCTCTTGCACTATATCATTTGGTGGTTGTCCACATTCTTGCATTTTCTGCATAAGCTCAACAATCTTGTTGTAGTTTCCAGGATCATTTTCATAAACTTCATTAAGATTTTTTATCAGCTCCAATTGGTGGGAATAACGTTCAAATTCTTCTTTGCTTAAGGTGGCTTCATGCTCTGCCAACCACTTTGGATATCTTTCGCCTATCTCCTTCATTGGTTCATGAAGAATCTCCTTAGACAATAGCTGTTGCATCATGGTCTCCACCATAGATTCCATGTCCTATACAAATTTAAAATATTTAGTACTTACTCTTGGGGAATCAGATACATCTAATATGTGTAATGCACATAACAAGCAACTAAGAAGAGAAGTGAGAACATCTTCCAATTGTCCAACACCAGAAAGACAGAACAGCACAGAGAAAATTGAATGCATTGCTTATAATTTTAGATTAATATATACCTCCTTCCCCGATCAATTACGTTTCATTGAGTAAACCTTTAGGCCGAAAGTCAGATCCATTAACTTCACTAAAATTGGGACCATTTTTCCCTTTGTAACTTACCAAACTTCAGAAAACATTGTCTAAAATCCTAAAAAAATCAGTTTCCTGACATAGCTTTGCATGCAACTTAAAATAAATACCCAACTTGGGTTCTAAGTATACAGAATACGTTATTTTACCAGGAAGGATAAGGGGTGAATTGGAACCTTGTGCCTAAAGATATCTTTAAAGTTTAGACATAGAAGGATGAAGACCTGTATTTAGACTTCATTAATTGAAAATTAAGGACCTTCTAAGCATACGAAAGTACTTCCTTTTGCCAGGGAACGATGAGCGATGACCTGGAATGTTGTGAGTCCAGACATCTTCAAGCAGAGGCCATCAGACAATAAAAGCGCTATCTTAATTATTCAAAAATTAAGGAACTCGATTTCAATATTTGCAATCATGATCAAATCAGTGTAACATGAAGTATAACAATTGACATCTGCTTTGCATTAGAACTTCTATATCACTGCATGTAAAATAAATTGGAGGAGTTGGTGGCGGGAAGCTTTCTAGGGAAGGACTGTATATTGTCCTCACAGCCCAAGGCCAAACAAGAGCATAGACTAAGTTGAAAAACAATTAAGAATATGTTTATTCTAAAGAAGATGGAATCTCCTAATGGTCTACATATGATACATTTCTTGTATTTCAGATGAATATGAACCAGCACAAAGTCCTAGTATTCCTCTAAAACAGCATATGTTATTTGTTATTGCCAAATGCCAATTAATAATTAATGAATTCTTATGAAACAACAAAATGGCATCACTTCTAGATATCAGAAAAGAAACAAACAAAACATCACGGATCAAAATCCAACCAGACATGAAATCCATAAGAGAGAGAGAGAATAAGTAGAGTGGATCACTTTAGGAAAAACGGAGACCTTCTAGTCATTATGAAGCTTCATCATCCATCGGAGCCTACAAATGCTTTCTATATGCAAGAAATTCCAGATTCATGAACAATATACTGAAGTAGTCCTCCATATCATGCTGGTCTTAATTCTAAAATTGACTTTCCATAGAAATATTGGATACAGCTCGAACAAAAAAGCAGTGAGGGAAAGCAAATCATAGCGTTCATTCCACCCGACTTAAAATAAATTGAATAACATATAAATTATAATCATCAAATTCAAGTACTTTCATGTCTCAATTAATTGACAATCTAATAGTTACAAAAATGACGGAACCAACATCAAACAAACATGAGAATCTACTTAAACAAATTCAGATGCAAATACACAATGATTTGAAACACAAACGAGCAATTCATAACCCCAAAAACAAAAAGCGCAAGCAGCACATCACCTGAGATCCAGCAAGCTCCTCAAACTGCTTCACCCAATCTTCCACCATTGCATCCTTACCCAAATCATCCCCACCAGGGTTGGCACCCGTCATAGATTCAAGTCCCTTGACAGCCTCCCTTGTCTGCTCCCTGAGCTTGTCAAGCGCCTCTGAGACATGGGCATCTTTGGAAACCTTTCGCTTCCCCTTTTTCTTACTTCTTAAGTCAGGCAACCCCATACCTAATCCTTGAACACCAGAAGGCAAAGAAGAAGGTTCTTGCTTGTTATCTGTTCCGCCCCCACTTCGACAAGCAATTTGGAGTTAAAAATTAGTAGTCGATGCGCAGCGTAAAGCTCATTAACAAAATTTGAGAGCAAGAGGGATACCTTTGAATGGAAGAATTGAGGTTCAAGTTTTGAAAATCATCCAAAGCACCTGAAATGATTCTACTTCATTACTTACAGATACCCAAAAATAGGGGGTCATAGAGTGTGTGGGTGTGGTGTGTGAGAGAGACGGCAATTCTTACTATCAAGGAGTTGGTCTAGGTCATCGGAGTTGTGGTCGGCCATGGTTCCTCCAAACTTTCAGTCCGTCAATGGAAAAAGTGAGGAAGAATGGGAAAGGTGAAGTTATCCGGCGGGGTAATCAACGTGACATTGGTTTAAAGTCAGCGACGATATCCAATGGTTGTGATTTATGAAGAAATGTTGACTCTTTGCGGGAGTTCTTACTTTTTTATTTTATTTTTTCAATTCCTTTAACGAATTTTTATTAACATTAATAAGTAGAAATACAAATTTAATCTCCATTGATGCAAGATTTTATTTTGTAATTTTTTTTTTAGTGAAACTATATTTTTTATTCATTGATATGAAGTGAAATTAAGGCATCATACTAAACAATTTGATGTAGTTGCATTCTAGTTTCAACATTCATTTCATATATATTTTTATTTTCGAATAATTTTAAAAGTTGTTACAATATTGATGAATTATATATCATAAACACTCCCAAAATAGAGAATACAAATTTAAATATTAAAATAGATAATTATTGAAAAAATCATCTTAATCATGATAGAGTCCAAAAATTAGTATTATAACAATATTTGTGAAAAAGTGTGAAAAATAAAAATAAAAAATTCTACGTAAATACTGTTTATGTAAAAAAATGAAAATAGCTGCTTGATCACAAAACCATTTGAGAAAACTGCTTGGACTTCAAATAGCATTTCGCTTTAAACTTTGTCTATACCAAGGGCGCTCCAAACTTCTCATAACACACTGTACTGTACACTATCGGAAAGACTTGAATTACAAACATGACTGCCTTTCATTCCAGAAAAAAGAGTCAAATTTTAACCGTGAACAGAACATCTAACTTCAAGATTCAAGAAAGTGTAAATTAGGCTTATAAGTCAACGTGAGTTCCAAAACTTTAGCAATCTAGAAAGCGTCAATCTGATCAATGATATGCAGAAAGTTCATGTACTACTTCTATATACAGTTAGTAGAACCTAACACAGAACAGATAAAAACCACCAGCATTTTTTCCCTCATAATAGCAACTTACACTAGGAAAATATTTGAGAGAGTGGAATTATACCTATTTACTCGTCTTATCTATCAGTTTATCTACATATCAATTGCTTATAGGTCATACATGCTTATAGCTTACTAATTACTCTTCTGACACTGAGCTTCAAATTTAGTTGAAATTGGTGACACATTCCTGGACCCTGGTTCTCCTTGATGAGCTTGGGCAGGCATGTATCGTCTCAAGAGAAGGGAGTAAGCCATGTAAGCCACAATAATGTCAATGATGGGCTTGAGTAAGGGAAAGTGTTTCGATATCTGGGTTTGGAGGGTAGAGAACCTGGAGTCCCACAGGTTTATAAGTTCCATGCTGGCCACCAAATTGTCTAAGTTTAGCAAGATGCTTTTTACCAGAAAGATGGCTATCAAAGGCCTCCTGTTTGTCACATTTGACATTGCATAGCACACAGAGAAGGGGAATCACTGCTAAAGGTTTGGGAAGTGCAGTTGCCTCATTTGCAGCTTCAACTAGTCTAATTTGCTTCCCTCCCCGACCACCCTTCATCTTGCGCTTCATTCCACGCTTCCCATTATCAAACTGATCCATCCTAGACTTCGTAGCTTGCAAATCAGCTAATAACTCCTTAGGGACGTTAGGTTGCCCCCCCTCTCCGTTGTAACGTTGTGCATTCTCCACTTTATTTTCATCACCAAAAACTTCAGTGGTTAAATTTTCTTTTGGCACAGTTTCCTCACTGTCCTGTTTATTTTGTAGCTGCTGAGATACTTCCACTTTGGACTGCGGTGCAGGGATCTGCTTGTTTTGTAATTCATCCCCGGATTTGGTAGTTTTATTTACTGTCACAACATTTTGCATATTCCTTCTATGTCGCTTTCCAACCTTGTGTTGCTGTAGGATTTCCCTACTGGTACAATAAATATTACAAATTTTACACCAGGCAAACCGTTGGGATTGGTTGTTTAGCGCCTCATCTCCTTCTGCTGCTGGTTCACATAATGATTTCTTTGGTGCTACTGCAGCTTCAGAGGGTCTTTCAGGTGCATCAGATGGTTTTGCCTTTTCAAATGTTGATTCCAGTTTCACATCCTCAGTGACAGAAGATTTTGGATTTGAAGATCCTTTTATAGTACCAACCCTACCTTGATTCCTACCATGCCCCTGCCCATGAAATGATATGCCAGAGCAATCTGACCTTCGCAAGAGGTGGCCACGACTTCCCCGAGCATGCCTTCTGAATGGCTGGACAGCATTTCTACCATCACCCGTATGCAATGATCCACAGACCTGCAAAATAGTCTCAGAAGTTTTAAAAAGAATAAAAATAAAAAAATCTTGAAAAAGTAAAGCAGAAAATGAGTTGCTTAGTAGATGCAAAAGATGAGCAAGAAACTCATACAGTGTAGCGCATCCACAACTATCCACAAGGCAATGGTGTAAACTATAATCTCATATCTTCACTCCCATATACCACTGAGCAAAAGCAAAATCAAAAGTGACCTGCTTAAGTGTTGCCAGGTGGCACCATCAGTCAGATGCAATTACCTAGCCCCAGCCCCTGCCCTCAGAAAAAGAAGAAGGGAAAGAATGGAAATTTTCTGAAAGTCGCACAGCACAGAGAAAGATAACTAAACCAGAAGCATACACCAACAGCGGCAGGCAGCATGCAGGAATATCTTCTGTGACAAAAATAAGTACATATGCAACCAACCAACAAAAACTTGATATAAATAGTAGGTTCGGCTTTTCTTTTCTTTCATCTAATTTTGTCACTTTCCACAACTCATCTGCCCTTCCTACTCTTCAACAGAAAAAATGAAAACTAATATGGGTTAGAAAAAAACCATCACTATAGCAGCAACGGGCATGCATCACAATTCTGATGATGACAAGTTTTATTATGAAACTAGCCAGGACTGAGCACTTTTGTGCTTGATTCAGGTACATACAAGACCAGACATAATTTATGGATTGCAAAGAGTTAGTGCAAAACATTTTCCGGCAGGCATATAAGCATTTGGTAGATGCAGCTCAAAATTTTGATACTGGCAGATACATTACTGCCATGAGAGAACTTTCCAAATGAAAGAATCATTTGTGCACCATGGCACCCTTGAGATTAACAAGTTCAAATATTTGTTTATTCCTTTTTAGGAAAGAGAAAACTATGTCTAGGGTAAGTGGATACAGGCAACATATCAACTACAGAAAAAAAAATAAAAAAAATCATTTGCAAACAGAGTAAAAGCCCCAGCCAGGTAATTTGCAAAAAGAGAAAAATTTTTGTTAACGTGATGGGGGAACTACGTCCACATAAATTCAAATTAAACAATAAGAAGGCAATAAGAATCCCACCCATATCCACCTAAATTATCAAACATGCACCCAAGTCAAGTATTACAAATTGATATAATCATGTAAAAAAATTTCTTGACAGAGCAAGATGAATAAGCAGAATCCTACGAAGAGATAAGATATATATCGATGAAGATTTTAAATGCAGCATACTGAAGCTCTAGGAATGAAGAACTAAGCAAGATTAATAATGAAATAGATAAGACCAGTAATAAACAAACGGGTTGAGGCAACTAAAAAATCGATTCAACAATGAAACAGGTAACACACCGGAGGCCACATTGGATCTTCCGCCGGGAAAGGTACAGGACCATGACCTCTAGTTAGGTTGTAGCTCGCAACTCCCACAGGCAACCCATTCACAGGTCTCTGCGCACCTATGGTCCCCGAAAGCTGAATCAGCTGCGACAGAGCAACGACAGCTGCTGCTGAGGTCACTGGTGACTGGAAGTCCGCAAATTGAGGCTGGACAAATTGCTGGTGAGGCTGTTGTTGATAAGCATTCGAGTGACTCGATTGGTACGGCGCACTTAGTTGCTGGTAATGCGAGTGCTGTGGCTGTGTTGGTAATGCGAGTGCTGTGGGTATTGATTTCCAGAGTAATTAGCTTGGTTTATTTGGCCATAGGCTCCAATCTGCTGCGTATAGAAATTTTGAGAAGCATAATGTTGTGGTCGATGTTGGTGTTGTTGATACTGTTGCTGGAGCTGTTGGTTCTGGGCTTCTGAGGGGAAGAAGGGATGCATAGTAACCCAGTGAAATTAGGGTTCGCTACTTACGCGATCTTCCCCTCTGTTAAGGGAACTGAAATTCACAATGGCGATCAGTTTCTCGCTGGAAAATCTTGAGCAGGAAGGCTCTGCCTACCAGCCTGTGTCTCTCCGACTGAGAAGTTCGGACGGGAAGAATAACAGAAGGCCTCCGGAAAGTGAGAGGCCCAGTGGCCTGGGGATTTTGGGATGAGACTGCGAATTCACAATAGGGATTATATTCAAATTTTAAACAATTACAGGGACTATAAAAGTAAAATTTATCCAAAAATAAATGAATTCTCTTAAGGCCATATATAGTCGTATTTACTATTTCCACGAAGTATAGATAGGCCAGAACAGATCTAAGCTTGTCTGTGTGGCCTTGTCTCACTATCAAAGAAATAAGCGAAGTAAATGGCGGCAGTTGCTGCAATCTCACCAGCGTCGCCTCTCCGTCTTAAACCCTACGCAACTCTTCGTTATCTCTCATTTTACTCCAAAGCAAGCTCTAAGAACCTCCCCAAGCTTCCCAAAACCCTAACTAAATCTATTACTTTCGCGCCAATTGTTCATCGGCCATTTCCATTCTCTGGCTTCGCCCCGACGAAATGGTCCTGCTGCACTGTAATTGTTAGGGCTCTGCACTCCGGAGAGGCCGCCGAGAAGACGAGACCGGATGTTAATGAAAAGCAAAAGGGAGAGTTGGGCGAGAAAATTGGAGAGTTTAGGAAGAAGCTAAGGATTGCTGATTTAAAGGGTGGTCCCGATGAAGGATTGGATAGGGTGGGGCATACCGTGGTCGTTGAAGGCTGGGTTCGGACTGTTAGAGTTCAAAGCAGTGTTACATTCATCGAGGTAAGGGTGACTGCGTCATTTTAATGTGGCGTTAATCTGAAAGAACGAATTCAAACTTCAAAATTAGGATGAAAGAATTGAGAAATGCAATCAACGGAAGTATTTTGACAGTCTGCACAAATTTTACTTATTGTTTATCTATGTTCATATTTATTTAGGTCAATGATGGTTCATGCCTTTCAAACATGCAATGTGTAGTGGACTTAGATGCTGACGGTTACAATCAGGTATAATTAGTATCTGCAAAACATGTATAATTTAGTGAAGATATTTTTCTGTAATTATGCTGCATGCGGTTGTTCCTTTATTTGCAATGGAGGAATTTATTTGAATTCTGAACAGGTTAGCCTTTTCTAATCTTTCCTCCGTACTTTTGTTTAATTGGAAAGTTGAAATTCAGTTAATAATTTCAAACTATTATCAGAAAAAGGAGTGCGGGAATAAACATCATTGAAAGAAGAAATTTCCAAGAGGCCTAAATGGCATTTGTCTCGTCCTTGAATTGGTTAACTACTTCATGGTGCTGTCTTTTCGCATATGTATTAGCCTGTAGTGTTGATAATAAATGTAACTAGAAAGGGTATCTGCAGCAGAAAGGGAAAATACTTTGAAAATGATAATGGATTCCTTCCTATATTATTTGGACATATTCAAAACAAATACTGAGAATAGTTTGGTTTCTATTGATTACATAATTTGTGTATTAACATACTATTATAAATGTAGCCAAAAGGAAAAGTTCACAGCGAAGATTAGAAAGGTAAAGAAGCAGGAAAGGCAGAAACTTAGTTGATGAATTTATTTAATGAAAAATTTAGGTTCCAATCCAGTGAAAATAACATTAGAGTAAAATGTATTCCATGGTAAACAATTTCTGGGAAAATGATATTTAGCAAACAAATTTACCAAAATACAAAAACACAAAAAGCATTTTATAGAAAGTTATTTTGCTTGAAACAATCAGGGCCTTATTGTGACTGCCTTTCATTTTTAGAATTTCTGGTGATGTGCTTTGTGTATTTTGATATTTTCTACTGTTGTTAGACAGAGAAACTCCTATTATATATAAACACTCCAACTTAACAATGCATTTTTCCATATAAAGCTGTCATTTGTGATTACTTCAAGCCCTAAAACTTAATAACAGGTAGAATCTGGCTTGGTTTCCACTGGTGCATCCTTATGGGTACAAGGGATTGTGGTGAAGAGCCAAGGGTCAAAACAGAAGGTGGAATTGAAGGTCAAAAAAATTATATTGGTTAGTGTTGCTATCTTGTTATTTGAGTTGATTATTGCTATTGCTAATATCTTACTGTTTGGTCCATTCCTTCTTCCCATTTCCCATCTGATCTCTTTCTGATTTTAACTCTTTCAGCAAGATAATTAGTCTGATTCAATTTTCCAAGACAGCTTCATTCCCCCACCCTCTTGTATGTTTTGATTTTTCCTGTAATTCTAGGCGCATAATATGCACAGTTGCACTTCCCATGATATGTCCTTTTGTAACTTACAGTTGATACATTGCATGTATTAAACTAGTGAATGTTAGTCTCTTCATTACTTAGATGTGTAGATGTATTTGTATGTAACAGTGATGACAATTGTGTCTCACATAGCTATGCCTGAGAGCTTTGTGCTAGGCAATGCGCATGTATTTAGTGCTCATAATGATCATAGCTCTATGTTACTCCCATGTCTTATGCTTCAATATTTGAGGCTTGAATATAATCCTTTGGTCTTTAAGCTTTTGATCCAAGACATGATCGCAAGCTCCAAGTTTTGTTGTTCCCTGCATTCTAACTTGGAATTTGATTGAACAACTGCACTACTTGAAGAGGCAGTATAACAAAAAAATAAAAAATTGAAGAGGGACAAATTTGAATCTGCTGCTTTAGCTTAAGTGTCAAATGTGATGTATCTATCCGTGACAGAACAATGGGCATCTGAAATATGACAAGCAAAGCTGAGTATGGTTGGATTTCAATGTTTCTGTGATATATCTGTCCTAAATGTCAATTCTAACATGTTACCTGTAAATAATGAGCTTTGAGCTGCAAGTTTTTAACTAAAAAACTCTGTACGTACATACTCATACAGGTTGGCAAGAGTGACTCTTCCTTTCCCATTCAAAAGAAAAGAGTCAGCAGAGAATTTTTGAGGACAAAAGCTCATCTTCGTCCAAGATCAAATACTTTTGGTGCGGTATGCTTCTGCCTCTTGTTAAG